>CM046037.1:79525230-80125230 GCA_025215565.1 Flaveria ramosissima
GACGTACTGCCACTCTGTATAGTTTTCCCTTTAGTTTTGCTGGGAACCTCTTATCACACAGGATCCCTGATGCTGCTCTTCATTTGCACCATCCTGACTGCATACGGTGAGCTACATCGCTGTGTATCTCTCCGTCCTCCTGTACGTACGAGCCCATGTATTTGAACCTAGATGCCTGTGGTACTGTCATACCCTGGATACTTACTTAGGTATCCTCTTCATCCCCCCCACTAAAGTTACAATGCATGTATTCCGTCTTAGAGCGACTTATCCTTAAGCCTATGCTCTCTAGTGCGGCTCTCCACTGTTCTAGCCTCTCGTTAAGCACCGTTTTAGATTCTGATATTAAGACAATATCATCCGCAAACAGCATGCACCACGGGACTGGCTCTTGTATAGACTTAGTCATCTCATCCAACACTATTGTGAAGATAAATAGGCTTAATGCCGATCCTTGGTGTAGTCCCACTTCCACCGGGAAAAAGTCCGTGTCTCCGACTGGTGCTCGCACACACGTTTTTGCCCCTTCATACATATCCATTATTATTTTGATATACCTCTCTGGTACCCTTCTAAGTCGTAGACTTTCCCAAATGAGTTGACGTGGTACACTGTCATATGCTTTTTCTAGGTCAATGAAAACCATATGTAGGTCCCTTTTCTTTTCTCTATATTTCTCCATTAACCTTCTTATGACGTGTATGCTTCTGTTGTAGAGCGTCCTGGCATAAATCCAAATTGGTTTACCGCTATCTGGGTTTCTCGTCTAATTCTCGTGTCAATAACTCTTTCCCATAGTTTCATCATGTGGCTCAATAGCTTAATTCCCCTGTAATTTGCGCAACATTGTACATCTCCTTTCTTCTTATATATGGGGACTATGACACTGCTTCTCCATTGCTCTGGCATCCTCCCGGTTTTGACGATAGTGTTGAATAGGTCTGTTAGCCATTCCGGGCCCTCGTCTCCTAGGCACTTCCACACTTCAATCGGTATGTTGTCTGGCCCCACTGCCTTAGCCCTTCCCATTTTCTTCAGCGCCCTCATAACTTCGTCGACAGTGATGCTTCTACAATAACACTTGTTTTGTTGGTTTGGTTGGGTTGTTTTATCGATGACAGATTGTTGATTAGGGTTCGTTATGTTGAAAAGGTTATCGAAGTAAGTTTTCCATCTCGCCTTGATGTCGTTCTCCTTCACCAAGACCTTTCCATCCGTAGCCTTTATAATATATGAGATGGTTTTAGTCAAATGATTCCGCTTCTATATTTTAGTAAATGTTAAAGTATATTTTATGTTTTATGTGCGATGATTGACCGACTGTGAGCGTCCCGGGAACGGGGCCTTACAATTGTGTTTGTTTTACTTTGATTATTATTGAACACTTTTGCTTCTTCATCATCATGATATATGTAACACCCCAACCTTGACGGCGAAATCGTCGAGATATGAGGGTTAAGATTGTTCACAACCACATAACACTATCTTTAAATGAAAATAATATTATTATAAGTTTCAAAGGCAAATACATCCATAAGTTTCAACATGAAATAAGTCAAACATAAAACAAAAGTAATCCAAAGCTCTTTATTCATTATTCTAGGTCCAAATCCTAGATTTAAGCAAACTTCAAAAGTTGACCTCAAACATGCGCGTTTCCTGAAACATGTTAACAATAAAGGGTCAACTATAAAGTTGGTGAGTTTCCAAGGGTTTTATATACATAATATATCAAAGGTTACAAGTAGCAATTCATGTCATAGGTTATGAGTTAGCAAGTTTATAGAACACATATAGCTACAATCAAACCTCGACTTAATTACAAGTTTATAAGATTGGCTAAGTGTACTTGGTTCCCATGATGATCAAGTCATACGTCATCAGGAGCCGGCAATACATCGGCTTTAGCACCAAATAGGCGTGTCAGGCCCAAAGATCTAAGACGTCGGCAGGCTAGCAATAGTTAATGATTGTAAAAAATATGTATCTCATATAAGACTTACAATAATACAAATAACCATGACAAATAAAAGTATGAATTGCAAGTGCTTTACAAGATTTAAACGTTTACAAGTGTATGTTGATAAGATTAACATGTTTCACCCTAAAACGGTGTGAAATGATATAAAAAGGGGCAAGGAAACTCACATGGCCAAATAAGTATGTAATGAAGATTAATAAGATTAACAAACGTCGTTCCAAGATTAACAAACGTCGTTCCAAGATGAATCATTTACAAGATTTAAATAAGTTTTAATGAATTAACGAGGACTAGGGTCCTAAGTGGGACTTAGAGATTGTCAAATAATTATGTTTTAACAACATGGGTCTAATTATATTTATTTAAAAATTAAAGAAAAATTGTTATGTTACATATACAAATATAACATTTACAATAATTTTATATATAAAGATTAAATAAGATCTAATAAACACAATTTAACAATAATTTAAAGGCAACGCGTGAAATAATCATTTTTGTGGCACAAAATATTAGTTAAGGTTTAGTTTTTATAAGAATAAATTATTTATATTATTTTTAGAATATTTTTTAAAAGTATAGAATTATTTTTCTTTTTAAGAAAACTAATTTACAGAAAATGATTAGAAGTATGTTAAAATTATCAGCTTTTATAAAATGACTTTTATAATTTTTAAAAATATTTAAAATTATTGTTTAAGGCCAAAAAGTCTCAAAAAGAAAACATGAGGTTCCCCGGGTTCGAACCGGGGACCTCCTGTTTAGAGGATATGTGTGTTACCAGTGAACCAAGGGCTCTCAGCCGCGATATGAAGCTGTTTTTAATTCTTAAAACAAGTCCTAAATAAAACCCCAATTTCCCAAGAACCCAAGTTTCTTCTTGAATCAAATCGAACATTAATACGATGTTATCAACCAAATTAAGTTTAGGGCTTTTGTTCCCCATGTGAAATCGAGTATATATCAATGTTTAATTACCTGTTTTGTTTCGAGATGATGATATGAACAATCAAAGAACAAGTCGCGGTCGAAGGTGCACAATTTATGTGTAATAGCCGATGATAATCCAATTAAACTTGTGGGTAGCTTCGTTTGATAAGTTGGACTAGAAACCTCTTATGAATTCGAGTTTAGAATGCCGGATTGATGGTGAACACCTCAACTGCAGGTAGCGACGAAGATGATGTTTGATTTTGGCGATTTTGTGTGTTTCAGGAGAAATTGGAAATGAGAATAGACTAGAGATAGTTAAATGATTGTGTACGTTTGATTAATTGGATTATTATGAGAGTTTAATTGTCAAACGGTTGTGAACTTGATGATCGACGGTTACCAAGCTAAATTGACATCCATAGCCGGCTTAAACACGAATTAATGTGCACTTAACGATTCAAAACGTACCTACGAATTCATTTGGAACGGTTTAGGTTTAAAAACGAAAGGTTTTGATGGGTTTTTACGGCCGCCGGAGCTCGCCGGAATACGGCCGGAGACATGGCCAGAAATACAGGATTAAGGGGGACTCAAGTTGAATTTTATCAATTGGCAGTTTTAGTCCCTGTGGTTCATTAATTATCATTTTATGTACAAACTTCATAATTAAAGTTTCTAAATTTACAAATAAGCCCCCCCAACTTAATTACAATTCAAGTTTTTATAACTTATCAATTATTTATAAATTATTACTTCTATTATTATTATTATTATTATTATTATTATTATTATTATTATTATTATTATTATTATTATTATTATTATTATTATTATTATTATTATTATTATTATTATTATTATTATTATTATTATTATTATTATTATTATTATTATTATTATTATTATTATTATTATTATTATTATTATTATTATTATTATTATTATTATTATTATTATTATTATTATTATTGTTATTACTATTATTGTTATTAGTAATATTATTATTATTACAATTCAATATTTTAATTATTAGTTTTAGTACATTCTAATAATAACTAAGAAGTAAGCATAAATCACTCACAAATTTCAAGATTGGCAACAATGGCCCCTAAAGGAAATAACGAACTTAACTTTTGATTAACAAAAATACGAGATGTTACTGTCTCCCCAACTTAAAAGAATTTCGTCCCAAAATTAACAATGAAACTATACGAACAAAAACGGGTACTTTTTCTTCATGTGCTCCTCACGTTCCCAAGTAAATTCAGCGCCATGCTTATTCTCCCAACGAACTTTGATGATTGGGGTAGTTGTGGTTCTAGTCTTCTTCATAATGCGGTCCATAATTTCAACAGGTTTCTCAACAAAATGCAATGACTCGTCGATCTGAATGTCTTCCAACGGAACATGCAGACTTTCGTCAGCCAAGCACTTTCTCAAATTTGAGACGTGGAACACAGGATGAACTTCACTAAGGTTGGAAGGTAGTTCCAGTTTATAAGCCACCTTCCCAATCCTTTTCAAGATTTTGAAAGGTCCTACATATCTCGGAGCCAGTTTACCCTTCTTTCCAAAGCGAACAACACCTTTCCATGGTGAAACCTTAAGAAGAACCATATCCCCAACTTGGAACTGCAATGGCTTACATCGTTTATCGTCATAGCTCTTTTGTCGACTTCTTGCCACTTCGAGGTTCTTGCGAATTATAGAGACTTTATCGGTCGTTTCTTGTATGAGTTCAGGACCAGTGACGAAGTTCTCACCAATTTCGGTCCATCAGATCGGTGAATGACATTTACGACCATAAAGTGCTTCGAATGGTGCCATCTTGATGCTCGAGGGGTAACTATTGTTATACGAAAATTCCGCGAGCGGTAGATGCGTATCCCAATCACCACCAAAGTCAAGAACACAAAGGCGTAGCAAATCCTCCAAGGTTTGGATCGTTCGCTCGGTTTGACCATCAGTTTGAGGATGGTAAGCCGTGCTTATATCCAATTGAGTACCCAAGAGTTCTTGCATAGACGACCAAAAGTGTGAAGTGAAACGAGCGTCTCGGTCGGATATGATGTGAAGAGGTACCCCATGATGACTTACAATTTCATCAACGTATATACGAGCCAACCTTGATGTCTTGTAAGTGTCACGTATGGGTATAAAATGTGCCGATTTGGTCAATCGGTCAACGATCACCCATATGCTATCATGTCCACGAGTGGTTCGGGGTAACTTGGTTATGAAGTCCATGGATATGTGTTCCCACTTCCACATAGGAATCTCTGGTTGCTCCAGTAATCCACTTGGACGTTGATGTTCAGCTTTAACCTTTGTACACGCAAGGCACTTAGCTACATAAGTCGCTATATCTTTCTTCATTCCAGGCCACCAATATTGACCACGCAGGTCCATGTACATCTTATCGGAACCAGGTGGAATAGAATAACGAGTTTGATGAGCCTCATTCATGATAAAGGTACGAAGATGATCGTGCTTTGGAACCCAAATTCGATTCGCAAAGTACATCGACCCATTGGGTTTCGTTTCCAGTTGGGTTATAAGATTATGCTCTAGCTTATCCTTCATTCTTCCCTCTTGTTGCACCATTTGTTGAGCCTCCAAGATACTAGACTCGATGTCACTCTCTATTCTCAAGTTTTGCAACAGTACAGTAGTCTCGTTGACATCTAGTCAAATCTCAGTATCAAACTCACCCAAAGTGTCAAACCATTGTCATCGATCGCGAATTTCTTGGAACGAGATTGTCTTGTTATGACTCTTTCGACTTAGAGCATCGGCTACAACATTTGCCTTACCAGGATGATAACGAATGTCATAATCGTAGTCACTAATCAACTCCACCCAATGACGTTGTCTCATATTGAGATCTTTTTGATTAAAAACGTGTTGAAGGCTTTTGTGATCGGTGTAGACTATGCATTGTGTACCATAAAGGTAATGTCTCCAAATCTTCAAGGCAAAAACAACAGCACCAAGCTCAAGATCGTGTGTCGTGTAATTCACCTCATGAACCTTCAATTGCCTCGATGCATAAGCTATGACCTTTCCTCGTTGCATGAGAACACAACCAAGGCCTTGTTTTGATGTGCAGGACCGTTTAAGGGCTTAACCACAATTACAACACAACAACACAATGAGGAGAATAACTAAGCTCTAATCAAACAGTGAATTGGGTAACCAAAGTGATACAAAGAACACAAGTAAAGTAAAGAGACAGAACAAGAGAGTTGGGTTTCAAGGAGGCAGTATATTGCTTTCTCAAGTTCTTTTACAAGTGTTACAAAGCATAAAGAAAAGATACAAGAACTTGAAATACTTATACTACAACCTACAGCCGGCCATACTTTGAAGGCCAGCTGGATACAATTGACTAGACACTAACAAAATCAATTGTAGGATCAAAAGGCATATCTGCCTTTTGACCTTGTGACTATGACATGCCATAGCTCACATCCTTATACAATACAAAAAGGATAAAGTACATAAAGTGGAAAGTTGAAGACTCAAGACCTCAATGTACAGTTACCAAAAGCAAGGCCCTTTTCACCAACTCATGTAAGTTGGTGACTTTACAGAGATGCAGCGGAAAAGGTGCTTTATGGAACAGTACATCAGATAAAGCATGTGTACTAAAAGTCTTCGGAAGAAATCTGTCTTCATAGATGAGGCTTCGGAAGACTTTGTCTCTGAAGCTTCGGAAGACTTCATGTTTGGCTTCGGAAGATATTGGTCTTGGCTTCGGAAGATTTTACACTTAGAGTATTTTCTAATGCTTTGTGTAAAACTTCCGAAGCATTCTTCACTTCAGTACTTAGTGCATGTTGCTGAGACACTTAAGCTGTTTTGGGTTGCATCAGACTTCAGGAATCCTTACAAACTCCCCCTAGGCTGATGCTACCAAAACACTTAGAAGATCTTCAAATGTTGGTAGTCTTCAGTACAATCAGGACCATTCCTTTCTTCATGAGATGGTCAGGATCATCAAGACTTTCATAGTATCTTCTCATCTCAAAGAGATCATGCAGAGGTAAGTTGATTATGTCTTGCCATGAGTAGACATTCTCAACACCTTGATCTCTTATAACAGTCCATCTCTCTGGATTGGTAGAGTATGTCCAGGACAAGATGGGTGTCTCACTAGTTAGAGGAGCCACTTGAATAGGAGTTGATTGGGCTGCCTCATCATGCACTTCCTCAGGTTGATCTGATTCAGCCTGAGGTGCAGAGGTAGATGACTTTGGCTTCTTCTTCTTTGTCTTTGGTTTAGAAGCCATCCTCTTCTTCCTCTTGGTTGTCTTTAACTGAGAAGACTGGTCTGCAGCACCATGTTGATCATCAGTGTCTTTCTCAGTTGGGTGTTCCTCCCTCACAGGTTCAGAAGGAGAGGGAGTTTGACCCTGCCTAGGATCAGAAGATGAAGCTTGCTGGGGCTCAGCTGGAGGTGCTGGTTGAGGTGTCTCTGGTTGTTCAAACTTGACCTCCACTTCAGGTGGGACTTGACTTGGAAGAGAGTGCAAGTCAATAAGTTCTCCACTCTTAATCTTCTGCTTGATCACCCTAATATGCTCATCCATAGTGGATAGAGACATGGGGCCAAGTCTCCTTCCGGAGAATCCATACAGCTTCAAGAAGCTCACCATTCTTTGTCTGTCAGCAGACTTCTTTGCATTCTTTTGAATGGTGGCCCTTGACTTTGCAGCTTCTTCCCTTAGTTTCCTTTTGGTTGTCTTTCTTTCCTTGACTAGCTCAAGTTCAAGTTGCTTTAGATACTCGAACTCAATGAAGTCATAGGACAAAGGGAGAAGTGCATCTGCCTGATAGAAGCCTGTGGCACTCAGGTAGTTGATCATTTTGATCCTATCTTCCTCTTTATCTACCTGAGGTTCTTGTGGAACCACATCTTCCTGTGCAGGACTTTCTTGAACTGGTGAGAGAGTAGGAGCATGCTTGTAGAGTCTTTTCTGTCTCTTCTCCTCTTTGAGTTGGAGAAGTATCATTGCATCCTCTTTCTCCTTCAACTCTCTTGACACTTCTCTGTCAGCCAGTTCATTTAGTTCTTCTAAGGGGAGGGAGATGATCTCATCAATGTCATAGTTCCTGGTCTGTAAGTAGGTAATCCTGACTGCCCTTAACTCATCATCCTGAGTATTTGGTCTGGGGGCAGCCCTGATTGCAGCTTGCATGAAGCTAGATGACCCAGTGGAACTTTCTCCCCTTAGTCTCCTTTTCCTCTCTCTCTCTTCCTCCTCAATTTCCTCAGGAGTCATTATCCTTTTCCCTTTGTCACCAACAGACCTTTGTGACTCAGGGTGGATTGAAGCTTGGCCTTCATTGCTTGGAGTAGCTTCCATGCTCTGGCCAGAGAGAGGCTGAGAAACACCTTCACCAGCAGGTGTCTCAGATGGAGTTTGGACCTCAGCAGCAGTTGTTGATGATGAGACAGGGGTCTCAGGTTCTGTCACTGGGCCTTCAGTCAAGGTTTCCCCTATGAAACTAATCTTAGGGTCCACCTCAACATCCAGTTGACCGATGACATTGCCTGATTCCCTAAGTCTCCTTCTTAGAGAGAACTCTGCCATGATCCTGTCTTGGATTCTTTGAGCCAGCCTGTCAGCTTGTCTTGAATTGCTTGGATTGACAAGTGGCAGGTTGACTAAATCCAGTCTTTCATAAAAGCTCAGGCTTTGGAATTGAAAAACTTCTTGTTGGCCTTGAACTCTTTGAAGTATGAGGGCTCTTCTGTCATCATCATACCTCCACCTTATGATTTGATTGCTAGTTCCCAGTGGTGGAGATGAGACAGCCCTTGGTATGCCTTCCTCAAATAGACTCCTGATGAGAGAGTCTATAGAGTCCACATTAATGTGAACTTGAGGAAGTTGCTGAGAATGCACAACAGCAAGTGAGGATGGTGAGTCCTCTATGTCCATTCTCTCTGAAGAACTCCCAGGTTCTGTGGTTGTAACAACTTTCTCCCCCTTTTTGGTAGCATCACCCACTTGCATAGGTGAGCTGGAGGATAAGTCAATCACTTCCACAGGTTCTTGTGTTCCTGGTTGAGCTCTCCTTAAAGGTCTCCCAGCTAGTTTTTCCTGCAGATATGAAATCTGGAGTTGCTGATCATTGACCCTGTTTTGTAAGGTAGTCACCTGAGATTCCAAGTGACTAACCTTAGAGACTAAGTAGGTGCATGTTTTTGACAGTTTTTGCACCTTTAGTCTCAAATTCCCCTCATCTTCATCAGAAGATTCATTGGGGGATGAGATGATTGGACCAAAGTCCTCTCTCTCACCACCAGCTTGAGTTTCTTGGCTGCTGGTTTTCCTCTGCTCACTGGCAGCCTCAGTTGAGATGCCAATGGGCTGAGTTGCCATGGTTGAGGTCTTAATGATGTAATCACTTTCAAAAGTGAGAGCCTCTTCCATATGGACATCCTGAACAGGTTCAGAAGTGTCCACCTCAGTAACAGGTGACTGATGGGGGATAGACTGAGGAGAGTCAGAGGTACTCATCTCTCTTTGAGTAGGGGAGGAGAAGAGAGACTCATGGTACTCACTGAATCCTAAGTCTTCATCAGTGTAAAAGGATAGGTTGGGAATTGGTTGGTTGAGATCCAAAGGCTGGGGATGGTAGCTGTCCCCTGAAGGTTGTCCACTTGAGTGTTGAGACTCAGAGTGAAGGCTTAAGGTTGTTGGGCTATTGAGCTCATCAGGGTGAGCTTGAGGAACCTCAGCCCTGATAGGTGAAACAATGGGAGTGGTTTGCTCCTCAGGAGAAGTGGGAGCTCTAGTGTCCACTTCTTCCTGTAAGGTTGAGTATTTGGGGGCCTGCACAGACTCAATAGTCTGAGCAGGGGTTCGTTTGGATTTTCTTTGGTAGGTGAGGGTGATTTCTGGTCTTTTTAATGGTAGGGACAAAAGAGGTGTGGGTTCAACACTAGCTTGTGTTGCTAGGTTGTCACCTTGAGCAATGAGCTCTAACATTTTTGGGACTAGGGCTGTTTCTACCCCAGAGAAGCCTACAGTTGGCTTCTTCATTATTTTAAAGATGCCGGGCTTCATCTGTCCCAATTTAAGAATATTACCTGTTTCCCTCAACTGTGAGCCCAGTTCACAGTTGAGAATGTGTTGAACATATCTAGGAAACATGTAATACTCTAAGGAGTCTAAGTTTGCAAGTAAATTAGTATAAACAAATTGTGAATACCTGAACTTGACCCCTTGAACCATTCCATGAACTATGAAGGAGAGATCCTCAGGAATCTGGTCCCATCCACCATGCTTGTTTGACAAGCTGTGGATAACCACATGGAGCAGGAATTTCCATTGGGATGAGACCTTCCCTTTCCTAAAGGTCTTTACAGAGAAATCTCCCTCATAGCCCATCTGCTCAAAAGAATGATTTACAGCTTCTTTTGGGAAGGACACCTCACCTTCTTCATCATCCAGCTGTAGATGTTGGTTAATGATGGCCGGAGTGATGAAGACTGTCCTCCCTTGCACTGTGGCAGACAGTGCCTTCTCCCCATCCATAATGACCTCTTGGCAGGTCTTCCAGAATTCAAGCAACTGATCCTCATATAGAGGAGGATCAATGGTCAGGGAGGTGAAGTAGTTTGACAGAGTCAAGAATTGGCAAATCTCTGAGAAACTTGCATCTTTCTCAGAGCTTAACAGAGCAACTTGATTATGTTGCCTGTGTAGTTGCATGGAGAAATCAGGGTTGTTTCTGCGGTTAAGGTTGGCCATTTCAGAAGCTTAAGGGTGAAGAAAGGTAGAAAGCAAAGGCGGTTTAGAGAATTAGGTTAGAGAAACAGTAGAATTGAGGAAGATAGTGGGAAAGAGGGGGAACCGTTGGGTATTTATATGAAAAGGGATTTGAACCAAAGTTAATGAAAGAGGATAAACTTTGAAATCCGAAAGTCGGTCCCACCTCTGAAAAAGTAGTTTACTTTTGCTCAAAAAGTAGTTTTCTTGGAATTCGAAAAGCTTCCGAAGTTTATTTGTCTTCGGAAGTTTTGATTTAAAAAGCTTCCGAAGCTAAAATGGCTTCGGAAGATTTTCCTGAGAGTCTTGATAATTTATGCTTCGGAAGAGAAATAAACCCTTGAATGCTTTGTATGAAAATAAACAAAGCTTCCGAAGGTTAATTTTGCTTCGGAAGGAAAAGGTTCTTGAAAATAGATAAGTGTCTGAGATAAGAATTTTAAGCTTCGGAAGATGAACTTTACTTCTTCCGAAGGTAAAATCTCTTAGACAGTTATTTATTTTAAAGACATGTTTTTCTTCCGAAGATAAAATCTTTATCTTCCGAAGTATCAGAAATTTTCAAGAATCTAAGGAAAGTCTTCAAAAAGAATTTTACATCCAAAGAAAACATGAGCTTATGAAAGTGATGAACTAGACAACTTAGGACACACATATTTTAAGAAGAAATAATTAGAATTAGTTTTAATAAAAAGTCTACTCAAAGTTAATCATCCCAATAGCTGATATCAGATACTTAAATCTCTGTTCATCAAAAGCTTTGGTGAACAGATCAGCATATTGTTCATCTGTATGAACTTTGACTAGTTTAATTAATCCTTTTTCATAGTTATCTCTTATTAAATGATACCTGATGTTGATGTGTTTGGTCCTTGAGTGCTGCACAGGGTTCTCAGTGATAGAGATAGCACTATTGTTGTCTATGTGGATAGGAGTCTCTTTGAAGTTAAATCCATAGTCCAGCATCTGATTTTGAATCCAAAGCACTTGAGCACAGCAGCTTGCAGCAGCAATGTATTCAGCCTCAGCAGTTGATGCAGACACACAGGATTGTTTCTTGCATTGCCATGAGACCACCCTTCCACCAAGGAATTGACATCCCCCAGATGTAGACTTTGCAGTCATATTGCAACCACCATAATCACTATCTGTATAGGCATACAGATTGAAATTTGGATTCTTTGGATACCATAGACCAAGTGTTGAAGCACCTTTGAGGTATCTTAAAATCCTTTTCACAGTGATTAAGTGAGACATCTTAGGGTTGGCTTGATATCTTGCACAAATACATGTAGCAAACATGATATCAGGCCTGCTAGCTGTAAGATACATAAGAGACCCAATCATAGCCCTGTATAAGTGCTCATCTACACACTCCCCCTCAAGATCTGGACCAAGGGAGTGGTTTCTGGCTATGGGTGTCTTAGCAATCTTACAATCAGTCATATTGAACCTCTTGAGTATGTCTTGAACATACTTTGACTGACTTATGAAGATGCCATCTTCAACCTGCTTCACTTGAATTCCCAGAAAGAAGTTGAGTTCTCCCATTGAACTCATCTCAAATCTGTCCTTCATCAGCTTCTCAAAGTCTTTGCAGAGCTTTGGATTAGTTGAACCAAAGATGATGTCATCAACATATACTTGAACCAGCAATAAGTCATTTCCCTGTCCTTTGATGAAGAGGGTTCCATCTATAGTACCTCTTCTGTATCCATGCTTGCAGAGATACTTAGATAGTGTCTCATACCACTTCCTGGGTGCCTGATGCAGCCCATAAAGAGCTTTGTCAAGCTTGCAGACATAATCAGGATGATCAGGGTCTACAAAACCAGGTGGCTGTTTGACATAAACCTCCTCATCAATCACTCCATATAAGAAAGCACACTTTACATCAAGTTGGTAGACCTTGAAGTTCTTGGATGCAGCAAATGCCAGGAATATCCTAACAGCTTCTAGTCTTGCTACAGGAGCAAAG
Source organism: Flaveria ramosissima (assembly GCA_025215565.1). Taxonomy (NCBI): domain Eukaryota; kingdom Viridiplantae; phylum Streptophyta; class Magnoliopsida; order Asterales; family Asteraceae; genus Flaveria; species Flaveria ramosissima. The sequence goes on from CM046037.1 coordinate 79,537,907, forward strand.
ACATCAGTGTAGTCAATCCCTTCTTCTTGTGTGTATCCTTGAACAACTAGTCTTGCCTTGTTCTTGATGATGATTCCCCTATCATCCTTCTTGTTTCTAAAAACCCATTTGGTTCCAATGGTAGTCTTCCCATGAGGAAGAGGACAAAGGTTCCAAACTTTCTGCCTTTTGAATTGAAGCAGCTCTTGTTGCATAGCTTCAACCCAACTTCCATCCTTTAGAGCTTCATCAACTTTCTTGGGCTCTATCTGAGATAAGAAACAAGAGTGAAGACAAACATTTGCTTCATGGGTTTGTCCTCTTGTTCTTACCCCTGTGACAACATCTCCAATGATGTTTGTGGTGGGGTGAGACTTGTGGATCCTTAGCTGAGGGATCACAGCAAGTTGCTGGAAAGATCTAAATTTGAGAAATTTAAATCTGGTCCTGAAGATTCACCCTCCACATTATCACACTTATCAAGATTAACTTGATCCAATGAGTGTGAGACATCATTGATGTTGTCATCTATGGTGTGGTTATTAGCATCAAGGAATTCCTGATCACTATCACCATCACCATTGTTGTCTTCTACAAGTGAGGTATCTTTATCTGGTTGAGAGGCCTCTGAGCTGGAATTTGAAGGCATGCCAGATGTATCAGCTGAATTTGTCATTGTTGTGCTGATAGAAACCTCATTTGCTGAAGTAGTTCCAACTGGAGCTGAAGATGTATGAGTTGAAGGTCTTCCTAGCTCAAATCTTGGATCAGGATCACCTGTATTTAGATTTTCTGCAGATCCTGAAACATGCTCACAAGATTTGTTAAAACAGTTGGTAACTAAATCAAGATCAAACAGCCAATCCGGACCAGAACCAGCCACACAGGGAGTGTGCTCATTGAAAGTCACATTGGCTGACTCCTCAACAATTCTAGTTCTGAGATTGTATACTCTATAAGCTTTAGCTTGAGAAGAGTATCCAATGAAATGTCCATCATCTGATTTCTCAGCAAACTTGGCAATTTGATCTTTGGTATTCAAGATGGTGCAGGGACATCCAAATGACCTGAGAAAACCAATGAAAGGTTTCCTCTTGTGCCAAAGTTCATAAGGAGTCTTACCATGTGTCTTAACTACTAAAACTCTGTTTTGCACATAGCAAGCAGTATTGACTGCCTCTGCCCAGAAGGTGATAGGCAGTTTAGAGTCAGACAACATAGTTCTTGCAGCTTCAATAAGTGTCCTGTTTCTCCTCTCAGCAACTCCATTTTGCTGAGGAGTCCTGGGAGCACTATATTGTCTTGTAATACCTTTTTCATCACAAAATGCATCAAGGATTTGGTTCTTGAATTCAGTTCCTTGATCACATCTTATGGTTTTGACCTTGTGATCACATTGATTCTCAACTTTTAAGATGAAATTCTTCAGAATCTCAGGGGTTTCATCCTTAGTTCTAAGGAAGAAAACCCAAGTGAATCTTGTAAAATCATCTGTGATCACCAGACAGTAAGAGGTCCTTCCTAAACTCATTACACTGGTGGGGCCAAAGAGATCCATATGTAACAAGTGTAGGGGAGTAGTGATGGAGTTCTTTTCCTTAGGCTTGTGAGATACTTTGTGTTGCTTCCCTTTCAGGCATGCCACACAATGATCATCACTAGTAAACTCTTTCTTTGGCATTCCAGTTACCAGATCATGTTTAATTAATTTATTCATGTTCTTAAAGTTTACATGGCACATTCTTTTATGCCATAGGAAAGACTCATCACTATTTGCTTTAGATAGAAAGCATGAAACTTCTCCTGAGGGAGATGTTTCTTGCAAATCCATCTTGTACATGTTCCCTTTCCTGGGGGCTCTGAGCAGGATATGCTCATGAGGAATGACCACACCAGGTTTGAGAACAATGCACTCATGCTCAGTAAAGAGCATGTTATGACTCTGATCACAAAATTGGGATACACTCAGAAGATTGTACCCAAGCTCCTTAACAAAGTTTACCTTCTCAATGCTGAGCTTACCATTTGTGACCTTGCCCCTTCCAGAAATGTAACCACCTTCATCTCCTCCAAAAGCAACTGGTCCTCCATCAATTCTCTCAAAATTATGGAGTAGAGACCTATTGCCTGTCATGTGCCTGGAACAGCCACTGTCAATTATCCAGACATTCTGTTGGTCTTGAGCTGTTCCTGCACAGAGAAGATGATTAGTTACATTTGGAAACCCAAGCCTTACTTGTCTTGGGCTCATTAACAGTAATAGAAGGTAATGCAACAGTAATAGATCCTATGGTTGTACTATGGGGATCTTCAGCTGTTGTTGATGGAGAAACCTCAGTCATTTGGTCTTTCTTAGACTTCCACACCACCTTTGGAGTCTTGGACTTGACCTTCAAAACTTAGAAGCTTTTAGAACTTCATAAGTTTTGATGACTGATCCTTCGGAAGAGTCTACAGTCACTGCAGCAGACTTTAGTGCTTCGGAAGAATTCCTTTCTTCCGAGACCAACTTTGCTTCCGAAGGTAATTTTCCACTTACCTCCTTCTTTGATTTGGAGCTTCCGAAGGAAACAGACTTTCCTTCCGAAGCTTGAGACTTCTTGAGACTCTTTGAAGTCTTTGTTTTAGTCATGTGGACAGTACTTTTAGGATTGTATGGGCAATCCTTAGCAATGTGAGAAGTACTTTCACACATAACACATAACATCTTCTTCAAAGAAGTCTCCCTTTGAGAGCAAGACTGGCTTTGGTCACATCCCTTCTCCACCTTCATCTTGGTAGATGCTGAGACAGTTCCTTTGGGCTGTGAACTGTTCTTGGAGTTTGATGGTCCAGGCTGTGCAGCAGTGGTACACAGCAGCTCAGTCTTCTTCTTGGTACTGAGATGATTTGAACAAGAACCATGACTCTTAGCTAAGGAGTCTTGGTTGATGTCTTCAGTCCTTACTACTTTGAAACCTGCAGAGATAAAAACTTGTTTCTGCTTAGCATCAAAAGTAGCCTTGATTTCTTGAGCCTTCTTTGCTTTTCTTTTGCTCTTTCTGATCAAGTTCTTTCTTTTGGACTTGGTCATCACAGTTGATTTCTTCTCCTCAGAAGGATAGTGGCCCTTGGAAGAATCCCTTCTTCACTCTTCTCAGAGGAATTCTTCACTATCACTTCTTCATCATCCTCACTTACAGGATCTATGAGAGGAAGCTCATCTTCACAAGTTCCACACCTAGGAGATCTTACAGACAAGATTGTGTGTGGAGGAGCTATCTCATTTGATCCTAGTCCCTGTCTATTTTGATAACAAACCTTGTTGTGCAGGGATGAGGATATCATGTTCTTGAAGGTCTCTTCTTCAAGAACACTCTTCTCTGCCTTGGCTTTGCTGATCACAAGCTCAGCCTGGCACTCAGTTAACTTAGTGATGAGATCTTGGATCTGAGTTCTGAAATCTGTATGTTCATGTTTTAGTACTGAAATGGTTTTCTCCAAGTCTTCTATCTTTAACTTGTAATCATTTTCAGACTTTCTAAAATCAGATTTTAATATGTTTAATGACTCAAGATCAGATCTCATCTCTAGGTTATAGGACCTGTATCTATTTACTTTAGCAATGCATTCAGGTGAGCAAAGATGTTCCAATACCTTGGCTTCATCATGGTCAGCCATCAGTGCTTGGTTTGGAGAAGCATCCTCCACCTGAAAACTCCAGTCAAAGCCTCCTTCTTCAACAGCAACAGCAGCATGTTGCTTTGTCTTCTCAGCTTGAGGAGCTTTGTCAGTAAAGTTTGGTCTGGGTTGTGTTTGGCCCCCATTTGCTTTAGGTGCCTTACACTCCCTGGCAAAGTGACCCATAAGGTTACAGTTGTAACACTTAACTTTGCTTTTATCCAGCCCAAACTTACTGCTGGTAGCATTGCTTGGAAATCTTCTTCCTGTCCTCTTGTAGAACTTCTTGGCTCTGTGAGTGAGGAGAGCCATCTGCTGAACTATCTCCATGTATTCCAGGTCATCTGGATGGATACAGTCCAGGTCTTCAAGAGTGAAGAGATAATTCCCACAGCTTTCATCTGCAGACACAAAGGCTTGAGAAGAACTTGTCTCTTGGAATGGGCTTCCTTGAGTAAAGTTCTCCCTTGGTGTCTCCGGGAAGGTGATGAAAGGACCCTTTTGTGAGTTGTCAGGGTAGCATAAGAGATGATGCTGAGGTTCTATGCTGTCCCTTTCAACTACATGAAGGGCTGAACCCATTTGATTGTTGGAGTTGCCAGATGAACCTTGCATGTTCATCTCCATCTGGTATCCACTGAGAATTCCATACAACTCTGTAAGAGTAAGAGTCTTAAGGTTCTCAGTCCTCTTGATCACCACACAATAGTGTGTCCATTGCCTAGGAAGTGAGGACATGAACTTCCTTACAATGTCCCTGTTCTCAAGAGGAACTCCTCCATCCACTAGGGTATCCACAATCTCAACATACCTGAAGTATTGTTGAGTCATGGTCTCACCTGCTTTGAAGGTGAAATTTTCAAACTGCTGCTTCAGAAGATCTTTTTTGTTCTCCTTGGCTTCAGAGGAGCCTTCATACATCAGCTTCAGTGCATCCCACAGCTGTTTGGCTGTCTTGCACTTCTTGAAGCCTCTGTATACAGAGTTTGGGAGAGCAGTCTGAAGAGCAGTCATGGCCTTCCTGTCAATCTCTACTCTTTTTCTATCTTCATCTGAGTAGTTGGCCACATCTTTAGGAATCATACCAGCACCAGTAGCAGAGGGGGTGCTGGGTATGAAAGGTCCATTTTCAACAGATTCCCACATTCTTGAATCAAGAGACCTGATGAAGCCTTCCATCCTCATGCACCAGGTGTCAAAATCATCAAGAGTGATCAGTGGGGATTTGTTCATGGTTCCAGTCTCCATATCAGTCTTAGAGATGGCAGCCATTTGAAGAGTTTAGCTTTTGTGTGTTGTGAGGGATCTTAAGATGGTTAGATCTTATATCAAGAGCCTGGAGTGCTCTGATACCAATTGCAGGACCGTTTAAGACTTAACCACAATTACAACACAACAACACAATGAGGAGAATAACTAAGCTCTAATCAAACAGTGAACTGGGTAACCAAAGTGATACAAAGAACACAAGTAAAGTAAAGAGACAGAACAAGAGAGTTGGGTTTCAAGGAGGCAGTATATTGCTTTCTCAAGTTCTTTTACAAGTGTTACAAAGCATAAAGAAAAGATACAAGAACTTGAAATACTTATACTACAACCTACAGCCGGCCATACTTTGAAGGCCAGCTGGATACAATTGACTAGACACTAACAAAATCAATTGTAGGATCAAAAGGCATATCTGCCTTTTGACCTTGTGACTATGACATGCCATAGCTCACATCCTTATACAATACAAAAAGGATAAAGTACATAAAGTGGAAAGTTGAAGACTCAAGACCTCAATGTACAGTTACCAAAAGCAAGGCCCTTTTCACCAACTCATGTAAGTTGGTGACTTTACAGAGATGCAGCGGAAAAGGTGCTTTATGGAACAGTACATCAGATAAAGCATGTGTACTAAAAGTCTTCGGAAAAAATCTGTCTTCATAAGATGAGGCTTCGGAAGACTTTGTCTCTGAAGCTTCGGAAGACTTCATGTTTGGCTTCGGAAGATATTGGTCTTGGCTTCGGAAGATTTTACACTTAGAGTATTTTCTAATGCTTTGTGTAAAACTTCCGAAGCATTCTTCACTTCAGTACTTAGTGCATGTTGCTGAGACACTTAAGCTGTTTTTGGGTTGCATCAGACTTCAGGAATCCTTACATGATGCATCACAATATACGGTGAAATCGTCGTTTCCATCGGGTAGGGTCAAGAGAGGAGCATTGCACAACTTGTGCTTTAACGCTTCAAAAGCTTCTTCTTGCTCGGAACCCCACTTGAATGGTTTATTCTTTTGTGTCAAAGACGTGAGTGGCTTTGCGATTCTCGAAAAGTTTGCAATAAATCGCCGGTAATAACCAGCAAGACCAAGAAACGATCGAACTTCAGTTAGAGTTGTAGGAACACACCAATTCTTCACAGCTTCCACCTTTGCATGGTCAATGTGAATTCCTTGGCTATTCACCACGTGTCCTAGAAATTGAACTTCCTCAAGCCAGAATTCACACTTCGAGAACTTCGCGTACAATTGCTCTTTCTTCAATAACTCAAGAACTAGTTGCAAATGTAGCTCATGATCGGTGTGGGACTTGGAATAGATAAGTATGTCATCAATAAAGACGATCACGAACTTATCCAGATAAGGCTTGCATACTCGATTCATGAGATCCATGAAAACAGCAGGAGTATTTGTTAAACCAAAAGGCATAACCATGAACTCATAGTGCCCATATCGAGTACGGAACGCGGTCTTTGGGATATCATCATCATGGACTCGTAGTTGATGATATCCAGAACGTAGATCAATCTTTGAGAATATAGCACCTCCTTGAAGTTGATCAAACAAGTTATCGATACGAGGAAGAGGATAACGATTCTTGATGGTAAGCTTGTTAAGCTCACGATAGTCGATGCACATACGAAATGTTCCATCTTTCTTCTTCACGAATAGAACAGGTGCACCCAAGGCGAAGACCTAGGACGAATAAAACCCTTCTCGGATAATTCTTGAAGTTGACTAGAGAGTTCTTGCATTTCCGATGGTGCAAGTCGATATGGTGACTTAGCCACGGGATTTGCTCCCGGTATTATATCGATCTTAAACTTGACTTCACGCACGGGATGTAGACCACTAAGGTCACCGGGAAATACTTCAGGAAAGTCTCGTACAATCGGGACATCCTTAAGATCTTTCCCTTTGACTTTCGTGTTGACCACGTAAGCCAAGAAAGCCATATAGTTCTTGCTTAAGCATTTTCGGGCTTGGGTGCAAGACACGAGTTTAAGCCCTTTGGAGGAATTTTCACCGAACACTTTCAATTTATCCCCAAAGGGTAACGGTATAAGAGTGCACTTCTCGAAACAAATGATCTTAGCATGGTGTTTGGCTAACCAATCCATACCAATGATGACATAAAAGCTTCCAAGTTTCATAGGGATGAGGTCGATAAAGAATTCATGCACGTCGAGACTCAAGATACAATCACGGATAACGATATCAATGGTGATTGGTTCTCCATCGGCGACTTCAACGGTGAGAGGTCCTTCTAGTTTCGTATGTGGCTTAGCAAGTATGGGTTCAAAATCTAACGAAACAAAACTCTTATCGGCTCCAGAGTCAAATAGAACGTATGCATAAGTATTATTTAAGGAACGTACCTGTTCAATTTTAAAGGTATTTAACGATACAGTTAACGCATGAAAAGACTTAGGTCATAAAAGTTAAGGGTAAGTTAACATACCATTCACCACATCATTGTTTGTTTGTGCTTGATTTGCATTGATGTTGAAAGCACGTCCTCGGGCTTGTGGAACATTACCCACAAGACGAGGGCATTGTGGGCGAAAATGACCAGGTTCCCCACAGTTGTAGCAAACACGGTTCATGACCATTGCGGCGTTATTAGGTGCACGGTGACAAGTCGCCACCAAGTGACCATATTTACCGCATAAGGTACAGATGCGGCACGGGGCGTTCCCCGGATGATGATACACACAGATGTTGCACATAGGTTGAGGACCAGCATATCCCCTAGCCACAGGCACTTGAGCCACAGGTGCAACCGCAGGTACAAGTTGTCTTTGAGGTGGTTTTGGTGCAGCCACAGCATAGTTGTGTGCCGGTGTGAACTTGCACTTCTTGTGGTTGTTGTTATTGTAAGACGGTTTAACTATAGTCTCCTTAACAGCTTCGGTAACCGTCTTCTCCACCCTTTTAGCACCCTTCACAGACATGGTGCCCGCTCGTATATGATTCTCGGTAAGTTGAGCGGTGATAGTGATGGCTTCTTCCAAAGTTGTGGGTCGACTACCCACCACAACATCTTGAATTTGGGGTGGTACACCCTTGATAAACTTCTCTATGTCAACCATGTGGGGTAACAGAATGCTCAACTCGTGATGCCTTGTTGAGTAAGCCAAATGGTCACCACCATCTTGTTTCAGGTTCCAAAATTCCTCCTCCAGTTTTTGTAGCTCACTCCTCGGGCAGAACTTTGTAATGACTATGTTCTTGAACTCATCCCAAGTAAGTGCTAACACAGCTTCAGCACCACGGTTCCTTTTCTTGCTATTCCACCAAGTAAGTGCCCTTTGTTGAAGCATACTAGTGGCATAATGAACTTTGAGTGCCTCGGGACACTCACAATTGACGAAGGTGTTCTCCATACTCTCGAACCACTCAAGAAGGCTAGTGGCTCCTTCCTTGCCACTATAACTAGTGGGCTAGCAAGAACTAAAGTGCTTGAAGGTACAGGTTTGGTTGTTGCGCCCTTGATTCATACTATTTGCCCCTTGACCATTGCCATTGTCTTTGTTGCTAGTGTTCTTGCATTTCCGATGGTGCAAGTCGATATGGTGACTTAGCCACGGGATTTGCTCCTGGTATTATATCGATCTTAAACTTGACTTCACGCACGGGATGTAGACCACTAAGGTCACCTGGAAGTACTTCAGGAAAGTCTCGTACAATCGGGACATCCTTAAGATCTTTCCCTTTGACTTTCGTGTTGACCACGTAAGCCAAGAAAGCCATATAGTTCTTGCTTAAGCATTTTCGGGCTTGGGTGCAAGACACGAGTTTAAGCCCTTTCGTGGAATTTTCACCGAACACTTTCAATTTATCCCCAAAGGGTAACGGTATACGAGTGCACTTTTCGAAACAAATGATCTTAGCATGGTGTTTGGCTAACCAATCCATACCAATGATGACATCAAAGCTTCCAAGTTTCATAGGGATGAGGTCGATAAAGAATTCATGTGCGTCGAGACTCAAGATACAATCACGGATAACGATATCAACGGTGATTGGTTCTCCATCGGCGACTTCAACGGTGAGAGGTCTTTCTAGTTTCGTATGTGGCTTAGCAAGTATGGGTTCAAAATTTAACGAAACAAAACTCTTATCGGCTCCAGAGTCAAATAGAACGTATGCATAAGTATTATTTAAGGAACGTACCTGTTCAATTTTAAAGGTATTTAACGATACAGTTAACGCATGAAAAGACTTAGGTCATAAAAGTTAAGGGTAAGTTAACATACCATTCACCACATCATTGTTTGTTTGTGCTTGATTTGCATTGATATCGAAAGCACGTCCTCGGGCTTGTGGAACATTACCCACAAGACGAGGGCATTGTGAGCGAAAATGACCAGGTTCCCCACAGTTGTAGCAAACACGGTTCATGACCATTGCGGCGTTATTAGGTGCACGGTGACAAGTCGCCACCAAGTGACCATATTTACCGCATAAGGTACAGATGCGGCACGGGGCGTTCCCCGGATGATGATACCTACAGATGTTGCACATAGGTTGAGGACCAGCATATCCCCTAGCCACAGGCACTTAAGCCACAGGTGCAACCGCAGGTACAAGTTGTCTTTGAGGTGGTTTTGGTGCAGCCACATCATAGTTACGTGCCGGTGTGAACTTGCGCTTCTTGTGGTTGTTGTTATTGTAAGACGGTTTAACTTTAGTCTCCTTAACAGCTTCAGTAACCGTCTTCTCCACCCTCTTAGCACCCTTCACAGACATGGTGCCCGCTCGTATATGATTCTCGGTAAGTTGAGCGGTGATAGTGATGGCTTCTTCCAAAGTTGTGGGTCAACTACCCACCACAACATCTTGAATTTGGGGTGGTACACCCTTGATAAACTTCTCTATGTTGCGAGGAACGGTGTCAACCATGTGGGGTAACAGAATGCTCAACTCGTGATGCCTTGTTGAGTAAGCCAAATGGTCACCACCATCTTGTTTCAGGTTCCAAAATTCCTCCTCCAGTTTTGTAGCTCACTCCTCGGGCAGAACTTTGCAATGACTATGTTCTTGAACTCATCCCAAGTAAGTGCTAACACAGCTTCAGCACCACGGTTCCTTTTCTTGCTATTCCACCAAGTAAGTGCCCTTTGTTGAAGCATACTAGTGGCATAACGAACTTTGAGTGCCTCGGGACACTCACAATTCTCTCGAACCACTCAAGAAGGCCAGTGGCTCCTTCCTTGCCACTATAACTAGTGGGCTTGCAAGAACTAAAGTGCTTGAAGGTACAGGTTTGGTTGTTGCGCCCTTGATTCACACTATTTGCCCCTTGACCATTGCCATTGTTGTTGTTATTGCTAGTGTTAGTCATCATGCTGCTATTGAGTTCAACAACCATGGTCGGGATAACGGCGGCCGTTTGTCATGCGATCATGGCGGCTAGCTTACGGTCGGAACTTACACGCTTTCCATGGTGACGAGACATGCTGGATATACAAAATGAGTTAGTCATGGGAATGAGGATAACAAAGGACAGTAATTTAAACAAGGATAAATCAAGAGTTGTAAGGAACATGGAATGGTTCCATTTGGTAACACATTATCATTTGGAAACTTTGACACGTCAAGGTAAATTGACCCATTTGCCTTAGAAACTTGTGTATGTTAACCATAGTTTATCACTCATCCCAGAAATCCCCAGGTAAGCATAACTAGTCCCGTAGGATTTATGCGAAATGCTTACCTTAGCCCGAAGGCTTTTTTCCAGGAAAACCAGAATACAGGTGTCTATGAGTCACACAAATTTCTTAGGTTCATGAAATAAAAACCTTGATGAGATTTTCATAGATTAGACATAGAGTCTAAGGAATTAAACCCACGATAATAAGTGTACAATCCCACGTGTCGTCAAGAATAAGTTTAAGAAGTTTCATTTGTTGGGGAGGGTCAAAGAGTCAAAGATAAGTTTAGGGAGACAAGTAACAAAGTTTTAACAATTACAAGGCAATCCTATGCTAAGACATCAAGTTGCACATAAGTATGGCATAACATTATGTAGCATGCAAAACAATATACTTTTACAAGAATACTAATATTATTCTATAAGGTTCATGCATCAACTATAGTCTAGGTCACCATTTCTAATAACCTAAATCCCTATAGTTATGGGCTCTGATACCAATCTGTCACACCCCAACCTTGACGGCGGAATCGTTGAGATGTGAGGGTTAAGATTGTTCACAACCACATAACGCTATCTTTAAATGAAAATAATATTATTATAAGTTTCAAAGGCAAATACATCCATAAGTTTCAACATGAAATAAGTCAAACATAAAACAAAAGTAATCCAAAGCTCTTTATGATGGGTTTGTTAGAACACCAAAACCGTAGTTTACCCTTTTTAAACTTTCTGAAAAACGCAGCGGAAGTATAACTTTATAACATGTTAATAAGCTGAAAATTTCATGTTCTAAATGATGTTTTAAGATGAAAGACAAACCCAAATCAAAAGGATCTTTAATATGTGAATAAGCAAGCTATATAAACACATAAAACATTCATAATGTGACAACCAAACGAGCTGTCAAACTACCTCCTTCCAGCAGCAAAATCGACCAAAAGAAGAAGGATGATGAATGCTCAAAATCTCGGCCAAGGCTCCAAAAAGGATCCCTCAAGCTTGTATACCCCAAGCCTTGATGCAACCACCACTCTTGCTAGGGAGAGACACCAAGAAAAACACCAAGAACTTCAAAAAAAAACCCTCTTTGATGCTGCTGGCCGTAAGTTTTTGAGAGAGAGAGTGAGAAGTTCTTTTGGTCTATTGCATGTAGTGAATAATGAGAATGTTGTGTGCAAGAGTAGTTAACACTTTGTGTGTTTTCAAGGACACAAAGGTCCAATTAGAATAAAGAGGGGGGCGGCCAAGGTTTTAAAAAACATAAGTTTTCCCTCTCAAATTTTGTCACACATTATGTAGTTAACTAGTCCTCCTACTAGATATATACAACTAACCTTTTAATTGTATAATCTATACACTATCATTATTAATTTGTAATGTTATCTAACTTATTTAAATAACATTACAAATAATATTATTGAACAAAATATCCTAATAAATTGTTCCATCTCATATGCAACTTGTTTAGAAAACTCATTTTCTAAATTGATGTAAATATTTAATTGCATGATCATATCATCAATTAAATATTAATTGGTGTTTGCTAAGCTTGTTATTGGGTATAACCCGACTTGGATCATAACGTACTAACCACATCAATATTCTAAGTGTCTTGGGCACACAGAATCCTACAATCTCCCACTTGCCCAAGATTCATAGAAGATTGATGCAAGCAGTAAATACCGCCTAACAACGGTTTACTACCCTGAATACGCATGACTTATAGCCATTCAATAACCTCATCCCTTTCAAGTACCCTACTTGAAATGATTTAGGTGAATCAATCATCTATCCTTTTGTTACAGATGTCATGTTAAATCCGAGGACACAGAATGATCATTCCTTGTTGATTTAACTTAATCAGGCCTTAGACATCTAACTCTCAACGAATAAGAGGAACAAATTCCATCTTGACTACATACGTTTCTCACAAACACCTCGTGTCATACCTGAACATACCCTTATGTGCTGTCCACTATTTCAGGACAGTGAAGAATAAGCTCAAGGTATAATACTTGGTGAATATCATGTTGGACCAAAAGAACCAATGAGCCTGATCAGAAAAACCTCTAAGTCCCACAGACATTACAACTGCTGAAGAAGATCACAACAGCTGAAGACATCAGCTGATTACAAAGGTCTGAAGACAAAGTCTGAAAGTAAAGAACTGAAGACAAAGTCTGAAGATGAAGTGCTGAAGACAAGACTGAAGACCAGAGTGATCAGCAGTTGTCACAATAGCTGAAGTTGTTAACTTCAGTAGTTGTGATGGTTTTACTTTTCAGTACTTGTAATTTTACATTTCAGTAGTTTATTGTTTTAGTAGTTTTAAGTCAGTAGTTTCATGTATTTGTACTTAGCATTATCTGAGATGTGATCAGTTGTTGAGAACATCTCAGTAGTTTGCATATTTCAGTTGTTTTGTAAATTCTGTTAGATGTCACTATCAAGTGACATCAGCAGACGTCACATTCCTCTATATAAGGGATGTTAACCTAGCTGTATTCTAACCGAAGCATTACGCATGAATGAAAACATTCCTTTAACAGAATATTCTCTCTATAATTGTGATTGAGTGTTTTGCATATTCATTACTTACTTTCTTGCTTGAATTCGATCTTAATTCGTGATATTCCGCTGCATATTTCAAATCTAATTGATCCGATCCTATTAAATGGTATCAGAGCTGGTTAATCATTGATCGATCTAACAATTGATCATTGAAACTGCTCTTTTGATAGCGAAGGTTGATCGAATTAGCATTTTTGCAAGAATTGATTATAGAGATTGATTTTCTGTTGCTTCCGGTTAATTAATTGAGATTCTAATTGTGTTTTCTAATTGTGTTGTTGAGTTTTCAAACTAGACCGATTTTAATCTCATTGAATTCGATTGAATTAGTGAAAATGACTACTTCAATGAAAGATCCTCACAATACTGGCTCCTCAACTAAGCCTCCAATGCTTGTTAGGAGTGAGTATAACATATGGCAACGCCGAATGCTCCATCACCTGTCTGTTAACAGTTCAGGTTGTTGGAAGTCTGTGGTTCATGGACCATACAAGCCTATGGTGAGTAATCCTGAAACCAATGAGATGGTTCCTAAAAAGAAGGAACAATATTCTGATGAGGATTTAAAACTGTTTGAGATTGATGCTAAAGCCCATGGAATTCTGGCCATGGCACTGCCTAATGAAATCTATTCTGGGCTCATGCATCATGAAACTGCTTATGATCTCTGGGTTGCTCTGAAAGAACAATTTGGAGGAACTGATGAGGTCTTAGCAAACAACAGAGAAATCCTTGCCCAGCAATATGAGACATTCTCTCATAGGAAGGGTGAGACACTGACTCAACAGTTTGAGCGGTTTTCATGTTTAATTTCTGAGCTTAAAATGGTTCAACATGAATACACAAACAGCCAGATGAATAACAGATTCCTCAGATCCTTGCCTAAGAGATGGGACACTTACACCATTGTCCTACGCTCTAGTGCAAATCTGGATACTCTATCTCTCACCCAACTTCATGGGAAACTCTTAACATTTGAGAGAGATATAGAACAGAAAAGGAAACTATCTTCATCTGGAAAGCTCACTGATGACTTTGTACCAGGTAATACTGCTCTGGTTGGTCATGAGTCTGAATATGCTTCATCTGAAAGTTCATATGATGAGCATATTGATTTCTCTTCAAACAGTGGAAATCATGCTTTTGTTGGAGTTGAGGGAAACTCAGGTATTAATGTTGATAATTTGTGTTTTATGATGGATGATTTGAAAGGAATTGCTGATGATGATCTGGAAGAGATGGATATTCTGAGCCAAATGGCATTGATTAATATCAGATCTCAAAAGTTTTATAAAAGAACAGGTAGGAAATTTCCTGGTCTCTCTGCAAAACCAAGGTTGGTTTTGACAAGAGTAAGTTGAGATGTCACAAGTGCCACAGACTTGGACATTTTGCTAGAGAGTGTAGATCATCTGGATCTAACTCATCTGCACCCTTTGTGACTTTTCCAAGCAATAATTCACAATCCAAAGGGCAACATCCTACCAGTTCTGATCATCATTCACAACATCAATCATCTCCTGCATACTTTGTCCCTCAAAGCCCCATGCCATATCCTTATCCATGCTTTTACATGCCTCAGTCTGGTCAAGTTTCTGTACCCATGGCTCAACAACCACATGCTCTACCTGATCCTCAACCATCTCAAACAAATCAGCAATCTCAACCTCAATCTCATCAGAGCTTTTTCACCCCTGAGGTTGTTGACTAGAGCAGCCTACCAGATGATGTCTCTGGTTATTTTGAGCAATTTGCTGGTGATGGTCAACATGGTGGTGAAAACCCTTTTGGAAACCCTGCTTTAATGGCCCTGGAATCTACTGATGACAATCCTTCATCATCACAGGTACCACAGGTATCTTCTGAGGCTAAGGCCAAGTTATGTTCTGAATCATGCATAGCTGCTTTTGTTTCTATTAGGGAAGCAAATGTAGCTTTAATTAATCAAAACCTTGACCTAGAAAAGGCAATTTCCAAAAGAAAAGCTGAGTTTGAGTCTGTTTTAAAAGAGAAGGATGAGGAGATTTATAAACTTAAGTGTCAAATTACTGATGAAAAAGCAAAGGTAGAGGTCATTCTAGAAAATCACAAGAATCTCAAAGAAACACTTGCAGCTACCCAAGTTGATTGTGAAAGGTGGGTAACATCTTGCAAGGGATTTGAAATGCTTCTCAGTAAGCAAACTGCTTCCAATGTGAAGTTTGGGATTGGGTATAATCATACCATACCTCCCACAGATTTTACTCCCAAGTTAGAAGTACAATATGAGGTTGAGTGTCATTCCCAAACCACATCATCAGGTGTTTCATCCTTAAATGATAATTCAAAATCTGAGGATGAAGATAGTGTGAGTATCTCAGTTAATCAAATAACTGATGATCCCACTGCTTCGAAACACTTGATCAAGAAGAGGCTGAGAAATTCAGGTGTTGTTCCACAAGGTACTCAAAGTACTGAAGGGCAAAACACAACACCTGAAGAGCATTTTAAATCAGAGGAAAACAAGCATTCCTTGACAACTGCTGAAGAATCTATCAGGATTCTAAAAGTACTGATAGAAAACCACTGAAGAAGAAATCTTCAGTTGTTGAAAATCCTTCAGTATTTCCCAAAAGTACTGAAAGGAAGAAAGTACTGAAGAACAAATCTTCAGTAGTTTCATCAACTTCAGCAGTTGATCAAGAAAAGATGAAAAGAAAGCCATGTGAAATATGTGGTTTGTTCAATCATCTGACTGATGAATGCTAGTATAACAAGGGTTTAAAATTCAATAAAGAGAAAATCATTAAGAAGGAAATGCATAAAATGAAAAATGAATTTCAAACCAAGTTTGTACCACAATCATCTCATTCTGATAAACCTAAGCTTTCTCAAAAAGTCACTAAGGAGGAAGGGGTTTTTCAAACAACAGCTGCAAATACTCCTCAGGGAATATTAAAAACTCAGACTAAGTCTGTGTCTTTTCAAAAGAAGGATGTAGTGAATCTCAAGAACAAATCATCTACAAGTACTGATGTGTCAACTGAGTTGAAAACTCTGTCAACAAATCAGACACAACTTGTGATGATGGTTCAACATCTATTGGGGAGAGTTAACCAATTAGATGTTTCTGTGATTAAACCACTGAAAAGGACACCTAAGCCAAAATCCAAGGAATCCTTTTCAGCACCATCTACATCTTCAAAAGCTGTTAATCATGCACAACCTGTTAGTTTAACATCTGTTGATGAATACAGACCCAAAACCAAAAGGTTTGGGTCTCAAAGGCTAACTAATGTTTGTGATAAATGCAGGGTTCTTCATCATGCCAAAGAAGCATCTGGTATGTGGATAGTGGAGGATCCATGCACATGACAGGGAGCAGCTCTCTTCTTCATGACTATTCCCAAAAGAAGAAGGGATTTGTTTCTTTTGGAAATGATGCCAAGGGTTACATCATTGGGAAGGGTTTTGTCTCAAATGGGGAGATAAGATTTGATGATGTTAACCATGTGGAAGAACCTCAAATACAATCTTTTGAGTGTCAGTCAAATGTGTGATAAAGGGCATGTTGCACTTTTCACAAGTCAAAACTGTCGGATTCTGTCTTCCACAGTTTTGCACAAGATTGACAAGATATTGGATGAGTATACTCTCCTGAAGGCCAACAGGATTGGAAGAGTATATGCTTTAGATCTATCAAAGAAAATTGATCTAAAAGGCCATCCATGTCTGTTCTCCAAAGCCTCTCCTCAAGAATCTGAACTATGGCATAGAAGGCTGGGTCATGTGAACTTCAAGAACATGAATCAGCTCATTCATCATGGTTTAGTGAGAGGTTTGCCATTGAAGGAGTTCAAGTGTGATGATAACTGCCCAGCTTGCTTAAAAGGAAAGCAACACAAAGCTTCATTCCCTCCTATAGAAGAACCTAAATCCACTGCCTGCTTGCAATTACTACATATGGATCTTTTTGGTCCTGTGAGAGTAATGAGCATGGCAAAGAAAAAGTACTGTCTGGTAATTGTGGATGATTACTCAAGATATGTATGGACTTTCTTCTTGCATTCCAAGGATGAGGCTGCTCAAAGTATCATCTATTTTGTGTTACATGTGGAAAAGCAGCATTCACTTCCAGTTAAGTGTGTGAGAAGTGATAATGGGACAGAGTTTAGGAATCACACTCTTGATGAATTCTATTTGTCTAAGGGAATCAAAAGACAATATAGTATTCAAAGAACTCCAGAGCAAAATGGAGTGGTGGAGAGAAAGAACAGGACCCTGATTGAAGCCGCAAGGACAATGTTGGCTGACTCTGGTTTGCCACTAACCTTTTGGGCTGAAGCTGTCAATACAGCTTGCTATGTTCAGAATAGAGTATTAGTGAATCAGAGGTTGATGAAGACTCCTTATGAGCTCTTACATCATTTGGCTCCTTTGATTTCATTCTTTAGAGCATTTGGGTGTCCATGTTATATTCTTAACACAAAGAGTATACTTCAGAAGTTTGATTCCAAGTGGATGCAGGGTATTTTGTTGGGTATTCATCTACTTGCAAGGCATACAGAGTTTTCAACTGCAGAACAAAGATTGTTGAAGAAACTTTGCATGTCAAGTTTAATGAATCCCCAAAAGACAAGATTCCTCAAAACCCTGTTGAGATGTTTGACTTGGACATACTGCAATATGTTCCATATCAGCCTCCACCTGTTGTAGTCTCTGAAGTTCCATCCTCTCCAACTGAAGATACAAATGCAAGTTGTAGTGATCATCTGCCTGTTTCTACTACACTTGATGTTCCTGTAGCCTCAGCAGCTCCATCCACAACAAATGCTGATGAAATCTCTGAATCCTCTACCTCATTTGAACTGCCATCTCAGTCTAGGTTTCAAGAGTCTACATCAACATCTGCTGCTGCTGAATCTGCTACAAACACTTGAACAGATATTATTGCATATCAAGAATTGAAGAATCATCCCATGTCCCAGATCATTGGTGACATAAATGCTGGTGTTTCAACAAGAAGTCAATTGTCCAATTTCTGTCTCTATGCTCTCTTCATCAGTCAGCAAGAGCCAAAGAATTATCATGTGGCCTTAAGGGACAATGGATGGGTTGAAGCCATGCAGCTTGAGCTTCTTCAATTTCAAAAGCAGCAAGTGTGGGAACTGGTTCCTTACCCCAAGGTAAGTGTGCAATAGGCACTAAATGGGTGTTTAGGAATAAAACTGATGAAAAAGGCCAAATTGTCAAGAACAAGGCCAGACTGGTTGTACAGGGGTTTTCACAAGAAGAAGGTATTGATTATGATGAAACCTTTGCCCCTGTAGCCAGACTGGAGGCAATTCGATTGTTTTTAGCTTATGCTGCTTTTCATAACCTTAAAGTTTTTCAAATGGATGTCAAAAGTGCATTTTTATATGGTAAAATAAAAGAAGAAGTTTATGTGTGTCAACCACCAGGTTTTGAAGATCATAAACACCCTGATTGGGTGTATAAGCTTGATAAGGCTCTTTATGGGTTGAAACAAGCACCCAGAGCCTGGTATGAAACATTATCTAACTTTCTTCTTCAAAATAATTTCACTAGAGGCTCCATAGATAAAACTTTGTTCATAAAGAAAGCTGGCATGCATAAGCTCCTTGTTCAAATTTATGTTGATGATATTATTTTTGCATCATCTGATCCACAGTTGTGTGATGCATTCACAAAATTGATGCAACAAAAGTTTGAAATGAGTGCAATAGGAGAATTACAGTTCTTTCTGGGTTTACAAATCAAACAACTGATTGATGGAACTTTCATTCATCAGTCAAAATGCACAAAAGATTTGTTAACCAAGTTTGATTTACAAAACTGTAAAGCCTGTTCTACTCCCATGTGCAGCAACACACAACTGGATGCTGATCAAAAAGGTAAAGCAGTTGATGAAACTCTTTACAGATGTATGATTGGTTCCTTGATGTACCTAACAGCTTCTAGACCAGATATTATGTTTGCAACTTGTGTCTGTGCTAGATTTCAGGCTGCTCCTAAGGATTCCCATATGATTGCAGTCAAGAGGATCTTTAGATATTTGCAAGGAACTAAATCTCTAGGACTATGGTATTCCACTGGGCACTCTTGTAAATTGGTTTCTTTTTCTGATAGTGACTATGCAGGGTGTAAGTTAACCAGAAAATCAACTTCTGGTGGATGCCAATTTCTAGGCAACTGTTTGGTCTCTTGGCAGAGTAAGAAACAAACATCAGTTGCTACATCAACAGCTGAAGCAGAGTACATTGCAGCTGCAAGCTGTACATCTCAGGTACTTTGGCTTCAAAATCAGTTATTGGATTATGACATTACAGAGACTAAGACTCCATTATTAATGGATAGTTCTTCAGCTCTTTGTATTGTTAAGAATCCTGTCCAGCATTCTAGGACCAAACATATTGAGATCAGACATCATTTCATTAGGGATTGCTATGAAAAAGGTCTGATTGATCCAAAGTTTGTGCCTAGTGCTGATGAGCTTGCAGATATATTTACTAAGCCTTTGGATAGTGCAACTTTTCATAATCTTGTACTCAGGCTTGGTATGCTGCAACTAGAATAATTTGACAACTACTGATGCTCTTAGTTCATAAATACTGATGAGCATTAGTATACTTTTGTCAAAAATAAGTGCTGATAAGTCATTTTATCTTCAGTAGTTTTACAACTACTGAAGACTAAATTACTTAAAAGTACTGAAGTACCTTATTTGTTAGAAAATACTGATGTAGTTCAAACTACTGATGTCTTTTATAATAAATAAGTACTGATGACCAATGAAACATCTGAAAATCAGATGATCTGATGAGTAAGTGATAAGGTCATTGAAACAGCTGAACTTTGTGAATTGACGACAACACTGTTTCATTTCCAACAACTGAAGCCAAAACCAAGTCTTCAGTAGTTTTACAACTACTGATGACCAACACCAAGTCTTCAGTTGTTTACAACATCCGAAAGTTAAAACCATGTCTTCAGTTGTTTTCTAACACCTGATAACTAACACCAAAACTTTCAGTTGTTTTCCCTCAGCCGTTTCATAACCTATATATACCTAACCCTAACTTCAAACTTTTCATAACCCACTTTCCAAACGTTCATCTTCCATTAATGGCGACCATGCAAATCAAACCTCGACACAACTGTGTTGCTCACCTTACCAAATCACCTTTCTGGAACAAGTTTGATGCTGCTATCGACTTGATGGTTGATTCCCAATACCGCACAGCCTTTCTCTTAAATCCTACCATCTACCCCGATACCCTGTGCCAATTCTGGACAAACGTTACTGTTCATACTGCTGAGAATGATGACACCATCACTCTCCAGTCTTTTGTTAACCAGAAACGGGTGATCATCACTCCTGAGATCATTCGTCAAACCCTAGACCTGAATGATGCCACCTATCCCACCAAGTATCCCAAAGGCACCATTGATCTTTCTTTTGCTAATCATGGTTATGAAGGTGACCTAAGTGCTACTACCATCCTGAAGAAGCACTTCCATGATGCCGAGCGACTCATATTTCACATGATCAATGTCTGCCTTGCTCCCAAAACATCCTCTTGGGATCAAATGTCATCCAGATGGCAACAGGTATTATATTTTATCCTTGAACATCAAAATCTAAATTTTTCTGATATTATCTTTTTGGAACTGAAAGATTTGGCATTGAAACCTGTGGCAAATAGATGGATATTATATCCAAGGTTTCTTATGGCAATCATTTTAAATCAATTAAAATCTGATGGCCTTGTTGGCCTTGGAGTCCCTGCTCTGCTGGTTTTGCCAGAGGTATACTCCAGGCACAACTCAAACCCACAACTCAAAGAGGCTGCCAAACTGCTCAAACCAAGCAGAGGGAACCCACAGCCTCCACCTCCAAATCTAAAGTCCCCTCCAAACCAAAACCAAAGAAAACCAAAAAGGCTACTCAGGGAGTTGAGTCCCTGATGATGCCCCTGTAGCACAAACGCAGGATGAGACTACAAGCCTTAATCCCCTTGTAGTTTCAATGACTCCACCAGCTGAAACCGCTCAGGTATCCTCTCAACAGGATCCTGATGCAACCAATATTGGGGAAACCACATTACTGGAATCTATCTCACTTGAGAAGATTGCCATTGAAGAGCACCACTCTCCCCAGGTGCAAACCTTTTCACCTCCCTCTCCCACTGATACCACCCCTACAAGCCCAACTGCAGTCATTGCACAAGTGCTGACTCAGCTACATTCCTCTACCCCTCCCCAGAAACATGTTACTACTGGGAAAACCTCAACAGCTGAGGGAGAGGATCAAAATGTAGTTGATAACCAACAGCATAGGGATTCTAAAGTTCAGTCTCCTAGTGTAGATGTGGAGACTAGAACATCTGATGAGGCTACCTCTTCCCCTGTTTCAACACATGAACAGGATGAAGCAGGTATCATCTCTAAGACCTCACCAGAGGAACTGTCAATGAAGGACTTGCTCCTGAGGCAGGAAGTCCCCAGTTCCAAGACAAAGGGGCACATGTGATCACTGATTTACACTCAGCACATGTTCATCCTGATTCACTTAGGAGGTCAGCTGATTCAGTTTATACTGATGATGACTTGGGCTTTTTCTTTGAAGTCTTAGCCCAAAATACTATTCTTGAGACTGAGGTTTGTAGATTAAAAGATCTGCTTTCCATCATGTCTCAGGAATCAAGTCCATCTGCCCTAATAAACCCATAGATGGCAGCTTCTGTTGAAGCTTCACCAAACACTGAGCCACTCAAATCAAACAAACCACCAGCCTCTGGTTCAGGCACCATTTCTCAGGGAGAGAACCCCTCTGAGCAAATGGCTGCTGCTTTCAAATCTTCCTTACCTCTCATCACCCTCATCATCACATCTATTGTTCATCAAACCATTGATGAGAGGATCTCCTCAGATCTTAAATCCCTTGTGACTGATGTTGTGTCAAAGCACCTTTCTGACATTCAAACCCCTGAACCCAATGCAACCAAAAAGGGGGAGTCTAAGTCAGTAAAGGATGATAAAAGGAAAAGAGTTGAAGAGGAAGAAGCTAAGGAGGAGCACAAAGGCAAAGAGATCATCACCTACAAAAGAAAGAAGAGTGTTGGTGAACAAACTGAAGATGAGAAGAGGTTGGATGAGATGATCAAAGAAGCTGATGACCAACATAGCAGATCCATGGACAGGATCATTGATCAGCTCTTCAGGAAAGGATTTGATACTGCCAAACTTGACTCAGAGATCAGAAGACTTGAGATTCAGGAAATTGAGAATCGATGGGCAAGTTGCAATGAAGAAGAAAGGGAGAGATTAGAGGCTATGATCAGATTCCTCTCTAAACACTTGGGAAGACCTATCATTGAGATCAAGTCATGGTCTAGAGATAGCATTTTGGAGATAACTACCAAAATATGCTCATCTGAAAGCTTCAACAAAGGCTTAATCATTGAAGCTCTAGATGAAGCTGGTGCTGAGAAGAAACTGATATGGCCAAGTTATCCAAAGCCACCCTCACCAACAAAATGATAGAGCAGCCCTTAAAATCTCCTTTACCAAAACAATCTTCAAAGCCAACCTCACAACCAAAACAGCCAATCTCAAAACCTTCAAAACAACCAACCTCTCAACCTCCAAAACAACCAACCTCTCAACCTCCAAAACAATCAACCTCACAACCATCTAAACCAACCCCTTCACCCAAGAAACCCATTCAAGACTCCTCCAGTGAAGCACCCAAAAGAAAAAGAAGGCTGCTGAGGATGGAAGAAGAAGAAGAAGAGGATGAAGAAGATAATCTGCCAATATCTGCTATTCTTGAAAGGAAAAAAACTGAAGCCTAGGAGTCAATCACAAACAATAACTCCTGAAACTCAAAGGCAGACAGTTAAGGTCAAAATTAAAGAAGAAGAACAGCAGAAGCAGCATGATGAGCAATTTCTTAGAATGGTTGACAAAGACTTCCCTCAGTCCTCATCCATTCATGCTATGAAGAAACAAGCTCAGAGGCTATACACTCTCAGACATACCTTTCAACATCAAAAAGAAAGAGTGAGGATTTGGCCAGATCCCAGGGTAAGTTCTAGAATTCACAAGAAAAACTTACCAAGTAGATATCATGGCCAAGTAAGAAAGACTTTGAATGCTGCAATCATGTTGGCCATGGTAGTCTCACCCTGGGAAATCATTGAAGAATTCAAGAGAGCTCACACATCCAAATCAACCCCTATGTCTATTCTTGAGAACAAAATGATCAAGAAGGGGTTGTTGTACAAAAGACTTGAAGATCTTCAAAAGAGTGAACTCCAGTTGCTGCTCGAAGGCTCTCATCCAGATGAATTTGCATATAGAGAGATAACAACTGTTGAGTTGAAGAATGGGAAGACAGTGAGATATCTGTCTGAATACTATGGGCCTGAGTTCTTCTTTGAGGGAGAAGCAGAAGAACTCACTAAGGAGGAACAAGTTGTTCTCCTTGAGGCCTATGCAAGGGAGTCTTTCAGACTCATCAATGGGAAATAGGTTTCATGGTTAGGACAAGACTCTGTGTCCAATTTCCCCAAGACAGAGTTCCCTTCCATACTTAGCCAATCAAAAGATTAGAAACCTTTTTCTGGCCTATGCTTATCTGTCTACCTCTGAAGCTGATCAAGAGAGTATTTTTGCCAAAGAATAAGTGGGATCTTTAATAAAGTTAGAGGTTTTGGCTGCATTGGTTTAGGGGGAGTTTGTTGGACCAAAAGAACCAATGAGCCTGATCAGAAAAACCTCTAAGTCCCACAGACATTACAACTGCTAAAGAAGATCACAACAGCTGAAGACATCAGCTGATTACAAAGGTCTGAAGACAAAGTCTGAAAGTAAAGAACTGAAGACAAAGTCTGAAGATGAAGTGCTGAACACAAGACTGAAGACCAGAGTGATCAGCAGTTGTCACAATAGCTGAAGTTGTTAACTTCAGTAGTTGTGATGGTTTTACTTTTCAGTACTTGTAATTTTACATTTCAGTAGTTTATTGTTTCAGTAGTTTTAAGTCAGTAGTTTCATGTATTTGTACTTAGCATTATCTGAGATGTGATCAGTTGTTGAGAACATCTCAGTAGTTTGCATATTTCAGTTGTTTTGTAAATTCTGTTAGATGTCACTATCAAGTGACATCAGTAGACGTCACATTCCTCTATATAAGGGATGTTGACCTAGCTGTATTCTAACCGAAGCATTACGCGTGAATGAAAACATTCCTTTAACAGAAATATTCTCTCTATAATTGTGATTGAGTGTTTTGCATATTCATTACTTACTTTCTTGCTTGAATTCGATCTTAATTCGTGATATTCCGCTGCATAATTCAAATCTAATTGATCCGATCCTATCATATCAAAACCCAATATGTATCTCAGGTCGGAGGATACCAAATGATATTCGCCTTTACTCAAAATTACTTATGATCAATCAATAAGATTCCATGTAGTAAAATTTGAGATGCGGGTTAGTCCAATATTTGTATCCCACAAATATCTATGAACCTTGGTAGCAACCCATTGCTCTATATTCATCCTTATGAATATCAACCAATCCAAGTTCATAATAATCTTACCCTCACACTTGTTCCCACAAGTATGAACGACTACGGACATTTAGAGTAAACAATTTACTCATTGATTAAACATGCTAAATTGGAACATTAATTGAAACATTATAACCAAATAATTTTATTCAAATAATAAAGAGTTCCACATATCCAAATACAAAATTTACAGATCAAATCCAATCACTAGAATATCGAAGTCCCATGGCACAAGTATGACCTTCATGCTTTGCCTTTTCAAGGAGCTTCGTGAGAGGATCCGCAATGTTTTGATCCGTGTGAACTTTGCGAATACATATCTTTCCCTTTTCAACTTCATCTCGTATGTAGTTGAATCTCCGCTCAATGTGCCTAGTCTTTTGATGAGCACGAGGTTCCTTGATTTGAGCAATCGCACCCTCGTTATCACAAAAGATCTCTAGGGGGTCCTGAATGGAAGGGACAACCCCTAGATCGGCAATGAATTTCTTCAACCATGCAGCTTCTTAAGCTGCCAATGAGGCGGCGACGTATTCTGATTCTGTAGTTGATAGAGCCACCACATCCTGCTTACAACGAGTTCCTCATCACTAGATCCATAGATTAAGAACATATCTTTTGTCCTCCTTAGGTACTTAAGTATGTTCTTAACATCCATCCAATGACTGTTTCCTGGATTTTGCTGGTAACGGCTTGTCATGCTTAAGGCGCATGACACGTCTGGTCGAGTGCATATCATCGCATACATGATGGATCCAATAGCAGATGCGTATGGGATTGCCTTCATTTTATCTTGCTCATCCTTTGAGCTTGGACATTGAGTCGTACTTAATATCGTTCCTCTTTGAATAGGTATGGTACCTTTCTTAGAGTTCTCCATCTTGAACCTTTTCAAGATTTTATCAATATACGCACTTTGATTTAAACCAATCAACCGCCTTAATCTATCCCTATAGATCTTTATTCCTAGAATATAGGCGGCTTCTCCAAGATCCTTAATGGAAAACAACTTCCAAGCCAGGTTTTTACACCTTCCAAGGTTGGAATGTCATTTCCAAATAGTAGTATGTCATCAACATACAATACTAGGAAAGTTACCGTGCTCCCACTAGCCTTCTTATACACACAAGCCTCATCAGCGTTTTTGATGAAGCCAAATTTCTTTACCTCCTCATCAAAACGATGATTCCAGCTTCTAGATGCTTGTTTCAATCCATAGATTGATTTCTTTAATTTGCATACTTTATTAGGATGTTTTGGATCGACAAAACCTTCAGGCTGAACCATATAGACATCTTCCTCAAGATATCCATTTAGGAAAGCCGTTTTGACATCCATTTGCCAAATCTCTAATCATAATGAGCAGCTATGGCAAACAATATCCTTATAGACTTTAGCATCGCAACAGGTGAGAAGGTTTCATCATAATCAACCCCTTGAGTTTGAGTGAAACCCTTTGCTACAAGTCTAGCTTTATAAGTATCCAAGTTTCCATGCATATCGGTTTTCTTCTTGAAAACCCACTTACTTCCAACTACCTTGGAATTAAGAGGTGGTACAACAAGTTCCCAAACTTGATTGTCATACATGCATTGCATCTCAACGTTCATGGCCTCAAGCCATTTGTCACAATCCAAATTAGACACTGCATCATGGTATGTGGTTGGTTCATCTGAATCTACCACACAGCATCCATCCATGAAAAATCCGTATCTTTCAGGTGGATTACTAGTTCTACCACTTCTGCGAACGTCTTGTGTGTATTGATCAACCCCTTGATCATCCTCAACATCCTCATGTTGAGTGCTAGTTTCAACCAAACGTGCATCGGGTTGTGGTTCTTGATCTTCCTCAAGATCCACTGTTCTACTGCTAGCTCCTTCCATAAGGAACTTTGCTTCTAAGAACTCACCCTTTCTGGCAACAAACACCTTTTGTTCCAGTGGATCATAGAAATAATATCCCATAGAATCTCTAGGATGTCCAACAAAGATACACTTGGTGGATCGGACTTCTAATTTGTTTGGGGTGGGAGTCTTAACATAAGCCTCACAACCCCAGACCCTTAAGTATGATAGGGATGGAACTCTTCCATGCCATATCTCAAAAGGTGTCCTTTCCACCTTTTTGGTTGGGGCCAAATTTAGAATACGGGCCGCAGAGAGCAAAGCAAAACCCCAAAATGATAGAGGTAATGTGCTTCTAGCCATCATAGATCGGACCATATCCAATAAGGTTTGATTCCTCCTCTCAGACACACCATTCTGTTGTGGTGTTCCAGGTGGAGTGAGTTGTGAGACAATCCCACAACTCCTAAGATGATCTTGAAAAACATCACTTAGGTATTCACCTCCTCTATCGGTACGGAGAACTTTAATTGACTTGTTGAGTTGATTTTCAACTTCATTCTTGAAGATTTTGAACATTTCAAAAGCTTCATCTTTGTGCCTTAATAAGTACACATACCCATAGCGACTATAATCGTCGGTAAAGGTAATGAAGTATCTTTCACCATTCCTAGTCATTGGCTTAAAAGGACCACATACATCCGAATGTATGATTCCTAATAAATCTTTTGCCCTTTCGTTAGTTCCACTAAAGGGTGCCTTAGTCATTTTACCTTGTAAACAAGATTCACATACATCAAATGAATCACATTCATTCGTTTTTAAAAGACCATTCTTTTGAAGTGTTTGTATACGTTTCTTGTTTATATGACCAAGACGACAATGCCAAAGATAGGTATCACTCAAATCCAACTTGAGTTTCTTGGTGTTAGTATGGTACAATGAACTATTTAAAGCATTTTCATGAACCAATTCATAAATACCATTAATGGGAATTGCTTTAAAATAGAACATATCATTTAAAGAAACATGAATATCATTTTCAATAAAAGATAATACATAATCATAATGTCTTAATTGGGATACAGAAATAATGTTCCTAGTCAAACTAGGAGCATACAAAACATTCTTCAAAATAACATCCAAGCCACTTGGAAGTTTTAGGATGTAGTCCCCACGAGCTTCAACTTGGACTTTGGTTCCATTGCCCATGAAGAGGCTAACATCCCCTTGATTGAAGTCCCTACTTCTTTTGAACCCCTGCAACAAATTGCAAATATGAGTTCCACATCCGGTATCTAATACCCATGTGTTTGAAGATGTAACATTAAGATCAATATGAATCATGTATGTTGTACCTGAGGTCTGCCCGGCATCCCTCTTTGCTTTCATCTCTTGGAGATGGACGGGACAATTCCTTGCCCAATGTCCAATCTCCCCACACTTGAAGCATGGGTCATTAGTATCAACCTTTTGCTTCTTCTCTTGTGATTTGGGTGGTACCCTTACCACCCCTTTTCCCTTTCCCCAAACGGGTCCCTTACCCTTGGCAACCTTTGCCTCGGGTGCGGGATGAGGCCTTTTCTTGTTCCCACCTTCATTGATGGTGAGAACGGGTAAAACCCTTTTACCCATGGCCGCCTCGGCCGTTTTAAGCATTGAGTGAAGCTCACCAATGCTCTTGTCCCAAGCATTCATGTTGTAGTTCAACACGAATGTCTCGAACTTCTTGGTAAGGCCATTAAGGATCAAATCAGTGGCCAATTCCTTTGAGACGGGACAATTAAGCCTCTTGAGGCGGTCAATATGACTTTTCATCTTAAGTACATAAGATTAAACCGATTGGTTGTCGTCCATACGACATGCATGGAGTGCTCGAACCGTTTCGAAGCGCTCAACCCTTGCTTGCTGTTGGAACGTTTCCTTCAGCTGGGTTATCATGTCATAAGCTCCGTGATGTTCATACTCCTTTTGGAGATCCGGAGTCATGCTCGCTAGCATGAGACAAGACACTTGGACAGAGTCCTCAGTGTACTTCAACCAATCGTTGAAGGCCTCCTCATCATCCTCAGTAGGTTGATCGGGGATAGGGTCGTCTAAAACATATGATCGTCTCTCTTGCTTGAGAATGATTCTCAAGTTTCGATACCAATCAATAAAGTTGTTATGATTTAGACGTTCCTTTTGGAGGATCGCTCGTAATGATTGGTTGGACGCGGATGAGTTATCGTGATTTTCATTGTTGGTGGCCATCTACAAAATTTAACAAAGATCTATTTTAGTATTTTCAATATTGCTATTTTTTAATAATTAATGCCTTTTAAGGTCATTTTTATATTAAAATCTAGAACCCAACATTACAATTAAATTGTGGTTAGGTGACTTTTATCCCACGATTTAAATTAATAAGGTGGTCAACGATTGACGATTGCAACCATTTGCAACTTCTAGAGGTATGGGATCAACTTTAAACATCATATGTAAAGTCGGCATGTTAATCCCATCAACACCATTTGGAAACCATATTTAGGTGATCCATTTAACATGGTTTGCAAATCAAGTTATCCTACTTGCACATACGTGTGAGTTTACCCACATAAGTGGTTAGGTGACCTTTATCCCACCAATGTGGTATCCCCACCTTGAGTCACAAGTTCCCTTTAAATGGTTAGGTGACCTTTATCCCATTAAGAGTTTCCAAATGATTCAAGTGTTGCGCAAAAGGACGGTGTTAAACTTGTTGCCAAATGTTTAGAGATTTCATAATTCTAGTTTTAGAAAACTCTATGTACTTGTATTTGCATGCTTTCAAATACAAGATACCCTATGATTCTTTTAATAAAACCCATTTTATTATAAAATCATTAAATCATTTTAATAACCTTTTATTACATTTTAATGATTAAGAACCATCATTTTTATAACTTGTTAAGTTTGTTAATTAGTTTGTAATGCATGTCAAAATTTCAACCATACAATCAAATAACAAACATCCAAACAAGCATAAGCATAAACAACCATAATGTGCATAACCTTAGCTACTATTGTGACCACACTTGTTTGCCATCACAAGTGTGGTCATTTGGTCTTTCCTAAGGGTTGAAATCAACACAAAATTGAGGTCATCATAGACCCCCACTTGAACTTGCATCCAAATGCTTCAAGTTCCATGTCTTTGATGTCCATCTTTGGGTCTTGATCTTGTGCATCTTCCTTTTACAAAAATTGTATCCTAATACATTTTTCTAATAAAAGAAATGCACCTAATCTATTAATTACATAACCAAATGAATAAATAATTACAACCCAAATAATAAACATAAATATTACAACCCAATTGAATGAATAAAACAACCATTCCAATCATCCAAATCAAAAGGCCAAAGGCTAGGTTATGCACACTAACATCCAATGATCATATCATCCAAACATATAATGAAACCCCACTTAAAACCACCAAATTTCAGCCAACATAAACTGAAATTTTGGGTTTTAAACATTGTCCAAACAATCAACATTTCATAATATATATCTTTCAAGGTCTAATCACTAGCATGTGTGATATGACCTTGAAAGTTTGGGGAATCATTCATATAAAACATAGCAGCCCAAAATCAGCCTTAATAGGTTGATAATACTTCTTTAAAACCAATTTTAAAGACTAAGAACAAGCAAGTTATCCACATAACCGGCTCTTGATGCCATTGATGGGTTTGTTAGAACACCAAAACCGTAGTTTACCCTTTTTAAACTTTCTGAAAAACGCAGCGGAAGTATAACTTTATAACATGTTAATAAGCTGAAAATTTCATGTTCTAAATGATGTTTTAAGATGAAAGACAAACCCAAATCAAAAGGATCTTTAATATGTGAATAAGCAAGCTATATAAACACATAAAACATTCATAATGTGACAACCAAACGAGCTGTCAAACTACCTCCTTCCAGCAGCAAAATCGACCAAGAGAAGAAGGATGATGAATGCTCAAAATCTCGGCCAAGGCTCCAAAAAGGATCCCTCAAGCTTGTATACCCCAAGCCTTGATGCAACCACCACTCTTGCTAGGGAGAGACACCAAGAATAACACCAAGAACTTCAAAAAAAAACCTCTTTGATGCTGCTGGCCGTAAGTTTTTGAGAGAGAGAGTGAGAAGTTCTTTTGGTCTATTGCATGTATTGAATAATGAGAATGTTGTGTGCAAGAGTAGTTAACACTTTGTGTGTTTTCAAGGACACAAAGGTCCAATTAGAATAAAGAGGGGGGCGGCCAAGGTTTTAAAAAACATAAGTTTTCCCTCTCAAATTTTGTCACACATTATGTAGTTAACTAGTCCTCCTACTAGATATATACAACTAACTTTTTAATTGTATAATCTATACACTCCCATTATTAATTTGTAATGTTATCTAACTTATTTAAATAACATTACAAATAATATTATTGAACAAAATATCCTAATAAATTGTTCCATCTCATATGCAACTTGTTTAGAAAACCCATTTTCTAAATTCGTGTAAATATTTAATTCCATGATCATATCATCAATTAAATATTAATTGGTGTTTGCTAAGCTTGTTATTGGGTATAACCCTACTTGGATCATAACGTACTAACCACATCAATATTCTAAGTGTCTTGGGCACACAGAATCCTACACTTTATTCATTATTCTAGGTCCAAATCCTAGATTTAAGCAAACTTCAAAAGTTGACCTCAAACATGCGCGTTTCCTGAAACATGTTAAAAATAAAGGGTCAACTATAAAGTTGGTGAGTTTCCAAGGGTTTTATATACATAATATATCAAAGGTTACAAGTAGCAATTCATGTCATAGGTTATGAGTTAGCAAGTTTATAGAACATATATAGCTACAATCAAACCTCGACTTAATTACAAGTTTATAAGATTGGCTAAGTGTACTTGGTTCCCATGATGATCAAGTCATTCGTCATCAGGAGCCGGCAATACATCGGCTTTAGCACCAAATAGGCTTGTCAGGCCCAAAGATCTAAGACGTCGGCAGGCTAGCAATAGTTCATGATTGTAAAAAAAATATGTATCTCATATAAGACTTACAATAACACAAATAACCATGAACAATAAAAGTATGAATTGCAAGTGATTTACAAGATTTAAATAAGTTTCAATGAATTAACGAGGACTAGGGTCCTAAGTGGGACTTAGAGATTGTCAAATAATTATGTTTTAACAACATGGGTCCAATTATATTTATTTAAAAATCAAAGAAAAATTGTTATGTTACATATACATATATAACATTTACAATAATTTTATATATAAAGATTAAATAAGATCTAATAAACACAATTTAACAATAATTTAAAGGCAACGCGTGAAATAATCATTTTTGTGGCACAAAATATTAGTTAAGGTTTAGTTTTTATAACAATAAATTATTTATATTATTTTTAGAATATTTGTTAAAAGTATAGAATTATTTTTCTTTTTAAGAAAATGAATTTACAGAAAATAATTAGAAGTATTTTAAAATTATCAGCTTTTATAAAATGACTTCTTATAATTTTTTAAAAAATTTTTAAAATTATTGTTGAAGGCCAAAAAGCCTAAAAAAAGCACGAGGTTCCCCGGGTTCGAACCGGGGACCTCCTGTATAGAGGACATGCATGTTAGCAGTGAACCAAGGGCTCTCAGCCGCGATATTAAGCCGTTTTTAATTCTTAAAATAAGTCCTAAACAAAACCCCAATTTCCCAAGATGTAAGGTCTCGTTCCCGGAGACCTCACAGTTGGTCATTCACAGCATTAAATACATTAAACATTATAAAGTTACAAACTTATGCAGCGGAATCATTTTAACAAAAACCATTCATTTCATTTCATTAAACACTGTTGTTAAGCAATACACTATTGTTTGATCAAATACAAAAAGAACTGTTTAATTGCATTACAAAACAACAGCAATAATAGGTATGAATGGATGTCAGTCTTTCCCGAGTAGCTTCACCCTCGTGCCATCCTCGGCAATATTTACCTGCCAACTGAAAATGTATAAAAGTCAGCGTTGCTGAGTGAGTTCTAGTTTTATAAGTAATAAAATACTTTCTGTATGTTGTATATGAAAATACTCTTTCCTTTTCAAAATACAACTCTTTACTATATATGCGAGCACGCAGTAACTATATGAACAAATACTGTTTGTTCTCTTTACTGTATGCCTTGTTTACTCTGTTTTCTTTTATCTTTATCTTTCACTGTCTGTATGGACCAATGAGCAATACCCCAACTATATGCACGATAGAAAACGGGTGATGGGCCATCTATATCCCTCGAAAGGGTCAACTATATCCCTCGAAAGGGTCAACTGTATCCCTCGAAAGGGTGTTGTGTACTGTATACAAGGCCGACCCAATCACCCAGGGTACGCTACAAGGGTCCTGCCAATCTCCAAGACTGGCCCTGTGTGCATAATAGGGTAGCTAAACCGCAGCACAGTTGAGCTAACGACAACACGGTCGTGTACCTCCTATAAGCTTGCAAGACTTGTTAACATTTTATTAGTGTTCCTCTTCTTTTCTTTATTGCTCTTTCTCTTTATTATTACAATATACTTTACGTTACGATAATAAACATACCACGTAAAGTCACATTCTATAGGTAATAATAATAATAACAATAATAATAATAAGGAACAATCATAAGACAATCATAATCATGCATGAAACCCATCATTAATATGCCCTAGTCAACCCTCGGTCAAAACCCTAAGGACACAGACTCCCAAAACATTTTGTAATAAATTCTAAGGGTTAGGCGCTTTGACACTATTTAGGCGCATGAGCCTTGTTTGGGCGTTTCATCACTATATAGGCGCATCAGCCAACACTTAACCATTTTTACTCTTAGGCGCATGAACCATTCAGGCGCATGGAAATACTTAGGCGCATGGGCCACTTGGGCGCATGGGCCACTGGACGCATGAGACACTTTAGGCGCATGGGCCACATTGGGCGCATGGGCTATACTTAGACATTTCTAAGGCAATCTCAGACGCATGGGCTACTGTTCAGGCGCATGGGCTTATACTTAAATTTGTCTAAGGCATTTTTCAGGCGCATGGATCTTATTTAGGCGCATGAACCTTCTGTTCAACTTATTTCTAGCATGATTTCGAATCCAAACATCAAACCTATCTGTTCTAAGCTTAACATGGCTATTCTAAACATGAACAACCTATAAGCATCTAAGAACCAACATTCAACATGCATAATACATACGGGTAAACATACATAAACTTGTAAAAACGTTTT
Source organism: Flaveria ramosissima (assembly GCA_025215565.1). NCBI lineage: Eukaryota > Viridiplantae > Streptophyta > Magnoliopsida > Asterales > Asteraceae > Flaveria > Flaveria ramosissima. The sequence continues at coordinate 79,571,759 of CM046037.1, forward strand.
AAATACATTTTCAGCCCCAAAGATGTTTAAAACAAGTAGAAACCGGGGTCTAGAAACTCACCTGATGCAACTTGGGTGTTTCTTCCTTCTAACCCGCTTGCAAAAGAGTTCAAACACCTAAAACACCACCAAACACACACACCCAAGCACATACACAAACACATAAGCACATAAACAAGTAACCGGGATAAAACCCGTCATAAACACTTAAAACCATGAATTCTTACCTTGAATTCGTTCACTTCTTCTTTTTTATCTTCAACCGAGAGTTTTTTGCTCTCTTCCTTTCTCTCTCTAAAAAAATCCGATTGAAAAAGGTGTGAGTAGCAACATGGGCGGCCATGTTGCTTTATTCACCAACTTTTCAAAGCTTTTGTCCTTTTGGACACTTTTAGTCCCTCTACTTGGGCTTTATTGATGTTTCCTTCTTTAATTTACTTTAATGAAATAACCGGGCGTTACAAGTCCACCCCCTTTAAATAGGTTTCGTCCCCGAAACCTGTTATTACTCAAACAGATGAGGATAATGCTGCCTCATCTCCTCCTCAGTCTCCCATGTAGATTCGGATCCCTTCCTGTGCTTCCACTGTACACGCACAAGAGGAACCACTTTATTCCTCAGCCTTTTCTCTTTACGATCGATGATTGCCACTGGTTGTTCCACATAATTGAGCCGTTCATCTACTTCTATATCCTCCAATGGAACCATCATATCTTCATCAGCTAAGCACTTTCTCAGGTGAGATACATGGAATGTCGGGTGAAAATTCCACTTAACTCATCTGGTAATTCCAACCTATAGGCCACCTCTCCTACTCGAGCAATGATTCGGAGAGGTCCTATGTATCTCGGGCTTAGCTTACCTCGTTTCTTGAATCGTATGATACCCTTCCAAGGTGAGACCTTCAACATAACCCGGTCACCCACCTGGAACTCGATCAGTTTGCGTAGTTTATCGGCATACGACTTCTGTCTATCTTTGGCTGCCTTCATAAAGGCCTTAATCTTTTCTAGCTTCTCAGTCGTAGCCTCGATTACTTCGATGCTCCCTAATTCCTTCTGAACAATGTCACCCCAACAAACGGGTGTTCTGCATCTCCTACCGTATAGCATCTCATATGGTGGCATGCCAATGCTGGCATGATAGCTGTTGTTGTACGAGAATTCGGCTAACGGTAGGTGGTCATCCGAACTTCCCCCAAAATCAATCACACATGCCCGAAGCATGTCTTCCAATGTCTGAATGGTCCTTTCTGACTGACCATCAGTTTGGGGATGATAGGCCGTGCTAATATGTAACCTCGTCCCCATGGCGTAGTGGAATTTCTTCCAAAATTTAGAGACATGATAGACACCGGCACACCATGACGAGTTACAATTTCCTTGATAAACAGATCAGCCAACCTCTCAGATGAATATGTCTTGCGGATCGGTAGGAAGTGAGCACTATTCGTCAAACGGTCTACAATCACCCATATGGCATCGTATCCTTTCGGAGTACGCGACAACTTTGTAATGAAATCCATGGTGATTTGCTCCCACTTCCATTCCGGTATATCCAAAGGTTGAATCTTCCCATACGGCTTTTGGTGCTCGCCTTCACTTGTAAACAAGTAAGGCACTTACCTACATACTCCACCACATCACGCTTCATGCCCGGCCACCAATAATCTTTCTTCATATCTCGATATATCTTTGTGGCACCAGGATGAATGGAGTATCGAGTCTTGTGAGCTTCATCCATAATCTTCGCCCGTAGATCCCCAAAACGTGGAATCCACACTCGTCCAAATCGAGTTTTAACACCAAGTGTGTTTTCACCCAGTTCCCCAACCAGACCTCTCATCCTTTCAGAGTTAAGACGATCTTCTTTCAGTGCCTCATCTTGAAACTCCTTGACTTGCTTCATTACATCAGAGGTCATGATCAGTTGATATGCTTTCACCCGAATCGGCTCGGGCCTCTCTTTTCGGCTAAGGGCATCAGCCACCACGTTGGCTTTGCCCGGATGGTAATGGATTTCGCAATCATAATCCTTTATAAGTTCCAACCATCGTCTCTGCCTCATGTTTAGATCCTTCTGCTCGAAGAAGTACTTCAAGCTCTTGTGGTCAGTGAAGATGGTGCACTTCGTCCCGTAGAGATAGTGCCTCCAAATCTTTAACGCAAAGACCACCGCCGCTAACTCCAAGTCACGAGTCGGGTAATTGACCTCATGCACTTTCAATTGATGGGATGCGTAAGCTATCACCTTACCTCGCTGCATCAACACGCAACCCAACCCTGAATAGGAAGCATCTGAATAAACCACCAAATCCTCGCTTCCTTCGAGTAATGACAAGACAGGGGCTTGGGTCAACCTTGCCTTCAACTCCTCAAAAGCCTTTTCTTGCTCTTGACTCCACACGAACTTCACATCCTTACGGGTCAACTTGGTTAGTGGAGAAGCGATCTTGGAAAAGTCTTGGATGAATCTTCTGTAGTAGCCCGCCAAACCCAAGAAACTACGAATCTCGGATGGCGTCTTTGGTGACTTCCATTGCATAACCGCCTCCACTTTTGCCGGGTCCACCATAATCCCATCGGGATTCACCTCATGACCCAAAAATTGAACTTTGCGCAGCCAGAACACGCACTTGGAGAACTTGGCATATAACTTCTCCCTCCTTAATGTCTCCAACACCTCCCAAATGTGACCGACATGCTCTTCTTCACTCCTCGAGTAGATCAGGATATCATCAATAAACACAATCACTGATCTATCCAACATTGGCCGACACACTCGGTTCATCAAATCCATAAAGGCAGCTGGCGCATTGGTCAACCCAAACGACATAACGAGGAACTCGTAATGACCGTAGCGCGTGCGAAAAGCTGTTTTAGGGATATCCTGCTCCTTGACCTTCAGTTGATGGTAACCAGATCGTAGATCTATTCTTGAAAACCAACTGGCACCTTGGAAGTGGTCAAACAGATCATCAATTCTTGGTAAGGGGTATCGGTTCTTCAGCGTCAACTTGTTCAGCTCTCGGTAGTCAATGCACATCCTCATACTACCGTCTTTCTTCTTCATAAACAGGACCGGGGCACCACAGGGAGAGATACTCGGTCTAATGAATCCCTTATCCATCAACTCCTGTAATTGGCTCTTGAGTTCCTTCATCTCAGTCGGAGCTAACCGATATGGTGCTTTGGCAACGGGTTGAGCACCGGGTATCAGATCAATTTGGAACTCAATCTCGCGGTCCGGTGGCACGCCGGGTAAGTCTTCCGAGAATACGTCCGGAAAGTCGCACACCACTGGCACTTCGGATAGTTGCGGTACCGACGCATCCACATCTTTTACATAGGCCAAGTAGGCGCTACATCCACGTCTTATGCACTTCCCCGCCACCGCCATCGAAATCATCTTCGGGATCATAGTAACGCGATCTCCATGAATCGTAACTAATCTCCCATCGGATGCAACCAATCGAATCATCTTCTTTCGACATACGATGTTTGCTTCATAGGTTGCTAACCAATCCATCCCTAGTACTACATCAAATCCACCTAGGGGTATCACGTGCAACCTAGCAGCGAACCTACGACCTTCTAGTTCTATGGCACAGTCCTCTATCACATCAGTAATTCTAGTGGACTTACCAATAGCAGTTTCTACATCGAATGGTTCACTAATCTTTCTACTACTAACAGGCAACTTAGCACAGAAAGTAGTGGAAATAAAACTCCTACTAGCACCGGAATCAAACAATACAGAGGCATAAATTTGGTTTACTAGAAACATACCTGACACAACATCGGGATCAGCTCTGGCTTCCTCCCGGGTCATAGTGTAAGCTCTAGCACTTGCCCTCTGCCCTCCTTCCTCCGGCTTCTTATTCCCCGCTCCCAAGCTCTCCGCCCTCGGCTTCCTGCAGTCTCTAGCGATGTGGCCAGGCTGGCCGCACCTGAAGCATACGTTCATCCCCATTCTGCATTCACCAGTATGCTCCCTTCCACATTTGCCACACTTCTTCCGTCCTGCACCAGTTGTGACCACACGTCGGTCACCCACCTTCGCCACCTTATTGTTTAGAGCGGCTCCACCACGTCCAAACCGTTTCCCATTCCAGTTACGGTCACCTCCACCCTTCTTGTTCACCTCAGCCACCACCACCTCGCGCTCATCATATAATCTACCAGCCAAATCAACCGACGATCTAAAAGTGCTCGGCCGAGCGGCGATCATATGCCTACGGATATCCGCCGGCAGCCCCTGGATGTGTCTCTTAATCTTTCGTGACAGTGGTGTCACTTGATCGGGCACCAGTCGCGCCATTTCATTAAATTTCGTGGTGTACTGCTGGTGTGTCATCGTTCCCGCCTCCAGCTGCAAGAAATTTCTTTCTACCTTGTCCATCTCTCTGTGAGGACAGAATTCCTCAATCACTAACTTCTTCAGTTCAGGCCATCTCATTCTCCCAATGGCCCTGCTACCCTCGGCTTGGACAATGTTGTCCCACCAGCACAAAGCCGAGTCTACAAAAGAGTGGGTAGCGAATTTCACCTTCTGATCCTCACGACACTCACTAATATCGAGAACGGCCTCCATTTCCCTCACCCACCGGTGAGCAGCAGCCGCAGTGCCGTTTCCGTCGAAGGTAGGGAGTTTGCATCTCATAAACGCCCCATAGTTACAGCCTCGGGTCGCCTCCGGCGCAGGCTCTTCTTCTTCCTCCTCCTCGTCATCAGAGAGAACCGTTTCCGGCTCTAGTTGCTCCTGTCCTCCCGAGGACCTGTTTCTTTCCCCTTCCTTTAATGCCTTGATCACTTCGGTCATCACAGACGGTAGAATCGTCTGCATGACCTGATGAACCTCTTCCACCACAGCCTCCTTTACTGAGGCTCTCAGATTGGCGCTCTCGTCGCCACCCTCCGGATGAGGGGTCTCTGGTCCCTCATGAACCACCTTCTCGACTCTGGGTCTCCCTCTCTTAGGTCGCGGAGCAGCACCGTGACCTCCACCACGAGAGGCCTTTGAAGATCTACCGCCAGCCATCCTCTAAAGCACACTATAAGATTCAAACACTAACGCAGTCATTCAGGGTAATAGCTCAGTTTATGTTAAGTATAGTAAGTCCCTAATTACAGTGGCCTGTTGTGATTAGCCACTTACTTTACTCTTCATACCCCAAGCATTTCCTATCCTGACTTAATCAGTATCTAAATCTACTAAGAGCACATAAATCAAATAGCATGCGCACATAATACCGGTTAACATTAAGAAAAGACATACCTGATGGCACATAGCTACTCGGGCTGACATCCCTCATTTGTCCCATTTTTCAGTTTAAGTTTAGGTTTTAATAATTTATTTAACCCAATTCTCTTAAACCTGGCTCTGATACCAACTTGTAAGGCCCCGTTCCCGGAGACCTCACAGTTGGTCATTCACAGCATTAAATACATTAAACATTATAAAGTTACAAACTTATGCAGCGGAATCATTTTAACAAAAACCATTCATTTCATTTCATTAAACACTGTTGTTAAGCAATACACTATTGTTTGATCAAATACAAAAAGAACTGTTTAATTGCATTACAAAACAACAGCAATAATAGGTATGAATGGATGTCAGTCTTTTATCTTTATCTTTCACTATATGAACAAATACTATTCGTTCTTTTTACTGTATGCCTTGTTTACTCTGTTTTCTTTTATCTTTATCTTTCACTATCTGTATGGACCAATGAGCAATACCCCAACTATATGCGCGATGGAAAACGGGTGATGGGCCATCTATATCCCTCGAAAGGGTCAACTATATCCCTCGAAAGGGTCAACTGTATGCCTCGAAAGGGTGCTGTGTACTGTATACAAGGCCGACCCAATCACCCAAGGTACGCTACAAGGGTCCTACCAATCTCCAAGACTGGCCCAGTGTGCATAATAGGGTAGCTAAACTGCAGCACAGTTGAGCTAACGACAACACGGTCGTGTACCTCCTATAAGCTTGCAAGACTTGTTAACATTTTATTAGTGTTCCTCTTCTTTTCTTTATTGCTCTTTCTCTTTATTATTACAATTTACTTTACGTTACGATAATAAACATACCACGTAAAGTCACATTCTATAGGTAATAATAATAATAACAATAATAATAATAAGGAACAATCATAAGACAATCATAATCATGCATGAAACCCATCATTAATATGCCCAAGTCAACCCTTGGTCAAAACCCTAAGGACACAGACTCCCAAAACATTCTGTAATAAATTCTAAGGGTTAGGCGCTTTGACACTATTTAGGCGCATGAGCCCTGTTTGAGCGTTTCATCACTATATAGGCACATCAGCCAACACTTAACCATTTTTACTCTTAGGCGCATGAACCATTCAGGCGCATGGAAATACTTAGGCGCATGGGCCACTTGGGCGCATGGGCCACTGGACTCATGAGACACTTTAGGCGCATGGGCCACATTGGGCGCATGGGCTATACTTAGACATTTCTAAGGCAATCTCAGACGCATGGGCTATTGTTCAGGCGCATGGGCTTATACTTAAATTTGTCTAAGGCATTTTTCAGGCGCATGGACCTTATTTAGGCGCATGAACCTTCTGTTCAACTTATTTCTAGCATGATTTCGAATCCAAACATCAAACCTATCTGTTCTAAGCTTAACATGGCTATTCTAAACATGAACAACCTATAAGCATCTAAGAACCAACATTCAACATGCATAATACATACGGGTAAACATACATAAACTTGTAAAAACGTTTTAAATACATTTTCAGCCCCAAAGATGTTTAAAACAAGTAGAAACCGGGGTCTAGAAACTCACCTGATGCAACTTGGGTGTTTCTTCCTTCTAACCCGCTTGCAAAAGAGTTCAAACACCTAAAACACCACCAAACACACACACCCGAGCACATACACAAACACATAAGCACATAAACATGTAACCCGGGATAAAACCCATCATAAACACTTAAAAACCACGAATTCTTACCTCGAATTCGTTCACTTCTTCTTCTTTATCTTCAACCGAGAGTTTTCTGCTCTCTTCCTTTCTCTCTCTAAAAAAATCCGATTGAAAAAGGTGTGAGTAGCAACATGGGCGGCCATGTTGCTTTATTCACCAACTTTTCAAAGCTTTTGTCCTTTTGGACACTTTTAGTCCCTCTACTTGGGCTTTATTGATGTTTCCTTCTTTTATTCACTTTAATGAAATAACCGGGCGTTACACAAGAACCCTAGTTTCTTTTTGAATCAAATTGAACATCAATACGATGTTATCAACCAAATTAAGTTTAGGGCTTTTGTTCCCCATGTGAAATCGAGTATATATCAATGTTTAATTACCCGTTTTGTTTCGAGATGATGATATGAACAATCGAAGAACAAGTCGCGGTCGAAGGTGCACAATTTATGTGTAATAGCCGATGATAATCCAATTAAACTTGTGGGTAGCTTCGTTTGATAAGTTGGACTAGAAACCTCTTATCAATTTGAGTTCAGAATGCCGGATTGATGGTGAACACCTCAATTGCAGGTCGCGACGAAGATGATGTTTGATTTTGGCGATTTTGTGTGTTTCAGGAGAAATTGGAGATGAGAATAGACTAGAGATAGTTAAATGATTGTGTACGTTTGATTAATTGGATTATTATGAGAGTTTAATTGTCAAACGGTTGTGAACTTGATGATCGACGGTTACCAAGATAAATCGACATCCATAGCCGGCTTAAACACGAATTAATGTGCACTTAACGATTCAAAACGTACCTACGAATTCATTTGGAACGGTTTAGGTTTAAAAACGAAAGGTTTTGATGGGTTTTTAGGGCCGCCGGAGCTCGCCGGAATATGGCCGGAAACATGGCCGGAAATACGGGATCAAGAGGGACTCAAGTTGAATTTTATCAATTGGCAGTTTTAGTCCATGTGGTTCATTAATTATCATTTTATGTACAAACTTCATAATTAAAGTTTCTAAATTTGCAAATAAGCCCCCCAACTTAATTACAATTCAAGTTTTTATAACTTATCAATTATTTATAAATTATTACTTCTATTATTATTATTATTATTATTATTATTATTATTATTATTATTATTATTATTATTATTATTATTATTATTATTATTATTATTATTATTATTTATTATTATTATTATTATTATTATTATTATTATTATTATTATTATTATTATTATTATTATTATTATTATTATTATTATTATTATTATTATTATTATTGTTATTACTATTATTGTTATTAGTAATATTATTATTATTACAATTTAATATTTTAATTATTAGTTTTATTACATTCTAATAATAACTAAGAAGTAAGCATAAATCATTCACAAATTTCAAGATTGGCAACAATGGCCCCTAAAGGAAATAACGAACTTAACTTTTGATTAACAAAATTACGAGATGTTACAATATAATTGTGTTGAGTGTGTGTTTGTGATATCAGGTAGTTGATCATGTTTTGTCTGTCTGTTACCTTGTCTACCTGAGGTTCTTGTGTAGATGCCATAGTCTCTTGCACAGGGCTTTCTTGAACTGGAGAGAGAGTAGGAGCATGCTTGTATAGTCTTTTCTGTCTCTTCTCCTCTTTGAATTGGAGAAGTAACCTTGCATCCTCTTTTTCTTTCATCTCTCTTGACACTTCCATGTCAGCCAGTTCATTTAGTTGCTCTAAGGGGAGAGATATAATCTCATCTATGTCATAGTTTCTGGTCTCCAGGTAAGTAATCCTGACTGCCCTCAACTCATCATCTTGAGTGTTTGGTCTGGGGGCAGCCCTGATTGCAGCTTGCATAAAACCTGAAGAACCAGAGGAACTTTCTCCCCTTAGCTTCCTCTTCCTCTCTCTCTCCTCCTCCTTAATTTCCTCAGGAGTCAAAATCCTTTTCCCTTTGTCACCCACAGAGCTTTGTGACTCAGGGTGGATAGAGGTTTGGCCTTCATTGCTTGGTGTAGCATCCATGCTCTGGCCAGAGAGAGGTTGTGAGACACCTTGACCAGCAGATGTTTCACCGAGGGAATGAATTTCTGAAGCAGTTGTTGGTGTGACAGGGATCTCAGGCTCTATCACTAGGCCTTCAGCCAAGGTTTTCCCTTTGAAGCTAATCTCAGGGTCTGCCTCAGCATCCAGTTGACCAATGACATTACCTGATTGCCTTTGTCTCCTTCTTAGGCTGAACTCTTCAGTAATTCTGTCTTGAATTCCGAGTGCTAACCTGTCAGCTTGTCTTGATTTGCTTGGATTGACAAGTGGCATGTTGACCAGATCAAGACCTTCATAGTAGCTCAAGGTTTGAAAATCAAATACTTCTTGTTGCCCTTGAACTCTGTGAAGAATAAGGGCTCTTTTATCAGCATCATACCTCCACCCAATGATGTAGTTTGAAGTTCCTTAAGGTGGGGATGACATAGCCCTTGGTATACCTTCCGCAAAGAGACTCCTGATGATAGAGTCTATAGAGTCCACATTAATGTGAACTTGAGGAAGTTACTGAGTATGCACAATTGCAAGTGAGGATGGTGAGTCCTCAATGTCCATACTCTCTAAAGAACTCCCAGGTTCTGTGTCTGTAATGACTTTCTCCCCCTTTTTGGTAGCATCACCTCCTTACATAGGTGAGCTAGAGGTTAGGTCAACCACATTCACAGGTTCTTGTGTTCCTGGTTGAACTCTTCTTAAAGGTCTCCCAGCTAGTTTTTCCCTGAGATAAGATATCTCAAGTTGCTGATCATTGACCCTATTGTGAAGGGTAGTCACCTGAGATTCAAGGTGACTAACCTTAGAGACTAAATAGGAGCATGTTTTTGATAGTTTTTGCACCTTTAGTCTCAGATTCCCCTCTTCTTCATCAGAAGAATCATTGGGGGATGAGATGATTGGACCAAAGTCCTCACTCTCACCACCAGCTTCAGGTTCTTGACTGCTGGATTTTCTCTGCTCATTGACATTCTTAGTTGAGATGTTAATGGGCTGAGTTGCCATGGTTGAGGTCTTAATAATGTAATCACTTGCAAAAGTGAGAGCCTCTTCCATATGGATATCCTGAACAGGTTCAGAAGTATCCACCTCAGTTATGGGTGACTTATGTGGGCTAGACTGAGGAGATTCAGGAGTACTCATCTCTCTTTGAGTAGGGGAAGAGAAGAGAGACTCATGGTACTCACTGAAACCTAAGTCTTCATCAGTATAGAATGAAAGGTTGGGAATGGGTTGATTTAGATCTAAAGGCTGGGGATGGTAACTGTCCCTGAAGGTTGTTCACTTGAGTGTTGAGACTCAGAGTGAAGGCTTAAGGCAGTTGGGCTTGTGAGCTCATCAGGGTGAGCATGAGGAACCTCAGCCCTGATTGTTGAAGAGATGGGAGTGGTTTGCTCCTTAGGGGAAGTGGGAGCTCTAGTGTCCACTTCCTCCTGTATTGGTGAGTATATGGGGACCTGCACAGACTCAATAGCTTGAGTAGGGGTTCGTTTGGATTTTCTTTGGTAGGTGAGGGTTACTTGTGGCCTTTTTGGTGGTAGAGAGGTAGAAGGTGTGGGTTCAACACTAGCTTGTGTTGCTAGGTTGTCACCTTGAGCAATGAGCTCTAAGATTTTTAGGACAAGGGCTGTTTCTACCCCTGAGAAGCCTACAGTTGGCTTCTTCATGATTTTAAAGATGCCGGGCTTCATCTGTCCCAATTTAAGAATATTATATGTTTCCCTCAACTGTGAGCCCAGTTCAAAGTTGAGAATGTGTTGAACATATCTAGGAAACATGTAATACTCTAAGGAGTCCAAGTTAACAAGTAAATTTGTATAGACAAATTGAGAGTACCTGAACTTGACCCCTTGAACCATTCCATGCACTATGAAGGAGAGATCCTCAGGAATCTGGTCCCACCCTCCATGCTTGTTTGACAAGCTGTGGATAACCACATGGAGTAGGTATTTCCACTGGGATGAAACATTCCTTTTCCTGAAGGTCTTTACAGAGAAATCTCCCTCATAGCCCATCTGCTCAAAGGAATGATTGACATCTTCCTTTGGGAAGGACAACTCACCTTCTTCATCATCCAGCTGCAAGTGAGTGTTGATGATGGCCGGAGTGATGAAGATTGTCCTCCTTTGCACTGTGGCAGACAGTGCCTTCTCCCCATCCATGATGACCTCTTGGTAGGTCTTCCAAAATTCAAGCAGATGATCCTCATAGAGAGTAGGATCAATGGTTAGGGAGGTGAAGTAATTTGATAAAGCTAAGAAACGGCAAATCTCTGAGAAACTATCATCTTTCTCAGAGCTTAACAGAGAAACCTAGTTGTGTTGCCTGTGAAGTTGCATGGAGAAATCTGGGTTGTTTCTGCGGTTAAGGTTGGCCATTTGAGAAGCTTAAGGATGAAGAAAGATGAAAAGCAAAGGCGGTTTGGGAATTAGGTTTGAGGAATAGTAGAATTGAAGAAGATAGTGAGGGAGAGGGGGAACCGTTGGGTATTTATGTGAAAAGGATTTGAACCAAAGTTAATGAAAGAGGATAAACTTTGAAATCCGAATATCGGTCCCACCTCTGAAAAAGTAGTTTACTTTTGCTCAAAAAGTAGTTTTCTTGGAATTCGAAAAGCTTCCGAAGGTAAATTATCTTCGGAAGTTTTAATGAAAAAGCTTCCAAAGCTAAAATGACTTCGGAAGAATTTCCTGAGAGTTTTGAAAATTTTGCTTCGGAAGAGAAATAAAAACTTGAATGCTTTGTATATAAAACAACAAAGCTTCCGAGTATTAATTTTGCTTCGGAAGGAAAAAGTCCTTAAAAACAAATAAGTGTCTGAGACAAGTATTTAAGCTTCGGAAGATAGATTGAAACCTCTTCCGAAGGTAAAATTTCTTAGACAGTTATTTATTTTGAAGACATGATTTGCTTTCGAAGGTAAAAATATATCTTCCGAAGGATCAGAAAATTTTCAAGAATCTAAGGAAAATCTTCAAAAATGATTTTTTTTAACCAAAGAAAACATGAGCTTATGAAGGTGATGAACTAGACAACTTAGGACACACAGATTTTAAGAAATAATTAGAATTAGTTTTAAGAAAAATCTACTCAAGGTGAATCATCCCAATAGCTCATATTAGATATTTAAATCTTTGTTCATCAAAAGCTTTTGTAAACAAATCATCATATTGTTCATCTGTATGAACTTTGACTAGTTTATTTAATCCCTTTTCATAGTTATCTCTTATTAAGTGATACCTGATATTGATGTGTTTGGTCCTTGAGTGCTGCACAGGGTTCATAGTGATAGAGATAGCACTATTGTTGTCTATGTGAATGAGAGTCTCCTTGAAGTTAAATCCATAGTCCAGCATCTGATTTTGAATCCAAAGCACTTGAGCACAACAACTTGCAGCAACAATGTATTCAGCCTCAGTAATTGATGCAGACACATAGGATTGTTTCTTGCATTGCCATGAGACAACCCTTCCACCAAGGAACTGGCATCCCCCAGATTTAGACTTTGCAGTCATGTTGCAACCACCATAATCACTATCTGTATAAGCATACAGATTGAAGTCAGGATTCTTTGGATACCATAAACCAAGTGTTGAAGCACATTTGAGGTATCTTAGAATCCTTTTGACAATGATGAGGTGAGACATCTTAGGGTTGGCTTGATATCTTGCACAAATGCATGTAGCAAACATGATATCAGGCCTGCTAGCAGTAAGATACATAAGAGACCCAATCATAGCCCTGTATAAATGTTCATCTACACACTCCCCCTCAAGATCAGGTCCAAGGAAGTGGTTTCTGGCTATGGGTGTCTTAGCAATCTTACAATCAGTCATGTTGAACCTCTTGAGTATGTCTTGAACATACTTTGACATACTTATGAAGATACCATCTTCAACTTGCTTCACTTGAATTCCTAGAAAGAAATTGAGTTCTCCCATTGCACTCATTTCAAATCTGTGTTTTATCAGCTTCTCAAAGTCTTTGCAGAGCTTTGGATTAGTTGAACCAAAGATGATGTTATCTACATACACTTGAACTAGCAGTATGTCATTTCCTTATCCTTTGATGACAAGAGTACCATCTATAGTACCTCTCCTGTATCAATGTTTGCAGGTGGCTGTTTGACATACACCTCTTCATCAATCACTCCATACAGAAAAGCACACTTCACATCAAGTTGAAAGACCTTGAAGTTCTTGGATGCAGCAAATGCCAGGAATATCCTAACAGCTTCTAATCTTGCTACTGGAGCAAAGACATTAGTGTAGTCAATCCCTTCTTCTTGTGTGTATCCTTGAACAACTAGTCTAGCCTTGTTCTTGATGATAATGCCTCTATCATCCTTCTTATTCCTAAACACCCATTTGGTTCCAATGGTAGTCTTCCCATGAGGAAGAGGACAATGGTTCAAAACTTTTTGCCTTTTGAATTGAAGCAACTCTTGTTGCATAGCTTCAACCCAACTTCCATCCTTTAGAGCCTCATCAACTTTCTTTGGCTCTATCTGGGATAAGAAACAAGAGTGAAGACAAACATTTGCTTCATGGGTTTGTCCTCTTGTTCTTACCCCTGTGACAACATCTCCAATGATGTTTGTGGTGGGGTGAGACTTGTGGATCCTAAGCTGAGGGATCACAACAAGTTGCTGAGAAAGATCTAAATTTGAGAAATTTAGATCTGGCATAGATGATTCACCCTCCACATCACCACACTTATCAAGATTGACTTGATCCAATGAGTGTGTGACATCATTGATGTTGTCATCCATGGTGTGGTTATTAGCATCAAGGAATTCTTGATCACTTTCACCACCACCATTGTTGTCTTCCACAATTGAGGTATCCTTATCTTGTTGTGGAGCCTCTAAGCTGGAATTTGAAGGCACCCTAGATGTATCTGCTGAGTTTGTCATTGTAGTGCTGATAGAAACCTTATTTGCTGAAGTAGTTTCAACTGGAGCTGAAGGTGTATGAGTTGAAGGTCTTCCTAGCTCAAATCTTGGATCAGGATCACCTGTATTTAAATTTTCTGCCGATCCTGAAACATTCTCACAAGATTTGTTAAAACAGTTGGTAACTAAATCAAGATCAAATAGCCAATCAGGACCAGAACCAGCCGCACAGGGTGTGTGTTCATTGAAAGTCACATAGGATGACTCCTCAACAATTCTAGTTCTGAGATTGTATACTCTATAAGCCTTAGCCTGAGAAGAGTATCTAATGAAGTGTCCATCATATGATTTCTCAGCAAATTTGGCAATTTGGTCTTTGGTATTCAAGATGGTGCAAGGACATCCAAATGACCTGAGAAAGCCAATGAAAGGTTTTCTCTTGTGCCAAAGTTCATAAGGAGTCTTACCATGTGTCTTAACTACTAAAACTCTATTTTGCACATAGCAAGCAGTGTTTACTGCCTCTGCCCAGAAGGTGATGGGCAGTTTAGAGTCAGACAACATAGTTCTTGCAGCTTTAATTAGTGTCCTGTTTCTCCTCTCAGCAACTCCAATTTGCTTACGAGTCCTGGGAGCACTATATTGTCTTGTAATACCTTTTTAATCACAAAATGCATCAAGGGTTTGATTCTTAAATTCAGTCCCTTGATCAAATCTTATGGTTTTGACCTTGTGATCACTTTGATTCTCAACTTTTAAGATGAAATTCTTTAGAATCTCAGGGGTCTCATCCTTAGTTCTAAGAAAGAAAAACCAAGTGAATCTTGTAAAATCATCTGTGATCACCAAACAATAAGAGGTCCTTCCTAGACTCATTACACTGGTGGGGCAAAAGAGATCCATATGTAATAAGTGTAGGGGAGTAGTGATAGAGTTCCTTTCCTTAGGCTTGTGAGACACCTTATGCTGCTTCCCTTTCAGGCATGCAACACAATGATCAACACTTGTAAACTCTTTCTTTGGCATTCCAGTTACCAAATCATGTTTAATTAGTTTATTCATATTCTTAAAGTTTACATGGCACATTCTTATATGCCATAGGAAAGACTCATCACTATTTGCTTTAGACAGAAAGCATGAAACTTCTCCAGAGGGAGATGTTTCTTGCAAGTCCATCTTGTACATGTTCCCTTTCCAGGGGGCTCTAAGCAGGATGTGCTCATGAGGAATGACCACCCCAGGCTTGAGAACAATGCACTCATGCTCAGTAAAGAGCATGTTATGACTCTGATCACAAAATTGGGATACACTCAGAAGATTGTACCCAAGCTCCTTGACAAAGTTTACCTTTTCAATGCTGAGCTTACCATTTGTGACCTTGCCCATTCCAGAAATGTAACCACCTTCATCTCCTCCAAAAGCAACTGGTCCTCCATCAATCATTTCAAAGTTATGGAGTAGTGACCTATTGCCTGTCATGTGCCTGGAACAGCCACTATCAATGATCCAGACATTCTTGTTTGTCTTGAGCTGTTCCTGCATAAAGAAAATGATTAGTTACATTTGGAAACCCAAGCCTTATCTGTCTTTGGCTCACTAAGTATAATAGAAGGTAATGCAACAGTAGATCCTATGGTTGTGGTAGGAGGATCTTGAGCTGTTGTTGATGGAGAATTTTCAGTCACTTGGTCTTTCTTAGACTTCCACACCACCTTTGGAGTCTTGGACTTGACCTTCAAAACTTCGGAAGCTTTTGGGACTTCAGAAGTTTTGATGACCGAACCTTTGGAAGATTCTGCAGTCACTGCAGCAGACTTCAGTGCTTCGGAAGAATTCCTTTCTTCCGAGACCAACTTCTCTTCCGAAGGGGTTATTTTCCATTTGCCTTCTTCTTAGATTTGGAGCTTCCGAAGGAAACAGAGTTTCCTTCTGAAGCTTGAATCTTCTTGGAACTCTTTGAAGTCTTTGTCTTGGTCATATGGACAGTACTGTTAGGATTATATGGACAATCCTTAGCAATGTGAGAGGTACTTTCACACATGACACACACCATTTTCTTCTTCACAAGAGTCTTCTTATGAGAACAAGACTGTCTTTGGTCACATCCCTTCTCCACCTTCATCTTTGCAGATGCTTAGACAGTCCTTTTGGGCTGGGAACTGTTCTTGGAGTTTTATGGTCCAGGCTGTGCAGCAGTGGTACACAGCAGATCAGTCTTCTTCTTGGTACTGAGATGATTTGAACAAGAACCAGAACTCTTAGCTGAAGAGTTTTGGTTGATGTCTTCAGTCTTTACAACTTCAAACCCTGCAGAGATAAAAACTTGTTTCTGCTTAGAGTCAAAAGTAGCCTTGATCTCTTGAGCCTTTCTTGCTTTTCTTTTGCTCTTCCTGATCAAATTCTTTCTCATTGACTTGCTCATCACAGTAATTTTCTTCTCCTCAGAAGGATAGTAGCCCTTCTTAGAATCTCCTCTTCACTCTTCTCAGAGGAATTCTTCACTATCTCTTCTTCATCCTCTTCACTTATAGGATCTATGAGAGGAAGCTCATCTTCACAAGTTCCACACCTAGGAGATCTTATAGACAAGATTGTGTGTGGAAGAGCTATCTCTTTGGATCCCAGTCCCTGTCTATTTTGATAACACACCTTGTTATGCAGGGATGAGGATATCATGTTCTTGAAGGTCTCTTCTTTAAGAACACTCTTTTCTGCCCTGGCTTTGCTGATCACAAGCTCAGCCTGGCACTCAGTCAGCTTGGTTATGAGATCTTTGATTTGAGTCCTAAAATATGTATGCTTATGTTTTAGAACTGAAATGGTTTTCTCTAAGTCCTCTATCATTAGTTTATAATCATTTTCAGACTTTCTAAAGTCAGATTTTAAAATGCTTAAGGAATGAAGATCAGATCTCATCTCCAAGTTATAGGACATGTATCTATTAACTTTAGCAATGCATTCAGGAGAACAGAGATGTTCTAATACCTTAGCTTCATCATGATCTGCCATTAGTGCTTGGTTTGGAGAAGCATCTTCCACGTGAAAGCTCCAGTCAAAGCCTCCTTATTTAACAGCAACAACAGCTTGTTGCTTTGGCTTCTCATTCTGGGGGGCTTTCTCAGTGTAGTTTGGTCTGGTTTGTACTTGGCCACCATTTGTTCTGGGTGCCTTACACTCTCTGGAAATGTGGCCCATTAAGTTATAGTTGTAACACTTGACTTTGCCTTTGTCCAAGCCAAACTTTCCACGGGTTGCATTGCTTGGAAACTTCCTTCCAGTTCTCTTGTAGAAGTTCTTGGCTCTGTGAGTGAGAAGAGCCATCTGCTGGACTATTTCCATGTATTTCAGATCATCTGGATGGATACAGTCCAGGTCTTCAAGAGTGAAAAGAGAGTTGCCACAACTTTCATCAGTAGACACAAAAGCTTGAGAAGAGCTTGTCTCTTGGAATGGGCTTCCTTGAGTGTAGTTCTCCCTGGGTGTCTCTTGGAAGGTGATGAAAGGAGCCTTTGGTGAATTGTCAGGGTAGCATATGAGATGATGTTGGGGTTCTATGCTTTCCCTTTCAACCACATGTAGGGCTGAACCCAATTGATTGTTGGAGTTGCCAGATGAACCTTGCATGTTCATCTCCATCTGGTAGCCACTGAGAATCCCATATAACTCTGTCAGAGTAAGAGTTTTGAGATTTTCAGTCCTCTTGATTGTCACACCCTCAAAATCCACGTGCGGAGTTTTACCGCGAGGCGTGTGAACAAACCAGGATCACAGTCAATAGATACTCAGAACGACTCTATATGCCACATTTAAAATAAAATCAACCAAAGTTCAAACTTTAAGACCATGCGGAAGCGTTTTGTAAATAAAGAAACCCAAAGTATATGAATGCATAGTATGGCAAAACACGCGCCAACCCGAATGAGTAATCATTAATAAATAAAACCAACAAAGATGTCTTTAAAATGGAGTCTTAATATGCATGATGAACCCGTCCAGTGCTCCTAATGGCAAGCGAAGTTAACGACCTGAGAATAGCATACTAAAAATGTCAACACAACGGATGGTGAGTTCAAGAATTGGCGTTCAAATATAAACAATTTAACAGTTGTGATATATAAGCAGTGTATTGTAACAGATAGCTAGTCTATTAACAATAAATATTAATTCATAGTGATTTCGCAATTGAAGCTGATTGTGATAAGTTGTTGCCTCCTGTCACGCCTTACCAGGTCGTGACAATGTTCAATAGGACAAATTGCACCCGGTTGACCTCGAGTCACACAGGTGGGGCTCGTCAGACCCAGTAGTACTACCCAAGTTTCCCCGCTATTCAATATTAACAATTCGAAAGTGTGAGGACTTTTCCAAAGTAAACAACACTATATTAATATTATACACAACTTAAATATATATAAAGCGTTTGTAAATTACCAGTATGCTATCTCCCCCAAAAGAGATTAAGTAAAGAGTGGGGCATGAACTCACCTGATATGCGAAATGAATACTTAGGGTTTACTTGAAAGAAAGAGTGGACAGACAACCTTTAGAGGTTACCTAGATCATGTAAGTACATAAGTACGTGTAAACAAAGAACATATGGAACCCTAAGCACACTACAACCAAAGACTCAAGGTTTCAGAAAACAGACACGTTTGACTCAGTTGACCCGTTTGACCCGTTGGTGACATCATGAGTTACAATTCAATTAAGCAAACGTGAACATATAACATACATGGTTAACATTCAATTGAATCATATGAGGTGCTACATAACCGAATGCATAACTTAGATCATCATACCACTAAATATCATACAAGTCATGCGAATCTAAAACATTAACATGCCCTCTAGTTATAACATAACTAACACGCCACACAAAGATCAAATCACGCACTACATGCCATGTGAAGCCACTCACGACTTCACATCCTAAACCCTGCCAATCCTACTAAGTAGGGGTGTCAGATTCGCACGCGTGTATGATGATCACAATCATATTCATTAACCATGTTCATTGCATTCAACATACACCACAATAATTAACTTCCAGTCCCAAACATGATGTCTTAACTACTAATCAACATCAACATCATACTTGATCATCAAAGTCCATACATCACTCATGATTATCCAAGCATTCCATACAACTAAATTAACATATTCTATCACATTAGAAATCATCCATGAACATACTAACATGCTCCTAATATCTCAAACATGCTCAAACTATCATCTTTCAAACTTTGTGCAATTAAAGTTTCCCTTTTGGGAAAGTGTATTCCAAATCTATCAAACACCCAATGTATTCATGAATTCATTAATAATACACCAATTCAAGTTCATATCAACATCTAAGCATGATCAACAATACCCAATCATCATAATCCATCCATCATTTAATATCAAAAGTTTCTACTTTTGGTATACTATGAACTACAACTTCCATTCTAATGTTTCTAGCATTCATATCAACAATCTAACACCTAACCATCATCATAAACACATCAACAACATCAATCCATTATCAAATCATCATATCATGAAAATAAAGTTACTATTATTAGTAACCTATGAACACAAACTTCACTTCATCAATTTCTTGCAAGATCAATGTAACCTAGCATTCATACAACCTACTAACCATCATACATTCATCATACAATCATCAATCTCACATAATCACATCAATTTCGAATTAGGGTTTATCTTGAATCAAAGTTCATGATCAATTCATCAAAAACGTATCATATATACATATATATATATATATATATATATATATATATATATATATATATATATATATATAGATATATATATATATATAGATAGAGACGGAGTAGAGAGATATAGATAGAGATAAGGAGATCTAGATAGACGGAGAGATAGAGAGAGAGAGAGAGAGAGATCGAGAGAGGACGGAGAGAGAGAGAGAGAGAGAGAGCTCTCTCTAGGAGAGAGAGAGAGAGAGAGAGAGAGAGGAGAGAGATCTCTCTCTCTAGAGACTATCTAGAGATCTCTCTACGGGTAGATCTCTCCGTAGATCTCTCTCTCTCTAGAGTCTCTCTCTCTCTAGATGTAGATCTATTCTCTATCTTCTCTATATATCTACGTGTCTCTCTATACGTAGTATTATATATATATCTATCTCTATCTCCATATATCTCTATCTAGTCTCCGTATATATCTATATCTATCTCTCTCCGTATAGATATATATCTATAGATTACGTCTATATCTATAATATACGTAATATCGATATATACATATAATCTACGTCTTCTATATATACGTATATCTCTATATACGTCTATCTATATATCTATCTCGTGTGTATCTATATATATATATATACGTATATAATTATAAGTATATATATATATATATACGTATATATATATGTCTCTATATATATATATATATACGTATATATATACGTATCTATATACGTATATCTATATGTATATATATATCCGTATATATATATGTATATATATACGTATATATATAAGTTATATCTATATATACGTTATATAGATATATATATGATATGTTATATATAGTATCTATATAGTACGTTATATATCGGTAGATAATAATATACGTATATATATACGTATATATACGTATATATCTATGATATATATATACGTATATATATATGTATATATATACGTATATATATAAGTAGATATATACGTATATAATATATATATATGTATATATATACGTCTATATCTCTATATACGTCTTATCTATGTATTATATATATATATATATAACGGTCTCTCTAGTAGTATCTATATAGATATATATCTATATATGTCTCTTATATCGATATCTGATATAGATACGTAGAGATATATGGATGTCTCTAGATATATATAGATATATCTACGTCTCTAGAGACGTGTATAGAATATCTCTCTAGATCTATACGTATCTCTATATAGATATATCTCTCTAGATCTAGATCTCTCTCTATATATACGTCTCGAGATATCTCTCTATCTCTATATATCTCTATATCTCTCTATATATATATTATATATATATATATATATATATATATATATATATGTAAAGCCTCGTTTCCGGGACACTTACAGTTGGTCATTCATCGCACATATGACAAATAATTACATTTAACTTTCATAAAACATTGCAGCGGAATTATCAAAACAGACATCTCATTTCATTATAAAAACTTTTGCCAAATAATACATCGTCAATCGATTACAAAATACATTGTTGTATTACATCACAAAAGCATTGAATGAATGGATGCCATCCCAAAAGAGCTGAGTAGCCACCTCGTGCCATCCTCAGCAACATTACCTGCCAACTAGAAACACATGAAAAGTCAGCGTTGCTGAGTGAGTTCTAGTTTTATAATAAAACATACTTTACTTTCTTTTAAAACCGTTCGTTACTTTTGCATGATCACACATCATACGTACACATAGATAATATCTTTATTATCTTCTTCATTCATTTATTCATTATATCTTTACTTGCGCATCGGATATCTTCCGTACCAATACCATATGCTACACCCAGAACTATTTAGCTACTGGGCCGAAGTCAATAAATGAACAGCTGAGCGTATGCTGCAGTACTAGAGGTAAGCGGTAGAGGTTCTATATACACGGTCGATCACAGAGAAGGACCCTGATATCCAATACTTGCAAGACTTTCATTACTTTCCTCGTTCAATAATGCATGCATTCATCATGTTTCACTTTTCATTATCTTCCACTTTACGTTACATAATACTTCATTTCATTCATTAACATAACACGTAAAGCCACAGAAAAGATAAACATACATCATAACCGCCTCCACTTTCGCCGGGTCCACCATAATCCCGTCGGGATTCACCACGTGACCTAAGAACTGAACTTCGCACAACCAGAACACGCACTTGGAGAATTAGCATACAACTTCTCCCTCCTCAGCGTCTCCAGAACTCTCCGAATGTGACTGGCATGCTCATTTTTGCTCCTCGAATAAATCAGGATATCATCAATAAACACAATCACTGATTTATCCAACATCGGCCGACACACACGGTTCCTCAAATCCATAAAAGCAGCTGGCGCGTTGGTCAAACCAAAATACATGACAAGAAACTCGTAGTGACCATAGCGCGTGCAAAAAGCTGTTTTAGAAATATCTTGCTCCTTCACTTTCAACTGATGATAACCAGATCGAAGATCTATCCTCGAAAACCAACTAGCACCTTGGAGCTGATCGAACAGATCATGTATTCTCGGTAAGGGGTATCGGTTCTTCACCGTCAACTTGTTCAGTTCGCGGTAGTCAATGCACATCCTCATACTACCGTCCTTCTTCTTTACAAACAGGATCGGAGC
Source organism: Flaveria ramosissima (assembly GCA_025215565.1). Lineage (NCBI taxonomy): Eukaryota > Viridiplantae > Streptophyta > Magnoliopsida > Asterales > Asteraceae > Flaveria > Flaveria ramosissima. The sequence goes on from CM046037.1 coordinate 79,594,039, forward strand.
ACCCCAAGGAGAGATACTCGGTCTAATGAACCCCTTATCAAGCAGCTCTTGCAACTGCTCCATCAATTCCTTCATCTCCGTCGGAGCTAACTGATACGGTGCCTTGGCAACAGGTTGGGCAGCCGGTATCAGATCAATCTGAAATTCAATCTCTCTGTCAGGTGGCACTCCTGGTAAGTCTTCTGGGAACACGTCTGGAAAGTCACACACAACTGGTACGTCGGCTAGTTGTGGTGTTGGCGTATCCACATCCTTTACATAGGCCAAGTAGGCACTACATCCACGCCTCATACACTTTCCCGCCACCGTCATCGAAATTACTTTCGGAATCATCGTGACCCGATCACCATAAACCGTCACCGAACTCCTGTCAGGCGCTATTAACCGAATCATCTTCTTGCGACACACAATGTTCGTCTCGTAGTCCGCTAGCCAATCCATCCCAAGAACCAAATCGAACCCACCTAAGGCCATCACGAACGGTCTAACGGGAAACTTATGACCTTCTAGCTCCACGTCACAACCCTCTATCATTTCAGAAATTCTGGTAGAATTACCTATGGCAGTTTCTACATCAAAGGGCGCTTCAACACGTCTACTATTAACAGGCAGTTTAGCACAGAAAGCAGCAGAAATAAAACTTTTACTAGCACCAGAATCAAATAACACAGAAGCTAAAGTTTGGTTCACTAGAAACGTACCGGACAAAACATCAGGGTCCGTCCTAGCTTCCTCCTGTGTCATAGTGAATGCCCTTGCGCTCGCCCTCGGTCCTTCACTTCCCGTCTTCTTCACCCCAGAACCCTCAGCCCTCGGCTTCTTACAGTGTTTGCTCATATGTCCGCTTTCCCCACAGTTGAAACATTTGCTCGCAAGGCAATCCCTTGCCATATGCCCTACCTTCCCACACTTGAAGCACACATTCAAACCCAGCCTACATTCTCCCGCATGCTCCTTTCCACACTTGCCACACCTCCTCGATCCCGCTCCTGGTGTGGCCACGCAGCGGTCATCCACTCGTGCCTTTTTGTTACCCGTCGAGGCATCACCCCGACCAAACCTTTTCCCGTTCCAGTTCCGATCACCACCACCCTTCTTATTCGCTTCTGTCACCACCACCTCCCGCTCATCATATAGCCTCCTGGCCAAATCGAATGCCGACCTAAACGTGCTTGGCCGGGCGGCGATCATATGCCTACGAACATCCACCGGTAAGCCCTGAATGTACCTCTTGATCTTTCAAGACAGAGGCGTCACTTGATCCGGCACCAACCGTGCCATTTCATTGAATTCGGTGGCTGCTGGTGTGTCATGGTTCCCGCCTCCAGCTACAGAAACTCCCTCTCTATCTTATCCATCTCTCTGTGAGGACAGAACTCCTCAATCACCATCTTCTTCAGTTCGGGCCATCTCATTCTCCCGATTGCCCGGTTACCCTAAGCTTGGACAATGTTGTCCCACCAGCATAGAGCCGAGTCCACAAATGAATGAGTGGCAAACTTCACCTTCTGATCTTCCCAGCACTCGCTAATGTCGAGAACAGCCTCCATTTCCCTCACCCAACGGTGAGCAGCAGCAGCAGTGCCGTTTCCATCGAAAGTAGGGGGCTTGCATCTCATAAACGCCCCATAGTTATAGCCTCGTGCCACCTCTTGCACAGGCTCATCTTCCTCTTCCTCATCTTCATTATCAGAGAAAATCATTTCAGGCTCCGGTTGCTCTTGTCCCCCCGAAGACCTGTTTCTCTCCTTTCTTTCTCCTTCTTTCACAGCCTTGATGACTTCGGTCACTACAAACGGTAAGATTGTCTGCATGACTTGGTGCAGTTCTTCAACAACAGCCTCCTTTAACGAGGCCCTCAAGTTTGCACTCACATCTCCAGCCTCCGGATGAGGGGTCTCAGGTTCTTCAGGAACCACCTTTTCAACTCTTGGCCTTCCTCTTTTGGGTCGCGACTCAACATCAGGCCCGCCACGGCCTCCACCCCTAGAAGCTTTAGAAGATCTACCTCCAACCATTCTCTAAATCACACTAAAAGATTCAAACACTAACACGGTCATTCAAGGAACAACTCAGTTTATGTCAAGTATAGTAAGTCCCTAATTACAGTGGCCAGTTGTGATTAGCCACTTACTTTACTCTTCATACCCCGAGCATTACCTATCCTGACTACATCAGTATCTAAATCTACATACAACACGTAAACCACATAACATGCGCACATAGTACCGGTTATCATTAAGAAAATACCTGATGGCACGCAGCTACTCAGATTGGCATCCCATTCCCTTTCCGTCCCATTTTCAGTTTAAGTTAAGGTTTATTTTGAAAATTTACCCATTTCACTTAAACTTTGCCTCTGATACCAACTTGTAAGGCCCCTTCCCGGGACACTTACAGTTGGTCATTCATCGCACATATGACAAATAATTACATTTAACTTTCATAAAACATTGCAGCGGAATTATCAAAACAGACATCTCATTTCATTATAAAAATTTTGCCAAATAATACAGCGTCAATCGATTACAAAATACATTGTTGCATTACATCACAAAAGCATTAAATGAAGGAATGCCATCCAAAAAGAGCTGAGTAGCCACCTCGTGCCATCCTTAGCAACATTACCTGCCAACTGGAAACACATGAAAAGTCAGTGTTGCTGAGTGAGTTCTAGTTTTATAATAAAATATACATCATACGTACACATAGATAATATCTTTATTATCTTCTTCATTCATTTATTCATTATATCTTTACTTCCACATCGGATATCTTCCGTACCAATACCATATGCTACACCCCGAACTATTTAGCTACTGGGCCGAAGTCAATAAATGAACAGCTGAGCGTATGCCGCAGTACTAGAGGTAAGCGGTAGAGGTTCTATATAAATGGTCGATCACAGAGAAGGACCCTGATATCCAATACTTGCAAGACTTTCATTACTTTCCTCGTTCAATAATGCATGCATTCATCATGTTCCACTTTTCATTATCTTCCACTTCACGTTACATAATACTTCATTCATTCATTATCATAACACGTAAAGCCACAGGAAAGATAAACATACATCATAATAAGGAACATTAACATGCACAGTCATCACGTCATACAGGGCAACATCATACATACATAACATGCATCATGCATAAACATGCAACATCATCATCATCATGCCCTACATGCTCTCTAAGGCCTCAATCGTCACCCTACATGAACTTACGGGAACCTTTACGTCAAAGCTTACATCTGCATTTTACCGCGAGGCGTGTGAACAAACCAGGATCACAGTCAATAGTTGCACGACTCTATATGCCATATTAAAAATAAAATCAACCAAAGTTCAAACTTTAAAACCATGCGGCAGCATTTTGTAAATAAAGAAACCCAAAGTATATAAATGCATAGTATGGCAAAACACGCGCCAACCCAAATGAGTAATCAGTAAAAATAAAACCAACAAAGATGTCTTTAAAATGGAGTCTTAATATGCATGATGAACCCGTGCAGTGCTCCTATGGCAAGCGAAGCTAACGACCTGAGAATAGCATACTAAATATGTCAACACAACGGTTGGTGAGTTGAAGAGTTGGCATTCAAATATAAACAGTTTAACAGTTATGATATAAAAGCAGTTTATTGCAACAGATAGCTAGTCTATTAACAATAAATATTAATTTCATAGTGATTTCGCAATTGAAGCTGACTGTGATAAGTTGTTGCCTCCTGTCACGCCTGACCAGGTCGTGACAATGTTCAATAGGACAAATTGCACCCGGTTGACCTCGAGTCACACAGGTGGGGCTCGTCAGACCCAGTAGTACTACCCAAGTTTCCCCGCTATTCAATATTAACAATTCGAAAGTGTGAGGACTTTTCCATGATAAACAACATTATATTAATATTATACACAACTTAAATATATATAAAAGCGTTTGTAAATTACCAGTATGCTATCTCCCCCAAAAGAGATTAAGTAAAGAGTGGGGCATGAACTCACCTGATACGCGTAATGAATACTTAAGGTTTACTTGAAAGAAAGAGTGGACAGACAACCTTCAGAGGATACCTAGATCATGTAAGTACATAAGTACGTGTAAACAAAGAACATGTGGAACCCTAAGCACACTACAACCAAGACTCAAGGTTCAAAAACAGACACGTTTGACTCAGTTGACCCGTTGGTGACATCATGAGTTACAATTCAATTAAGAAAACGTGAACATACAACATACATGGTTAACATTCAATTGAATCACATGAGGTGCTACATAACCCAATGCATAACTTAAATCATCATACCACTAAATATCATACAAGTCATGCGAATCTAAAACATTAACATGTCCATCAGTTATAACATAACTAACACGCCACACAAGGATCAAATCACGCACTACATGCCATGTGAAGCCACTCACGACTTCACATCCTAAACCCTGCCAATCATACTAAGTAGGGGCCTCAGATTCGCACGCGTGTATGATGATCACAATCATATTCATTAACCATGTTCACTGCATTCAACATACACCACAATAATCAATTTCCAGTCCCAAACATGATGTCTTAACTACTAACCAACATCAACATCATACATGATCATCAAGATCCATACATCACCCAAGATTATCCAAACATTCCATACAACTAAATTAACATGTTCTATCACATTAGAAATCATCCATGAACATACTAACATGCTCCTAATATCCCAAACATGCTCAAACTATCATCTTTCAAACTTTGTGCAAATAAAGTTTCCCTTTTGGGAAAGTACATTCCAAAATCAATCAAACACCCAATGTATTCATGAATTCATTAATAATACACCAATTCAAGTTCATATCAACATCTAAGCATGATCAATAATACCTAATTATCATAAACCATCAATCATCATGAACAAAAGTTTCTACTTTTGCAAACTATAAACTACAACTTCCATTCCAAGGTTTCTAGCATTCATATCAACAATCTAACACCTAAACACCATCATAAACACATCAACAACATCAATCCATCATCAACTCATCATGCCATGAAAATAAAGTTACTATTATTAGTAACCTATGAACACCAACTTCAATTCATTAATTTCTTGCAAGATCAATGTAACCTAGCATTCATACAACCTACTAACCAACATACATTCATCATACAATCATCAATTACACATAATCACACCAATTTTCGGATTAGGGTTTGACTTGGATCAAAGTTCATGATCAATTCAGAAAACACATATCATTCTTGCATAATCAACGTTAAACAACATGTATACCATCTAACTAACATATTAGCATCATCAAACAACAACAATTTCGACCCCATGAACATCTACCCACGAATTAGGGTTTGGCCAACATGAAAAATCCCACAAAACCATCAAAACTAACCTTAATTCTTGCAAAGGAACACGATTTGATGTTGCTAACTTGTTGTATGGCTTGAAACCGAACCAAAATCGCAGCAAATTGCTTGTTGGTTGATTTTGAAGGGGGGCTGGGATGAAGTGGATTGAGATGGTGATCGCGGCCGAAGGGTGTGGGGGCTAGGGTTTGGGATGTTTTATTTAACTTAATTTTCCATATTTACTCTTTAGACCCTTGTTGTTTTTATTTTTATCAAATTTAGCTTTTAACTCCTTTTTAAAAGTGTTTATAACTAAACTATTAAGCATATAGACTCATACTCACAATTACATATTTTATTTTTATAAAACTCAACACATACGAATTAATACACACGTTTCCACGTTACGCGATTAATTTTCACAAAGAACATTTAAAACACGCAAACACATAAACATAATACCATAATCACATTATCAGTTAGATTATCATTAATTTAACATTGTTAATTATTATTAGGTCACCAACGTTAAGCGACAACTAGTGTGTGCTTAGGACACGTGTATGCAAGACTTAATGGAACTAACGGAGTTTAGTAACGGAAAATTACCGGATGTCACATTATCCCCATGTTGAAAGAATTTTTGTCCCGAAAATTGCGTTACATGGTGAGAGTGTTCCATCACTGGTCTACTGCATTGGCACACAGAAATTGAAAATCGAGTGAGGTTTGGATGAGCTGTCACAACATCCCCATGTTGAAAGATATTTCGTCCCGAAATTTAAATTAATACCTTCGTCTGCTGGCATCGTCTTTTCGAATAGTTGAGGGTACTTAAGCTTCATTTGATCTTCTCGTTCTCATGTGAATTCCGGTCCACGTCGCGAATTCCAACGGATTTTGACAATGGGTATCTTGCTTTGCTTAAGTGTTTTCACCTCACGGTCCAACACCTCAATTGGTTCTTCAATAAAGCGTAATTGTTCATCCACTTGAACTTCTTCTAGTGGTACGACCATCGTTTCATCAGTTACACACTTGTTTAGGTTTGACACGTGAAATACATCGTGGATTCCACTTAGCGAATGAGGTAGGGCTAGTCGATAGGCCACTGGACCTATTCTTTCCACTATTTCAAATGGTCCAACGTACCTCGGATTTAGCTTTCCTCGCTTGCCAAACCGAACTACGCCTTTCCATGGTGAGACCTTCAATAAAACCTTGTCACCAACCTGAAAGTCCAAAGGTTTCCTTCTTTTGTCAGCATAACTCTTCTGTCTGTCTCGTGCTGCAGCCATACGGTTTCGTATCTGCACAATCTTCTTGGTTGTCTCATGGATTAACTCGGGACCTGTTAGCTGACTATCACCAATTTTCGCCCTGCAAACTGGTGATATACATTTTCTCCTATACAGCGCCTCGAAAGGTGCTGCCTGTATGCTAGTATGATAACTGTTGTTATAAGAAAACTCCACAAATGGCACTTGAATTTCCCAGCTATTCCCGAAGTCAATCACACAAGCACGTAGCATATCCTCCAACGTCTGTATGGTACGCTCACTCTGGCCATCCGTCTGTGGATGATAAGCAGTACTCATATCTAATCATGTACCCAAATATTTCTGCAATGACTGCGAGAAGTGTGACATGAAACGAGCGTCGCGGTCAGAAATAATTGAGATCGGTACACTGTGTCTCGAAACGATCTCCTTAAGATACAGTCGGGTTAATTTCTCCATCTTGTCAGTTTCCTTAATTGCAAGGAAATGAGCAGACTTTGTCAATCGATCCACAATAACCCATATTGTGTCACAACCAGTATTAGTTCGGGGTAACTTGGTAATAAAATCCATGGAGATTTGTTCCCATTTCCACATTGGTATCTCGGGTTGTTGCAACAGTCCGGATGGTTTTTGGTATTCTACCTTTACTTTCGAGCAGGTCAAACACTTGCTCACATACGTAGCTACATCCGCCTTCATGTTAGGCCACCAGTAGTGCGCCTTTAGATCATGGTACATCTTGTCGGATCCAGGATGTATAGAATACTAGATTTGTGTGCCGCACTCATAACTAAATCCCTTAGATTTCCATAGACAGGAACCCAAAGTCTATCCATGAAATACCGAATTCCATCCTCCTTCACCACCAGTTGTTTATCCATTCCCCTTAACGACTCAGAACCAACATTTTCTACTTTTAAGGCTTCCATTTGTGCCTCCTTAACTTGTTCGGGCAGTTGGGTACTGATAGTAAGTTGTAAAGCTCGCACTCGTCTGGGTTTAGCTGTTTCATTCTGCTTAAGGCATCAGCAACCACGTTCGCCTTTCCTGGATGATACTGGATAGCACAATCATAATCGTTTAGTAGCTCCACCCAACGCCGTTGCCTCATATTCAACTCCTTTTGCTCGAAGATATGTTGAAGACTCTTGTGATCGGTGTAGATAGTGCACTTGGTACCGTACAAGTAATGTCTCCAAATCTTTAAGGCAAAAACCACTGCTCCCAATTCTAAGTCATGGGTGGTATAGTTCTTCTCATGAACCTCTAGTTGTCTCGAGGCGTAGGCTATCACCTTTTCTCGTTGCATCAAGACACAACCCAATCCTTGAATGGATGCATCATAATACACCACAAAATCATCCATTCCCCTCTGGTAGTGCCAATATTGGTGCACTACAGAGTTTCTGTTTTAACGATTGAAAAGCCGATTCTTGACTCTCACCCCATTTGTATGTCGTTCCTTTGTGATTCAAGGCTGTGAGAGGTTGTGTGATCTTAGAGAATCCCTCTATGAATCGTCGATAATAACCTGCTAATCCCAGAAATTGCCTTATCTCGCTCGGCATTTTCAGTATAGTCCAATTCTTTATCGCCTCAATCTTGGCAGGATGAACATGTATCCCTTTCTCATTAACAAAATGACCTAGAAATTGCACTTCTCGTATCCAAAAGTCACACTTTGAGAATTTGGCATACAACTGCTCATTTTCCAATAGTTCTAAGATCATTCGTAAGTGCTCTTCGTGATCCTCCTTGGTCCTAGAATATATCAGTATATCATCGATAAACACAATGACGAACTGATCGAGATAGGGTTTGCACACTCGGTTCATGAGGTCCATGAACACAGCAGGTGCATTAGTCAACCCAAAAGGCATGACCAAGAACTCATAATGACCATAACGAGTACGAAACGTAGTTTTGGAAATGTCTTCTTCTCGGACTCTGAGTTGATGATAACCGGATCTCAAGTCAATCTTCGAATAATAACTTGATCCCTGAAGCTGATCAAACAAGTCATCGATACGAGGTAAAGGGTTTCGGTTCTTGACTGTTACTTTGTTTAACTCCCTATAATCGATGCACGTCCAGAATGTGCCATCCTTCTTTTTAACAAAAAGGACAGGGGCTCCCCAAGGTGATGTGCTAGGTCGAATAAAACCCTTATCTAAAAGCTCCTGAAGTTGTGATGACAACTCTTGTAGTTCATTCGGTGCTAATCGATAAGGTGCTCTAGCAATCGGGGCTGCGCCGGGAGTTAACTCGATTTGGAATTCTACTTGGCGGTGAGGTGGTAGTCCAGGAAGATCCTCTGGAAACACCTCAGGATAGTCACGCACTACGGGAATGTCCTCCATTCTTCTTTCTTCCGCTTGCTTATCGGTGACGAGTGCTAGAATAGCCAAACGACCTTTTCGCAACAACTTTTGAGCTTTCATGTATGAGATGATGCCTATCACCGCACCACTCCTATCACCTCTGACTGTAAGGATTTCGTCACCAACCGGAATCCGTATGATTTTCTCATGACATATGACTTCCGCTTGCTTGCTAGAGAGCCAATCCATGCCTATCACTACATCAAAACTCCCCAGCGTAACAAGCATAAGATCTATACCGAAAGTGTGACCGGCAAGCTCTATCTTACATTCCTTAAGGATATGCGTTACATGGATCTGTTTACCGTCGGCCAATTCTATGGTGTATTTAGATTCTAAGGCGGAGGGTATATCAGTCAAAAGACTACAGAACTTTAAGAACACGGAATTCCTATCGGCTCCAGTATCGAATAGTACCGTAGCAAAACAACCATTAACAGAGAACCTACCAGTAACAGTTGTGGGGTCATTTAGAGCCTCACTTGAGCCAATGACGAAGGCTCTTCCTTTGGCTCCATCTTTGTTGCCGCCATTACCAGTACCATTGCCACCATTATTGTTATTACCGTGGTTGTTGTTGTTGTGGCCATTGCCGTTATTGCCATACCTTTTTTCCGTAGTTGTGGGCAGTTTCGCCTGTAATTCCCTTCCTTCCCACATTCAAAACAACCTTTGGGAGTCTCCTGAGGTTGTTGTGGCTTCCTTAACAGTTCACCACGACAATCCTTAGCAGCGTGTCCAATCTTACCACAGCTTTGACACTTGAAGTTATTACACCTTCCCACATGATGGTAATTACACCGACTGCACTTCGGATGTCTACCACCATAACCACTGGGTCCTTGATTATTTGAAGCTGTCTGGTTGAAGTTACGGTTATTGTCGAACCTCCGTTGTTGCTGAACTGGCTGTTGTTGTTGTTGAGATTGGGGTTGACCGCTGGATGATGATGATTTATTGTGTGTGGAACTATCCCACTTCCTCTTATTGTCGGGCACGCCCGCCACAGCACCCCGCTTAGGTAACCGTCCTTGCTCCACTGCTTGATCAGTTAGCTTATGAGCTAACTGGATGGCTTGCTGAATCGTGGTTGGGTTGGAAGCAGTCACCATGCTTTGAATTTCGGGTACTAATCCCCGTATGTAATGCTCAACCCTCTTGTGCACTTCGTTCACCATCCCCGGGCATAAGGTGGCTAGTTCATGGGTTTGGGTGGTGTAGGCCTCGATTTCCGAGCCCTGCATCTTAAGTTGCTGGAACTCCATCTCCAGCTTTTGCACTTCATTTCGAGGACAGTACTCCTCAATTATCATCCCCTTGAATTCAGTCCAGGGAAGTCCATTTGCCATCGCTTGTCCTAGCATCTGGACTTGCGCATTCCACCAGGATATATCGGCACCTTCCAGAGTCCCGGTGGCATATTTCACATGATCAGCAGGTGGGCAGTTGCATTTGGAGAAAACAGACTCTGTCTTCTCAAACCATCGTACCAGTCCTACAGCACCTTCAGTACCGCTGTAGGTGTGTGGTTTACAGTCCATAAAGGACTTATAAGTACACACCGGTGGTCCTACTTTAACACAACAAACATTGATCAGACATCCTATACGGTTACTCAGGATATTTGGTTTAACTTTCAGTCATTGTTTACCTGCTGGCTGTCCCGCCTGGGCAGCAGCCACCGCTGCCTGAATCAGGGCAGCTATTTCAGCAGGGGTCATGTTTACAGCACCACCGCCATGGTCTTCGGCGCCACGTCGACGTCCGCGCCCACGCCCACGTCCACGTCCACGTCCACGGGCGTCCATTTTTCACTTTACATTCACAAATACAATAATGAGTAACATCAAACACATTTATCCCATTGAAGTACAGTAAACAGTAAGGAAGTAATGAATCATCACAACCACAACATTCATAACAAAATGATAACCAAGATAAATAAATTGTATATGAGTCACAATGTATCCACCAATGTCATAATTTAAGTTTGTCGTTAGGGTGGGGAAACAACCCTTCCCACATAGGTTTCCAAAAGAGAGAAAACACTACATAGTCCAAGTCATATATAAAGGAAATCAATCAACTATATCCGACCCATCGCTGTCATCTTCCGTCTCCACCGGTTCCTCCTCCCCGGGCTCCTCCTCGGGATCCTCATCCCCAAGGTCCTCTGCAGGAGCATGAGCTTTGGCAATCTGAAGCGCTGCCAATTGGGCTTCCAAGGTAGCAATCCTGTTATCAGCTACTGCATCCCGCTGTTCACGAGCAGCCACGCGTCCTCTAAGTGCTATAATTCCATCTTCCATGTGGTAACACCCGTTTAGGGTCTTCCCGTGGTACTCCTCGAGTTCATCCACTTGATGTCGTAGTTTGTACACCGCGTGCTGCAGTGTACAAACATCACTCGTGAGTCGCCTGACTCGTTGCTGCTCAGTATCCAGTGCTGCCACTAGTGCAGCAATCAGTTGCTCATTGGACTGCACCGTCCGCAGGAGTGAAGGCATTGGTTGATCAGCGTTGCTCCTAGTCCTGGGTCTCGGGTCAGGTACACTTTCCCTATACATTATGTGATTAACGAACTTGGGGTAGAAACTCCAGTCTCGTGGGGGGTCACGCTTCATCAATGCAAAAGGTTGATCCCAATCAATCTCCCCTCGAGGATAAGCTAAACGGGGCCAGTCGAGTCCATTGTCGGGTACAGGTGCGGGAGGTGGGGACTCAGATTGTGTAGGTGATGCAGGTCGCTTACCCGGAGCTCTCGATAACGATGCCATGCTGCAGAGAGTGTGACGTGTATGCCAATGAGTATACAATAGAGGAAAATAAGGCACAGGTAACTAACTAACTGTGTGCGGTTAAAGTCTAGTGTGTATGCAACCTAGTTCCCTATAACCAATGGCTCTGATACCAATCTGTCACACCCTCAAAATCCACGTGCAGAGTTTTACCGCGAGACGTGTGAACAAACCAGGATCACAGTCAATAGTTACTCAGAACGACTCTATATGCCACATTTAAAATAAAATCAACCAAAGTTCAAACTTTAAATTTATGCGGAAGCATTTTGTAAGTAAAGAAACCCAAAGTGTATAAATGTATAATATGGCAAAACACGCGCCAACCCAAACGAGTAATCCTAAATAAATAAAACCAACAAAGATGTCTTTAAAATGGAGTCTTAATATGCATGATGAACCCGTGCAGTGCTCCTATGGCAAGCGAAGCTAACGACCTGAGAATAGCATACTAAAAATGTCAACACAACGGTTGGTGAGTTCAAGAGTTGGCATTCAAATATAAACAGTTTAACAGTTGTGATATAAAAGCAGTGTATTGCAACAGATAGCTAGTCTATTAACAATAAATATTAATTTATAGTGATTTCGCAATTGAAGCTGACTGTGATAAGTTGTTGCCTCCTGTCACGCCTGACCAGGTCGTGACAATGTTCAATAGGACAAATTGCACCCGGTTGACCTCGAGTCACACAGGTGGGGCTCGTCAGACCCAGTAGCACTACCCAAGTTTCCCCGCTATTCAATATTAACAATTCGTAAGTGTGAGGACTTTTCCATGATAAACAGCACTATATGAATATTATACACAACTTAAATATATATAAAGCGTTGTAAATTACCAGTATGCTATCTCCCCCAAAAGAGATTAAGTAAAGAGTGGGGCATGAACTCACCTGATACACGTAATGAATACTTAAGGTTTACTTGAAAGAAAGAGTGGACAGACAACCTTCAGAGGATACCTAGATCATGTAGGTACATAAGTACGTGTAAACAAAGAACATGTGGAACCCTAAGCACACTTCAACCAAAGACTCAAGGATTCAAAAAGACACGTTTAAACTCAGTTGACCCGTTGGTGACATCATGAGTACAATTCAATTAAGCAAACGGGAACATACACATACATGGTTAACATTCAATGAATCACATGAGGTGCTACATAACCCATGCATAACTTAAATCATCATACCACTAAATATCATACAAGTCATGTGAATCTAAATCATTAACATGTCCATCAGTTATAACATAACTAACACGCCACACAAGGATCAAATCACGCACTACATGCCATGTGAAGCCACTCACGACTTCACATCCTAAACCCTGCCAATCCTACTAAGTAGGGGCCTCAGATTCGCACGCGTGTATGATGATCACAATCATATTCATTAACCATGTTCATTGCATTCAACATACACCACAATAATCAATTTCCAGTCCCAAACATGATGTCTTAACTACTAACCAACATCAACATCATACATGATCATCAAGATCCATACATCACCCAAGATTATCCAAACATTCCATACAACTAAATTAACATGTTCTATCACATTAGAAATCATCCATGAACATACTAACATGCTCCTAATATCCCAAACATGCTCAAACTATCATCTTTCAAACTTTGTTCAAATAAAGTTTCCCTTTTGGGAAAGTACATTCCAAAATCTATCAAACACCCAATGTATTCATGAATTCATTAATAATACACCAATTCAAGTTCATATCAACATCTAGGCATGATCAACAATACCTAATCATCATAATCCATCAATCATCATGAACAAAAGTTTCTACTTTTGGCAAACTATGAACTACAACTTCCATTCCAAGGTTTCTAGCATTCATATCAACAATCTAACACCTAAACACCATCATAAACACATCAACAACATCAATCCATCATCAACTCATCATGCCATGAAAATAAAGTTACTATTATTAGTAACCTATGAACACCAACTTCAATTCATCATTTTCTTGCAAGATCAATGTAACCTAGCATTCATACAACCTACTAACCAACACACATTCATCATACAATCATCAATTACACATAATCATACCAATTTTCGGATTAGGGTTTGACTTGGATCAAAGTTCATGATCAATTCATCAAACGCATATCATTCTTGCATAATCAACGTTAAACAACATGTATACCATGTAACTAACATATTAGCATCATCAAACAACAACAATTTCGACCCCATGAACATCTACCCACGAATTAGGGTTTGGCCAACATGAAAAATCCCACAAAACCATCAAAACTAACCTTAATTCTTGCAAAGGAACACGATTTGATGTTGCTAACTTGTTGTATGGCTTGAAACCGAACCAAAATCGCAGCAAATTGCTTGTTCTAGGTTGATTTCGAAGGTGGAGGGGGTTTGAGATGGTGATCGCGGCCGAAGGGTGTGGGGGCTAGGGTTTGGGATGTTTTATTTAACTTAATTTTCCATATTTACTCTTTAGACCCTTGTTTTTTTGTACTTTTTAACTAAAAATACTCATTAACACATACTCATCACAATTACATATTTTATTTTTATAAAACTCAACACATACGAATTAATACACACGTTTCCACGTTACGCGATTAATTTTCACAAAGAACATTTAAAACACGCAAACACATAAACATAATACCATAATCATATTATCAGTTAGATTTTCATTAATTTAACATTGTTAATTATTATTAGGTCACCAACGTTAAACGACAACTAGTGTGTGCTTAGGACACGTGTAAGCAAGACTTAACGGAACTAACGAAGTTTGGTAACGGAAAATTACCGGATGTCACAAATATCTTCCGAAGCCAAAAGTGGAAGTCTTCCGAAGCTTCAAAGACAAAGTCTTCCAAAGCCAATTAGTGAAGACAGATCTTTCCGAAGACTTTTAGAGATATGCCTTTATCAGATGTACTTTACCATAAAGCGGGACCACCTTTCGCTGTGCAACTCTGTAAAGTCACCAACTTACATGAGTTGGTGAAAGGTCCATGCTTTTGGTAACTGTACATTGAGGTCTTGAGTCCATGCTTTCTACTTTATGTACTTTTATCGTTTATGTAATATATTAGGATGTGAGCTATGGCATGTCATAGTCACAAGTCAAAACGCAGATATGCCATTTGATTCTACAATTGATTTTGTTTGTGTCTACTCAATTGTATCCAGCTGGCTTTCAAAGTATAGCCGGTTGTAGGTTGTAGTATAAGTATTCCATGTTCTTGTATCTTTCTTTATGCTTTGTAACACTTGTAATAGAACTTGAAAAAGCAATATACTGCATCCTTGAAACCCAATATCTTGTGTTCTCTTGTTCTGTCTCTTACTTATTACTTGTGTTCTTAGTATCATTCTTGTGGTTAACCCAGTTTATTGTTTGATTAAGTTGGTTAATTTCCTTTTTGTGTTGTTGTGTTTTAAGTGACCACCCTTCACCGGTCCCGCAAATGGTATCAGAGCTTTTCAGGCTCTTGATATAAGATCTCACCATCTTAAGATCCCTCACACACACAAATACTAAACTTTTCAAATGGCAGCCATTTCCAAGACTGATATGGAAACTGGAACCATGAACAAGTCCCTATTGATCACTCTTGATGACTTTGATACCTGGTGCATGAGAATGGAAGGTTTCATCAGGTCTCTAGACTCAAGAATGTGGGAGTCTGTTGAAAATGGACCTTTCATACCCAGCACTCCTTTTGTTACGCTGCTGGTATGATCCCCAAAGATGTGGCTAACTACTCTGATGAAGATAGGAAGAGAGTAGAGATTGATAGAAAAGCCATGACAGCTCTTCAAACTGCCTTTCCAAACTTTGTGTACAGAGATTTCAAGAAGTGCAAAACAGCTAAACAGCTGTGGGATGCACTAAAACTGATGTATGAAGGCTCCTCTGAAGCCAAGGAGAACAAGAAGGAGCAGCAGTTTGAAAACTTCACCTTCAAAACAGGTGAAACCATGACTCAGCAATACTTCAGGTATGTTGAGATAGTGGATACCCTTGTGGATGGAGGAGTTCCTCTTGAGAATAGAGATATTGTAAGGAAGTTCATGTCCTCACTTCCTAGGCAATGGACACACTATTGTGTGGTGATCAAGAGGACTGAAAATCTCAAAACTCTCACTCTGACAGAGTTATATGGGATTCTCACTGGCTACCAGATGGAGATGAACATGCAAGGTTCATCTGGCAACTCCAACAATCAATTGGGTTCAGCCCTGCACGTGGTTGAAAGGGATAGCATAGAACCCCAACATCATCTCATATGTTACCCTGACAATTCACTAAAGGGTCCTTTCATCACCTTCCTAGAGACACCCAGGGAGAACTATATCAAGGAATCCCATTCCAAGAGACAAGATCTTCCAGCCTTTATGTCTTCTGATGAAAGCTGTGGCAACTCTCTTTTCACTCTTGAAGACCTGGATTGTATCCATCCAGATGATCTTGAATACATGGAAATAGTCCAGCAGATGGCTCTTCTCACTCACAGAGCCAAGAAGTTCTACAAGAGAACTGGAAGGAAGTTTCCAAGCAATGCAACCAGTGGAAAGTTTGGCTTGGACAAAGGCAAAGTCAAGTGTTACAACTGTAACTTAATGGGCCACTTTGCCAGAGAGTGTAAGGCACCTAAAATAAATGGTGGCCAAGCACAAACCAGACCAAACTACACTGAGAAAGCCCCCCCAGAATGAGAAGCCAAAGCAACAAGTTGTTGTTGCTGTTGAAGTAGGAGGCTTTGACTGGAGCTTTCAGGTGGAAGATGCTTCTCCAAACCAAGCTCTAATGACAGATCATGATGAAGCCAAGGTATTGGAACATCTCTGTACTCCTGAATGCATTGCTAAAGTTAATAGATACAAGTCCTATAACTTAGAGATGAGATCTGATTTTAGAAAGTATAAAATGGATTAAAGTATAAATGATTATAAACTAAAGATAGAGGACTTAGAGAAAACCATTTCAGTTCTAAAACATGAGCATACAGATTTTATACTCAAATCAAAGATCTCATAACCAAGCTGACTGAGTGCCAGGCTGAGCTTGTGATCAGCAAAGCCAGGGCAGAAAAGTGTGTTCTTGAAGAAGAGACCTTCAAGAACATGATATCCTCATCCTGCACAACAAGGTGTGTTATCAAAATAGACAGGGACTGGGATCCAATGAGATAGCTCCTCCACACACAATCTTGTCTGTAAGATCTCCTAGGTGCGTATCTTGTGAAGATGAGCTTCCTCTTATAGATCCTATAAGTGAAGAGGATGAAGAAGAGATAGTGAAGAATTCCTCTGAGAAGAGTGAAGAGGAGGATTCTAAGAAGGGCCACTATCCTTTTGAGGAGAAGAAGATTGCTGTGATGACCTATAAATGAGAAAGAACTTGATCAGGAAGAGCAAAAGAAAAGCAATGAAGGCTCAAGAGATCAAGGCTACTTTTGACTCTAAGAAGAAACAAGTTTTTATCTCTGCAGGGTTTGATGTAGTAAAGACTGAAGACATCAACCAAAACTCTTCAGCTAAGAGTTCTGGTTCTTGTTCAAATCATCTCAGTACCAAGAAGAAGACTGATCTGCTGTGTACCGCTGATGCACAGCCTGGACCATCAAACTCCAAGAACAGTTCTCAGCCCATAAGGACTGTCTCAACATCTGCAAAGATGAAGGTGGAGAAGGGATGTGACCAAAGACAGTCTTGTTCTCATAAGAAAACTCTTGTAAAGAAGAAAATGATGTGTGTCATGTGTGAAAGTACCTCTCACATTGCTATGGATTATCCATACAATCCTAAAAGTACTGTCCATATGACCAAGACAAAGACTTCAAAGAGTTCAAAGAAGATTCAAGCTTCGGAAGGAAAATCTGTTTCCTTCAGAAGCTCCAAATCTAAGAAGAAGGCAAATGGAAATTACCTTCGGAGAGAAGTTGGTCTCGGAAGAAAGGAATTCTTCCGAAGCACTGAAGTTCTGCTGCAGTGACTGCAGAATCATCCGAAGGTTCAGTCATCAAAACTTCCAAAGTCCCAAAAGCTTCCGAAGTTTTGAAGGTCAAGTCCAAGACTCCAAAGGTGGTGTGGAAGTCTAAGAAAGACCAAGTGACTGAAAATTCTCCATCAACAATAGCTCAAGATCCTCCTAGCATAACCATTGGATCTATTACTGTTGCATTACCTTCTATTACACTTAGTGAGCCCAAGACAAATAAGGCTTGGTTTCCAAATGTAAACTAATCATTCTCTTTGTGCAGGAACAGCTCAAGACAAACAAGAATGGCTGGATCATTGATAGTGGCTGTTCCAGGCACATGACAGGCAATAGGTTACTACTCCATAACTTTGAGAGGATTGATAAAGGAACAGTTGCTTTTGGAGGAAGATGAGGTGTGGTTACATTTCTGGAAGGGGCAAGGTCACAAATGGTAAGCTCAGCATTGAAAAGGTAACTTTGTCAAGGAACTTGGGTACAATCTTCTGAGTGTAGCCTAATTTTGTGATAAGAGTCATAACATGCTCTTTTCTGAGCATGAGTGCATTGTTCTCAAGCCTGGAGTGGTCATTCCTCATGAGCACACATCCGCTTAGAGCCCCCAGAAAAGGGAACATGTACAAGATGGACTTGGAAACATCTCCCTATGGAGAAGTTTCATGCTTTCTGTCTAAAGCCAATAGTGATGAGTCTTTCCTATGCATAAAGAATGTGCCATGTAAATTTTAAGAACATGAATAAACTAATTAAACATGATTTGATAACTGAATGCCAACAAATGAAAGAGTTTTACAAGTGATGATCATTGTGTTGCATGCCTGAAAGGGAAGCAGCAACATAAGGTATCTCACAAGCCTAAGGAAAGGAACTTCCATCACTACAACCTCTACACTTATTACATATGGGATCTCTTTGGCCACCAGTGTAATGAGTTCTAGGAGAGGACCTCTTATGTGTTGGTGATCACAGATGATATTACAAGATTCATTGGGTTTTCTTTCTTAGAACTAAGGATGAGACCCCTGAGATTCTGAAGAATTTCATCTTAAAAATTGAGAATCAAAATGATCACAAGGTCAAAACCATAAGATGTGATCAAGGAACTGAAATCAAAAATCAAACCCTTGATGCATTTTGTGATGAAAAAGGTATTACAAGACAATATAGTGCTCCTAGGACTCCTCAGTAAAATGGAGTTGCTGAGAGGAGAACAGGACACTAATTGAAGCTGCAGAACTATGTTGTCTGACTCTAAACTGCCCATCACCTTCTGGGCAGAGGCAGTAAACACTGCTTGCTATGTGCAAAACAGAGTCTTAGTAGTTAAGACACATGGTAAGACTCCTTATGAACTTTGGCACAAGAGAAAACCTTTCATTGGTTTTCTCAGGTCATTTGGATGTCCTTGCACAACATCTTGAATACCAAAGATCAAATTGCCAAATTTGCTGAGAAATCAGATGATGGACATTTCATTGGATACTCTTCCCAGTCTAAGGCCTATAGAGTATACAATCTCAGAATTAGAATTGTTGAGGAGTCAGCCAATGTGACTTTCAATATACACACACCCTGTGTGGCTGGTTCTGGTCCTGATTGGCTATTTGATCTTGATTTCGTTACCAACTGTTTTAACAAATCTTGTGAGAATATTTCAGGATCTGTAGAAAATTTAAATACAGGTGATCTTGATCAAGATTTGAGATAGGAAGACCTTCAACTCATACATCTTCAGCTCCAGTTGGAACTATTTCAGCAAATGAGGATTCTATCAGCACTACAATGACAAACTCAGCTGATACATCTGCGTGGCCTTCAAATTCCAGCTCAGAGGCCTTCACAACTAGATAAAGATACCTCAATTGTGGGGAAGACAACAATGGTGGGGGTGAAAGTGATCAATAATTCGTAATGCTAATAACCACAACCATAGATGACACATCAATGATGTCACACACTCATTAGATCAAGTAAATCTTGATAAGTGTGGTGATGTGGAGGGTGAAACATCTATGCCTGATCTAAATTTCTCAAATTTAGATCTTTCTCAGCAACTTGTTGTGATCCCTCAGCTTAGGATCCACAAGTCTCACCCCACCACAAACATCATTGGAGATGTTGTCACATGGGTAAGAACAAGAGGACAAACCCATGAAGCAAATGTTTGTCTTCACTCTTGTTTCTTATCCCAGAAAAAGCCAAAGAAAGTTGATGAGGCTCTAAAGGATGGAAGTTGGGTTGAAGCTATGCAACAAGAGTTGCTTCAATTCAAAAGGCAAAAAGTTTGGAACCTTTGTCCTCTTCCTCATGGGAAGACTACCATTGGAACCAAATGGGTGTTTAGGAATAAGAAGGATGATAGAGGCATTATCATCAAGAACAAGGCTAGACTAGTTGTTCAAGGATACATACAAGAAGAAGGGATTGTCTACACTGATGTCTTTGCTCCAGTAGCAAGATTAGAAGCTGTTAGGATATTCCTGGCATTTGCTGCATCCAAGAACTTCAAGGTCTTTCAACTTGATGTGAAGTGTGCTTTTTTGTATGGAGTGATTGATGAAGAGGTTTATGTCAAACAACCACCTGGTTTTGTAGACCCTGATCATCATGATTATGTCTGCAAGCTTGACAAAGCTCTTTATGGGCTGCATCAGGCACCCAGGAAGTGGTATGAGACATTGTCTGAGTATCTTTGCAAACATGGATACAGGAGAGGTACTATAGATGGAACTCTCTTCATCAAAGGACAGGGAAATGACATATTGCTAGTTCAAGTGTATGTAGATGACATCATCTTTGGTTCAACTAATCTAAAGCTCTGCAAAGACTTTGAGAAACTGATGAAAGACAGATTTGAAATGAGTGCAATGGGAGAACTCAATTTCTTTTTGGGAATTCAAGTCAAGCAAGTTGAAGATGTTATCTTCATAAGTCAGTCAAAGTATGTTCAGGACATACTCAAGAGGTTCAACATGACTGATTGTAAGATTGCTAAGACACCCATAGCCAGAAACCACTCCCTTGGACCTGATCTTAAGGGGGAGTGTGTAGATGAACACCTATACAGGGCTATGATTGGGTCTCTTATGTATCTTACTGCTAGCAGGCCTAATATCATGTTTGCTACATGTATTTGTGCAAGATATCAAGCCAACCCTAAGATGTCTCACCTCATCACTGTCAAGACGATTCTAAGATACCTCAAAGGTGCTTCAACACTTGGTTTATGGTATCCAAAGAATCCTGACTTCAATCTGTATGTTTATACAGATAGTGATTATGGTGGTTGCAATATGACTGCAAAGTCTACATCCGGGGGATGTCAATTCCTTGGTGGAAGGGTTGTCTCATGGCAATGCAAGAAACAATCGTGTGTGCCTGCATCAACTGCTGAGGCTGAATACATTGCTGGTGCAAGTTGTTGTGCTCAAGTGCTTTGGATTCAAAATCAGATGCTGGACTATGGATTTAACTTCAAGGAGACTCCCATTCACATAGACAACAATAGTGCTATCTCTATCACTGAGAATCTTGTGTAGCACTCAAGGACCAAACACATCAATATCAGGTATCACTTAATAAGAGATAACTATGAAAAGGGATTAATTAAACTAGTCAAACTTCATACAGATGAACAATATGCTGATCTGTTTACAAAAGCTTTTGATGAATAGAGATTTAAATATCTAATAGAAGCTATTGGGATGATTAACTTTGAGTAGATTTTTCTTAAAACTAATTCTACTTATTTCTTAAAATATGTGTGTCCTAAGTTGTCTAGTTCATCACTTTCATAAGCTCAAGTTTTCTTTGGATAAAAAATCCTTTTTGAAGATTTTCCTTAGATTCTTGAAAATTTTCTGATCCTTCGGAAGATATATTTTTATCTTCGGAAGAAAATCATGTCTTCAAAATAAATAACTGTCTAAGAAATTTTACCTTCAGAAGAGGTTTCAATCTATCTTCCGAAGCTTAAATACTTGTCTCAGACACTTATTTGTTTCCAAGGACTTTTTCCTTCCGAAGCAAAATTAACTCTCGGAAGCTTTGTTGTTTTATATACAAAGCATTCAAGTTTTTATTTCTCTTCCAAAGCAAAATTTTCAAAACTCTTAGGAAATTCTTCCGAAGTCATTTTAGCTTCGGAAGCTTTTTCATTAAAACTTCCGAAGATAATTTACCTTCGGAAGCTTTTCGAATTCCAAGAAAACTACTTTTTGAGCAAAAGTAAACTACTTTTTCAGAGGTGGGACCGATATTCGGATTTCAAAGTTTATCCTCTTTCATTAACTTTGGTTCAAATCCTTTTCACATAAATACCCAACGGCTCCCCCTCTCCCTCACTATCTTCTTCAATTCTACTATTCCTCAAACCTAATTCCCAAACCGCTTTTGCTTTTCATCTTTCTTCATCCTTAAGCTTCTCAAATGGCCAACCTTAACCGCAGAAACAACCCAAATTTCTCCATGCAACTTCACAGGCAACACAACCAGGTGGATGATGAAGAAGGTGAGTTGTCCTTCCCAAAGGAAGCTGTCAATCATTCCTTTGAGCTGATGGGCTATGAGAGAGATTTCTTTGTAAAGACCTTCAGGAAAGGGAAGGTCTCATCCCAGTGGAAATACCTACTCCATATGATTATCCACAGCTTGTCAAACAAGCATGGAGGGTGGGACCAGATTCCTGAGGATCTCTCCTTCATAGTGCATGGAATGGTTCAAGGGGTCAAGTTCAGGTACTCTCAATTTGTCTATAAAAATTTACTTGCTAACTTGGACTCCTTAGAGTATTACATGTTCCCTAGATATGTTCAACACATTCTCAACTGTGAACTGGGCTCACAGTTGAGGGAAACAGATAATATTCTTAAATTGGGACAGATGAAGCCCGGCATCTTTAAAATCATGAAGAAGCCAACTGTAGGCTTCTCAAGGGTAGAAACAACCCTTGTCCCCAAAATGTTAGAGCTCATTGCTCAAGGTGACAACCTAGCAACACAAGCTAGTGTTGAACCCACACCTTCTACCTCTCTACCACCAAAAAGGCCTCAAGTAACCCTCACCTACCAAAGAAAATCCAAACGAACCCCTGCTCAAGCTATTGAGTCTGTGCAGGTCCCCATATACTCACCAATAGAGGAGGAAGTGGACACTAGAGCTCCCACTTCCCCTGAGGAGCAAAGCACTCCCATCTCTTAAACAATCAGGGCTGAGGTTCCTCATGCTCACCCTGATGAGCTCACAAGCCCCACTGCCTTAAGCCTTCACTCTGAGTCTCAACACTCAAGGGAACAACCTTCAGGGGATAGTTACCATCCCTAGCCTTTAGATCTAAATCGACCCATTCCCAACCTTTCATTCTATACTGGTGAAGACTTAAATTTCAGTGAGTATCATGAGTCTCTCTTCTCTTCCCCTACTCAAAGAGAGATGAGCACTCCTGAATCTCCTCAGTCTAGCCCACATCAGTCACCCATAACTGAGGTGGATACTTTTGAACCTGTTCAGGATATCCGTATGGAAGAGGCTCTCACTTTTACAAGTGATTACATTATTAAGACCTCAACCATGGCAACTCAGCCCATTGACAACTCAACTGAGAATGTCAATGAGTAGAGGAAATCCAGCAGCCAAGAACCTGAAGCTGGTGGTGAGAGAGAGGACTTTGGTCCAATCATCTCATCCCCCGATGATTCTTCTGATGAAGAAGAGGGGAATCTGAGACTAAAGGTGCAAAATTTGTCAAGAACATGCTCCTATTTAGTCTCTAAGGTTAGTCACCTTGAATCTCAGGTGACTACCCTTCATAATAGGGTCAATGATTAGAAACTTGAGATATCTTATCTCAGGGAAAAACTAGCTGGGAGACCCTTAAGAAGAGTTCAACCAGGAACACAAGAACCTGTGAATGTGGTTGACCTAACCTCTAGCTCACCTATGTAAGGAGGTGATGCTACCAAAAAGGGGGAGAAAGTCATTACAGACACAGAACCTGGGAGTTCTTTAGAGAGTATGGACTTTGAGGACTCACCATCCTCACTTGCAATTGTGCATAATCAACAACTTCCTCAAGTTCACATTAATGTGGACCCTATAGACTCTATCATCAGGAGTCTCTTTGAGGAAGGTATACCAAGGGCTATGTCATCCCCACCTCAAGGAACTTTAAACTACATCATTGGGTGGAGGTATGATGCTGATAGAAGAGCCCTTACTCTTCACAGAGTTCAAGGGCAATAAGAAGTATTTGATTTTCAAACCTTGAACTACTATGAAGGTCTTGATCTGGTCAACATGCCACTTGTCAATCCAAGCAAATCAAGACAAGCTGACAAGTTAGCACTCAGAATTCAAGACAGAATTACTTAAGAGTTCAGCCTACGAAGGAGACAAAGGCAATCAGGTAATGTCATTGGTCAACTGGATGCTGAGGCAGACCCTAAGATTAGCTTCAAAGGGAAAACCTTGGCTGAAGGCCCAGTGATAGAGCCTGAGAGCCCTGTCACACCAACAACTAATTCAGAAATTCATTCCCTCGGTGAAACACCTACTGGTGAAGGTGTCTCACAACCTCTCTCTGGCCAGAGCATGGATGCTACACCAAGCAATGAAGGCCAAACCTCTATCCACCCTGAGTCACAAAGGTCTGTGGGTGACAAAGGGAAAAGGATTTTGACTCCTGAGGACATTGAGGAGGAGGAGAGGGAGAGGAAGAGGAAGCTAAGGGGAGAAAGTTCCTCTGGGTCTTCAGGTTTTATGCAAGCTGCAATCAGGGCTGCCCCCAGACCAAACACTCAAGATGATGAGTTGAGGGCAGTCAGGATTACTTACCTGCAGACCAGGAACTATGA
Source organism: Flaveria ramosissima (assembly GCA_025215565.1). Taxonomy (NCBI): domain Eukaryota; kingdom Viridiplantae; phylum Streptophyta; class Magnoliopsida; order Asterales; family Asteraceae; genus Flaveria; species Flaveria ramosissima. The sequence continues at coordinate 79,618,725 of CM046037.1, forward strand.
CATAGATGAGATTATATCTCTCCCCTTAGAGAAATTAAATGAACTGGCTGACATGGAAGTGTCAAGAGAGATGAAAGAAAAAGAGGATGCAAGGTTACTTCTCCAATTCAAAGAGGATAAGAGACAGAAAAGACTATACAAGCATGCTCCTACTCTCTCCCCAGTTCAAGAAAGCCCTGTGCAAGAGACTATAGCATCTACACAAGAACCTCAAGTAGACAAAGAAACAGACAAACAAAACATGATCAACTACCTGAGTGCCACAGGTCTCTACCAGGCATCTGCACTTCTTCCCTTGTCCTTTGAGTATATTGAGTTTGAGTATCTCAAACAGCTTGAACTTCAAGTGCTCAAAGAACGAAAGGCAACAAAAAGAAAGATGAGGGAAGATGCTGCAAAGTCAAGAGCTATCATCCAAAAGAGTATGAAGAAGTCTGCTGACAGACAAAGGATGATGAGCTTCTTGAAGCTGTATGGATTCTTCGGAAGGAGACTTGGCCCTATGTCTCTATCCACAATGGATTAGCATATCAGGGTAATCAAGCAGAAGATCAAGAGTGGAGAGCTGATTGACTTATACTCTCCTCCAAGCCAAATCCCACCTGAAGTGGAGGTTAAGGTTGAACAACCTGAGACAACACAACCTGAACCTCCTTCTGAGCCTCGGCAAGTTTTATCTTCTGATCCACAACAGGGTCAAACTCCCTCTCCTTCTGAACTTGTGAGGGAGGAACACCCAACTGAGAAAGACAAGGATGATCAACAAGGTGCTGCAGACCAGTCTTCTCAGTTAAAGTCTTCTAAGAGGAAGAAGAGGATGGCTTCTAACCCAAATTCTAAGAAAAAGAAGCCTGAATCATCCACCTCTACACCTCAGGCTGAGTCAGATCAACCTGAGGAAGTGCATGAAGAGGCAGCCCAATCAACTCTAAGTCAAGTGGCTCCTCTTGCAGCTGAGACACCCATCTTATCCTGGACCTTCACTACTAATCCAAAGAGATGGCATGTGATCGGAGATCAAGGTGTTGAGAATGTCTATACATGGCAAGACATAATCAACTTACCTCTGCATGATCTCTTTAAGATGAGAAGATATTATGAGAGTCTGAATGATCCTGACCATCTGATGAAAAAGGGTATGGTCATCATTGTGCTGAAGACTACAAACATCTGAAGATCTTCTAAATGTTTTGGTAGCATCAGCCTAGGGGGAGTTTGTAAGGATTCCTATAAGTCTGATGCAGCCAAAACATCCAAAGTCTCTCTGAAAGCATGCACTAAAGAACAGAATTAGAAATGCTTCGGAAGTTTTACACCATGCACTAGAAATATTTTATGTGTAAAATCTTCCGAAGCCAAGACCAATATCTTCCGAATCCAAAAGTGAAGTCTTTCAAAGCTTCAAAGACAAAGTCTTCCGAAGTCAAAGAGTGAAGACAATTTTCTTCCGAAGACTTTTAGAGATATGCCTTTATCTGATGTACTTTACCATAAAGCTGGACCACCTTTCCGCTGCAACTCTGCAAAGTCACCAACTTACATGAGTTGGTGAAAGGTCCATGCTTTTGGTAACTGTACATTGAGGTCTAGAGTCCATGCTTTCTACTTTATGTACTTTTATCCTTTTTGTAATATATTAGGATATGAGCTATGGCATGTCATAGTCACAAATCAAAAGGCAGATATGCCTTTTGACTCTACATTTGATTTTGTTTGTGTCTAGTCAATTGTATCCAGCTGGCTTTCAAAGTATAGCCGGCTGTAGGTTGTAATATAAGTATTCCATGTTCTTGTATCTTTCTTTATGCTTTGTAACACTTGTAATAGTACTTGAGAAAGCAATATACTGCATCCTTGAAACCCAATCTCTTGTGTTCTCTTGTTCTGTCTCTTACTTATTACTTGTGTATTCTAATGGTTAATCCAGTTTACTATTTGATTAAGTTGGGTTAATCTCTTCTTTGTGTTGTTGTGTTGTAAGTGACCACCCTTCACCGGTCCTGCAATTGGTATCAGAGCTTTTCAGGCTCTTGATATAAGATCTCACCATCTTAAGATCCCTCACACACACAAATACTAAACTTTTCAAATGGCAGCCATTTCCAAGACTGATATGAAAACTGGAACCTTGAACAAGTCCCCACTGATCACTCTTGATGACTTTGATACCTGGTGCATGAGAATGGAAGGTTTCATCAGGTCTCTAGACTCAAGAATGTGGGAGTCTGTTGAAAATGGACCTTTCATACCCAGCACTCCTTCTGCTACTAGTGCTGGTATGATCCCCAAAGATGTGGCTAACTACTCTGATGAAGATAGGAAGAGAGTAGAGATTGACAAAAAAGCCATGACAGCCTTTCAAACTGCCCTTCCAAACTTTGTGTACAGAGGTTTCAAGAAGTGCAAAACAGCTAAACAGCTGTGGGATGCACTAAAACTGATGTAGAAGGCTCCTCTGAAGCCAAGGAGAACAAGAAGGATCTCCTGAAGCAGCAGTTTGAAAACTTCACCTTCAAAACAGGTGAAACCATGACTCAGCAATACTTCAGCTATGTTGAAATAGTGGATGCCTTTGTGGACGGAGGAGTTCCTCTTGAGAATAGAGACATTGTAAGGAAGTTCATGTCCTCATTTCCTAGGCAATGGACACACTATTGTGTGGTGATCAAAAGGACTGAAAATCTCAAAACTCTTACTCTGACAAAGTTATATGGGATTCTCAATGGCTACTAGATGGAGATGAACATGCAAGGTTCATCTGGCAACTCTAACAATCAATTGAGTTCAGCCCTGCATGTGGTTGAAAGGGATAGCATAGAACCCCAACATCATCTCATATGCTACCCTGACAATTCACCAAAGGGTCCTTTCATCACCTTCCCAGAGACACCCAGGGAGAACTATACTCAAGGAAGCCCATTCCAAGAGACTAGCTCTTCTCAAGCTTTTGTGTCTACTGATAAAAGTTGTGGCAACTCTCTTTTCACTCTTGAAGACCTGGATTGTATCAATCCAGATGATCTGGAATACATGGAAAGAGTTTACAAGTGATGATCATTGTGTTGCATGCCTGAAAGGGAAGCAGCATAAGGTATCTCACAAGCCTAAGGAAAGGAACTCTATCACTACTCCCCTACACTTATTACATATGGATCTCTTTTGCCCCACCAGTGTAATGAGTCTAGGAAGGACCTCTTATTATTTGGTGATCATAGATGATTTTACAAGATTCACTTGGGTTTTCTTTCTTAGAACTAAGGATGAGACCCCTAAGATTCTGAAGAATTTCATTTTAAAAATTGAGAATCAAAGTGATCACAAGGTCAAAACCATAAGATGTGATCAAGGGACTGAATTCAAGTATCAAACCCTTGATACATTTTGTGATGAAAAAGGTATTACAAGACAATATAGTGCTCCCAGGACTCCTCAGTAAAATGGTGTTGCTGAAAGGAGAAATAGGACACTAATTGAAGTTGCAAGAACTATGTTGTCTGACTCTAAACTATCCATCACCTTCTGGGCAGAGGCGGTAAACACTGCTTGCTATGTGCAAAACAGAGTTTTAGTAGTTAAGACACATGGTAAGACTTCTTATGAACTTTGGCACAAGAGAAAACCTTTCATTGGCTTTCTCAGGTCATTTGGATGTCCTTGCACCATCTTGAATACCAAATATCAAATTGCCAAATTTGCTGAGAAATCAGATGATGGACATTTCATTGGATACTCTTCCCAGTCAAAGGCCTATAGAGTATACAATCTCAGAACTAGAATTGTTGAGGAGTCAGCCAATGTGACTTTCAATGAATACACACCCTGTGTGGCTGGTTCTGGTCCTGATTGGCTATTTGATCTTGATTTAGTTACCAAGTGTTTTAACAAATCTTGTGAGAATGTTTCACGATCTGCAAAAAATTTAAATACAGGTGATCCTGATCCAAGATTTGAGCTAAGAAGACCTTCAACTCATACATCTTTAGCTCCAGTTGGAACTACTTCAGCAAATGAGGTTTCTATCAGCACTACAATGACAAACTCAGCTGATACATCTGCGGTGCCTTCAAATTCCAGCTCAGAGGCTTCACAACCAGATAAAGATACCTCAATTGTGGAAGACAACAATGGTGGTGATGACAGTGATCAAGAATTACTTGATGCTAATAATCACACCAATGATGACAACATCAATGATGTCACACACTCATTGCATCAAGTCAATCTTGATAAGTGTGGTGATGTGGAGGGTGAAACATTTATGCCAGATCTAAATTTCTCAAATTTAGATCTTTCTCAGCAACTTACTGTGATCCCTCAGCTTAGGATCCACAAGTCTCACCACACCACAAACATCATTGGAGATGTTGTCACAGGGGTAAGAACAAGAGGACAAACCCATGAAGCAAATGTTTGTCTTCACTCTTGTTCTTATCCCAGATAGAGCCAAAGAAAGTTGATGAGGCTTTAAAGGATGGAAGTTGGGTTTGAAGATCATGCATAGGTTGGACTCACCTTAGTTTAGATTGTTTACTTTTACTTGTAATAGGTCTTTTGTTAGTTTCCTTTTTTATGTACTTAGATTTATGTATTTTAGCAGTCTAGCGAAACTGTGAGCGAAACTATAAGTTCGCTCACAGTTTGCTGTCTTGTTTACCTGGCGAATCTATTGTTTTGTCGGGCGAAACTATAGTTTCGGCAGGACAGTTTCGCTGACAGCGAAACTGTCTGCGAAACTAAGACTGCTATATATAGTCATGTTTATTTTCATTGTTGGGTAAGCTTGCAAAACCCTAATCGATTATCATTGTTGCAAGTTACCATTTCAAAGCAGTTAATACACAGAATTATCCTTGTGCTTTTTGTTATTGATTGTCATTGATCATTGTCTTATCATGAAAGAGTTATTATTGTGTTCAATCCTCTCTATTATTGTTGTTTAGCATATTTGTTGGATATTGAACGATTCTTCATATCATTTGCACTGTAATTCGATCACATGGACCAACAATATGGTATCAGAGCCTTAGTGCTCTTGATTTGTTGAGTTGTTGGTGGTTTTGGTTCAATATCTAGTTTCAATCAATTTTCAGTGCATTATGAGGTGTTTTTGATATGGAAATTGATTGAATTCTGCTAGTTTTTTATTGTGGAAGATCTTATAATCATCAGATCTCAAATTCATTGAGTATTTGATGATTTCAGATTGATTTTGGGTTGAAAAAGGGTTTTGGGATCGATCAGCGAAACTACAGTTCATACAGCAAAACTGTCAATCTTCTTCCAGCGAAACTATGGGTTATATTGCTATTGAAATCCTTCTCTAGTGGTTCTGCGAAACTAGTCTTTTTGAACGAAAGTTCATCAGTGATTGTGAACGGTTAACCAGCGAAATTGCTGCTGAAATTGTTTTTGAACGAAAGTTCAAGCTTGTTTCGTGCGAAATGCTGCTTTATTCACAAAATGCTGCTTTATTGTCATCCGCTGCTTTATTGACATCCGCTGCAAATTCTCAAATACAAAATTCAATTCAAGGGGGAATTAATACAAGTATTTTCAGGTGGAAACAGTAGTGTTGGAAGAGATCTGGGTAACTCTAAGGCCAATGTTGAAACTTCAGTCCCATCATAAACAATGGCTCTTTTTGGAATGTTCGTTCAAAGCTATGAAGCACTTGTAGCTGGAGAGTTGAAAGGGAAGGGAATGACTACGGAAGACATGTATCAGGTGGATCCTGATGATCTTGAAGAAACTGATATTTAATGGCAGATGGCTATGTTGACCCTTAGAGCTCGAAGATTTATGGAAAGAACTGGACGAAAGAACTTTGGTGGTCAAACATCTAATTCAAAACTGGGATTTGATAAGTCCAAATTGAGATGCTTTAACTGTAAACAATTGGGACACTTCAAACGTGAATGTCCATCACCAATTGTCACCGATTCCAGTAATTCAGGAGTTCCAAGACTGACAGCTGAGAAAGAGTAGGAAGACGTGAATCACAAAAAGGAGACTACATTGATTTCTAACTTTGATTGGAGTGCTGAGGTTGAGGAAACAAGAACTGAGATAAATCATGCTTTAGTTGCTGAGCTTGTTGAAAGGAATGAGAAGGAAGATGGTAAAGATGGATTTGACCTTTTCAAGGAATTCAAAAGGAAAGATGTGTCATCTGTGAATGAGAAAGAAGAAAAAGATGCTGGAATTGGGGAAGATAAAACTGCAGGTTTAAGTGACGAAGGAAGTTCATGCACTGGGCAAAGAAAGGATAATGATGATGATGCTGCTACCGTTGAGGAAAAGAAGTCAAGTACTGCGGTGTGCCAATGTGAAAAAGCCTGGCTGCTGAAAGGATGGTGATGGGACTTTCATATGAGGTAATCCAGGATATGTGCTCATCTGCTTGTAAAATTAGATTATTTAGGATTTATAAAGCTAATCGTCTATTAATTGATAATGAAAAGGATTTAAAGAGAATTAATGATGAACTTAAAATCAATGAATCAAAATATTTTGTTAAATTAAATGAGGCTTTAAAAGAAAATGATCATTTAAAACGAATTGTTTTGGAAAGAAATGTTGAGATTAGCACTTTGACTGAAAGAGTTGCCCTTGCTGAATTTGAAGCAAGCAAACTTCAGTCAAAGTTAGACAAATGGACCATATCAGGAATGAAACATGATGATCTATGTAAATCTCAACGGGGAGCTAGGATTAAAACGGGATTGGGTTATGAAAATGTAAAGGTCTATCCTCCGCCTAGTACATACTGTTATTCTCATATGCCTGTTCCTCATCCTTCTAATGATTTAATCAAAACAGATACTGACAGTATGTCTCATGTAACAGACTCTGTTGTCTCATGTTCTCAAGACGGTTCTATTTCATCTTTTAATTCAGTTCATTGTGGTGATGTCTTTTGTTTTGGTGATGATTATGATGCAACTGATCTTTCTACAAAATCAACTGAGCAAATTAAAACTAATTGTTTTGAAAAGTTCTTTTCTCATCCCATTCCATCTTTTACTCCATCAAATATGTCTTTATCTGATGAAAGAATTACCTCTTCATCTGAAACCAGTACCAGTGGAACTAGTTCTACTGGTACGTCGGACGATCATTCATCTATTTTTGTAAATAATATATCTTGTTCAAATAAACTTCGATCTCGTGGCATGTATGAGACATTTAGTGACATTGATTCTAGTATATCTGAATGTGATGAGGAAATTATCATTGATCATATTCTTACCCCATCACATCACAGACCTAGACACAAACCTCATTGTTTTAGGTGTGGTCAAGAGGACCATCTTGTCAAGAATTGTCCTACATTGCTTCATGGTCATCTTAATAGGAATTGCTTTGGAAATAAATTAACAAAATTGGTTAATAATTTCTTTTGTAAAAAATCTGTTTCATCTAAAGATAAAGTTGTTCAATCTTGGGTTCCTATTACACCTGGTTGACTGGTTCATTAATTCATTTTAGGAGTCATCCACTAAGATTGTAAACAGCTTATGGCATGTAGATAGTGGTTGCTCCAAACATATGACAGGCTGAAAGACTTGCTGACCAATTATCGGATTATTGATGGAGGATATGTTGCTTTTGCTGGTGACAAAAAGGGTGGAAAAATGATTGGGCAAGGAGAAGTTACCAATTGTTCTTTAACCTTGGAAAAAGTCAACTATGTTCCTGAGCTGGCATTTAATCTTCTGAGTGTTTCTCAAATCTGCGATAAAGACATTCCAGTCCTGTTTAAATCTGATGAATGTCTATTTTTAAAATCAGAGATTGAAATTCCAGATGATTTGATTCTTATGCGTGCTCCAAGAAAACATGACACATATCTTCTTGATATGAACTCCAGCGAGTCAAAGCCCATCGATTAGGCCATGTTAATTTTAAAATAATAAACAAAATTAGTAAAAACCAATCTCGTTAGAGGACTCCCTTCAAAAGATTTTTCTGTTAACGAAAAATGTATGGCTTGTGCCAAGGGCAAACAACACAAGAAACCACATAAGCCCAAACTTCTAAATAGCATATCTAGTCCTCTCGAGTTGTTACATACTAATTTGTTTGGCCTAATTAGCGTTAAATCTATTGCTAAAAGTTCATTTTGTCTTGTTGTTACAGATGATTTCTCCAGATATTCATGGGTGAGGTTTCTTGCACACAAAGGAGAGGTTGCTGAAGAATTGCAGAAACTAATTCTTTCTATCGAAACAATCAGCAAGAGAAAGGTTATGTGTCTGAGAAGTGACAACAACACTAAATTCAAAAATCAGATTCTTGATTCATTCTGTGCTTAAAAGGGGATTGTGAGACAATTTAGTGCTGCAAGGACACCTCAACAGAATGGTATAGCGGAACGAAAGAATCGCACTCTCATTGAAGCTGCTCGTACAATGCTGATAGAATCTTCGTTACCCATTATCTTTTGGGCTGAAGTTGTAAACTGTGCTTCATATGTTCTAAACCGAGTGTTGATTGTGAAGGACAAAATGAAGACCCCTTATGAACTTTTTCATAAGAGGAAACCTCTAATTGATTTCTTTCGGCCATTCGGTTGCTCTTGCACTCTTCTGAATACTCAATCTCAAAAGACAAAGTTCGGTGCCGTATCTGATGAGTGTTACTTTGTTGGTTACTCTTCTTCTCAAAAGGCATATCGGGTTTATAACAAGAGAACACGTATTGTTCAAGAGTCGTTCTATGTTGATTGGCAGGAGTCTAACTCTTCTGATGTTCGATCTGAACCAGCATGGTTCTTTGACTCTGATACTGTGTTTAATTTTTTCAATCTTCCAGTTTTCGATGATGATGCGTCCACTCCAAATTCTCAAACCAATATTATCTCCTCCACTCCATCACCAGTCCATTCCAACTCGTCAGAAAATGAAGCCACTTCAGCTGATGTTAGTTCATATTCTCCATTGCTTGATCCAGCACCAACACCTGATTCTTCTTCACCAACATCTCTTCCTTCATCACCTACATCTTTCGATCCTTCACAACCTCTTCCATCTCTCTCTCCCTCATCTAATCTTTCACCATTTGTGAGCGAAACTTCTCAAAACATCTTTCCTTCAGACACCGACTACAAAACTTTGAAAGATCATCCTCTTGATAATGTTATTGGATCTATCACTGATGGTGTTCGGACGTGGAGTCAATCTGGTTTGATTAATATCTGCCTCTTCTCTTGCTTCATCTCTCAAACTGTCCTGAAAAATGTGCATGCTGCTCTACTGGATCCATGCTGGGTGGAGTCAATGCAATTGGAGCTTCAACAATTCAGAAAGCTTAAAGTTTGGACCTTGGTTGACTTGCCTCCCAACAAATGCCCAATTGGTACAAAATAGGTGTTTAAGAACAAACCGGATGATCGTGGTGTGGTGGTGTGTAACAAGTCTAGACTAGTTGTGCAAGGTTTTTCTCAAGAAGAAGGGATTGACTATACTGAAGTCTTTGCTCCAGTCGCCCGCCTTGAAGCAATCAGCATTTTTCTCGCTCATGCTGCTCATAAACAGTTCAAGGTCTATCAGATGGATGTGAAGTGTGCTTTTCTCTACGGAGACATTGATGAGGAGATATTTGTGTGTCAACCACCAGGTTTTGAGGATCCTGACTTTCCCGATAAAGTCTTTAAGCTAGACAAGTCTCTGTATGGTCTTCATCAAGCACCTAGGATTTGGTATGCGACCCTAACACAGTATCTTTTAAGCAATGGTTTCTCTCGCGGTACCATCGATATGACTCTCTTCAAAAAGGAAGTGAATGGTGAAATGCTTTTTGTCCAAGTTTATGTTGACGATATTATTTTTGGATCTACCAATTCTCTATTATGTCGGGAGTTTGAAGAAGTGATGCGTCAACGGTTTGAAATGAGTATGATGGGAGAAATGTGCTTCTTTCTTGGTTTACAAGTTGAACAAAAGCAAGAAGGAATTCTTATTCATCAGGAGAAGTATATTAAAGATATCTTGAAGAAATTCAAGATGGACGACGCCTCTCCTGAGATGACTCCCTTTACTGCTCAGACTTGTCTCACTCCTGATGAGAACGGGAAACCAGTTGATCCTCATCTCTATAGATCTATGATCGGTTCTCTCATGTATCTTACAGCAAGTCATCCTGATATCACTTTTGCTGTTGGATACTGTGCTCGATATCAGTCGGCCCCAAAAGAGTCCCATGAGAAAGCTGTCAAGAGAATATTTCTTTATCAGAGGCTCATCCCGTTTAGGTTTATGGTATCCATATGGAGGGAATTTTGATTTACATGCTTATTCTGACAGTGATTCTAATGGTTGCAGGTTAAACAGAAAATCGGTGTACGGAGGGTGTCAATACCTGGGAAATTGTCTGGTGTCCTAGCAGAGCAACAAACAGACCACTGTCTCTCTTTCTACAGGAGAAGCATAATACATTGCTGCCTCTAGCTGTTGTTCCCAAGTTCTTTGGATACAACACCAAATGATTGACTACGGAATTAACTTCCTCCACACGCCGTTATTTTGCGACAACAAAGCAGCCATTGGGATTGCAAAAAATCCTATTCATCATTCCCGAACCAAGCATATCGAAACACGGATTCATGCAATTCGTGATGCTCAAGAAAAGGGTTTTATCGATATTATACCCATTGACACAAAAAATCAAAAGGCAGATCTTTTCACAAAAACTTTTGATAAACCCCGTTTTTATGAATTGATCTCTATGCTTGGGTTAATATCCTTTTAAACCTCATTTAAAAAAATAAAAAATTAATAAAAAAAAAAAAAAAAAAACATAAAAACATATAATAAAATAAAATTTCTTTTAAAATAGAATAATAACAATAATCCTTTTACTAATACTATCCTTTTAAAATAAAATTTTGGGGGAGTAACTAAATAACCTGAGTGCTGAATTTGAAATGACGAGAAATAATTTTATATCTTCTGGATATGTTCCTTTATGCATGACTGGTACTAAAATGAGAAATGATAGTAACTGATGTTGGTCTCTGTTTCACATCTTATTTTTAAACTGAAATAAAATAAAAACAAACAGATTCTTTAATGATATGCTTGGTAGACTCAGCCTGAAGAATAAAGTAGATAGCAACATAATGATTTAAATTAAAACATCATGCTTAAGGATGTCTGGATTTACGCAATCATTTTGGCCTATACAAAAACTGAGTCCCGACAAAAATTGGATTGAGAATTGATCTTTCACCCATCATGATACAAATCATATAAGCCAAATATTTGAGGTATGTTTGGTGTATTTATGTGTCTTGTGTTTGTGGTAATCTCCTCTGCTATACGGAAGTACTGACCTGGAGTGATGATCTCCTTTGTTGTATGATAGTACTGACCTGGAGCTCTCATCGGCACATGATTAAATGGTCATCTCCTTTCTTATACGTGAGTATAGACCTGGAGCTCTCACATTTTGGTCTAAGTAGTGTCAAATCATCTAAACAATGAATTCATCACAGAATGCAATATTCTGTTCATAATTACCTGCACACTAATGCACACGCCTTGCTCTATAAAGATCGTAAGAAAATTCAAGAAATCCTGAGGTTGGGTGAGGGTTTTTGCCAAATGATTGTGGGGTCCTATCATTCTAAAGTATTTAATCGAACCTTAACAAATCATAAGCTGTTTGTTGAAAAAGGATAAGGCATGGGTTTAAGTGGACAAACATATCAGCAATCGTTATTGATCTGTTTCAGAATTTCAACAGTTCCTTTGCAGATTGTGATCAGATTCAGCTATCAGTATGATCTCATTGCCGGTCGATGATTAAAGTCATCTTTGTGTTAATGCATATCTCGAGGATGTGATCTCTGATTGATTTAGATCTCAGTGTTTGAAGTTAATTAAAAAAAGGGCGAAACTACACTTTCGCTCCTTGTTTCGCTAGACGAAATTGCAATTTCGCTCGGCGCGCTCATCATTTTTTATCTGTATATCACTTGGAGAAATTGCAGCTTCGCTTGGCGAAACTGGAAATTCGTCCGGCAAATCTATAGTTTTGCTAACTGCGAAACTATATGCTATATAAGTTGTTTTGCGCAATTATTCTCTCATTTTCGCACAAACGACCTGTGTTGTCTCTTAGGGTTTGCCCGTAACCATTTTAGGCGATTTTGCATTTCTGTGTTGGTTCTTGCTGATTGTTTGTTGATTCAAGTTCGCCAGTGAGTTTCGAACCTAGGACCATCCTTTAATCCTGTTTATATCATCTCATTGTGGGTATTATTGATCGAGACTCTTCGGTAGCCTCGCTGTTCTTTCAGCGAAAGTACCGATAATCCAGCGAAACTGAACGAAAGTTCTTATATCCTCAGCAAAACTGTAAGCTTATGTTGTCCAAGCGAACTTAACAGTTTCGCTGGCTATTTTTCAGTTTCGCTGTGCCGAAACTATAGTTTCGGCTTGTCGAATCTTCTTCTCTGTTTGAGCGAAACTAATGTGATTTTCCTGGCGAAACTAGACTTTCGGCCGCCGAAACTATATATTATTCTGCGAAACTATAGTTTCGGCCAGCGAAATTATTTTAGTTATTGTTTATTGTTTATTCTTTACTTATTTTTTAATTATTTTAGTAATTAATTCTTTGTTCTAATGTATTTCATTTGTATTTCAGATATAAATGGCAAACTTAAAGTTCGATGAGCGGAATAATATCACTGCTATTCTGGATGATACACATCCTAAAGTTGCTTGGTTTAGAGACTGTATGTGACATCCGTCACCTTAAGGTCCGTCAATTAACGTGATTGTCTGTTATCTATTCTTTGATCGGTCATTCCTCATCTTTATTTGACTCTTTATGTGGATATCATGTGTGCATTATTGATCGTTGTGTGTATATTCGTTATGACCATATGTTAACCTTAAAAGACTTTAAAAACTTTCATTTTCGAAACCGTCAAATATATCATTTTATATATATAATAAATGTTTTTAACATAACCATTTCTTAAGTCATAACAACATTAAACGTACTTTTACAATTAATATAAAACATCTAATGAAGTCGTTTTTCAACCGAACAAAATTTGGGAAAACTCGGGGGTTAAGTGCAGGGACTAAACTTGTAATTTTGCAAACTTGGGCTGGGTATAAATACCCCTTACCAGCCCTAGAACTTCATTTCCACCATCTTCTTCATCTTCATCCTCTCTACACACACAAAATCTTCATTCTAGCACCGAATCCTACCCGTGTGGTCTTGTTTTCTTCGTCTAGACTTCATCTACAGCTTAGACTACTCATTTCTAGCAGGTAGTCATCTTTGGTTGTCCATTTTTTAGCCTTTTCACGGCTGTCCAAAACTAGGGTTTCGGGTGTTCGGGTTCAACCCGAACATACAAGGTCGTATGGGTGCGTATGAGGTCTTTTTGCTTGTGCTTCATGTTAGTGTATGTTTGTTGAGTGTTTCTGGAGGTCCTTGTGGTGTAAAACCCGTGTTTAGAGCAGCTCGGGGGCTGCTCAGCCCGACCACAGTCGCGATTCTGCAGATCAGGCGACTGGGTCTACCATGCGATTGAGCCGTGCGACTGAGTGGGTCGTGCGACTGAATCATGCGTCTGAGTCAATCGCGCGACTGAGTTGTGCGACTAGGCATGTCGTGCGACTGAGTTGTGCGACTGAGTGTCTGTATGCGATTGAGTCATGCGTGCGAATGAGTGTATGCGATTGAGTCATGCGTATGAGTGATTGTGTGCGATTGAGTCAGGTGACCGACTGAATGTGTGCGAATGTGCGTGATTCGCACGACTGGAGTCCAACCGCACGAATGAAGGTCCAATCGTACGAAAGTAGCTAATACGCACGACTGAAGGTTGATTCGTGCGTATGGAGGTTGAGTCGTGCGATTGGGTGTTGTGTGGTACGACTGAAGGCCAGTCATACGAATGAAGGCTCAATCATACGAATGAAGCTGATTCGCACGATTGAGGGTTGATTCGTACGAATGGAGGTTGAGTCGTGCGTCTGGCCTTGTTATGCGACTGAAATTGTTGAGTTCGATCTCCCTTGTGCGTGGTGTGCGTATGACGTGTGATGTTGAGGTAACATTAACACAATAGCCATTGTTCGGCCACAAATATTAAAGTCAACGCGAAAAAGGGCACAAATACTATTTTAACCAAATTGAACTAACGATTTACAACGATCAACCGACTTATAACTATTGACACATATTCAATACTTCTTCAATAACAATGAGACTTTTACTCAAATATCATCGTTAATGGCGACAATGTCTTGTACTTGGATCTACATAAGATCTAGTATGCGTGTCAGTTTATGTGTGTTATACGTGACCCAGCCGATACGACCCGAACCGACCCATCATTATTACACGCTTATATATCATATTATTAATGCTTACAATAACTGTCAATAGGTGTTTGACTGTTTATTTGCATTCAACATTTGGGATTACATCGATCATGCATACTTACCACCTAACAAGTGAGTTTCGTGGCCCTTTTTTACGCTTTTACAATATTTCAATCATTTACAACTTGGGGGAAAAGTATGCTTACTCATTTTCAATGCTGTACAACTTACATACATTTTACATACAAGGAATCAACGTGATACTATGTTGCAAGTACTATTTGATACATGCTTGGGTCTGCTGTGTGGTTCTATCTTTGCAACTATTTAATTCCAGTGTGGGAACCGACGGTTAGGTATTGGTAGTACTACTGGGTTGACACCCCCACCCTCGTTCGATGGTATACTAGTTGGTACCATCAGTGGCCAGGAACGGGCCCTTGGGTGAATATATGCCGACAATTTCTTTGTGTACGTCGCGAGGTTTGGTTGCAAAGCACATGTCATGTGATATTTACTTGTGTATATAACTGTATTCACGGTATTCCATTACGCTTACTTATACAGCATCACTTACATTTTTATTACATAAACCTGCGAGCTCACCAACAATTATGTTGACCGTTTTAAGCATATCTTTTCAGGTGATCATGCAAGTCCAGGAATCTAGGTGTGTTGCCTTAGTGGAGACCCTAGGATGCATTTTTGGGACTTAACATGTTTTGATAAACAATCTTTTGAACAATGTTAACGCTTGTAAACAATTATCATCTTTCGAAACTTGTTCCCGGGTTGTGGGAATTAACATTTACAATTTCATCTTATGTGATTATATGTATCATTACCATGTTGCTTATGGCTATGTTGTCGTGAACATTGACTAAACACGACACAAGTCCCCTTGTTGTCGGGTGTCGTCATGACACGCTTGTCATCATTTATTTATATTGCATCTCTATCGCTTACCATGTGTTATGACGATCCCGGTCTCGTTACATCCCCGTGTTTCCGCTTAGCGGGGGTGTGACAGATTGGTATCAGAGCCATTGGTTATAGAGAATTAGGCAATACGCTTGACCTAGACTATAACCTAGTAACCTTCATGTAGATTTGCATGCTAGGACTCTGTATGCATATTATATCTCGTGTATGTGTTCCTCGCTGCTTGATTTGTTCATCTATTTGTTATGTGATCTTTCCGCCCTATGAGAGAGCCCTTGTGCTCACTCTTTTATGGGATGCTTCTATTGGATCTTCCGTTCCCTCTGCGCGCCGAGTTAGTTTATCAGATCCGGGTATTAAACCCAGAGATCTTCACAGATCAAGCTATTGCGCTTGACCTTGGACATTGAGATTAACCCTGAGGAGGCTATGTCTGAAACCTCGAAAGAGGAGGAAATAGACAACCTCCGCTAGACTAAATGTGAATGTATGCATGGACTTACAACGGTTGTGATGGATTATCATTGAAACATTATCAATTCATGATGTGAGAACTGCACGAATTGCATGCGATGTGTGATGACAATAAGTGTGCTATTGACATGAAATACTGGACATGATGAGTGTTATGGATATACACTTTCAATTGATTTAAGCTTATGTGTTTACTTTTCTATGATTAGAACATGCCGCCTCGAAGAGTTACCCGTAGCAATAGTGGCGGGAGTGAAGCCCCAAGGGGCAGAGGCCGAGGCAGAGGCAGAGCACCAAGAGCAAACGATGCTCCTGCCAGTAACAGTCAAGGAACAGGGAACGCCGACATGGCAGCCCTGATTGCTCAACAGTTGGCTGTGTTGATTCCTACTATTGTGGCCCAAGTGAGCGACGCACTCCAACAACACCACCCTCACGGGGATGGTGGCAACGATGATGGAGCCCAAGGTGGGATCGAAACTGAGACGGGAAACGGAAACCCGACCGGAAACGAGAGCAACCAGGAAACCGGGAATGGTGGTACTGCCGGTATTGAGACTGGGGTGGTTAATGCTCGTCGGGGATGTTCGTACAAGGAGTTTGTGGCTTGTAAACCGATGGAATTCGACGGGAAAGGTGGGGCGATAGCCCTAACCAGGTGGTTGGAAAAGATGGAGGCAGTGATTGATATTAGCGAGTGCCTTGACAGCCAGAGGATCAAGTATGCCACTTGTTCACTACAGGGTAAGGCCCTAACCTGGTGGAACACCCAGGTCCAAGCTCGAGGAAGAGAGTCTGCGATGCAGATGTCGTGGGATGAGTTCAAAGCCATGATCACAGAGGAATACTGCCCTCTCAACGAGATGCAGAAACTAGAGCATGAATTCTGGAATCATGCTATGCTGGGGGCAGGGCATGCAGCTTACACTGATCGTTTTCATGAGCTGGCAAGGTTGGTTCCGCATCTGGTTACGCCGGAATCAAAGAGGATTGAGAGGTACATTTGGGGACTCGCGCCTCAAATTAGAGCAATGGTCACAGCAGCCGCTCCTCCTACTATCCAGAGCGCAATTCTGAAAGCTGGCGCTTTGACTGATGAGATGGTTAGAACTGGGGTTTTGGGCAGAGGAGCCGAGAAGCGAAAGGATGTTGGGGAATCAAGCCGGTCGAGTGCCAGAAAGTTTGAGAAGAGGGTCAAGACGACCAGGAATTTTGTGGCCGTGTCTCAGGCCAAAAGAGAGTATGTGGGGCCGCACCCCAAATGTGA
The DNA here is from genome assembly GCA_025215565.1 of Flaveria ramosissima. Taxonomy (NCBI): domain Eukaryota; kingdom Viridiplantae; phylum Streptophyta; class Magnoliopsida; order Asterales; family Asteraceae; genus Flaveria; species Flaveria ramosissima. The sequence goes on from CM046037.1 coordinate 79,635,762, forward strand.
CAGGTGCAATTATCATCATCCCCAGGGACGCAGTGCCGGGTGTGCGCGAACTGTAGGCGCCCGGGTCATTTGGCGAGAGATTGTAGAACTGCGCCGAATCTTGTAGCACCCGTCAACGCGGTTAACCCCGTCGGGAATGCAAGGGCTTGCTTTGAGTGTGGGAGCCCTGATCATTACCGAAACATGTGCCCCAGGCTGAATCGGGCACCGGGTCAACAGGGAAACAACCAGCAGCAGGTGATGGCCATAGCTGGGAATCAAGGCCCGACTACTTAGGGGAATGCAGCTCGGGGACGTGCATTCGTCATTGGAGCCAATGATGCTCGTCAGGACCCGAATGTTGTCACGGGTACGCACTTACTCAATCATCACTTCGCATCTATATTATTTGATACTGGAGCAGACAATAGTTTTATATCATCTGAGTTTGTGCAATTGCTTGATTTGAGTCCTAGTAGGCTAGAAACTAGCTACTCTGTAGAAATGGCCAATGGTAGAGTTGTTCAGGCCGATGAGATTATTAGGAAGTGTTCGTTAACGCTGGAGGATCATGCCTTCGATATAGATTTGATACCCTTTGAGTTAGGAAGCTTCGATGTGATTGTGGGTATGGATTGGTTGTCGCAAAATGGAGCAGAGATTGTCTGTCGGGACAAAGTAGTACGTATCCCTATGCCAAACGGGGAAGTACTCAAGGTTCAAGGAGAACGACCGGGTAAGAACTTAAAGCTTATTTCCTGCATGAAAGCACGCCAGAGTTTACGAAAGCAGTGCTACGCTTTTCTGGCTCATGTGGTTGAAAAGAAAGACGAAGAGAGGAAACTGGTGGATATTCCAGTGGTACGGGACTACCCAGATGTATTTCCAGATGACTTGTCTGGTTTGCCTCCTCCATGACAGGTGGAATTCCGTATTGAGTTGGTTCCTGGAGCTACACCGGTAGCAAAAACGCCATATCGACTAGCGCCATCCGAAATGCAAGAGTTGTCTAGTCAGTTACAGGAACTACTGGAGAAGGGTTTTATTCGACCGAGTCATTCACCGTGGGGAGCGCCGGTACTATTTGTCAAGAAGAAGGATGGATCGTTCCGTATGTGCATCGATTACCGTGAACTGAACAAGTTGACGGTGAAGAACCGATATCCTCTCCCCAGGATCGACGATTTATTTGATCAGCTGCAAGGAGCTTCGTATTTTTCAAAGATCAATCTTCGTTCTGGTTATCATCAGCTAAGGGTTTTCGAGGACGACATACCGAAGACTGCGTTCAGGACTCGTTATGGGCACTATGAGTTCTTGGTCATGCCGTTCGGGTTGACTAACGCACCAGCTGTGTTCATGGATCTAATGAATCGGGTGTGCAAACCTTACTTGGATAAGTTCGTGATCGTGTTCATAGACGATATACTTATCTACTCCCGATCAAAAGAGGATCACGAAGAACACCTTCGGGCAATTCTGGAGCTGCTACGAGAAGAGAAACTTTTCGCCAAATTCTCAAAGTGCGAATTTTGGTTGCGGGAAGTGAAGTTTTTGGGTCATGTGGTTAATGAGGACGGGATTCATGTAGATCCCGGCAAGATCGAAGCGGTGAAGAAGTGGGATACGCCCCAGACACCATCGGAGATACGGCAATTTTTAGGATTGGCCGGTTATTATCATCGCTTCATCGCAAATTTCTCAAAGATTGCGCAACCGTTGACCCTGCTTACTCAGAAAGACAAGAAGTTTGATTGGGGTTATGCACAAGAGCAAGCGTTCCAAACGTTGAAAGACAAGTTGTGTAACGCGCCTATATTGTCTCTCCCAGACGGAACCGATGATTTTGTGGTGTACTGTGATGCGTCACATCAAGGATTGGGATGTGTACTAATGCAGAAGGACAAGGTGATTGCCTACGCTTCGCGACAGCTTAAAGTGCACGAAAAGAACTACACCACTCATGATCTTGAGTTGGGCGCTGTAGTATTTGCACTCAAAATTTGGAGGCATTACCTGTATGGCACCAAATGCATCATCTTCACCGATCATAAGAGCCTTCAACATATTCTGGATCAGAAGGAACTTAATATGCGCCAACGACGTTGGGTAGAGCTTCTTAGTGACTACGATTGTGAAATCCGGTATCATCCGGGGAAAGCTAACGTGGTGGCTGATGCCTTAAGCCGTAAAGAACGTGTGAAACCACTGCGTGCACGAGCGTTGGGATTGACCATCCAAACCAACTTGAAAGCTCAGATCCAAATTGCACAAAGTGAGGCCTTGAAAGAGGAAAACCTTGCGGGAGAAGAATTCCGAGGGTTGGATAAACAGATGACTCGCAAGGATGACGGTATTCAGTACTTTATGGATCGCATATGGGTACCCAAATGGGGAGGTGTTCGAACCTTAGTCATGGATGAAGCCCACAAGACGCGATATTCTATTCATCCTGGTGCAGACAAGATGTATCACGATCTTAAGGATCTGTACTGGTGGCCAGGCATGAAGAAAGACATTGCCTTATACGTCAGCCGATGCTTGACGTGTTCGAAAGTCAAAGCTGAACATCAGAAACCATCGGGATTATTACAGCAACCTGAGATACCCGAGTGGAAATGGGAGAACATAGCTATGGATTTCATTACCAAACTCCCTAGAACAAGCAGCTGTCATGACTCGATATGGGTCATTATTGATCGAATGACGAAATCAGCGCATTTCTTGCCTATCCGAGAAGACTACAAGATGGATAAGTTGGCGAGATTGTACATCAAAGAGGTCGTGACACGGCACGGGTGCCGGTGTCAATCATATCCGACCGCGATAGCAGATTTACCTCACGTTTTTGGCAGACACTACAGAAAGCGATGGGCACTCGGTTAGACATGAGTACAGCCTATCATCCTCAAACAGATGGCCAAACTGAACGAACTATACAGACGCTAGAAGACATGTTGAGAGCGTGTGTAATCAATTTTGGTGGTAGTTGGGATGCTTATCTACCGTTGATTGAGTTCTCCTACAACAACAGCTACCATACAAGCATTGGATGTGCTCCATTTGAAGCGTTGTATGGAAGGAAATGCAGATCTCCCGTTTGTTGGGCCGAAATTGGTGAAAGTCAGCTAACAGGCCCAGAGATCATTCAAGAAACAACAGACAAGATTTTCCAAATCAAAGATCGACTTAAAGCCGCGCGAGATCGCCAAAAGAGCTATGCCGACAATCGTCGGAAGCCTCTAGAATTCAATGTTGGGGATCGTGTGTTACTCAAAGTCTCCCCTTGGAAAGGAGTCGTTCGATTCGGAAAGAAAGGGAAGTTAGCCCCAAGATACGTTGGACCATTTGAGATCACTGAAAGGATCGGTCCAGTGGGTTACCGGTTAAGGTTGCCACAAGAGCTTAGCGGTGTGCATGATACTTTTCACGTGTCAAACCTCAAGAAGTGTTTGGCCGATGAATCCCTTCACGTGCCAATCGAGGAAATCAAGATTGACGACAAGCTTCATTTTGTTGAAGAACCCATTAAGATCATGGATCGAAAGGTCAAGCAACTGAAGCGCAGTAGGATACCTATTGTTCGCGTAAGGTGGAATTCAAAACGAGGGCCAGAGTTTACATGGGAACGTGAAGATCAGATGAAACTCAAATATCCACATCTTTTCGAGGATGACACTCTTGGACCTAACTCCAGCTGAATTTCGGGACGAAATTCTCTCAACTGGGGGATACTGTGACATCCGTCACCTTAAGGTCCGTCAATTAACGTGATTGTCCGTTATCTATTCTTTGATCGGTCATTCCTCATCTTTATTTGACTCTTTATGTGGATATCATGTGTGCATTATTGATCGTTGTGTGTATATTCGTTATGACCATATGTTAACCTTAAAAGACTTTAAAAACTTTCATTTTCGAAACCGTCAAATATATCATTTTATATATATAATAAATGTTTTTAACATAACCATTTCTTAAGTCATAACAATATTAAACGTACTTTTACAATTAATATAAAACACTAATGAAGTCGTTTTTCAACCGAACAAAATTTGGGAAAACTCAGGGGTTAAGTGCAGGGACTAAACTTGTAATTTTGCAAACTTGGGCTGGGTATAAATACCCCTTACCAGCCCTAGAACTTCATTTCCACCATCTTCTTCATCTTCATCCTCTCTACACACACAAAATCTTCATTCTAGCACCGAATCCTACCCGTGTGGTCTTGTTTTCTTCGTCTAGACTTCATCTACAGCTTAGACTACTCATTTCTAGCAGGTAGTCGTCTTTGGTTGTCCATTTTCTAGCCTTTTCACGGCTGTCCAAAACTAGGGTTTCGGGTGTTCGGGTTCAACCCGAACATACAAGGTCGTATGGGTGCGTATGAGGTCTTTTTGCTTGTGCTTCATGTTAGTGTATGTTTGTTGAGTGTTTCTGGAGGTCCTTGTGGTGTAAAACCCGTGTTTAGAGCAGCTCGGGGGCTGCTCAGCCCGACCACAGTCGCGATTCTGCAGATCAGGCGACTGGGTCTACCATGCGATTGAGCCGTGCGACTGAGTGGGTCGTGCGACTGAATCATGCGTCTGAGTCAATCGCGCGACTGAGTTGTGCGACTAGGCATGTCGTGCGACTGAGTTGTGCGACTGAGTGTCTGTATGCGATTGAGTCATGCGTGCGAATGAGTGTATGCGATTGAGTCATGCGTATGAGTGATTGTGTGCGATTGAGTCAGGTGACCGACTGAATGTGTGCGAATGTGCGTGATTCGCACGACTGGAGTCCAACCGCACGAATGAAGGTCCAATCGTACGAAAGTAGCTAATACGCACGACTGAAGGTTGATTCGTGCGTATGGAGGTTGAGTCGTGCGATTGGGTGTTGTGTGGTACGACTGAAGGCCAGTCATACGAATGAAGGCTCAATCGTACGAATGAAGCTGATTCGCACGATTGAGGGTTGATTCGTACGAATGGAGGTTGAGTCGTGCGTCTGGCCTTGTTATGCGACTGAAATTGTTGAGTTCGATCTCCCTTGTGCGTGGTGTGAGTATGACGTGTGATGTTGAGATAACATTAACACAATAGCCATTGTTCGGCCACAAATATTAAAGTCAACGCGAAAAAGGGCACAAATACTATTTTAACCAAATTGAACTAACGATTTACAACGATCAACCGACTTATAACTATTGACACATATTCAATACTTCTTCAATAACAATGAGACTTTTACTCAAATATCATCGTTAATGGCGACAATGTCTTGTACTTGGATCTACATAAGATCTAGTACGCGTGTCAGTTTATGTGTGTTATACGCGACCCAGCCGATACGACCCGAACCGACCCATCATTATTACGCGCTTATATATCATATTATTAATGCTTACAATAACTGTCAATAGGTGTTTGACTGTTTATTTGCATTCAACATTTGGGATTACATCGATCATACATACTTACCACCTAACAAGTGAGTTTCGTGGCCCCTTTTTACGCTTATACAATATTTCAATCATTTACAACTTGGGGGAAAAGTATGCTTACTCATTTTCAATGTTGTACAACTTACATACATTTTACATACAAGGAATCAACGTGATACTGTGTTGCAAGTACTATTTGATACATGCTTGGGTCTGCTGTGTGGTTCTATCTTTGCAACTATTTAATTCCAGTGTGGGAACCGACGGTTAGGTATTGGTAGTACTACTGGGTTGACACCCCCACCCTCGTTCGATGGTATACTAGTTGGTACCATCAGTGGCCAGGAACGGGCCCTTGGGTGAATATATGCCGACAATTTCTTTGTGTACGTCGCTAGGTTTGGTTGCAAAGCTCATGTCATGTGATATTTACTTGTGTATATAACTGTATTCACGGTATTCCATTACGCTTACTTATACAGCATCACTTACATTTTTATTACATAAACCTGCGAGCTCACCAACAATTATGTTGACCGTTTTAAGCATATCTTTTCAGGTGATCATGCAAGTCCAGGAATCTAGGTGTGCTGCCTTAGTGGAGACCCTAGGATGCATTTTTGGGACTTAACATGTTTTGATAAACAATCTTTTGAACAATGTTAACGCTTGTAAACAATTATCATCTTTCGAAACTTGTTCCCGGGTTGTGGGAATTAACATTTACAATTTCATCTTATGTGATTATATGTATCATTACCATGTTGCTTATGGCTATGTTGTCGTGAACATTGACTAAACACAACACAAGTCCCCTTGTTGTTGGGTGTCGTCATGACACGCTTGTCATCATTTATTTATATTGCATCTCTATCGCTTACCATGTGTTATGACGATCCCGGTCTCGTTACATCCCCGTGTTTCCGCTTTTAGCGGGGGTGTGACACTGTATTAGATGGCTGCAAAGATCACCCATAGCTTATGCCATATCTCATTCGACCACCATTTATGATCTTCATATTAGAGACTTCTGGAGATCTGCAAAGTACGATAACACAAGGAAATTTACAAAGAATTACTGCTAAAGTCTTAGATCACGAAGTGACCATTACTGCTGAGATTGTTTCAAGGATTTTGAGGCTAGAGGAAGATTCAGGAGACGAGGTCTCTATGTCTGATTCAGAGGTGTTCGAGGCATTTAGAATCATGGGATATGAGGGGCCTGCTTTTGGTTCCCGCAAGGAGATCAAGAAGTCATTTCTTTCCAAGGAGTGGAGGTTTATTGCTCATGTTTTTATTATGTGTCTTGATCACCGTAAAGGTGGATCAGACGGACTAAACATTGATTGGGCAAAGGAAATGGTGTTATGTTGCAAAGGAAAGAAGGCCAACATTGCCAAACTGATATTTGCATGCATGGCTGAGAACGTGATGGCCTTGAAGAAGGACAAATGGCTGCTATATCCTTGTTTTCTTTAGATAATTTTTGATGATCTTATACCAGATGTACCAAAACATGGAGAGGTAAAGAGGCTAGTACAAATGAACCCTCGCATTTTTGCTGACTGCTGTGCAATTCGCCACGATGTCAAAGGAAATATCACCCATCTTTGGGAAAATATGTATCCTCCAGAGAGATGGAGTTATATTAAACGAGTGGATGAATCTGAAAACAAAAGAGCTGAAGAATCCAGGGCATAGCGATCTGAAGCAACAAAGAAAATAAAAAGATATGCTAAGGAAAAAGATTATGATTTTGAGGAAGATATAAATGATCAAGCTGAAGAGATAAGAGTAGAGAAGGAAAGAAGATCAAAGAAGAAAGCCGATACTGTAGAAACTGAGAGGCGTACAAAACAAAGACATGAAGGATTCACTGAAAGAATGGAGGAAAGAGGAAACCTTGATGAAGACATGATTCGCAATCTGAATACTTCTATGGCAAATGAACTGAGCATGATCAAGACTAAACTTACAAACCAAGAGATTCGAGAAAAGCAAAAAGATGAGGTGATAGAGGGCATGAAAAAGATGCTTGTTGATCAACACTGCCTCCTGAAGAAGTTATTTGAGGAGATTGCACATCTGAAAGCTACAGCCGGCCTGCCTGATCAACTAACTCAATTTGAGTTAGATGATCTGACTGACACTTCAAAGTATCCATTCCTGAATGTGGGTACTTCATCCATGGCAGGAGAGGGCACATTTGGTGCAGCAACCACTGATGCTGGAGATTGTGAAGCTAGAGCTGAGGATGTTGGAAGATAAAATGAGGAGGAGATTATTGAAGCTGGGTTTGTCAATATGCAATTTGACTTTGAGAAGGATTTAGTTGGTGAAGAAGTGATAATAAAGAAAACGGCTGAAGAAGCTGCTAAGAAAGGAAAGGGATTAATTGATGAAGAAAAGGATGATGAACAACTTGTAGACTATGATTCTGAACCTGAGTTCTATGAAGTTTATGAGAGACCGTTGATCTATGTAGCAAAGAAGGGAGAGGATGCTGAAGATGTGTTTGAGATGGATAGAGCTGATTGGTTTGTAAAAGAGAAGGAGCCGGAAGAAATCACTCCCCTTTTCCAACATATGGAAGGGTTGAGTAAGAAGGAGGCCGACAAGAAGATTATAAGCTGGTGCTACAACCTCGGCCTAACGATGTTCATGATAAAGAGAAGGGGAGGTAGTATTAGCTACATGCTTAAGAGGAAGGCTTTTAAGACCTTGCCTAAATGGGATCTTAGGCGGTTGGCAGCTCTACTACTTCTGAATGCACATCGGAGCGAAAGAGCCACTCTTCTGGAGAAAGAGATAAAGAACGGGCTTAATGACAACTTTAAGTCGTTTGGTTACATGAAGGCAGAAAGGAGGAGGTCAAAGAAAGACAAAGATTGGGAAACGGGAAAGGGAAGAATTGTTCTGAGGGGTAAACTGCCAAAGACACTGAACAGAGTAAGATTGGCTGATCCCCTTCCCCGACAATTACAGGATTTCGAGAAATGGTTTTATGATAATAACACTGGGGAAGCTGTGATTAGGGTGAAGAATGGCAAAGAATTTAAAGTTTTTGATCCTATGGAGTTGTTCAGTTTCTGTGACGAAGATTTATTAGTGTTGTGTGAGAATCACATTAAGGCTGGAGCTGGAGAAGAGACTCGGAAAGAAGCTAGTCTCTTTATGAATGTAGCAAACAAGATCAGAGGGGTGAGGGCTGAGGTGAAGAAATTAGCTGAGAAGGTAAGGGCCCAAGATGACCTTAACATGGATATTCAAGATTTGGCCAAGCAGTTTGAGAGGGCTAGTGGTCATCCCGAAAGAGCTCGTGAAGCAGGAGGAGACCATGGAGAATCATGTGCTGAAGCTTCTGAGGAAGTCGTTGCAGGAGGTAAAGAAGACAAATCAAATGCAGCAGAGGAAACTGGAGCTGACAAGAGAAATCAAGATGAGTGAAGGCGGTGAGGTCCAACCTAGGGGGAGTATTGAAGATCATGCATAGGTTGGACTCACCTTAGTTTAGATTGTTTACTTTTACTTGTAATAGGTCTTTTGTTAGTTTCCTTTTTTATGTACTTAGATTTATGTATTTTAGCAATCTAGCGAAACTGTGAGCGAAACTATAAGTTCGCTCACAGTTTGCTGTCTTGTTTACCTGGCGAATCTACTGTTTTGTCGGGCGAAACTATAGTTTCGGCAGGACAGTTTTGCTGACAGCGAAGCTGTCTTCGAAACTAAGATTGCTATATATACTCATGTTTATTTTCATTGTTGGGTAAGCTTGCAAAACCCTAATCGATTATCATTGTTGCAAGTTACCATTTCAAAGCAGTTAATACACAGAATTATCCTTGTGCTTTTTGTTATTGATTGTCATTGATCATTGTCTTATCATGAAAGAGTTATTATTGTGTTCAATCCTCTCTATTATTGTTGTTTAGCATATTTGTTGGATATTGAACGATTCTTCATATCATTTGCACAGTAATTCGATCACATGGACCAACAGAAGCTATGCAACAAGAGTTGCTTCAATTCAAAAGGCAAAAAGTTTGGAACCTTTGTCCTATTCCTCATGGGAAGATTACCATTGGAACCAAATGGGTGTTTAGGAATAAGAAGGATGATAGAGGCATTATCATCAAGAACAAGGCTAGACTAGTTGTTCAAGGATACACACAAGAAGAAGGGATTGACTACACTGATGATTTTGCTCCAGTAGCAAGACTAGAAGCTGTTAGGATATTCCTGGCATTTGCTGCATCCAAGAACTTCAAGGTGTTTCAGCTTGATGTGAAGTGTGCTTTTCTGTATGGAGTAATGATGAAGAGATATATGTCAAACAGCCACCTAGTTTTGTAGACCCTGATCATCCTGATTATGTTTGCAAGCTTGACAAAGCTCTTTATGGGCTGCATCAGGCACCCAGGAAGTGGTATGAGACATTGTCTGAGTATCTTTGCAAGCATGGATACAGGAGAGGTACTATAGATGGAACTCTCTTCATCAAATGACAGGGAAATGACATATTGCTTGTTCAAGTGTATGTGGATGACATCATCTTTGGTTCAACTAATCCAAAGCTCTGTAAAGACTTTGAGAAGCTGATGAAAGACAGATTTGAAATGAGTGCAATGGGAGAACTAAATTTCTTTCTGGGAATTCAAGTGAAGCAAGTTGAAGATGGTATCTTCATAAGTCAGTCAAAGTATGTTCAGGACATACTCAAGAGGTTCAACATGACTGATTTTAAGATTGCTAAGACACCCATAGCCAGAAACCACTCCCTTGGACCTGATCTTGAGGGGGAGTGTGTAAATGAACACTTATACAAGGCTATGATAGGGTCTCTTATGTATCTTACTACTTGCAGGCCTGATATCATGTTTGCTACATGTATTTGTGCAAGATATCAAGCCAATCCTAAGATGTCTCACCTCATCACTGTCAAGAGGATACTAAGATACCTCAAAGGTGCTTCAACACTTGGTTTATGGTATCCAAAGAATCCTGACTTCAATCTGTATGCTTATACAGATAGTGATTATGGTGGTTGCAACATGACTGCAAAGTCTACATCTGGGGGATGTCAATTCCTTGGTGGAAGGGTTGTCTCATGGCAATGCAAGAAACAATCCTGTGTGTCTGCATCAACTACTGAGGCTGAATACATTACTGTTGCAAGTTGTTGTGCTCAAGTGCTTTGGATTCAAAATCAGATGCTGGACTATGGATTTAACTTCAAGGAGACTCCCATTCACAAAGACAACAATAGTGCTATCTCTATCACAGAGAATCATATGCAGCACTCAAGGACCAAACACATCAATATCATGTATCACTTAATAAGAGATAACTATGAAAAGGGATTGATTAAACTAGTCAAAGTTCACACAGATGAACAATATGCTGATCTGTTTACAAAAGCTTTTGATGAACAGAGATTTAAATATCTAATATCAGCTATTGGGATGATTAACTTTGAGTAGATCTTGTCTTAAAACTAATTCTAATTATTTCTTAAAATATGTGTGTCCTAAGTTGTCTAGTTCATCACTTTCATAAGTTCATGTTTTCTTTGGATAAAAAATCCTTTTTGAAGATTTTCTTTAGATTCTTGAAAATTTTCTGATCCTTCGGAAGATATATTTTTATCTTCGAAAGCAAATCATGTCTTCAAAATAAATAATTGTCTAAGAAATTTTACCTTCGGAAGAGGTATCAATCTATCTTCCGAAGCTTAAATACTTGTCTCAGACACTTATTTGTATTCAAGGACTTTTTCCTTCCGAAGCAAAATTTTCAAAACTCTCAGGAAATTCTTTCGAAGTCATTTTAGCTTCGGAAGCTTTTTCATTAACACTTCCGAAGATAATTTACCTTCGAAAGCTTTTCGAATTCCAAGAAAACTACTTTTTGAGCAAAAGTAAACTACTTTTTCAGAGGTGGGACCGACATTCGGATTTCAAAGTTTATCCTCTTTCATTAACTTTGGTTCAAATCCTTTTCAGATAAATACCCAACGGTTCCCCCTCTCCCTCACTATCTTCTTCAATTGTACTATTCCTCAAACCTAATTCCCAAACTGCCTTTGCTTTTCACCTTTCTTCATCCTTAAGCTTCTAAAATGGCCAACCTTAACCGCAGAAACAACTCAGATTTCTCCATGCAACTTCACAAGCAACACAATCAGGTTGCTCTGTTAAGCTCTGAGAAAGATGATAGTTTCTCAGAGATTTGCCGTTTCTTAGCTTTATCAAATTACTTCACCTCCCTAACCATTGATCCTACTCTCTATGAGGATCATATGCTTGAATTTTGGAAGACCTGCCAAGAGGTCATCATGGATGGTGAGAAGGCATTGTCTGCCACAGTGAAAGGGAGGACAATCTTCATCATTCCGGCCATCATCAACACTCACTTGCAGCTTGATGATGAAGAAGGTGAGTTGTCCTTCCCAAACGAAGCTGTTAATCATTCCTTTAAGCAGATGGGCTATGAGGGAAATTTCTCTGTAAAGACCTTCAGGAAAGGGAAGGTCTCATTCCAGTGGAAATACCTACTCCATGTGGTTATCCACAGCTTGTCAAACAAGCATGGAGGGTGGGACCAGATTCCTGAGGATCTCTCCTTCATAGTGCATGGAATGGTTCAAGGGGTCAAGTTCAGGTACTCTAAATTTGTCTATACAAATTTGCTTGCTAACTTGGACTCCTTAAAGTATTATATGTTTCCTAGATATGTTCAACATATTCTCAACTATGAACTGGGCTCACAGTTGTGGGAAACAGATAATATTCTTAAATTGGGACAGATGAAGCCCGACATCTTTAAAATCATGAAGAAGCCAACTATAGGCTTCTCAGGGGTAGAAACAGTCCTTGTCCCCAAAATGTTAGAGCTCATTGCTCAAGGTGACAACCTAGCAACACAAGCAAGTGTTGAACCCACACCTTCTACCTCTCTACCCCCAAAAAGGCCACAAGTAACCCTTACCTACCAAATAAAATCCAAACGAACCCCTGCTCAAGCTATTGAGTCTGTGCAGGTCCCCATATACTCACCAATACAGGAGGAAGTGGACACTAGAGCTCCCACTTCCCCTGAGGAGCAAACCACTCCCATATCTTCAACAATCAGGGCTGAGGTTCCTCATGCTCACCCTGATGAGCTCACAAGCCCAACTGGCTTAAGCCTTCACTCTGAGTCTCAACACTCAAGTGAACAACCTTCAGGGGACAGTTACCATCCCCAGCCTTTAGATTTAAATCAACCCATTCCCAACCTCTCATTCTATATTGATGAAGACTTAGGTTTCAGTGAGTACCATGAGTCTCTCTTCTTTTTCCCTACTCAAAGAGAGATGAGTATTCCTGAATCTCCTAAGTCTAGCCCACATCAGTCACCCACAACTGAGGTGGATACTTCTGAACCTGTTCAGGATATCCATATGGAAGAGGCTCTCACTTTTGCAAGTGATTACATTATTAAGACCTCAACCATGGCAACTCAGCCCATTGACATCTTAACTGAGAATGTCAATGAGCAGAGGAAATCCAGCAGCCAAGAACCTGAAGCTGGTGGTGCGAGAGAGGACTTTGGTCCAATCATCTCATCCCCCAATGATTCTTTTGATGAAGAAGAGGGGAATCTGAGACTAAAGGTGCAAAAACTGTCAAAAACATGCTCCCATTTAGTCTCTAAGGTTAGTCACCTTGAATCTCAGGTGACTATCCTTCACAATAGGGTCAATGATCAGCAACTTGAGATATCTTATCTCAGGGAAAAACTAGCTGGGAGACCTTTAAGAAGAGCTCAACCAGGAACACAAGAACCTGTGAATGTGGTTGACCTAACCTCTAGCTCGCCTATGCAAGAGGGTGATGCTACCAAAAGGGGGAGAAAGTCATTACAGACACAGAACCTGGGAGTTCTTCAGAGAGTATGGACATTGAGGACTCACCATCCTCACTTGCAATTGTGCATACTCAGCAACTTCCTCAAGTTCACATTAATGTGGACTCTATAGACTCTATCATCAGGAGTCTCTTTGAGGAAGGTATTCCAAGGGCTATGTCATCCCCACCTCAAGGAACTTCAAACTACATTATTGGGTGGAGGTAGGATGCTGATAGAAGAGCCCTTATTCGTCACAGAGTTCAAGGGCAACAAGAAGTATTTGATTTTCAGACCTTGAACTACTATGAAGGTCTTGATCTGGTCAACATGCCACTTGTCAATCCAAGCAAATCAAGACAAGTTAACAGGTTAGCACTCAGAATTCAAGACAGAATCACTGAAGAGTTCAGCCTAAGAAGAAGACAAAGGCAATCAGGTAATGTCATTGATCAACTGGATGCTGAGGCAGACCCTGAGATTAGCTTCAAAGGGATAACCTTGGCTGAAGGCCCAGTGATAGAGCCTGAGAGCCCTGTCACATCAACAACTGCTTTAGAAATTCATTCCCTCAGTGAAACACCTGTTGGTGAAGTTGTCTCACAACCTCTCTCTGGCCAGAGCTTGGATGCTACACCAAGCAATGAAGGCCAAACCTCTATCCAGCCTGAGTCACAAAGGTCTGTGGGTGACAAAGGGAAAAGGATTTTGACTCCTGAGGAGATTGAGGAGGAGGAGAGAGAGAGGAAGAGGAAGCTAAGGGGAGAAAGTTCCTCTAGGTCTTCAGGTTTTATGCAAGCTGCAATCAGGGCTGCCCCCAGACCAAACACTCAAGATGATGAGTTGAGGGCAGTCAGGATTACTTACCTGCAGATCAGGAACTATGACATAGATGAGATTATATCTCTCCCCTTAGAGCAATTAAATGAACTGGCTGACATGGAAGTGTCAAGAGAGATGAAAGAAAAAGAGGATGCAAGGTTACTTTTCCAATTCAAAGAGGAGAAGAGACAGAAAAGACTATACAAGCATGCTCCTACTCTCTCCCCAGTTCAAGAAAGCCCTGTGCAAGAGACTATGGCATCTACACAAGAACCTCAGGTAGACAAAGAAACAGACAGACAAAATATGATTAACTACCTGAGTGCCACAGGTCTCTACCACTTATTCTTCGTCCTACCTTGACTATTGGGAAATTTCCATTCGAGACAGAGATGTACGAATAAAGGAGCGAAGCTGACTCAACCGGACGGTAGAGGTTGTTTAAGAATCGAGATAGGCACCGTGAAAGAAAGAACTTCGCTAGCTTACCCCACGTAGCATCTGCACTTCTTCCCTTGTCCTTTGAGTACATTGAGTTTCAGTATCTCAAACACCTTGAACTTCAAGTGCTCAAAGAACAAAAAGCCATAAAGAGAAAGATGAGGGAAGAGGCTACAAAGTAAAGAGCCATTATCCAAAAGAGTATGAAGAAGTCTGCTGACAGACAAAGGATGATGAGCTTCTTGAAGCTATATGGATTCTCCGGAAGGAGACTTGGCCCTATGTCTCTATCCACAATGGATGAGCATATCAGGGTAATCAAGCAGAAGATCAAGAGTGGAGAGCTGATTGACGTATACTCTCCTCCAAGTCAAATCCCACCTGAAGTGGAGGTAAAGGTTGAACAACCTGAGACAACACAACCCGAACCTCCTGCTGAGCCTCAGCAAGCTTCATCTTCTGATCCACAGCAGGGTCAAACTCCCTCTCCTTCTGAACCTGTGAGGGAGGAACACCCAACTGAGAAAGACAAGGATGATAAACAAGGTGCTGTAGACCAGTCTTCTAAGACGAAGAAGAGGATGGCTTCTAAACCAAAGTCTAAGAAGAAGAAGCCTGAATCATCCACCTCTACACCTCAGGCTGAGTCAGATCAACCTGAGGAAGTGCATGAAAAGGCAGCCCAATCAACTCCAATTCAAGTGGCTCCTCTTGCAGCTGAGACACCCATCTTATCCTGGACATAGATCAAGGTGTTAAGAATGTCTATACATGGCAAGACATAATCAACTTACCTCTGCATGATCTCTTTGAGATGAGAAGATATTATGAGAGTCTGAATGATCTTGACCATCTAATGAAGAAGGGTATGGTCATCATTGTGCTGAAGACTACAAACATCTGAAGATCTTCTAAATGTTTTGGTAGCATCAGCCTAGGAGGAGTTTGTAAGGATTCCTATAAGTCTGATGCAGCCAAAACATCCAAAGTCTCTCTGCAAGTATGCACTAAAGAACTGAAGTAGAAATGCCTCGGAAGTTTTACACCATGCACTAGAAATATTCTAAGTGTAAAATCTTCAGAAGCCAAGACCAATATCTTCCGAAGCCAAAAGTGAAGTCTTCCGAAGCTTCAAAGACAAAGTCTTCCGAAGCCAAAGAGTGAAGACAGATTTCTTCCGAAGACTTTTAGAGATATGCCTTTATCTGATGTACTTTACCATAAAGCTGGACCACCTTTCCGCTGCAACTCTGTAAAGTCACCAACTTACATGAGTTGGTGAAAGGTCCATGCTTTTGGTAACTGTATATTGAGGTCTTGAGTCCATGCTTTCTACTTTATGTACTTTTATCCTTTTTGTAATATATTAGGATTTGAGCTCTGGCATGTCATAGTGACAAGTCAAAAGGCAGATATGCCTTTTGACTACAATTGATTTTGTTTGTGTCTAGTCAATTGTATCCAGCTGGCTTTCAAAGTATAGCCAGCTGTAGGTTGTAATATAAGTATTCCATGTTCTTGTATCTTTCTTTATGCTTTGTAACACTTGTAATAGAACTTGAGAAAGCAATATACGGCATCCTTGAAACCCAATCTCTTGTGTTCTTTTGTTCTGTCTCTTACTTATTACTTGTGTTCTTAGTATCATTCTAATGGTTAATCTAGTTTACTGTTTGATTAAGTTGGGTTAATCTCCTCTTTGTGTTGTTGTGTTGTAAGTGACCACCCTTCACCGGTCCTGCACTTTGGTATCCAAAGAATTCTGACTTTAATCTGTATGCTTATACAGATAGTGACTATGGTGGTTGCAACATGACTGCAAAGTCTACATCAGGGGGATGTCAATTTCTTGGTGGAAGAGTAGTCTCTTGGCAATGCAATAAACAATCCTGTGTGTCTGCATCAACTACTGAGGCTGAATATATTGCTACTGCAAGTTGCTGTGCTCAAGTGCTTTGGATTCAAAATCAGATGCTGGACTATGGATTTAACTTTAAAGAGACTCCCATCCACATAGACAACAACTAGTGCTATCTGCATGACAGAGAATCCTGTGCAGGACTCAAGGACCAAGCATATTAACATCAGGTATCATTTGATTAGAGATAACTTTGAAAAGGGATTAATCAAACTAGTCAAAGTTAACACAAATGAACAATATGCTGATTCGTTCACCAAAGCTTTTGATGAGCAGAGATTTAAATATCTTGTATCAGCTATTGGGATGATTGACTTTGAATAGCATTTCTTAAAACTTAATCATATTTATTTCTAAAACCTGTGTGTCCTAAGTTGTCTATTATATCACCTTCATAAGCCCTTTGTTTTCATTGGAAGAAAAATCTTTTCAAAAGACTTTTCTTAGATTCTTGAAAATCTTGATCTCTTTGAAAGATTTAAAATTACCTTCGGAAGTAGTTTATGTCTTAGTAAACAAATAATTGCTTCAGTAATTTTACCTTCGGAAGAAATTTCTGAAATATCTTCCAAAGCTTAAAATCAACTTAAGTACTTGTATGTTTTCAAAGAACAAGTTTCTTCCAAAAGCAATTTACCTTCGGAAGTATTTATTCTTCTTAGAATAAAAATCTCTAAGTGTAAAACTCTCTTCCGAAGCAAAATTTTCAAAAACCTTTGAAATCTCTTCCGAAGCCAATTTGCCTTCGGAAGCTTTTTCTTCAAAACTTCCGAAGCAAATAACCTTCGGAAGATGTCTCGACTTCCAAGAAAACTACTTTTTGGGCAAAAGTAAACTACTTTTCAGAGGTGGGACCGACATCCAGATTTCAAAGTTTATCCTTTTTCATTAACTTTGTCTCAAATCCTTTTCACATAAATGCCCAACGGTTCCCCCCTCTTTCACTATCTTCCTAAATTACACTTTTCCTTAAACCTAAATTCTCCCAAACCGCCTTTTGTTCTTCATCTTTCTTCATCCTTAAGCTTCTAAAATGTCCAACCTAAACATCAGAAACAACACAGATTTCTCCATGCAACTTCACAGGCAACATAGCCAAGTTGCTCTGTTAAGCTCTGAGAAAGATGAAAGTTTCTCAGAGATTTGCCGTTTCTTAGCTCTATCAAATTACTTTACCTCCCTAACCATTGATCCTACTCTCTATGAGGATCATCTGCTTGAATTTTAGAAGACCTACCAAGAGGTCATTATGGATGGGGAGAAGGCACTGTCTGCCACAGTGCAAGGGAGGACAATCTTCATCACTCCGGCCATCATAAACACTCATTTGCAGCTGGATGATGAAGAAGGTGAGTCGTCCTTCCCAAAGGAAGCTGTAATCATTCCTTTGAGCAGATGGGCTATGAGAGAGATTTCTCTATAAAGACCTTCAGGAAAGTGAAGGTCTCATCCCAGGGGAAATACCTGCTTCATGTGGTTATCCACAACTTGTCAAACAAGCATGGAGGGTGGGACCAGATTCCTGAGGATCTCTCCTTCATAGTACATGGAATGGTTCAAGGGGTCAAGTTAAGGTACTCTCAATTTGTTTATACAAACTTGCTTGCTAACTTGGATTCCTTCGAATATTATATGTTTCCTAGATATGTTCAACACATTCTCAACTGTGAACTGAGCTCACAGTTGAGGGAAATAGATAATATTCTTAAATTGGGACAGATAAGCCCGACATCTTTAAAATTATGAAGAAGCCAACTGTAGGCTTCTCAGGGGTAGAAATAGCCCTAGTCCCAAAAATGTTAGAGCTCATTGCTCAAGGTGACAACCTAGCAACACAAGCTAGTGTTGAACCCACATCTTCTACCTTTCAACCACCAAAAAGGCCTCAAGTCACCTTCACCTACCAAAGAAAATCCAAACGAACCCCTGCTCAGCTATTGAGTTTGTGCAGGCCCCCATATACTCACCCATATAGGAGGAAGTGGACACTAGAGCTCCCACTTCCCCTGAGGAGAAAACCACTCCCATCTCTTCAACAATCAGGGCTGAGGTTCCTCATGCTCACCCTGATGAGTTCACAAGCCCAACTGCCTTAAGCCTTCACTCTGAGTCTCAACATTCAAGTGAACAACCTTCAGGGGATAGTTACCATCCCCAGCCATTAGACTTAAATCAACCCATTCCCAACCTCTCATTCTATACTAATGAAGACTTAGGTTTCAGTGGGTACCATGAGTCTCTCTACTCCTCTCCTACTCAAAGAGAGATGAATACTACTGAGTCTCCTTTGTCTAGCCCACATCAGTCACTATAACTGAGGTGGATACTTCTGAACCTGTTCAGGATATCCATATGGAAGAGGCTCTCACTTCTGCAAGTTATTACATCATTAAGACCTCAACCATGGGAACTCAGCCCATTGACACCTCAACTGAAAATGTCAATGTGCAGAGGAAATCCAGCAGCCAAGAACCTAAGGCTGGTGGTGAGAGAGAGGACTTTGGTCCAATCATCTCATCCCCCAATGATTCTTCTGATGAAGAAGAGGGGAATCTGAGACTAAAGGTGCAAAAACTATCAAAAACATGCTCCTATTTAGTCTCTAAGGTTACTCACCTTGAATCTAGGTGACTACCTTGCATAACAAGGTCAATGATCAGCAACTTGGGGAAAAACTAGCTGGGAGACCTTTAAGAAGAGCTCAACCAGGAACACAAGAACCTGTGAATGTGGTTGACCTAACCTCTGGCTCACCTATGCAAGAAAGTGATGCTACCAAAAAGGGGGAGAAAGTCATTACAGTCACAGAACCTGGGAGTTCTTCAGGGATTATGGACATTGAGGATTCACCATCCTCACTTGCAACTGTGCATACTCAGCAACTTCCTCAAGTTCACATTAATGTGGACATAATTGACTCTGTCATTAGGAGTCTCTTTGAGGAAGGCATTCTAAGGGCTGTGTCATCTCTACCTCAAGGAACTTCAAACTACATTATTGGGTGGAGGTATGATGCTGATAGAAGAGCCCTCATTCTTCACAAAGTTCAACGACGGCAAGAAGTGTTCAATTTTCAGACTTTGGACTACTATGAAGGTCTTGACCTGATAAACATGTCACTTGTCAACCCAAGAAAATCAAGACAAGCTGACAGGTTAGCACTCAGGATTCAAGACAGAATTACTGAAGAGTTCAGCCTTAGAAGGAGACAAAGGCAATTAGGTAATGTCATTGGTCAACTGGATGCTGAGGCAGACCTTGAGATTAGCTTCAAAGGGAAAACCTTGGCTGAAGGCCCAATGATAGAGCCTAAGAGCCCTGTCACACTAACAACTGCTTCAGAAATTCATTCCCTCAGTGAAACAGCTGCTGGTGAAGGTGTCTCACAACCTCTCTCTGGCCAGAGCTTGGATGCTACACCAAGCAATGAAGGCCAAACCTCTATCCACCCTGAGTCACAAAGGTCTGTGGGTGACAAAGGGAAAAGGATTTTGACTCCTGAGGAGATTGAGGAGGAGGAGAGAGAGAGGAAGAGGAAGCTAAGGGGAGAAAGTTCCTCTAGGTCTTCAGGTTTTATGCAAGCTGCAATCAGGGCTGCCCCCAGACCAAACACTCAAGAAGATGAGTTGAGGGTAGTCAGGATTACTTACCTACAGACCAGGAACTATGACATAGATGAGATTATATCTCTCCCCTTAGAGCAATTAAATGAACTGGATGACATGGAACTGTCAAGAGAGATGAAGGAAAAAGAGGATGCAAGATTACTTCTCCAATTCAAAGAAGAGAAGAGACATAAAAGATTATACAAGCATGCTCCAACTCTCTCCCCAGTTCAGGAAAGTCTTGTGCAAGAGGATATGGCTGCTACACAAGAACCTCAGGTAAACAAGGAAACAGATAGGCAAAACATGATCAACTACCTGAGTGCCACAGGTCTTTACCAGGCATCTGCACTTCTTCCCTTGTCATTTGAGTACATTGAGTTTGAGTATCTTAAACAGCTTGAACTTCAAGTGCTCAAAGAACAAAAGGCAACAAAGAGAAAGATGAGGGAAGATGCTACAAAGTCAAGAGCTATCATCCAAAAGAGTATGAAAAAGTCTGCTGACAGACAAAGGATGATGAGCTTCTTAAAGCTGTATGGATTCTCCGGAAGGAGACTTGGACCTATTCTCTATCCACAATGGATGAGCATATCAGGGTAATCAAGCAGGAGATCAAGAGTAGAGAGCTGATTGACTTATACTCTCCTCCAAGTCAAATCCCACCTGAAGTGGAGGGTAAGGTTGAACAACCTGAGACAACACAACCTGGACCTCTTGCTGAGCCTCAGCAAGCTTCATCTTCTGATCCACAGCAGGGTCAAACTCCCTCTCCTTCTGAACCTGTGAGGGAGGAACACCCAACTGAGAAAGACAAGGATCATCAACACGGTGCTGCAAACCAGTCTTCTCAGTTAAAGTCTTCTAAGAGGAAGAAGAGGATGGCTTCTAAACTAAAGTCTAAGAAGAAGAAGCCTGAATCATCCACCTCTACACCTCAGGCTGAGTCAGATCAACCTGAGGAAGTGCATGAAGAGGCAGCCCAATCAACTCCAATTCAAGTGGCTCCTCTTGCAGCTGAGACACCCATCTTATCCTGGACCTTCACTACTAATCTAGAGAGATGGCATGTGATCAGAGATCAAGGTGTTGAGAATGTCTATACATGGCAAGACATAATCAACTTACCTCTGCATGATCTCTTTGAGATGAAAAGATATTATGAGAGTCTGAATGATCCTGACCATCTAATGAAGAAAGGTATGGTCATCATTGTGCTGAAGACTACAAACATCTGAAGATCTTCTAAATGTTTTGGTAGCATCAGCCTAGGAGGAGTTTGTAAGGATTCCTATAAGTCTGAGGCAGCCAAAACATCCAAAGTCTCACTGCAAGCATGCACTAAAGAACTGAAGTAGAAATGCTTCGGAAGTTTTACACCATGCACTAGAAATATTCTAAGTGTAAAATCTTCCAAAGCCAAGACCAATATCTTCCGAAGCCAAAAGTGAAGTCTTCCGAAGCTTCAAAGGCAAAGTCTTCCGAAGCCAAAGAGTGAAGACAGATTTCTTCCGAAGACTTTTAGAGATATGCCTTTATCTGATGTACTTTACCATAAAGCTGGACCACCTTCCCGCTGCAACTCTGTAAAGTCACCAACTTACATGAGTTGGTGAAAGGTCCATGCTTTTGGTAACTGTACATTGAGGTCTTGAGTCCATGCTTTCTGCTTTACGTACTTTTATCCTTTTTGTAATATATTAGGATGTGAGCTATGGCATGTCATAGTCACAAGTCAAAAGGCATATATGCCTTTTGACTCTACATTTGATTTTGTAGTTGTCTAGTAAATTGTATCCAGCAGGCCTTCAAAGTATGGCCGGTTGTAGGATGTAGTATAAAGTATCTCAAGTACTTGTAACTTTCCATCGATGCTTTGTAACTTGTAATAGAACTTGAGAATAAATATACAACATTCTTGAAAACCAAATACTTGTATTGTTTGCAATCTTGTTCTGTCTCACTTTTTGTTCTTAGCATCTTTCATTAACAAATTAACCAGTTCCTTATTTGATCTGTTAAGTGTTCTAAGCAACTCTCCTCATTGTGTTGTTGTGTTGTAAGTGCATACCCTTCACCGGTCCTGCAATATATTTATAGACACACACATATAGAGATAGATATATAGAGAGAGAGATAGAGAGAGAGAGATATAATATATAGATATATATATATATATATATATATATATAGTAGATACGTATATATGTATATATATATACGTATATACGTGTATATATATATACGTATATACGTGTATATATATATACGTATATACGTATATATATATATATATATACGTATATATATATACGTATATACGTATATGTATATAGATACGTATAGATATATACGTTATAAGATATATATATATACGTATATATTATATACGTATATATATATATATATAAACATATATATACGTATATATATAGATATATACGTATATATATATTCTATACGTATATATCTATATTACGTATTAGATATATACAACGTATATATATATATACACGGAGAGATAGATAGACACGGAGGAGAGAGAGATAGAGAGAGAGAGAGAGAGAGAGAGAGAGAGAGGAGAGAGATAGAGAGAGATAGACGGGGGATAGAGAGAGATAGAGAAGATATCTCTATCTAGAGAGAGTAGTAGAGAGGAAGATATAGAGACGTTAGATATAGAGGTATATAGACGGGGAGATTAGATATAGAGATCTAGAGAGACTAGATCTATCTCTATATATCTATAGATAGATATATATATATAGAATACGGATATAGATACACGTATATAGACGTATATATATACGTATAGATACGTAGAAGATATACGTATATATATACGGGGATATATATATATATAGACGTATATAGATAGAGATATATATACGTATATATATAGATATATATAGATACGGTAGATATATTCTATAGATATAGATAGATAGATATATAGAGATAGAATATATATAGAATATATATAGATTATAGATCTATATATTATACGTATTATATACGTATATATCTATACGTATATACATATATATACGTATATATATATTACGTATATATATACGTATATATATCTATATATATATACGTATATATATACGTATATATATGTATATATACGTATATATATATACGTATTATATATATATATCTATATGTATATATACGTATATATACGTATATATATATGTATATATATATATATTTATTTATTTATTTATTATATATATATATACATGTATATATATTATATATATATTATATATATATATTATATATATATATAGCGTGTCTGTCGCTTGACGAATAGTCTAGGATTAATGTAGTACACCTGATATGTTGTAAACACATGAAACTGAGTCATTCATATGCGAATGAGACTCAGTCGTACGACTGAGCCATGCTAATGGACCAGTCGTGCGATTGAGAGATGCTATTGGGCCATTCGTAAGACTGAACCATAAGTATGGTCCAGTCGTACGATTGAACCATAGCATGGTCCAATCGTACGAATGGGCCCAGTCCCATCTGATATGGGCTGAGGCCTATAAATACCAGTTTCATTGTGTAGAGATGTAAGTTTTTGAGAGTGTGCCCGGGGCCTAGGTGCTGCCGGATGAGAGGGGAGATCATGCTCGATCTCCCCTTGCCAAAAGTAGTGATTCTTCTGTTTAACGAGCTTGTAATCATTAGGGTTTATCAATGAAACCATTCTGTTATTGTTCGTTCTCTTGTGTCTTTTGGTTTTTTTCCTTCCGTCAAGAACACGCTCGGATGTCAACCGATCCAGCGACTTCACAATTGGTATCAGAGCCGGTTACTGCTAGAATGATCTAACAATCATTCTAGCAACCCGAGCTCTTGATTTCTGGATCTATTTCATGTTCTTTGACGTTAAACACACTTCGTGTTCTTCGTGTTTTGCTCAGATCTTGTTACGTGTATTGTTTCTTGGTTAAAATCGAACTCGGAATCACGTTCTTATCACCTTTGCGAATCTTATAATGTCAATTTTGTTTCGGTTCCTGTAAAATTCATCAGATTAGGGTTTTTGGTATCAGAGCGGCTGCAGATCTGAAAATCTGCGTGCAGATCCGCTCATACGACTGGACCATGCGACAGGACCAGTCTTATGTCCAGTCGTACGACTGGACCAGTCTTATGTCCAGTCGTACGACTGGACCAGTCTTATGTCTAGTCTTATGTTCAGTCATGCGACTGGACCAGTCTTATGTCCAGTCGTACGACTGGACCAGTCTTATGTCCAGTCGTACGACTAGACCAGTCTTATGTCCAGTCTTATGTTCAGTCATGCTACTGGACCAGTCTTATGTCCAGTCGTGCTACTGGACCAGTCTTATGTCCAGTCATGCAATTGGACCAGTCTTATGACCAGTCGCACGAATATATATCATCCATTCACATGAATGTGATATTTGTCCTCCATGTCATACGAATGAACGGTTTTCCATACAAAAAAATAAAAATAAAAATAAAAAAAATAAAAATAAAAAAATAAATTTTTTTTCCAGGAACTGCCTCTTGAACAGATTTGAGGATGAGCAAAGCACATTCACCCTGAGGTTCTTTTGTCAAATAAGTTCGATGGATACCCCATTATTCGTTGGAATTCCAAACTAGATGAATGTAGTTAGAACACAAAAGAGAGAAAAGAAGATGTCAGCAGTCGGTGCTGATTTTGTGATGTAGTCAGGAGCATCTGACTATTTATGGGCCAATCAAGTTATGTTTATCCGCACAGAGAGGATTCTGATTCTTAGGGGGAATCCATGTATACAGAAATTGAAGACGCAATCAGAAAGAGATGATGTGAGCTGGTTTCTGATGATGAATCTGTGTGCATGCTGATTTGTTTGAGATTGTTAGCTGTGGATTGGAACCTTCTACTTTTTGCCCAATACACCGTATGAAGACGCCAGGAGAGCACAATGTTTATATATTGGGATATGCTAAATTTGAGGGGGAATTTCTGCAGGTGTTAATATTAATCAGGTTAGCATGTGTGAAGATTGGAGTAATGGAAAACTGTTCATGTCATTTTCTGGAAAAATCAGTCAAATGGGGTATCTTGCTGCTATGATGGTGTTCCGCAAAGTAAACGAAAGCTATTATGCCTAAATTCATTTTCAGGGATACTGTAGACACCTGACGGATCAGCAACGTTGGCTAATATGAATTTTTGTTTGATTCTATTGGGAACCAGAGCAAAGATTGACTGAAGATTGTAAGAGGTGTTATCTACTATTCGCAAGCAAACGTCCAAGGGAGAATTTGTTGGAGCATATATTGTCATATATAGCGTGCCGTCGCTTGACGAATAGTCTAGGTTTAATGTAATAAACCTGATATGTTGTAAACACATGAAACTGAGTCATTCACAGGAGCATATGCAAATGAGACTCAGTCGTACGACTGAGCCATGCTAATGGACCAGTCATGCGATTGAGAGATGCTATTGTGCCATTCGTAAGACTGAACCATAAGTACGGTCCAGTCGTACGATTGAACCATACGCATGGTCCAATCGTATGAATGGGCCCAATCGCATCTGATATGGGCTGAGGCCTATAAATACCAGTTTCATTTTGTAGAGAGGTAAGGTTTTGAGAGTGTGCCCGGGGCTAGGTGCTGCCGGATGAGAGGGGAGATCATGCTCGATCTCCCCTTGCCAAAAGTCGTGATTCTTCTATTTAACGAGCTTGTAGTAATTAGGTTTTATCAATGTAACCATTCTATTATTGTTCGTTCTCTTGTTTGTCTTTTGGTTTTTTTTTCCTTCCGTCAACAACACGCTCGGATGTCAACCGATCCAGCGACTTCACAATATATACATACATATAATATATATAGATATAGATATAGATATAGATATAGATAGAAGATAGATATATATGTAATAGATATATATACAAACATACCTATATTATAGATATATATATATATGTATGGATATATATATATATATACTATATATATATAGATATATAGAGATGGAGATATATAGATACAGACAATATATATATATATGTATATGTATATATATAGTATCTATAATATATATCTCTCTATATATATATATAATATATCTTCTATGTATATATATATATGTATAGATATCTGAGATATATATATATAGATATATATATGTCTATATATCTAGGTAGATATCTATATGTCTATATATATGTATATATATAGATATCTAGATATATATGTATCTATATTAGGTATATATATTATACATCTATATATATATATCATAGAGATCTATATATATATCTATATATATATTATCTATATATGTATATTATATATGTCTATATATATATATAGATAGATATATATGTAATATATACGTATATAACGTATATATATACGCATATACGTGTATATTATATATATATATATATATATATATATATAGATATATCTATATATATATATATAGTATATATATATATATAGATATATATATATATATAATATACGCGTAGATAGATACGTATAGACGTATACACGTATACACATATACACGTAAATACGTATATAGATATATTCATATACACGTATACACGGATATACGTAGATACGTGTATATATATATACAGATATTATATATAGATAGTATAGAGATATAGATATAGATATAAGAGCGACGGAGAGATAGATAGACGTAGAGAGAGAGAGAGAGACGTAGAGATAGAGAGATACGATAATATAGATAGATACGGATATAGAGAGACGGATAGAGATACGATAGAGAGAGATAGACGTAGAGAGAGAGAGAGAGAGAGAGAGAGAGAGAGAGAGACGGAGTAGAGAGAGATATAGAGAGAGAGAGACGGAGAGAGAGATAGAGATAGGATGAAGAGATAGGAGAGGAGAGAGAGAGAGATGAGAGAGAGTCTAAGAGAGGAGAAGATAGATCTATATACGTATATATATATATATAGGTATATATACGTATATATACGGATATATATTCGGATATATACGTATATATACGTATATATACGTATATATATATACGTATAGATACGTATAGAACGTATATAGAGATGATAGATATAGAGAGATACGGAGAGACGTATAGAGAGATAGAGAGAGAGGAGAGTAGAGAGAGAGAGAGGAATACACGTAGTATAGAGAGAGAGAGAGATAACGGAGAGAGAGATAGAGAGAGATAAGATGATATACAGATAGAGACGTAGATAGAGATAGAGAGAATAGAGAACGTATATATCTATAGATATATAGATAGATCTATATAGAATACGTAGATATACGTATAGAGATATATCTCTACGTATATATACGTATAGATATATATATATATCTATATATATATAGATATATATTATATATAAGATATATATATAGAATATAGATATATATATAAGATATATATATATATACGATATATACGTATTATACGTATATATACGGATATATACGTACTAGATATACGTATATATATATATATAAATATACGTATAGATACGGATATAGCGTATATATACATATATATAGATATGAGAGAGAGAGATATAGAGATAGATAATAGAGACGGAGAGATAGAGAGAGAGACGGAGAGACGGAGAGAGAGATAGAGAGATATAGATAGACGGAGATATAGAGAGGAGAGATAGAGAGAGAGAGAGAGAGAGGATAGACGGAGATAGGATAGAGAGATAGAGAGAGATAGAGAGAGTAGATGATAGATAGAGAGAAGGAGAGAGAGAATCGAGAGATATATAGATATATATATAAGCTATATATATGTATGTATGACGTATATATATCTATATTATGTATGTATATACGTATATAGATATTATCACGTATATACGTATAGATAGATATATATTATCTCTATCTATATATATCTAGGTATATACGGATATATATATAGATGTATGATAGACGTAGATATATATATATATGTATAGATATAGATCTGGATATATATAGATATATGTATGTTATATATATCTATATGTATGGATATACGTAGAGATCATATATAATCTAGATAGAGATCTATATACGTTTATATTAGATACGTATATATACTATATATATACGTAGATATATCTATATTATCGATAGATACGTATATATATATACGTATGTATATATTATATATATATAATATTATATATATCTATATATATATAGATATACATATATACGTAATACGTATATATATATAGAATACGTATATATATAATACATATATATACGTATATATATATACGTTATATACGTATATACTATATATATACGTATATATATGTATTATATATATATACACGTATATATATAATACGTATATACGTATATATGTATGTATGTATATATATAGATATATATATATATATATATATATATATATATATATATTATATATATTATATATACGTATATTACGTATATATACGTATAATACGTATATATATATACGTCTATATATACGTATATATATACGTATATAATATATATACGTATATATATACGTATATATATACGTATATATATACGTATATATATACGTATATATACGTATATATACGTATATATACGTATATATACGTATATATACGTATATATACGTCAAGACGGATATAGATATAATATATATATATGAGATATATATATATAGATATTATATATATATATATATATATATATATATATAGAGAGCTATATATATATATATATATATATATATAGTGTGGTGTGTACGTACGCATAGTATACATATATATTATAGTATGTGTCTTGTCATTTTCTTACTATATATATCTTTAATATGATCACAAAATAAACACCAACTCAACTTATGAACTAAGTGGTCAACATATCCAAACTTATATGTGGAACATAAAAGAAGCAAGTCTAAATCAGCACAAATACTAAATAGGGCTTTCACACCTTTGTTAATCTTACTTGTCCATCAATTCTTTTAGATTTGTTTTAGTCGTCATACCTAATTTTAGCTTTCACATATACAAATTAATTACACCACCCGTACATATGAATATGAGGTTGATTATAATGTTACTTTAGTTATATAAGCAAGCATCTAGTAATTGATTAGATAAAAGGAGGTAGATTATATGTCCCAAAAGAATACATTTGTGGGGTGCACTGTGTTCTCATATTACATCTGGGATAATACCCATATCTTCAATTAGCCAATATATTCCTACAAAAAAAAATCTAATTGCTAAATTGTATGAAAAGTATGCTTAGTCATTCCAGTGTATCAGTGGCCAAATCGCGGCCATAAAGAGATCTCATCTTTGTTATCAAGTTTTTTAATTCCTCCATAGAAACCATCAAACTCATTTCCTTCTTCACGATGGTCTTTTCGATTAATCGTCATATGCCTCCAGCGTGAACCAGGAGCATACTGCTTGAACTCCAACACCACCGTATCTATAACATTATCACTCTATTATTAGGTTTATTTACTTTTTTCAATTATTACTTAATGGACTTGTATATAACTTAGGACCTCCATTTTCACGGTTTCACTATTTAACTAAATTGTAAATTTGACTAACTTGGGATATGAAGCCCATGTAAAGTAAATTTACATTTATGGTGTTACAGAAGGATAATGAAAGATATACTCACCGCTTTCATGGCACCTACAGTAAATGTCATTACCATCACATAACTCCAAGTGCCCTATAACACCATACCACCAACCTGCAAATATTTTAACATCATAAAGATAAGATAAATATAAGAAGTATATATAAATTCTTTTGAATAATGTGTGTACCAAGATCATACCGTAAGGAAACTGCTTGTTTCTTCTCCATTGAATCTCAATGTGATCTTTTGGTCGTAAGTCATTCAAGCAATTTGAAATATGAAGATCATGGGGTGAATTATCAATAGGTGTTTCCCTCAGTCTATCCCATGTCACGCCACTCTCTGTAGCTACTGCCCTTTGCCCATGTGGTGGATATCTGCTCCATATTAAAAGATATTCAACCTTACTTCCTTGTGTTCCTTTACGAAGATATTTAAAAATAAACTTATATTATTTTAATGAATTCTACCTAGCCTCGAAAGTGTGGAGTGGGAATCGTAACTAAGTTGTGCATCATAGCATGACATGACAAACCCAACATGTCCATTCTGTAAATCCAAGAGATTCAACAAATCCAAAACACTAATATGATTAAATTAAATAAATATTTTAATCAACTGAAGTCTGTAAATAGAAGGATGGTGATATAAAAGGCGCTAGCTTGTGTAGTTGTACCCTTCAATATTTAGTTTCTAGATATGTTAAAAACTTTAGTATGTACAATTATAAGAGGATTTTCTCGAGCTAAGTTAAGACTAATAAACATTACTTATCTTCAAAATCTAATATTTTTTTAGAGAAAACTAAGCTCTTTATTTAAGGTTTTATATTAGTTTTTAAAAGAGGAGAAGAGGATACCTCACGGTTAAAAACTTGAGCAGGAAACCAGAAGTTCCCGGTCTCAAGGGCTTTATAGCATGACACAATCGAACAGGTTTCAGGTTGACTAGGCTTTCTTTCATCATTAAATATAATGCCAGGCCAAAATTTTGATATTAATCCTCTTCTTGTCACCCCATGAAGGACTTTTTGCGAAGCAACGTGCAACAACCACTCCTTCTGGGCAACAAAACCAAGAATTCTACCCCATTTATGCTGCATATGTTGTTTCCAAAGGTGATCACTCAAACAAATGTCTCTTAGATGAGTAGAGAAACACAAGCAACTTTGCAAAGGTCAGTAGGCTCAAGCTTCTCAAGAATGGTTTCCAATGCCAAGTCAGGCAAATCTAATAAACTTGGCTCTGTTGTTGTAGTGGTTTCTTTTGTATCCATTGTGTTCAACTTGCTATAACATTTTCTTCTGGTATTAGACACCATCTCTAAGTCGAAGATTACACTCCTTAAAGTATTTATTAAGGGAAATAGGATTGATAATTCTTCCAAGAAATGGGAAAAGAGCTCTTCTCTTTCATTAGACCATGGTGAAAGATGCTTGATGGGAATGGAGTATATATAGAAGATGATGAAAGAGAGGAAAGTAACAAAGTAGATTAGCATTTTCACAAGCTTCACTGTTATTTAAGATTAAACTTTATATGGAGAAAGAAGGAGGTTTTAAAATTTCTGGGTTTTGTTCTTCTTTCTCAGACGAAGCCCCCCACCCAAGGTGGGCTTCGTCTTCTCAAACAAAAATGTTTTGAATCAACTTTCCTGTCACTGTTTACACAATGCTTCAATGGAGAAGCAAAATGGTCCTATAACACAAATGGAAAGAGTCAGATAACACAAATTTTAGAGGGTATGTGGATTAGATTCAAATGATGATCTAACAATATTTGGAAGTCTTAATCTTTTTCAAATCCACATATATGAACAAAAAGCAAATTAATATGGAATGGGATTAACGAGATTGTACCAAAAATTAGGTATATCTGAACAACTAAAGCATAAAAGTAGAAAATAGAGCAATATTATTTTGTGAGTTGAACGAGGTAAAAATGGTGATGATGAGGGATATTGGTTCTTCCTCAGTTCAAACCCACGGAAGGAAAGGAGAAGACAAACTACAGGTTTCCTCCTTTTTTTGTCTTCTCCTCTTTTGCTCTCTTTCCACAAACAGCACAAGGGAAAAAAATATATAGAGAGAGAAAGATAAAGAAAATAATTTTCTTCAGTATAAAGTGTGTGTGGATTGTTCTATATTTTTAGTATATGATTGTGTGGATATGATGTCTCCTCTTTTCCATTTCTCTCTCTGTGTACAATATTTGAGGTCAAATTAAAGAAGATGCCGGATGACCAATAAGTGTATGCATGTTATTATTAGAAATGGTTGTGTTTGTGGTTAATGTTCGCAAGTAATTAGACCAATTGTCAGATGCCTATCTATTTTCAAATAAACATTAGTTAATGATAACATCATTAAAGTAATATTTTTTCTACTTTGGTATATTTTTCCACTAATTTGAAATAGACTATCAACAAGACTAACACAAATAACCTTTTATTTAATGACACACATTCTAACATAGTAGAATTGAATGGTTGTAATGTTATTATATATTAATGTTCTTTATGGATGAAGTGGGTGAGAAAATCTAAGCTGGAGAACAACGACTTTTGGGACGTAGAAAACAAGAAAGATATGCCTTAGATTAGCAGAGATTCTTGAAGCATAAAATAATCCGTAATAACCATATTAGTGATAAGATTATAGATGGTTTACCCATATATGATTGGTTTGATTATAGGCTCTAAAATAGGTTGTTGTGTATAACATGAAAGTTAATTGATTATAAATCTAGACTTGTAGCATCTATAGATCTTGAGTGTTATGTTCCCTCTATTAGGACCTGGTATTTGAACGAAATACCAACTGATTAACGTGTAAACCAAACCAATAGTGCGGAATCCTATTTGATGCGCGATCCAATCAGTGAGAACGCACGTAGAATCAATAAAGTATTGAATCAAACGTTAAGAATCGATTACGAATCGATCTACAACGTTCTATGAACTTGGAGTATGAACTTGGAGGCTTCTGGACGGCTAGGGTACGTCTGGATCGAAATAGAATGAATGCTTATGTTTTTCCACAAATTGGGTGGTATTTATAGGTTAGTGTTGTTCATTCGGGCGACTGAACCATTAGTATGGTTCAGTCGTGCGATTGAACCATGCGGTTGATCCATCCACACGACTGAGTGTTCAGTCGTGCGACTGAGCCAATCTTATGTTACAATCATACGACTGGTCCAGTCTCCTGGTTAGTCGTGCGACTGAGTCATTCGCATGAAGTTATTCATGCGTATGGTCCATTCGCATGGGCCATTCGCATGAGAACTTTAATTATGTAAGTGAATGTATTCATTAAATAACATTATGTGTATCAATTCAAAAACCAATCACAAAGAACATGGGCTTGTTTGGACTATATCCTGCGTGTCTCAAGAACAGTGGCCACTTGTATAGAGTATGATAAACATCATTAGCTGACAAGTTAGTAAGCCACATTGGGTCAAACACCCTGATGGTATCCATTTGTCCCTCTTTATTTAGAACTATGACCGCTTCTCCGGTTCTCCAATCATAGTACCACCACTTAAAGTGTGGAGTGAAGTCCTGTGGCATTTCCCTGAGAGGGATTCTTGACATCGTGCGCGGAGGACTCCACTTCAGCACTATCTTTGGCTTTCCAGTAATGGCATCAACTTTAGACCTTCTGATGTACCTTGTAGGTTGTTGGGGTCTGAAGTTAACCCACCTGGTGTGGTACTCTTTCCTTAGGGCAGCCTCAAACCAGCCTGACATCTTCCTTGGGTCAGCATACAACAGCTTCAGTTTGGCCAGCTGGTTGAGCTCAAAACCTGGTAGAGTCTTTAGATCATGTGGAAATCTAAAGTACTCTATGCCCTTCTCCCTCTTAATGGCATAAACGTTTAGATCCTCAAAATGTGCCCACGCTATAATCCTGCCCGACACCTTATGATGTTTCTTACTCTGTAGAGTTTGGTGTAGACGTTCTGTTTAGGAGCAGCGCGTTGGGCTCGAACTTCCTCAAAACAAGCAGCCCATTCAGCCTTTCGGATATCAACATCGTCGTTTGAGGCTTGGGCCTTTCCCTCTGTCTTCTCAGACTCCTGCTCCATCTTATCTAACACCTCAAATGTATCACTGACAAGGGATTCACCCAGATTGGGGACCACATTTCCCTCGTTGACCACATTTCCCTCGTTATCAGTATACTGAGGATAGTGCTCTGCAGTGACGTCTTCTATCTCTATCTCATCGATGTCATTTAGCTCTTCGTCACTGGTAGAGTCACACATTGGAGCATCCTTAACGATCTCATCGGGATTTAGCTTGAAGATCTCAGCTAGTTGCTCATTTGAAAGATCGTGAATTATTTCCCCCTCTTCAGGGGTATAACTCACAGATCTCCTGACGATCTCTTGCAGATCAAAATTATAGTTAATTGAGTCTTGACCTGCTGAAGGGGAGCAACATCAAATTCATCCTTTGATAGTTTGGATCTGTTTGATTTAAACAAGTAACACATCATCCATTAGTTAATAATCAAGACAGAAATGCAATAATCTTAATATAAACATTGAATACATAAGTTTAAATACATGATTCAAATACAAAAGTAATCAAGTACATAGACATCTAATCATTACTTTTGTCTTGGATCGCTGGTCATCACTTGGTGGAGCAGAGGATGAAGCTCGTTGGTCTTGATTCTTCTTAGATCTCCTTTCTTGACCCTGAGCTGAGGCAGATGCAACTGCATCTCCTCCTTCATCCTCATCTTCATCCTCATGCGTCCTCAGTCCTTTCCTCCTCAACCCCTTCATCATCATCAGTCTCTTCATCATCATCGTCCTCATCCTCATCCTCATCATCATCATCACCATCATCACCATCTCCTTCCTTAATCTTCAGGGGCTCATCTTTAGATCCCTTTAGCTTGAGCATGATGGTCTTCTTAGCATCCTCCAACTCCTCAATCTTCTTAGTTGATGTGACTCTATGCTCTTGGAGTTGGGCAATCTCGTGGCTCTGAGCAGCCATTTGCTGGGCCTGCTCCTCAATCAGCCTAGCCTGCTGCGAGATCTGCTGGACTGCGCAGCAGTGAGATCTGCCAGCTGACGGATCTGCGCAGTCTTTTCCTCATCTGCGGCTAACAGACGCATCACCATACAGATCAGCGCTGAAAGTTGTTCCTCTACCCCAATTGGAGGTAGAGGTGATCCGTATATATGTGATGGATGTGATGATGGTCCTGCTTGGCGGCTAGTGGTGGTGGTGGTGGTTTTGGTGAAGATGGGGTTTGGTCTAGATGATAGTGGAGGTGATGTAGGTGTGAATGATATGGTGGTGGTTGGCATATGTATAGTGGTGGGAGGTGTGGTGGTGGTAGTGGTAGCTGTGGTGGCTGTGGTGGTGGATGGTGTGGCTGTAGAGGTGGTAGTGGTGGTGGTAGCTGTGAAGGCTGTGGTGGTGATGAAGGTAAGTGTTCTCTTCTTCTTCTTCTTCATGCCGTGGGGCTGAGCCATCCTTTTCTTCCTCGATCCAGTCGAGGAGGATGCTCCCCCTAGAACACGGCTAGATGGCTCTGGGGCATAGTTAGGATCTGCAGCAGTCTCTCCCGAATCCCTGGGGCGTTCACCAACCGCCCGGAGTCCATGCTCTGTGGGAACGACTTTGCTTCCCACAGTCCTAGTAATGGCTCCTCATCTAACTCTTCTTCCTCCTCACTAGGTATAAATCCTGGTGGAAACCCGCCGACTCAGCTATGTCTCCTGTGGGGGCAGAATGGGCATGTCATCTCCAGCATCCCTACTGTCATCATCATTTGAATCATGCTCTGGGAGCAATAGCCTCATCATCTGAGTCGCTGTCATCATGACGCCACTTGCATCTACCCAGCGCCACATACCTCTCATTGGCCAGATGGCCGATCAATCTCTTCACCTGGGGCTTTACCTGCTTACCCCGATACACTCTCATACGACCCAGAGTCGTGTCATCCATAATCTCTAAGGCCACAGCATCATGGCTCTCCTTGGGAAGTGATGGCAGCTTCTCGTTGAAGATCAGCTGTAAGAATCTGGGGTACATACAAAAACCCTCCTTCCCCTTGGCCTCCAGATTCTCCACCAGATACGAGAAGATCATGCTCGAGAAGCTGAAGGGGTGGTTCAGCACCAGTGCCACATAGGCATTCTGAATCTGGTCTGACAGATCAAACTCACCCCTCCGAGAAGCAATGCACTTTAGAATCACGTGTGCTAAGTACTTATACTGGGGACACAGGTTGCTTCTATTGAGCACACCTGAGTTGATGTCCCCAGCATACTTAATCCTCAGAAAACAGCCTCTGACTGTAAGCGGATGTAGTCTGGTAGGGTGATCAGTATCGTCCCCAAAATCAAGTAATC
Source organism: Flaveria ramosissima (assembly GCA_025215565.1). Classification (NCBI taxonomy): domain Eukaryota; kingdom Viridiplantae; phylum Streptophyta; class Magnoliopsida; order Asterales; family Asteraceae; genus Flaveria; species Flaveria ramosissima. The sequence continues at coordinate 79,671,867 of CM046037.1, forward strand.
TCTAGATGTCAGCTGCTGTAATCTCAATATCCATACCACGAATGGAGCTCCGTATGCTGTATGGCTCACGTGAACGATCAACGGAGGCATTCTCCCAGAATGCTTGATGTAACGACCTGTAAGGAGTACACGGTGTAGAAATGGCCTTGTGGATCCGAGAACGTCGAAGAAAAGCAATGATCTTTGTAAACTCGGCACCATTCCGAGTCGTATGGTCCAAATGAGCACATATATTGTGCTTTGGGTTGATGGTCCATCTATCAGCCATTGACCTGAAACACAAGACACAGAAGCATTAGTAAATAATACATCACAATTCAGTTCTAAGTGTATTGTTTAAATTCATTCTGATTCATTCGTGCGAATGAATCATGCGACTAAAGTCAGTCGGTTGCCCTTTCATGCGACTGAGCTCATTCGGGTGAATGAGACATGCGACTGAGTTCAATCTGTTGGCTGAGTCTGCGATTGGTTCAGTCGGCCGACTGAGCTCATTCGCATGGTGCATTCGGCCGATTGACCCAATCGCAAGATTCAATCGCGCGATTGGAGTTCATCCGGTGGACCAGTCGCTTGTCCCTTGTTCAGTCGCATGTGGTTCGAATCTTGACCAAATCAAGTAATTTAACGTGGTTTAACGGTTCTTTAGACTCGCCATCTCATCACTAATAACCTATTAGACTTAATTTTAACATGTTGCTTAGTTTCTGTTGGTTATTAGGTCATTTAAAGTCTGGTTCTTGTTTCACTCGAATATTTCAAATTAGGGTTCAATTTCTTTTGATTTCGGTAAGATTTCACTGTAATTTACCTGTATAAATGTAAACGCAAGTCAGAAGATCAATAAGAGTGTAAGAACAAGGTCTAAAGAAATTTCGGCAGAGTAACAGTACTATGTGCGAAAAAGAAGCGATTGGGGGTGATGAGTAGAATGCGATCGACTATGGCCCTTTAAATACTGAAGCTGTGTTCAATCGGCCGACTGGCCTCATTCGCTCAGTTCATTCGGGCGACTGAAGCTCAGTCGTGCGATTGGCCCAGTCAGTCGCATTCAGTTGGCCGACTGAGGCTCAGTCGGTCGACTGACTCATTCGCACCCTTTCATTCGGTCGAATGGATCAGTCTGATAAGCCATTCGGGTGAATGGTTCAATCTCATGTCTAGTCGTGCGAATGGGACCCATTCGCATGATTGGTCCATACTCATGGTCCAGTCGTGCGAATGGGTTATACTTATGAAATTTTTCTGCCATTTTGACCATTTAACATTTAAACCCTTTTTAACTGTTGAAATAACATTATGTGCATTTGATCATCTCAGACATGATCATTTTAACTTGAAAACTTTTGATCACCTCAGACGTGATCATTTTAAACAATTGTCACCTCAGACGTGACCCATTTATCCTTTGAAAACACATGTGGTCATCTCAACATGACCCTTTTTGGTGAGTTAATCACATACTGACTTTCATGATGTAGTCCGACAAACAAACAATCTGAAATGACTAACTAACTAGAAGATTAAACTAAAGTACAAAAATTAAACTTGTTTTGACATTTTGTGAGAGAAATCCTAAGATAAAAATCTACTGGATTTGGTTCCGGAATAGGCAGCTTCTATTCAGTTGGACCATACCTGGACCAATCAATTTTGGAATCATACAGGCAAGTCAAATCATTTGGGACTTGTTATCAAAACCTTTTGATGCTCAATTCTTGGTTTTCATCCAGAGTCGTTAGCAAGTTAGGAAATCATACTGGTACTATTAGATTCCCACATTGGTTTGAACTTTCAAGAATTGCAGCCACGATGATTGTCAGTATATTTGTCCTTTAAATCCATACACAGACTTTTGACACAGATGGTAATAGTTTAAGGTTTAATTATTTCAACCAACATTTGTGGATCCCACACTTATATGGTAATCAACATTCCTCAGGAGCTTTTGAGCGGTCTTACGGGTATTTGCAAGAAGAGACTATTCTTAGAGCTTTCAAAGAGAAGCCAATCCTCAGGTCAGTGCCATCGCACAGCAGAGAGGCGGCAAACAACAATGAATTCTAGAATATCTAGGTTATGCTTATCCTCAGGTCAGTGCCATCGCACAGCAGAGAGGCACACAACCTATCTTCTTGTTAGAGCATCTTGATTTCTTTTGCACAGAATGCACCAACAACATAAGTTATTAGCTTGATAGCATTTGCCTTTCATTTTTTTCGTGCTTTGCTCTATTTATGGTCATCCGCACACATTTGTGGCGTTTACATGCTCATTACCCCTTATTAGAATATTGTGGATTGTGTTAACCAGTGACAAGATGGGAGCCCACAGTCAGTTGAACAACTTAGTTTGATTTTGAGATCACCAGTCAGGTCTAATCATCTATTATGTTGAATCTACCGACATATCATCTGTGGTTAGCAACCTCTAGGTCTACTTTCGTTGTGTTACCTTAGTAGTTACCAGTTTTTCTATCATCTTTCCTTTTATATTGCTCAGACTACACAGACTTATACTTTGAATTTTGCATCTTTTCTAAATTAAATTTTGAAGTCCCTCATGATTTGTTCCTGTGTACTATCATTTTCCAAAGGGTTTGAATCGGTATCACAGATACTGTCAACCTTATATCAGCTATCCACTCCTTCTCCCTCGTTTTTTTATTTTTTTTAATGTTACTAGCTGACCTATTCTCCCCCTAAAATTCTAAAATCATAACTGGTTTAATTATTTTAGAATTTTAATAGAAAGCTAAATAACATGAGTTTAAGTTAAACAGAAAATAAAATAAATAAAGAAAATGAAAAAGAAAAATTAACTACAATGCATCGGACTACACATGATCATCATCAGGAATAACATCACTTTTCTTTTTAACGCCGTTGACCTCTAACAGATATAGAAAACATGGTTTGTCAAAAGCTTTTGTATAGAGGTCAGCGCGTTGAAAATCAGTATTAATTTTTACCACATCGATTAAGTTCTATTCAAAACAGTCCCTTATAAAATGGTATTTAATACTGATGTGTTTGGTCTTTGGATGTTGTACTGGATTTTTAGTTATTGCAATTGCAGTAGAGTTATCAACAAAGATAGGAGTAGAAGAGAAGTTTAAACCGTAATCCCGCATTTGCTGTTGAATCCAGATGATTTGTGAACAGCAACTTGCAGCAGCAACGTATTCGGCTTCACAGGTTGACAATGCAACCAAGGTCTGCTTCTTACACTGCCAGGTAACTAATCTCCTCCCAAAGAATTGACACCCTGCTGATGTAGACTTGTAGTTCATCTTGCAGCCCCCGTAATCCGAGTCACTATACGCCGTGAGCTCAAAGTCATCATCATGAGGATACCACAACCCAAGTGTGGGTGTACCCTTCAGATAACGAAATATCCTCTTGACCCCGATCAGATGGTTAACCTTAGGCTTAGCCTGATATCTAGAACATAGACATGTAGCATACATGATATCAGGTCTTGAGGCAGTGAGGTACATGAGGGATCCAATCATTCCTCGGTACATTGTGGCATCTACCAGATCTCCATTTTCATCAGGTGCTATATCATGATTTGTAGCAAGTGGAGTCCCAGCTGCAGAAGCATTCTCCATGTCAAACCGACTGAGAATGTCTCCCACATACTTGGTCTGATGTAGAAAGATCCCTTTTGGGGTCTGATCCACCTGTAACCCGAGGAAGAATTTCATCTCCCCCATAGCACTCATCTCAAACTCTTTCTTCATAATTGCTTCAAACTCTTTGCATAATTCTTCGTTCTTTGAACCGAAGATTATGTCATCGACATAGATCTGTACTAGCAGTAGGTCTCCATCTTTTTCTTTGATAAACAGTGTGCAGTCAATGACTCCCCTGCGAAAGCCGTGTTTCACAAGATGAGTCGAGAGTTTCTCATACCAGGCCCTTGGAGCTTGATGAAGCCCGTATAAGGCCTTGTCGAGTTTGTAAACTCTGTCCTGATGATAAGGATCTTCAAATCCCTCGGGTTGCTTACATAAACTGTCTCTCGTATTTCCCCATGAAGGAATGCACTCTTCACATCTAATTGATAGACTTTAATCTTCATATACGATGCATAGGCAAGGAAGATACGGATGGCTTCCATCCTTGCCACGGGTGCAAACACTTCATTGTAATCAATCCCCTCGACTTGGCGAAATCCCTGAACCACCAGTCGAGCCTTGTTCCTGATAATGACCCTTTGGTCATCCTTCTTGCATTTCAAGACCCATTTGGTGCCAATGACCTTAGCACCTTTAGGTCTATCTACCAGAGTCCATACACCTAACTTCTTGAACTGAAGAAGTTCTTCTTGCATGGCACTCACCCACGCCTCATCGTTTAGTGCTTCACTAACGTATTTTGGCTCAAACTGCGAGACAAAACACCTATAAGCACCGTCATGAATGTATCCTTTTTCCATAACCGAGGCATAATCAACTGAGTACAGTTGATTTCTGGTTTGTACTCCTGATCTGACATCCCCAATGACATTGTCTAGGGGATGATAGACATTTAGACGTGATCCTGGAGTAGTAGGAACAGCTACCTCAGAGCCAAGATTATGCACATTTGGTTCTGCATCTGAGGTAGAAGGAGTTTGAGGTTCCGAAGTCGAAGGTGCATCACTGTTAGATGCTTGTGGACTGGCAGGAATTGGAACCTATTCCTCCTGACTGTTCTGGTCATCTTCTTCAGCTTCATCTTATGAGGAGGAGTCACTGTCGTCGACTACTCCCCCTGAGTGATTAGATGATTCTCCCTGTGAGCTCGATGATGTTGAATCAAGAGATGGTGTGTTCAAGATATCAAACATCATCCGTGTAGCTAACTCGTCATCAGAAGGAGAGATCGGGATGTTGAAGGACTTGAAGAATCCATCATAGTCGAAAAAGTAGGCGGGTCCTTTTCCAGTAGGTGGTGTGGTATATCTCTGAACATTAACATTGCACCACACTTCTACTAAACCCGTTGAGTTGTTGTAAACTCTCTTGTTTGGTATGTTGTATCCTAGGAAGATCCCTTCATCAGCCTTCTCGCTGAATTTACCTTCTTGAGTCTTCTTCAGAAGGGTGCACGGCGCGCCAAATGGTTCGAGATACTCCAGATTAGGTTTACGTCGTTGTAGTAGCTCGTAACATGGCTTTCCGTGGCGCTTGACTATCAGAACTCGATTCAATGTATAACATGCATTAGCCACTGCCTCATTCCAGAATTGGATAGGCAGTTTCGAGTCTGCCAGCATTGTCATTGCTGTCTCTATCAAGCTTCTATTCTTTCTCTCAGCAACACCATTCATCTGAGGCGTGTAAGCAGAAGTGAATTGGTGTACAATTCCCTTTTCCTTGCAGTATGCCTCCATCCACTGATTCTTGAATTCATTCCCGTTGTCTGAGCGTACCTGTCTCACCTTCAGCTTGTAGAGAGATTCCAGTGTGGTTACTAACTCCTTGAATGACTCAAATGTTTCTGATTTGGACTTCAGAAACATTACCCAAGAGAATCTTGAGTAGTCATCAGTAACCACAAAACAGTACAAGTCACGTACAATGCTCTTTGTACTGACTGGACCAAACAGATCCATGTGAAGAAGTTCAAGAGGAAGTTCGATAGAATGAACTTTCTTTTCCTTATGAGACTTCTTCGTCTGTTTGCCTTTCTTGCAAGCTACACAAAAATCCGGAAGTTGGAAATTTTTGACGTTAACTCCTCTCACGAGATCCTTCTGGATCAAGTGATTCATCTTCCGTTGATTAATGTGTCCCATTCTCCTATGCCAGGAGATGGAGTCCTTCTCAGTAGCTTTTGATAGAAAGCACTGAACTTCATGATCCGTTGTAGAAGCCGTTGAGAGATCCAAAACATAAAGGTCTTTATATCTTGAAGCTGTCATCAAAACTTGGTCCTCCGGAATCACGTAGTCTTTCTTTAGGATGTAACACTTCTTGTTGTCGAATATGACTTTAAATCTTTTGTCACATATTTGGGAAACAGAAAGTAAGTTGTTTTGAAGTTGTTGAACGTAGTTCACTTTATCAAACTTAACTTTCTGATTTCCAACCTCTCCCTGAGCTGTAATATAGCCTCCTTTGTTACCAGCAAACGAAACATGCCCTCTTTTTATTTGTTTGACATTTGATAAAAGAGCCCTGTTTCCTGTCATGTGCCTGGATGCTCCGCTGTCTACAATCCACGTGTTGGTTTCAGCACTGTAGCGAACACCCTGCACATACAATGTAAAACATTAGTTTAGGTTAGGAACCCAAGCCTTTACTGGCTTGGGTTTCCCAGAGGCATCACACATCATGAATTCAACCCATTGACCCTTAGAGGGTGAGGGTAGCTCAGGTGCCTTCTTGTCTTCATTTCAGACACAGAGGATGACTTTTCTTTCCATAAGCCAGATTTGTGCAATGCCTGTTTGTGATAAACAGTCGACTGGCTAATGGGTTGAACTTTGGGTTCACTAGTTCTTCTAGGTGGAGTTAAAGAACTCCTCTTAGAAGACCTAGGTTTTGAATCCTGAAGTTCAATCTTCTTCCTAGGTGTCTGATAGTAAGGACAAAAGGAAGCAATGTGTCCACATTCTCCACAGTTGTAGCATGACCTGCTATCAACTTTATGATTAAACTTTCGTTGTGGAGATGTGTGTAACACCCTAGTGGCATCACTTAGTTTGGGTTTTGACTCTGTTTCTTTTGATGTTTTCTCTTGTTTGACAAAATAAATTGTTTTAACACTTTTAACATCTTTTTCTTTTTGATTAACTGGTTTTTGACATGAGACTTGTGAAGGATTAACATTAACAGTCCTTTTAGGTTCAGATTTGACTTTGTTTGACCCTGACTTTATATTAACCTTTTCAAATTCTTTTTCCAGTTTAACACAAGGCATTTTACCCCTTTGCCTTTGAAGTGGCCTCCTTTTGATTTGTTCCAGATTCAATTGATAAACATGAGGAATCTAGATCACTAACAAGAGGAGTAGACACCACATGATCCTTGATGGGATTATAGTTTATTGGTCTACTCTTAGTGTTCATCAAGGTCTCAGGTGGTGGTGGAACCACTTTTTAACCCAAACCCTCCCCGTTGTTACGTTCTCTCACTAAGTGTTGGACAATATGTGATGAACTTGTCCAACTGTGCAGTTTTTGCTTTAAAGAGTTGACTTCAACTTCTAAAACTGCCTTTTGCTTCTAGTGTCTTCTAGGGAGTTAAGATAGTACCTAATGTCATTAGCTTGGTTAAATGCTACTACTTCAGTTTCCCTAAGCTGTTTATTCAAAAGGTCTATCTTTTCTTTGTAACTATGCTCATTTTGTTTTAAAACTCTATTAGCCTCAGTGCATAGTTGCAAATCCTTTACTAAGTTATCATTATGATCTAATAACCTAGCAAATTTCTGATCTATGCTTTCTCTAAATGTATTACAATCAGAACAAGCATGAATTTTAAACAGTTGGTCAGTGGTACTTACCTGAGGAGGTTCAGAAGAATTAGCCATCAACACAGCATCAGATGTCTCTGGTTCTGGTGATTCTATCTCTGTTGTATATGTCCCTTCTTCAGGTTTGTAGCTGACTTCAGTTGCAGTTGTCTCTTCACTATTTGACATCGCTATCTCAACTGCAATATCTCCTTCACTCGCGGAATCATCATCTAAGTCTTCTACGCTTGCAATATTGGATTCCCCTGGAGAGACAAACCGAAAGCTCCAGTCCTGTCCTTCATCATCATGAGCAGTCAAGGCTTTTGGATCCTTGCTTGATGAAGTAGAACTGCTAGCTTGCTTGTCTTGACGAGTGAAGGACGAGAATGGGTTCCCGATCCCTGTCTTCTTTGGCTTCACACATTCTCTTTTGAAGTGCCCCTTTTATCCACAGTTGAAGCAGGTCACCTTGCTCTTGTCAAAGCCAAAGGTAGTGTCCTTAGTAGCAACCAAGTTCTGTCCGGTCTTTTTCACAAACTTCTTCGCCCTCCGGACAGCACTTGCTAAGGCCCACATAATGTCCATCCTCTCTAGCTCATTCTCGTCTACCTGCTCGTAGTCATCATCTGCCGGATGGCAGTTTCTAATTTTCCCAGCAACAAGTCCATCATATGAATGAACCACTGCTGCCAAGAGATCCATGTGCTCTCGAGCTACTTCCACGGTCACGTTACCGAGATTCTCGGTCTTCAGTCTAGTAGCATTTGTTCAGATCCAATGTAATGGGTACTAGAAGACCCTGACGTTTCAGATCCTGAAGTAGAAGCTTGTGAAGGACCAGATGAGCTAGACACAAATGCAGTCTGAAGAGGTGCCCCAGACGTCTTAACTTGAGGAGTGGCATTGTACAAAGCTGGATTCTGAGTGTATGACGACTTCTGAGCTCGGTATTGCATCCTAAGTGCTTCTTCTCGCAGCTTTAGAATGAAGTCATTGATGTCCAACTTTGCCAACATTTCATTCTGTCTCAGATTTGACACAAAAGACGCCCATTTTTCTGGCAATCCGTCTACAAAATTTGACACTTTTTCTTCCATGGTAGTAGCAACACCATGTGTATGCAGTTCGCTCATCAAATGGTAGAATCTGTCAATGACATCGTCTAAACTCTCATTTCCCATCGATGAGAAGTTGTCAAATTCTTTCTTCAACTTCTTAGCTTTAATTGCCATTAGCGAAGCATTCCCGTCATATCTCTTCTCCAGCTCATCCCACAATTTCTTGGATTGCTTATTCTCCGAGTACTGGTGGAAAATATCCTTAGGAATAGACTGTGTTATCAATGCATAGACTCTCTTTTCTGGATTATACTTAACTTTCTGAGCATCAGTCATTCCTCCTAAAGTAAGCTTCACCCCATCAGCTCCCACCGGCATACTGTAACCTATCTCAATAGCTTCTCACAAATTTGGATCCACTCCATTGAGGTAGATCTCAAAACGTTGTTTCCAGTGGGGAAACTCATCTAACGTTAAGAGCTTTGGGGGTTTATTCCGATTCCCCACCTCACTCTCAAGTAACAGTAAGTTCTGGATCCTTGAGTCCTTCCCGGCTGTAAACGCTGACATCTGATCTTCCATCTCGATTAACTTTAAGTCCTCTAAACACTCTGTCAACTGGTGCGACTGGAGTGATGCGAATGGGCTATCCGTGCGAATGAACTATGCGACTGGTTCAATCGTGCGGCTGAACTGAGCGATTGGTCCAGTCGTGCGAATGAAACTGATGCGTATGAACACTGCGAACGGATGGTTCAGTCGTACGAATGAAGATGCGACTCAGTCCAATCGAGCGTCTGGAGAATGCGAATGAAGTCCAGTCGTGCGATTGGGTCAATCGTGCGACTGAAGCTACTGTTTTGCGAAAATTTCTAGGTTAAACGTGTTTTGGCCGTAAAAATCCGAATTTTCACAAACCCTAATCGCCTAATGCCGTAGAAACCAAAACATGATGAGCAGGGAACGTCCAAGACAACTTTTGACACAAAAAGATTGCGTTTTTAGTGCAAAAACACAAACTTTGTATCAAACTTGATTGAATCACACGTAATCAAGAGCTCAAGCTCTGATACCACTTGTTAGGACCTGGTATTTGAACGAAATACCAACTGATTAACGTGTAAACCAAACCAAATAGTGCGGAATCCTATTTGATTGGCGATCCAATCAGTGAGAATGCACGTAGAATCAATAAAGTATTGAATCAAACGTTAAGAATTGATTAGGAATCGATCTACAGCGTTCTATGAACTTGGAGTATGAACTTTGAGGCTTTTGGATGGCTAGGGTACGTCTGGAATCGAAATAGAATGAATGCTTACGTTTTTCCACGAATTGGGTGGTATTTATAGGTTAGTGTTGTTCATTCGGGCGACTGAACCATTAGTATGGTTCAGTCGTGCGATTGAACCATGCGGTTGATCCATCCGCACGACTGATTGTTCAGTCGTGCGACTGAGCCAATCTTATGTTACAATCATACGACTGGTCCAGTCTCCTGGTTCAGTCGTGCGACTGAGTCATTCACATGAAGTTATTCATGCGTATGGTCCATTCGCATGGGCCATTCGCATGAGAACTTCATTATGTTAAGTTTGAATGTATTCATTAATATAACATTATGTGTATCAATTCAAACAATCACAAACCTATTTAACCAATTCAACATCAACTCATTAATGAAATATTAAACATTATAAATCACAAACAACCATTTTCATTTCATTAATATTCCAAACATTACATCAATGTAAGACAAACAAGACCTATTACATTCATATCCTGATCTAGGTACATATATGTATCAACACCCTCCCTTAGCATGTTCTTAGATAAAAGAGAAAACATAGTTCAAAAAACATGTTTTATATACGAGACAGAGTTGAACAAAACTAACTAGTTCATGAAGAGGATGTGGCTTTAACCCAACTTAAAACTGATATAAACACCATGATGGTGCAGGACGAGTTCAACCTGAACCAACCCACTAGAGTTAAACTAGGGATGGGATATTACTATTAGAAATTAGGTTGTAGTAGGTTATGTGTAACTATGCTAGAAATAAAGTTCAAACTATATGAAGCCATTGTAAATTTTTGCATGTTATATAATGACTATATAGGAATTTGAAATAGTTTTTTAGTAGTTTTTTAACATTTTATTCAACATAAAAATGCTCTCTGGTCTCTCCAAGCTAAAAAACGTTCACTAGTCACTCAAATGAACTCTCAAATGGCATACAATAGGTGTCAATCATATTCTTCTATTGGTTTTGGATCTTCATCAAGCAACTTAATAGTTGTTGTGTTGTTCCTACAACCAGGAATCTAAATAGTTTGAAATATTATGATTCTGTAAAATGTCAAGTGGTCCAAAAACCTTTATTGCAAGAAATGTGATGGATTTCTAAGTTGAATGCAAATATGCCTTTATAAAGACATATAATTATGTATTGCAATGTTAGTGAAACTTGGCCTGATCAAGAAACAAAGTTAGATGATCAAACCAATTGAAATTTTAACATAAATATGATTCGGGATATTTGATAAAGTTTTTGATTCAAGAGAAATTTCATTTTAAGCACTTTGATAACCAGCGTCTGACAAAGCTTATCTAACGCACTCTTCTACCATATTATATACGTGTAATATTGTAAGGATTCCTATAAGTCTGATGCAACCAAAACATTCAAAGTCTCTCTGCATGCATGCACTGAAGAACAGAAGTAGAAATGCTTCGGAAGTTTTACACATGCACTAGAAATATTCTAAGTGTAAAATCTTCCGAAGCCAAGACCAACATCTTCCGAAGTCAAAAGTGAAGTCTTCCGAAGCTTCAAAGACAAAGTCTTCTGAAGCCAAAGAGTGAAAACAGATTTCTTCCGAAGACTTTTAGAGATATGCCTTTATCAGATGTACTTTACCATAAAGCTGGACCACCTTTCCGCTGCAACTCCGTAAAGCACCAACTTACATGAGTTGGTGAAAGGTCCATGCTTTTGGTAACTGTACATTGAGGTCTTGAGTCCATGCTTTTTACTTTTTGTACTTTTATCCTTTCTGTAATATATTAGGATGTGAGCTATGGCATGTCATAGTCACTAGTGAAAAGGCAAATCTTGCTTTTGACTCTACATTTGATTTTGTAGTTGTCTAGTCATTTGTATCTAGCTGGCCTTCAAAGTATGGCCGGTTGTAGGATGTAGTATAAAGTATCTCAATTACTTGTAACTTTCCATCATATGCTTTGTTACATTTGTAATAGAACTTGAGAAGCAATATACAACATTCTTGAAAACCAATTACTTGTGTTGTTTGTCATCTTGTTCTGTCTCATATTTACTTGTGTTCTTAGCATCCTTCATTAACAAGTTAACCAGTTCCCTATTTGATCTGTTAAGTGTTCTAAGCAACTATCCTCATTGTGTTGTTGTGTTGTAAGTGCATACCCTTCACCGGTCCAGCAAATATACATGATCTTTATATGCTATTATATTAATTATGGAATCATGGTAAAAAAGAAATGATTTAGGACTTGAAGTATTAGAAACATGTAGAAATTTGGCTTATAATGTATGAACGGCTCCATATGGTTCACAAAATTGGTTAACAAAATTAGTAACATTATGTTAAAACTCAATGGAAAAGCCTAATACATGGTAAAGGTTGAGGCAGACGATGATAAGGTTAATTGTTTTAGCATTCGCACACCCGATAATATATTTATAGAAGTTTGGATAAACAAATTAAAACTTGCATAGTATGTAAGAAAATATTTTCTCCTTCTATTGATAATACCTAAAATAACAACCCCACGGTTGGACAACTATGATTAAGGTATAAACTGATTTCCAATAATCTTTTATCCATATTGGATGGTGTTACACATAACATTGAAGTTATTTAACATAGTTATTTGTTTAAGATTTAAATTACATACATACATACATACACGCATGCATGTATCCACACATATACATACATACATACATACATACATACATACATACAACATACATACACGCATGCATGTATCCACACATATACATACATACATACATACATACATACATACAACATACATACATACATACATACATAAATACATACATACATACATACATAAATACATACATACATACATACATACATACATACATACATACATACATACATACATACATACATACATACATACATACATACATACATACATACGTACATACATACATACATGCGTACGTACGTACATATATACGTACATACATAGATACATACATACATACATACATACATACATACATACATACATACATACATACATACATACAGACATACATACATACATACATACATACATACATACATACATACATACATACATACATACATACATACATACATACATACATACATACATACATACATACATACATACATACATACATACATACATACATACATACATACATACATACATACATACATACATACATACATACATACATACATACATACATACATACATACATACATACATACATACATACATACATACATACATACATACATACATACATACATATATACATACATACATGCATACATACATGCATACATGCATGCATGCATGCATGCATGCATGCATGCATGCATGCATACATGCATACATGCATACATACATGCATACATACATACATACATACATACATACATACATACATACATACATACATACATACATACATACATACATACATACATACATACATACATACATACATACATACATACATACATACATACATACATACATACATACATACATACATACATACATACATACATACATACATACATACATACATACATACACACATACATACATACATACATACATACATACATACATACATACATACATACACACATATCGACACATATACATACACACATATATAAACACATACATACACACATATATACAAACATACATGCATACAAACATACATGCATACAAACATACATGCATACAGTCGTACACTCAACAACCTCCTCTAGCACAAATCAATGTGGATGCCATTATTACCACCATCCAACCCTACTAATAATCCAATCATAGGATGGGGGTTATGACACTGATATAAGGGCCTTGGTGATTTCTAGATTCCAGGGTCACAAGAAGTCTTCAACATCTACAAGCAGTGATTCTATGAATGTTTCCCTCTGCCAAATCTTGCCATTTCTCAACCTAAGTCAAAACGTTCATGCTGACAAGTTGCTGGAGAGGATTCAAATGAGGGTGTTTTAGGAGTTTAAAAAAAGAACAAGCTTGCATAGACAAAGGCTAGCAGGGAAAACAGTTGGTCAGCTAGATACTAAGTTGGACCCTAAGGTTAGCTTCAAGGTGGAAACCTCGGTTGAAGGCCTAATTATGGACTATATGAACCTTAAGACTCAAGTCTATCACAACCTCTTCCTTGCCAGAGCTCAAATGCATAACAAGATCAAGATGATCAAAGCTCTCTCCTTTGGACTTACACAGGCCAGTGATTAAGAAAGGAAAGAAAGTTTCAAACTTTAGAGGAGATTAAGGAGGAGAAAAAGGAGAGGAAAAGGAAGGAAAGGGAAGAAAGACTAAGAGAGACACCTAGTTTCATGCAGGTTAAAATCAGGGCTACCCATAGGCCAAACACTTAGGATGATGAGATAAAGGCAACAAGATTGAACTACCTGGAACTAGGAACTACAATGTAGATGACCTAATCTCTCTTCCCTTAGATGAACTAAATGAATAGTCAGACACAAAGGTGTCTAGAGGGAGGAAGGAGGCTGAGGATGTTGCTTTGCTCCTCAAAATCAAAGAAGAAAGATAGAAAAGAAAATTATATCAAGCTCCTGTCCTCTCCCAATTCAAAAAAGGCCCGAGGAAGAGTGTGCAGTTGCAGAGGATGAAACTCAAGTTGGAAATGAACAAGATGATAAACTACTTGAGTACCATAGGTCTCTACTTGGAAGAAGCTTTACTCCTCTATTTAAACAGCCAGAACAAGAAGCCATTAAAGAAAGAAAAGCTGCTAAGACAAAGATGAGGGAGGAAGCTCAAAAATCAAGGGCCACCATCAAAGCCAACAAGAAGAAATATGTTAGGACCTGGTATTTGAACGAAATACCGAGTGATTGCGTGTTAAACCAACTCAAATAGTGCGGAATCCTATTTGATTGGCGATCCAATCAGTGAGAACACACGATGAATCAATCAAGAATTGATTTCAACGTCAGAAATCGATTAGGAACCGATCTGATGTGTTCTATGAACTTGGAGAACGATTTGGGAGGCCTCTGGACGGCTAGGGTACGTCTGGAGTCGTAATGGGATGAATACTTACGTTTTCCCACGAATTGGGTCTATTTATAGGTTAGTATTGTTCAATCGTGCGACTGGGCCATAAGTATGGTTCAGTCGTGCGATTGAACCATGCGGTTGATCCATCCGCACGACTGAGTGTTCAGTCGTGCGATTGAGTCAATCTTATGTGTCAATCATACGACTGATCCAGTCTCCTGGTTCAGTCGTGCGATTGATTCAATCGTATGAAGTTATTCATGCGTGTGGTCCATTCGCATGGGCCATCCGCATGAGAACTTCATTAAGTTAAGTTTGAATGTTCTATTTAATACAACTTAATGTGCACTCATTCAAACATTCATAAACCCAATTAATTCAATCACAACTCATTAATGAAATATTAAACATCACAAGTAACAACCAATTCATATCATTTCATTAATCACTTACAATTACATCAAAAACAGACAGACAAGTTCATTACATTACAAATCCTGATCTAGGGACATACATGTATCAACAAACTCCCCCTTGGACCTAGATCTCTCTATTCTCTTGTCTTCTGCATAACCTCCTGATATCTCTTGTACTTTTCCTCTTTAGTGACTCCTGCGTGTATCTCAAAAGCAAAGCAGAGTCTTATGACGTTTTGGAATTGGAGGGCTTGTACAATATCTTGCGTGTCATAGAACAGTGGCCACTTATATAATGTGTAGACATCATTAGCAGATAAGTTGGTTAGCCACATTGGGTCGAATACCCTGATAGTATCCATTTGGCCCTCTCGGTTTAGGACTATGACCGCTTCAGCTGTTCTCCAATCGTAGTACCACCATTTAAAGTGGGGAGTGATGTCCTGTGGCATTTCCCTTAGAGGGATTCTTGACATAGTGCGCGGAGGACTCCACTTCAGCACTATCTTTGGCTTTCCAGTCCTGGGATCAACTTCAGAACGTCTGATATACCTCGTAGGTTGTTGAGGTTTGAAGTTGACCCACCTGGTGTGGTACTCTTTCCTCAGGGCAGCCTCAAACCAGCCTGACATCTTCCTCGGGTCAGCATACAGCAGCTTAAGTTTAGCCAGCTGGTTGAGCTCAAAACCAGGTAGAGTCTTCAGATCATGTGGGAACCTG
Source organism: Flaveria ramosissima (assembly GCA_025215565.1). Classification (NCBI taxonomy): domain Eukaryota; kingdom Viridiplantae; phylum Streptophyta; class Magnoliopsida; order Asterales; family Asteraceae; genus Flaveria; species Flaveria ramosissima. The sequence goes on from CM046037.1 coordinate 79,687,857, forward strand.
AAGTACTCTATGCCCTGCTCCCTCTTAACAGCATACGCGTTAAGGTCTTCAAAATATGCCCAAGAGATAATCCTGCCCGACACCTTATGGTGTTTCTTGACTTTGTAGAGCTTTGTGTAGGCATCTCTCTTTGGTGCAGCCCGCTGGGCTCGTACTTCCTCAAAACAGGCAGCCCATTCAGCCTTGCGAATATCAACATCTGCATTGGAGGCTTGGGCTGTTTCTGCAGTCTTTTCTGCTTCTTGCTCCATCTTGTTGAGTACCTCAAAAGTATCACTGACTAGGGATTCACCCAAATTGGGGACCACATTTCCCTCGGCGTCAGCGTACTGAGGATACTCTTCAGCAGTGATGTCTTCAATCTCAACCTCATCAATGTCGTTCAGTTCCTCATCACTGGTTGAGTCCACTGTTGGAGCATCCTTCACGATTTCATCGGGATTGAGTTTGAACATTTCAGCTATTTGCTCATCGGACAGGTCGTGAATTATCTCCCCTTCTTCAGGGGTATAACTCACTGACCGTCTTACTATCCCTTGTAGGTCAAGAATCATAGTTAACTGAGTCTTGACCATTTGAAGGGGAGTAAAGTCAAACTCATCCCTCTGAAAGTTTGGATTTTGATCCTGAATCTGTGGTGTGTCGCTCGGAGGAGCAGAGGTAGTGGATGACTGGTCTTGTCGACGTTTGGATCTGCGCTCCTGACCTGAGGCAGAGGCCGATGCAGCCGCATCCCCTCCTTCTGCCTCGTCATCATCGTCATGTCCTTCTGTCCTCTCCTCTTCTGTCTCCTCATCATCATCATCTCCCTCATCATCATCCTCATCTTCATCATCATCATCTCCGTCATCTCCGTCACCCTCCTTTAGCTTCAGGGGCTCATCCTTCGACCCCTTCAGCCTCAGCATGATCGTCTTATTGGTCGACTCCAACTCCTCAATGCGTTTGGCGGACTGAGCCTGAGTGTCTTGGAGTTGGGCCACCTCAACTCTCTGCTGGTCAATGACCCGAGCTTGCTCTGCCAATTGCTGAGATTGGGCAGCAGCCAAGTCGGTCAGTCTGCGGATCTGGGCCGCCTTCTCCTCGTCAGCAGCAAGCAGACGCATAACCATTCGGTTAAGCGCTGATAGCTGCTCCTCTACCCCAATGTGAGGTAGAGAGAATCCATGTACCTGTGAGGGCTGGGCTGATGGTCCAGCCTGATGTGTGGTGGTGGTGGCAGTGGCTGTGGTGAATATGGGTCGGTGGGTCGATGGTGGTGAAGTGGGGGTGAATGGTCTGGTGATGGATGGGATAGATATAGTGGTGGTGGGTAAAGTGGTGGATGTGGTGGTAGGTGTAGTGGATGTAGTGGCTGTGGTGATGGGTGGAATCTCAGTAGTGGTGGTGGTGGTGGCTGTGGTGGTAGAAGTGGAAGTCACGAAGGTCAACCGACGCTTCTTCTTCTTCATCCCATGTGGTTGAGCCATCCGCTTCCTCCTGGTCCCGGAGGAAGTGGATGCTCCCCCTGCAACTCTGCTCCCTGACCCCGGAACATAGTTGGGGTCAGTATCTCTCGCCGAGGAGTCCCTTGGGTGCTCACCGACCACCTTTAGCCCGTGGTCTGTGGGAACGACTTTGCTTCCCACAGTCCTGGTGAGGGGCTCCTCGTCTGACTCCTCCTCGTCAATGTCACCAGCGACAAACTCCTGATGGAAGCCGGCCATCTCTGCGACCTCTCCGGCAGTGGCTGATCCCGGGGGAATAATCTCTGTATCTGTGCCTCTAGATGGGGCAGGCATGTCATCCCCGGCATCGCCACTATCATCATCATCAGAGTCTGACTCTGGTATAGCAATGTGCTCCACGTCTGAGTCACTGTCCTCGTGGCGCCACTTCCTCTTCGCTGGCGCCACATAATCAACCCGGGCCAGATGCCCAAACAGCCTCCTGACAGGGGGCTTCACCTGCTCCCCCTGTAGACCTTCATCCGTCCAAGTGTCGTGTCATCCATGACCTCGAGGGTAACAGCGTCCTCCTTCTCCTTCGGTAGGGAAGGAAGCTTCTGATCAATGATCATCTGTAAGAATCTAGGGTACATACAGAAGCCTTCCTTCCCCTTCCCCTCGAGGTTCTCCACCAGATAACTGAATATCATCCTCGAGAAGCTGAACGGATGGTTCAGCACCAACGCTGCGTAAGCGTTCTGGATCTGGTCAGATAGCTCATCAAATCCACCCTTCCGTGATGCTATACACTTCAGCAGCACGTGGGCCAAGTACTTGAACTGGGGACAGAGGTTACTCTTGTTGAGTACCCCGGCGTTGATGTCCCCAGAGTACTTGGCTCTCATGAAGCATCCACGGACAGTGAGGGGGTGTAAACGTGTGGGACACTCAGCATCGTCCCCAAACTGAAGTACTATCCTCAGATCCTCCTCAGAAACGGTGATAGCCTCACCGAAGATCGAGCTCCTGATGCAGTGTGGCTCGGTGGATCTGTCTACTGATGCGCCAGCCCAAAAGGCCTGCTGCACTGATCTGTAAGGTGTGCAGGGAGTAGATATAGCATACGCGATCCTCGATCTCTGAAGGAAAGTAATAATGCCAGCAAAGTCGGCTGCATTCCTGGAAGTCAAGTCCAGGTGAGCACAAATGTTGTGCTTAGTGCTCATATTCCAATTACCCGCCATCTGTAACACATAATAACATAAACGTTAGTTTCATTGGCTAAGAGGATAAAGCAACACTTAAACTTTAAATACACATTATCTGTCATGCGATTGGGGATGTACGACTGAAGACAGTCGTGCGATTGAGGTTCAGACGTGCGATTGACCTCATACGCACGACTGAGTGTGCGACTGGGCTCATGCGCATGAACTCTTGTGCGATTACACTAGTCGTGCGACTGAGTCTCATTCGCATGGTTCAGTCGTGCGATTAAGTGATTCGCACCCTTCAGTCGTGCGACTGAAGTTCATCAAGACGACCAGTCGTCTGTCTCATTCGTTTCAGTCGTCCCAAGATCAAATCCACGCAGAACAAGTTTTAACATTCAATTAACCGGTTTTTTAGTGTCGCCTATACTTCCCTAATAACCTATTTTAACCAATTTTAACATATTACTTAGTTTTAATAGGTTATTAGGGTTTGACATTCTCGGTTCGCCTGTTACAGTCGCATTCATCAATTTAGGGTTTCATTCTATCAGATTTCGATGGAATATTACTTCAATATACCTGTAAGATGATGAGCGAAAGTCAGTGACACAGAATCAGCTATAAAAATCAAATAGAGAAAATTTGGGCAGAGTAACGGTACTATATGCGATTTAGGGCGATTTTTGCGAATGAAGAGTCTCTGCGACCGACTCCCCTCTATTTATATCCACTCAAGTTCCAATCGTGCGACTGAGTTCATTCGCACCTTTCAGTCGTGCGAGTGGGACTCAGTCGTGCGATTGGGTCAGTCGCCCTTCTCCAGTCGTCCGACTGAAGTTCAGTCGTGCGACTGACTCACTCGTTCGCATATAAGCATCCGATTGGACTAATCGTGTGTTCCATTCGTGCGAATGGACTTCATTCGTATGGTTAGACCATACGTATGGTCCATTCGTGCGAATGGGTCATACTTAGTTAATTTTTCTGCTATTTTCCCAATTTACCTTTAACTCTTTTATATTAGTTTAATTAACGTTATGAGCTGTTGATCATCTCAGACATGATCGTTTTAATCTAGAAAACACATTGATCACCTCAGACGTGATCCTTTTAACCACTTTGTTCACCTCAGACGTGACCCTTTTAAAAAATACTTTGTCACCGCAGACGTGACTGATATAATTTTTTAAAGAACATGTGGTCATCTCAGACATGACCCGTTTTAGTGAGTTTATTCCTTCTGATTTTCCTGATGTAGTCCGACACTGACTCAAGTTAAAACTTAAAACGAACGAACTAATTTAAGAAGTTAAACTAATTACATAATCAGACATATTTTTGGCTTTTTGTGAGAGATAAATCCAGAGATTGATATCTACGGGATTTGGATCGGGAGTAGATAGCTTCAACTTAGGTTGATCACATCTGGACCAATTCAATTTTTGGAATCATACAGGTAATTCAAATCATTTGAGACTTGTTATAAAACCTTTTGATGCTCAAGTTCTCGGTGTTCATCCAGAATCATTAGCAACATAAGGAAATCATACTGAAACTCTTAGGTTTTCACATTGATTTGAACCTTTGAGAAAGTAGCCACAATGATTGTCAGTATGTTTGTCCACTTAAATCCATACACAGACTTTCGACACAGACTGGTGACTTATTTAGGTTTAATTATTTCAACTAACATTTGTGGATCCCACACTTATATGGTAATCAACATCCCTCAGGAGCTTTTGAGCGGTCTACGGGTATTATTACAAGAAGAGACTATTCTTAGAGCTTTCAAAGAGAAGCCTGTCCTCAGGTCAGTGCCATCGCACAGCAGAGAGGCGGCAAACAACAATGAATTCTAGAATATCTAGGTTATGCTTATCCTCAGGTCAGTGCCATCGCACAGCAGAGAGGCACATAACCTATCTCCTTGTTAGAGCAGCTTATTTTATTTTGCACAAAATGCACCAACAACATACGTCATTAGCTTTATTGCATTTGTCTTTCAATTTTTTCTTTTGCTTTGCTCTAGTTATGGTCATCCGCACACATTTGTGGCGTTTAATTGCTCATTACCCCTTATTGGAATATTGTTGATTGTGTTAACCAGTGATAAGATGGATGCCCACAGTTAGTTGAACACTTTAGTTTTATCTTGTAATCACCAATCCGGTCTAGTTGTCTTTGTGTTGAATCTACCAACATATCATATATGGTCTAGCAGCCTCTAAGTCTACTTTCTTTGTGTCACCTTAGGAGTTGCCAGTTTTCTATCATCTTTCCTTTTAGTATTGCTTAGACTACACAGATTTATTACTTTGAACTTTTGCACATTACTAACACTTAAATTTTAAAGTCCCTCTTGATTTGTTCCTGTGTACTATCATTTTCCAAAGGTATTGAATCGGTATCACAGATACAGTCTACCTTATTTCAGCTTGCTACTCCTTCTCCCTCATTTTTTTTTTTTTTTTTTTTTTTATTTTTTTTTTTAATGTTATCTTGCTGACATATTCTCCCCCTAAAATACTAAAATCATTTCTGGTTTAATTATTTTAGGATTTTAATACACAGCAAGAGAACATGAGTTTAAATAAAATAAACATCAAATAAACAAATCAAAATAAATAAAAATTAAAATTTAAGTACACGACATCGGACTACACATTTTCATCATCAGGAATTACCTCACTTTTCTTTTTAACACCGTTGACCTCTAATAAATATTGAAAACGTGGTTTATCAAAAGCTTTAGTATAGAGGTCAGCGCGTTGAAAATCAGTATTAATTTTAACCACATCAATTAAGTTCTTTTCAAAACAATCCCTTATGAAATGGTATTTAATACCGATGTGTTTGGTCTTAGGATGTTGGACCGGATTTTTAGTTACTGCAATTGCAGCAGAGTTATCAACAAAAATAGGAGTAGATGAGAATTTTAAACCGTAGTCCCGCATTTGCTGTTGAATCCAGATGATTTGAGAACAGCAACTTGCAGCAGCAACATATTCGGCTTCACAGGTTGACAAGGCAACCGATGTCTGCTTCTTACACTGCCAGGTAACTAATCTTCTCCCAAAGAATTGACACCCTGCTGATGTAGACTTGTAGTTCATCTTGCAGCCCCCGTAATCCGAGTCACTATACGCGGTAAGCTCAAAGTCATCATCATGAGGGTACCACAGTCCAAGTGTAGGTGTACCCTTCAGATAACGAAAGATCCTCTTGACCCCAATCAGATGGTTGACCTTTGGTTTAGCCTGATATCTTGAGCATAGACATGTAGCATACATAATATCAGGTCTTGAGGCAGTGAGATACATGAGAGATCCGATCATTCCTCGGTACATGGTGGCATCTACTAGATCTCCATTATCATCCGGTGCTATATCATGATTAGTAGCAAGTGGAGTTCCAGCAGCAGAAGCATTCTCCATGTCAAAACGACTGAGAATGTCTCCTACATACTTGGTCTGATGTAGAAAGATCCCATTAGGTGTTTGATCCACCTGTAACCCGAGAAAGAACTTCATCTCCCCCATGGCACTCATCTCAAATTCTTTCTTCATTACTGCTTCAAACTCTTTACATAACTCTTCGTTCTTTGACCCGAAGATTATGTCATCAACGTATATCTGTACAAGCAGTAGGTCGCCATCCTTTTCCTTAATAAACAGTGTACAGTCAATTACTCCCCTGCGAAAGCCGTGTTTCACAAGATGAGTTGAGAGTTTCTCATACCAAGCTCGAGGAGCTTGATGAAGCCCATATAAAGCTTTGTCAAGCTTGTAGACTCTATCCCGATGATAGGGATCTTCAAAACCCTCTGGTTGACTCACGTAGACTGTTTCTCTGATTTCTCCATGAAGGAATGCACTCTTTACATCTAATTGGTAGACTTTGATCTTCATGTACGATGCATAGGCGAGGAAGATACGAATCGCTTCCATCCTTGCCACGGGTGCAAACACCTCATTGTAGTCAATTCCCTCGACTTGGCGAAAACCTTGAACCACCAGTCGAGCTTTGTTCCTGATAATGACCCCTTGGTCATCCTTTTTGCACTTTAGTACCCATTTGGTGCCAATGACTTTAGCACCTTTAGGTTTATCAACCAGTGTCCATACACCTAACTTCTTAAACTGCAGAAGTTCTTCTTGCATGGCACTCACCCACGCCTCATCATTGAGTGCTTCACTGACATATTTTGGCTCAACCTGCGAGACAAAACATCGATAGGCACCATCATGAATGTAACCTTTTTCCATAACCGAGGCGTAATCAGCTGATACACTGATTTCGGGTTTGTACTCCTGATCTGACATCTCCAATGACATTGTCAAGGGGATGATAAACATTTAGTCGTGATCCTGGAGTAGTAGGAACAGCTACCTCAGAGCCAAGATTATGAACATTTGGTTCTGCATCTGAGGTAGTTGGAGTTTGAGGTTCTGAAGTCGAAGGTGCATCACTCGTAGATGCTTGTGGACTTGCTGGTACTGGAACCTGTTCCTCCTGACTGTTCTGGTCATCTTCTTCAGCTTCATCTTCAGAGGAGGAGTCACTGTCGTTGACTACTCCCCCTGACTGAGTAGATGATTCTCCCTGTGTGCTAGATGGTGTATTCAGAATATCATACATCATCCTAGTTGCTAGCTATCATCCGAGGGAGAGAGAGGTATGTTGAAGGATTTGAAGAATCCATCATAATCGAAGAAGTAGGCGGGTCCTTTTCCTGTAGGTGGTGTGGTATATCTCTGAACGTCGACATTACACCACACTTCTACAAGACCCGTTGAGTTATTGTAAACTCGCTTATTCGGTATGTTGTATCCTAGAAATATTCCTTCATCTGCCTTCTCGCTGAATTTTCCTTCCTGCGTCTTCTTCAGAAGTGTACATGGTGCGCCAAAAGGTTCAAGATACTCCAAATTTGGTTTGCGTCTTTGGAGTAGCTCATAACATGTCTTTCCGTGGCGCTTGACTATTAGGACTCGATTCAGTGTATAACATGCGTTTGCTACTGCCTCATTCCAGAATTGGATAGGCAGTTTCGAGTCCGCTAGCATAGTCCGTGCAGTCTCTATCAAGCTTCTATTTTTCCTCTCAGCAACTCCATTCATCTGAGGCGTGTATGCTGAAGTGAATTGATGAACAATCCCCTTTTCCTTGCAGTATGCCTCCATCCATTGATTCTTGAATTCAGTCCCGTTGTCTGAGCGTACTTGTCTAACCTTTAGCTTGTAGAGAGATTCCAGAGTGGTGACTAATTCCTTGAATGACTCAAATGTTTCTGATTTGGATTTCAGAAACATTACCCAAGTGAACCTTGAGTAGTCATCAGTGACCACAAAACAGTACAGATCGCCTGCAATGCTCCTTGTACTGACTGGACCAAACAGATCCATGTGAAGAAGTTCAAGAGGAAGTTCTATTGAATGAACTTTCTTTTCCTTATGAGACTTCTTTGTCTGTTTGCCTTTCTTGCAAGCTACACAAAAGTCAGGAAGTTGGAAGTTCTTGACATTTACTCCTCTCACTAAGTCCTTCTGAATCAAGTGATTCATCTTCCTTTGACTAATGTGTCCCATTCTCCTATGCCAGGAGATTGAGTCCTTCTCAGTAGCTTTTGATAGAAAGCACTGCACCTCTTGATCCGTTGGAGCAGCTGTTGACAGATCCAAGACATATAAGTCCTTATATCTTGAAGCAGTCATTAGTACTTGATCCTCTGGAATCATGTAGTCCTTCTTCAGCACGTAACACTTGTTGTTGTCGAAGATGACTTTAAATCCTTTATCGCAGATTTGGGAAACAGAAAGCAAGTTATTTTGAAGTTGTTGAACGTAGTTCACCTTATCAAACTTCACCTTCTGATTTCCCACTTCTCCCTGTGCTGTGATGTATCCTCCCTTGTTTCCTGCAAAGGAAACATGCCCTCCTTTTATTTGTTTGACATTTGATAAAAGGGCTCTATTACCTGTCATGTGCCTGGATGCTCCGCTGTCTATAATCCACGTGTTAGTCTCAGCGCTATACCGAACACCCTGCACATATCAAGTAAATGCATTAGTTTAGGTTAGGAACCCAAGCCTTTACTGTCTTGGGTTTCCCAGAGGCATCACACATCATAAACTCTACCCATTGACCTTTAGAAGGTGAGGGTAACTCAGATTCCTTCTTGTCATCAGTATCAGTCACACAGGTGTCTTCTCTTTCCATAAGCCAGATTTGTGCAATGCCTGTTTATGATAAACAGTCGTCTGGCTTACAGGTTGAACTTTAGGTTCACTAGATCTTCTAGGTGGAGTTAGAGAACTCCTCTTAGAAGACCTAGGTCTAGAGTCCTGAAGATCAATCTTCTTCCTGGGTGTCTGATAGAAAGGACAATAGGAAGCAATATGTCCACATTCTCCACAGTTGTAGCACGATCTGCTATCAACCTTATAGTTTGACTTTCTTTGTGGAGAAATGCGTGACACTTTAGTAACATCAATTACCTTAGGTTTTGACTCTAGCATTTTTGATGTTTTCTCTGGTTTAACAAATTTAACTGATTTAACTTGTTTAACTTGTTCAACCTTTTGGTTAACTGGTTTTAGACTTGTTGCATGTGAAAAATTAACATTTGTAGTCTTTTTGGGTTCTGATTTGACTCTGTTTGACCCTGACTTTAAGTTAACCTTTTCAAATTCATTTTCCAGATTAACACAAGGCAATTTACCCTTTGCCTTTGAAGTGGCCTCCTTTTGTTTCTGTCCAGATTCAGTAGATGAACATGATGTGTCTGGATCAGTAACAAGAGGAGTGGTCACCACATGATCCTTGATTGGGTTGTTGTTTACTGGTCTAGACTTGGTGTTCATCAAGGTCTCAGGTGGTGGTGGAACCACTTTGTATCCTAATCCCTCCCCATTATTTCTTTCTCTCACTAAGTGTTGAACTATGTGTGAAGAACTAGTCCAACTATGCAGTTTCTGTTTTAAGGAATTAACTTCTACTTCTAGAACTGCCTTTTGTTTCTTAGTGTCCTCTAGGGAGTTTAGATAGTACCTAATGTCATTTGATTGATTAAAGGCAACTACTTCGGTTTCCCTAAGTTGCTTAGTCAATAGGTCTATCTTTTCTTTATAACTATGCTCATTTTGTTTTAGAACTCTATTGGCCTCAGTGCATAGTTGTAAGTCCTTTACTAAGTTATCATTGTGATCTAATAACCTAGCAAATTTTTCATCAATGCTATTCCTAAATTTATCACAGTTAGAACAAGCATGATTATTAAACAATTGGTCAGTTGTACTTACCTGTGTTGTTTCAGAGGAGTTAGCCATCAACGCAGCATCAGACGTCTCTGGTTCTGGTGATTCTGATTTTTCTGAATCTGACTTGGAAGTTTCCTCCTTTGGTGTGTAACTGACTTCAGCTGCAGTTGTTTCTTCACTGTGTGACATTGCTATATCAACTGCTATATCACCCTCACTCGCAGAATCATCATCAAGATCTTCAACACTTGCAATGTTGGATTCTGGGTTGACAAATCTAAACTCCAGTCCTGTCCTTCATCATCATGAGCAGTCAAGGCTTTTGGGTCCTTGTTTGATGAAGTAGAACTAGAGGCTTGCTTGTCTTGGTGAGTAAAGGATGAGAACGGGTTCCCATTACCCGTCTTCTTTGGTTTGACACATTCCCTCTTGAAGTGCCCTTTCTCTCCACAGTTGAAGCAAGTCACCTTGCTCTTGTCAAAACCAAAAGTAGTATCCTTAGTAGCTATCAAGTTCTGTCCAGTCTTCTTAACAAACTTTTCGCCCTTCGGACAGCGCTAGCTAAGGCCCACATTATATCCATCCTTTCCAGCTCCATTTCATCTACCTGCTCGTAGTCTTCATCAGCCAAGTGACAGTTTCCAATCTTCCCAGCACAAGTCCATCATATGAGTGAACTACTGCGGCGAGAAGATCCATATGCTCGTGCTACTTCTACAGTCACATTACCGAGATTCTCGGTCTTCAATTTGGTAGCACTTGCTTCTGATCCAATATAATGGGTACATGATGACCCAGACGTGTCTGATCCAGAAGTAGAAGCATGTGAAGGACCTGACGAGCTAGACACGAATGCTGTCTGGAGAGGTGCTCCAGAAGTCTTAGCTTGAGGCGTGGCATTGTATAAAGCTGGATTTTGTGTATATGATGACTTCTGTGCTCTATACTTCATCCTTAGTGCTTCTTCACGCAGTCTAAGAATAAAGTCATTTATGTCCAGCTTTATAAGTATACCATTCTGTCTAAGATTAGACACGAATGATGCCCACTTGTCAGGCAATCCATCTGCGAAGTTGCTTACCTTTTCTTCCATAGTTGTTTCCACTCCATGTGTATGCAACTCGCTCATCAAATGGTAGAATCTGTCTATGACTTCATCTAACCCCTCGTTACCAATTGATGAGAAGTTATCGAACTCCTTCTTTAACTCCTTTGCTTTGATTGCCTTTAACGATGCATTCCCATCATATCTTTTCTCTAGCTCATCCCACAGTTTCTTGGACTGCTTGTTCTCTGAGTACTTGTGGAATATTCTTTGGGGATCGACTGAGTTATCATCGCATAAACTCTTTTCTCAGCTATACTTTACTTTCTGTGAGCGTCAGTCATCCCACTCAACGTTAGTTTCACTCCATTCTGCTCCCACCGGTGTACTATATCCAACTTCGATAGCTTCCCACAGATTAGGATCTACTCCATTGAGGTAGATCTCAAAACGTTGCTTCCAACGAGGAAACTCATCTAAAGTCAAGAGCTTTGGTGGTTTATTGTGAATACCCACCTCACTCTCAAGCAGCAGCAGGTTCTGTATTCTTGAGTCCTTCCCCGCAGTAAAGGCTGACATCTGATCTTCCATGATTACTAAACTTAGAGTCTAATCAAATCAACTTTAACTGGTGCGACTGAAGAATGCGAATGGTCCTCTCGTGCGTATGAACTCTGCGATTGGTCCAACCGTGCGACTGAACAGGGCGATTGGTTCAGTCGTGCGAATGAATCTGGTTCGTGTGAGCTATGCGAATGAAAGGGTTCAGTCGTGCGAATGAGGGTGCGACTAGGTCCAGTCGTGCGAATGAGCACTGCGAATGAGTCTAGTCGTGCGAATGAGCCACTCGTGCGACTGAAGCTGCTGTTTTGCGAAAATTTCTAGGTTTGACGGGTTTCAGCCGTAAAAATTCGAAATTTTGCAAGTCCAAATCGTCTAGGTTCGTAGAAACTGAACTTTGATGAGCAGGGAACGTCCAAGATCACTTTTTGATGCAAAAGATTGCGTTTTTCGTGCAAAAACACAAACTTTTATGCAATCTTGATTGAATCAACACGAAATCAAGAGCCAAAGCTCTGATACCACTTGTTAGGACCTGGTATTTGAACGAAATACCGAGTGATTGCGTGTTAAACCAACTCAAATAGTGCGGAATCCTATTTGATTGGCGATCCAATCAGTGAGAACACACGATGAATCAATCAAGAATTGATTTCAACGTCAGAAATCGATTAGGAACCGATCTGATGTGTTCTATGAACTTGGAGAACGATTTGGGAGGCCTCTGGACGGCTAGGGTACGTCTGGAGTCGTAATGGGATGAATACTTACGTTTTCCCACGAATTGGGTCTATTTATAGGTTAGTATTGTTCAATCGTGCGACTGGGCCATAAGTATGGTTCAGTCGTGCGATTGAACCATGCGGTTGATCCATCCGCACGACTGAGTGTTCAGTCGTGCGATTGAGTCAATCTTATGTGTCAATCATACGACTGATCCAGTCTCCTGGTTCAGTCGTGCGATTGATTCAATCGTATGAAGTTATTCATGCGTGTGGTCCATTCGCATGGGCCATCCGCATGAGAACTTCATTAAGTTAAGTTTGAATGTTCTATTTAATACAACTTAATGTGCACTCATTCAAACATTCATAAACCCAATTAATTCAATCACAACTCATTAATGAAATATTAAACATCACAAGTAACAACCAATTCATATCATTTCATTAATCACTTACAATTACATCAAAAACAGACAGACAAGTTCATTACATTACAAATCCTGATCTAGGGACATACATGTATCAACAAAATATGACGATAAATAAAGGATGGTGAGGTTCTTGAAGCTGTATGGGTTCTCCGGAAGGAGGCTTGGTCTAATATCTATATCTACAATAGGCGAGCTCATCATGGTGATCAACCAGAAGATCAAGATGGGTGAGCTTCAAGACTTGCATTCTCCACCAAGTCAAGCTGCACCTGAAGTTGAGGTCAAGCTTGAACCCCAATAGAAAACAAAACCAAGACCTACTACTCATCCACAGTCATCTACATTTTCTAACCCAGAGCAGGGTCCTGAACCTTCTTTTGAACATGTGAAGGGAAGGACCAAACTAAGAAGGAAAAAGAAAGACAAGGTAATCAAGACCAACCTTCTCACTTGAAGTACAGAAAGTGGAAAAGGATGGCCATTAGAAGAGTTTTAAGCCAAAAAAGAAGAAGAAGTATAAGGCATCCACCTCTACACCTCAGGATGAGCCAGAACATCCTGAGGGTGAACCAAAATAGGCTGCGTAATCAACTCTCTTATTAGTAGAGTCTTTAGCTGCCAAGAGACCCATCATTCTTATATGTACTCTCCAAACCCACAAAGCTGTTGATACTAATGATGGCTGTAAACAAGTAGAAGCTCAAGATTCATAGTGATCTTCAAGTTTTGGTACCACCCGCCTAGGGGAACTTTGTAAGAGTTTATCTTAAAGGCTGATGCTAACCAAAGATCTCTCAGCATGCACTGAAGTATAAGGAAGTTACTTCGAAATATTTGACTATGTACAATGAAAAATAACTAAGTGTCAAATCTTCCAAAGCCAAAGACAGAAATCTTCCGAAGCCAAAAGTGAAGTCTTCCGAAGACTAAGAAGCCATGTGTCTACTGACACACTTTTCATAAAACTAGACCACCTTTCTGCTGCCAGCTCTTAAGACTCACCAAACTTATATAACATGGTGATCACCATTTTACTTTTGTTAACTGTACAATATGGTCTTTTATCTATAACTTCCAACTTTTGTGCTTTTATCTTTATTATAATACAATAGGATGTGAGCTATGGCATGTCATAGTCACATGTCAAATGGCAATCTACTTTATGACTTTACATTGATCTTGTTGTCTAGATTAGTGTCAAGCTGGCATTTAAAGTATAGCAGGTTGTAGAATTGGGTATTAAGTATTTCATTGTATCCGTATTAGGACTAAGCCTTGTAACATTGGTAAAAACACTTGAGAGCAACGTACATCATCCTTGAAAACCAATCTTTGTGTTCTTGAGTGTTCTTACTTGTTTGTTCATTGTTTCTTTGCATGGTTCCCTATTGGATTGTAACACCCGGAAAATTTTAAAAGAACAAGAAAAGAGAATAAAAAGGAAGAAAAAACAATAAAACCCACGTCAAGGGGTTATAGGTGTATAAAGGACAAAATTTTTATAATAATTTGTACAAAAGTGGGTGTGGCCGCCCACACCCATGTTCCATCAACTTTCATTCGGTTTCTAGATAGAGAAAACAGAGAATTTCGGGTTTTTAGAGAGAAGAAGAAGAGAAGTGCAGATTCAGGTTAGATTTCTAGTGTTTTGAGTGTTCTGGACTGATTTTCAGCTTTCATGTATGTGCTTATTTGTTCTTGTGTGTTCGGTTTTGTGTTCGGTTTTGTGTTCGGGTGTGTGTTTTAGGTGTTTGAACTCACAAGCATCCGGGTTTGAAGAAGTCTTGCTCGAAAGTTGCAAGAGGTGAGTTCTAGATCCCTGTTCTTAAATGTTTTAACTTGTTTTGGGGCTGAGAATACATGCTTTAATGTTTTTATTTAACTTGGGTGTGTACCCGTATGTATGTGTATGTGCCCTGCTTAGGAGGGTGTATGTTTGAGAGGGTGTTTGTTTGGGAAGGATTTTGTTATCTTCATGTTATATTCCTGGTGATGATGGTTAGTATGTTAGAACTAGGTCTACAACATCTTAGAATGATGATTTAGGGACTGAAAATGATGTTAGTTACAAGTTAGTTGTTCATGCGCCTGAACAGTAGTCCATGCGCCCGACCGCCCAAATGCCTAAGTGTCCCCCAAGCGCCTAAGGATCATGCGCCCCAATAGTGCCCGAAGGCCCAAAGTTCCCATGCGCCTAAGTCAGGCCCATGCGCCTGCATAGTGCCCATGCGCCTAGAATATTTCCCAGACGACTAAGTGTTAGGCCATGCGCCCATATAATGCTCATGCGCCCAAAATCTGCCCATGCGCCTGTGTTCCCATTCGCATGAGAAGTCATGTGCCCGCATATTGGCCATGCGCCTGCATAGTGCCCATACGCTTAAAGACTTAGAAAATTTCCTGAAATTTTGGAAAGAAAGGGACTTTTAGACAATGACTTGGAATGTTTCCGCGGATGATGTATGATGTTGTATGTTGATGGTATGCATGTTTATCGCATGTTTCTTTATGTTCCTTATTACGTATTATTACGTGGCTTTACGTGGTGTGATTATGTTAATGAACGTAAAATATTATCTTAACAAAACGAAAAATTTAAGATAATAAAAGTGGAACATAATGAATGAACAAATGAAAGTCTTGCAAGCAAATGTGAGGAGGTTCACAACTCGATGAGAGTTGTTAGCTCAACTGTGTGTTTTATAGCGTGCGATCTTGGCTAACCCTTGAGGGTTCACACACAGGAGGAGTCAGTCTTAGTGACTGCTCCATACGTGCGATATGGGATCCTTGTCGCTTAACCCTAGATGTGATGGTTTCGTGCCCTAGAGGAGGGTTAAGCATATGACAGGATCTGGATAGAAGTGAAAGATAATGTAGTGCGAAATGTACGAAACGTGCGATGCATACGAAAACAAATGATGACGAAGATAATGATGTTATTATTTATGTGTATGTACGATGCATGATCACGTGCGAAAGTAAAGAAAATGTTTTAACTAATGGAAGGTAATATATATTTTTATACAACTAAAACTCACTCAGCGACGCTGGCTTTTATGCATTTTCTGTTGGCAGGTAATGGTTGCTGAGGATGGTACGGGGTGAAGCTACTTGGAAAGTTTTGGATGGCATCCATTTTATGTAATAATGATTTTTTGTGTTGTAATTCAACCAATTGATATTTTGTAACGATTAACAATGTTTTATTATTTGGCAAAACCGATTATCAATATATGAAATGGTTTTAGTTAAATTATTCCGTTGCATTATTTAAATGAAGTTTTATGTATTTTTTTAATATGTTGTGCAATGATTATTCAACTATAAGCGTTCCGAAATGGGGCATTACATGTATCTAGTAAATGTGTTATCTCCAACTGTGAAACAGTTGTTGCACAACCATAACCGGTCCTGCATTCTTAGATATACATAAGTAAACCAGAGTTATTGGTGCATGACAAAATGTATCATAATCAAGCCTGACCCAGACTTCCCCGCTCGAGTGCTAATGTAAGGCCCCATTCCCGGGACGCTCACAGTTGGTGATTCATCGCACATAAAATATAAACATGCATTTACATTTACTAAAACGTTGCAGCGGAATACTTAATACCCATTTCATATATAAATAATTGCTTTTACAAAATAATACATCATTGTTAAGTTACAAAGTATAATTTGTTGCATTACATAACAAAAACATTATCATAATACAAAATGGATGCCATCTAAAACAAGCCAAGTAGCTGCCCCGTGCCATCCTCAGCAACTCTTACCTGCCAATTGGAAAATACATAAAAAGTCAATGTTGCTGAGTGAGTTGTAGGTTTAATAATAAAATACTTTACATTCGTTTAAAACCATTACTTTACTTTCATTCGCAATCATACATCATACGTACAAATAGATAATCTTATAATTATCTTTCTTCATCATTCATCATCGTAAATCATTCGTTACCATTTGTTCATTCATTCATTCTCTTTCATCCCGTACATTCCATACGTTCATCATTAACCTTTACGTTCATTTGGACCAATGCCATATGCTATACCCCAAACGTAGGCACGAAGCGGGTACTAGGCCGAAGTCTATAAATAGACCCCTAACATTACGCACGAAGCCTGACACCAATACCGGGGCAAGAGACAAGGATCCCATACGTGTGTATCCTTACGGGTTAGCTAAACCACACATAGTTGAGCTAAAAACATTTTAGAGTTGCGCACCTCCTTTCATTTGCTTGCAAGACTTTAGATTCAATTATTCATTCATACATGCATGCATTCATTCTTTATGTTCCTTTTTTCATTATCATTAACTTCCACTTTCATTACATAATACTTTACGTTCATTTCATAACCATACCACGTAAAGCCACGGAATAATGCGTAATAAGGAACATAAAGGAAACGTAACATAAACATACATAGCATAAGCATGCATAACATCATCACACATCATATACAACATCATGTAATCATCATATATCATCCCTGGGAACATTCCAAGTCAAAGCCTGAAACTTCCTTTTCCCCAAAATTTCAGAAATAATTCTAAGTCCTTTAGGCGCATGGGCACTATGCAGGTGCATGGCCTTTCAGGCCTATGGGAAATCTTTGGGCGCATGAGCACTATATGGGCACATGGCCAACACTTGGACATTCTGGGCGCATGGGCACTATGCAGGGGCATGGTTCTGACTTAGGCGCATGGGCACCTAGGCGCATGGGCAGGTTGGGCGCATGGGAACACTTAGGCATTTAAGGTATATCCTAGGCGCATGGATTCTACTTGGGCGCATGGATTTAAGGCGCATGGGGACTTATGCATTTTAACATATTTCCAGGCACATGGGCTACTATTCAGGCGCATGAGCAACTAATTGTAACTAAAATCATAATCCAGTCTCCAAATCCAATTCTAACATGTTCCAAGCTTTGTTCTAACATTCTAAGCAACATAAACATGCTCATAACATAAATACAACCCTAAATCATCCCAAACTTACACCCACCCACATACACGTACACATATACATACAGGTAAACACACCCACTTAATAAAGACATTTAAACACGCATTTTCAGCCCCAAACAAGTTTAAAACAGTTAAAATGGGGGATCTGGAACTCACCTTTGACAACTTTCAGGCAAGACTTCTTCACACCCGAATGCAAATGAATTCAAACACCTAGAAACCCACCAAAACACACACCCAAACATACAATCACATATAAGCATAAACCCGATACTGAAAATCAGTCAAGAACACTTAAAAACATCGAATTCTTACCTGAAAAACCCAACTTGGGTTTTATTACTTTCTTTTCTTTTATTCTTATTTTCCTTTTAAAAATCCAGGTGTTAAATGTCCACCCCCCTTATATAAGTTTCGTCCCCGAAACCTGTTATTCCTCAAAAAGATGTGGGTAATGCTGTCTCTTCTCCTTTTCAGTCTCCCACGTAGACTTGGATCCCTTTCTATACTTCCACTGTACTCGCACCAAGGGAACCACTGTATTCCTTAGCCTCTTCTCTTTGCGATCAATGATCGCCGCTGGTTTCTCCACATAATTGAGCCGTTCATCTACTTCAATGTCCTCCAGTGGTACAATCGTATCTTCATCGGCTGAGCACTTCCCCAGATGAGATACATGGAATATCGGATGAATTCCACTTAACTCATCGGGCAACTCCAACCTATAGGCCACCTCTCCTACTCGAGCAATGATTCGTAAAGGCCCTATGTATCTCGGACTCAGCTTGCCCCGCTTTCTAAACCGAATAATACCCTTGTAAGGTGAGAATTTCAGCATGACTCTATCACCCACCTTGAACTCAATCAGTCTACATCTCATGTTCGGGGACAAGAGGAGGAACTTATTTTACCATAAAATAAGTTTTAAAGAGTATGTATTTCACCCAAAAAGTCTTAATTAAAACGGGGGTTCATCAGACTCACCTAGTGGTGTCCTTGTGGTTATTATGTAGATACTCGGGTTTTTGGTGTGCTACCAGCTAGAATGCCTCCTAAGTTCATTTTATATGTATCATCATCCTAGTAAATAGGTATCTTTGTCCATCCCATGTGTGTTAAGTATACTTCACTTGTTTTGTTCGTTTTTGTTACACATTTGTAGTTAAGCTTCATGCCTTGAGTTTTGGAGTCTTATCTTGGGTTTTATCTAAGTATGAGTCTATATACTATAATTTTAGATTACAACGTACATTATAATTTTATTTTAGTTTCAAAACAGTAAGCTTTTAGTTATTGGTAATTTTTTACCCTAGACTTTTTTGAGTTGACACTTTTAACCGTAAAGTTTTTATTTTACGCTTTACTGTTATGACAAAATTTATTTGTCTTAGGTGGGTTAGGCTAGTAGAATATATCACTTTTTTGTCATTTGAGTTCTCTTATTGGTTTTAATAATTTAATTTTAAAATAGACGTTTTATGTTGTCTAAACGTGGCTTTATACTTGGTAAATTACGGGTTGTTATATCTAGAAAGGCTGGTGCAACCAAAACGAATCACTTAGACTATTTTGGTGCAACTAATAAAGGACTTACAAAGCTAAGTGTGGAAATTCCGAAGGAAAAGGATCTCTTCCGAAGACAAAGTGTAAGATCAACTTCCGAAGGAAAACTCCAACTTCCAGAGACAAAATATTCACTTCCGAAGATCATGACTTAGAGTGAAAGATCAGAAGTCAACTTCCGAAGTATGAAAGAAGTCCTCAAGCCTCGGAATTATAGAAGCCTCTTCCGAAGTATAAGTGGCTTTGGAAGAACTTGTTCTTCCGAAGCCAACTTACCTTCGGAAGACACTACTATTATCCAGTGGACATAAGTATGGTCTCTCTGACACTCCGCTGCAAACCTTTGAGATACTGCATGGCGTTTTCTCAAAAGCCATGTAGTTGACCATACTTTATTCCACTGCTTACCTTTATCAGTCTGTATAGTTGCCAACTTTAGTTGGTGACAAAAGGTAAGTCATGGACATGTCATGACTACCATATCTTAGATAATACGTTATCTAAGATACCTTAACTTCAGCATTGTAGTATATGCTTTAGTCTTAGGTTTCCAGCTAGTATCAAAGTATATCTGACTGTAAGATTTAGTATATATAGTTTCTCACTGTAACTCTTGTTTCATGCTTGTAAGATTCTTGTAATACTTTGAGTTGAGAAGTAATATATACAAGTGCCTTGAAAATAATTCCTTTGTGTTCTTTGCTACTTATTATATTATTATAAACTCTTAGAAGAGATTCTACTTCATCTGATCTGAGTGTAGTATAAGTGAGTTTGAGAGAAATCCAAGTGTTAATTGACAAAACCCGATCCTGCAATTGGTATCAGATCTTTTTAGGCTCTTGATTGTGAGATCTTACCATCCTAATCAACATGTTTTTCACTCCTCCTTACACCACACTCAAAATGGCCCTCAACAAGTCTGAAGTAGAGATGGGGACGACGACTAAAGCACCCATCATCACCACTGAAAACTTCAGGTCATGGAGCAGACGCATGGAAGGCTTCATCAGGTATCAAGACAACAAGATGTGACAATCTATTGTCAATGGCCCGTATAAGCCAAAGGTGGCTGGTGGAAACGGTGCCATGATAGAAAAAGTCGTTGAAGACTACTCTGATGAGGACCGGAAGAAGCTGGACATTGACAGCAATGCTATGACTGTTCTTATGACTCCAAGAAGGACTCACTGAAGCAGCAGTTCGAGAACTTCACCTACATTGCTGGAAAGACCCTCAGTCAGCAATACTTCAGGTACATGGATCTCATTTCTTCCCTTCAGTCTGTGGGAATTGCTCTTGAACTTAGAGACCTCACAAGAAAGTTCATGAGTGCACTCCCCAATGAGTGGACGTTCTACTGTGTCTCCATCATGAGAACAAAAAATTTGAACACCCTCACCATGACCGAACTCTATGGCATCCTTGATGGATACCGTTTGGAAATGGAAAACAAGAGAGACCATCAGACAAGCAGACCCTTGAGTCTTCCTGCTAACAATGCTTTAATGGTTGCTGAAGGCTCAGGACCCTCCCAACCTCAACAGTACCTAACTTACACCCAGCAGCCATCCTGTTCTTCTGGGCCATACATCACATTTCCTGAGACTCTAAGGTCTCAACAAGCTCAGCAAAGTTCCTTTCAGGACAGCTGTGCTTTTGTCTTAGGAAGTGGACACTCTAGTGATTATCAGTATTGCTTTGATGATCTAGAGTGCTTCAGCCCATATGACGTGGAATATATGGACATAGTCCAACAAATGGCTCTCTTAACCTACAGAGCAAAGAAGTTCTTCAAGAGAACTGGAAGGCAATTTCCCCATAACCCAATCAACAGCAAATTTGGGTTTGACAAAACCAAGGCCAAATGTTACAACTGTAATCAACTTTGTCATTTTGCAAGGGAATGCAAGGCTCCCAAGTCTAATCCGGGAACGCCACAGGCCTCAACACATCCCTCTACACCAAAGCCCACTGGAAAGTCAACAGAGACAGCTGCAATGGCTGAAGAAGTTGACTGGAGCTTCATGGTACAGGATGTGACTCCTGCTCAAGCACTCATGGCCGGAACAGATGACAATAAGGTATATGAACATCTCTGTACACCTGCCTGTATTGCTAAGGTTAAACTGTATCAGGACTACAATATGGAAATTAAATCCGATATTGAGTCTTTAAATGTTTTAAAATCTGATTTTACAAGGGCTGAATCTGACTATCAAAGAAAGATTGAGGAGTTGGAGAAAACTGTGTCCTTATTAAAACATGAACACACAAACTATAAGACTCAAATAAAGAATTTAATATCCAAATTCTCTGAGGCTCAAGCCCAGCTTGTCACAGCTGAGGCTCAAGCTAGGAAGTATGCTATTTCTGAGCAAAACTTCCAAGCCATTCTTGCATCATCCTCTCACTCAATACTTTGTTACCAAAACAAAGGTGGGTTGGGAACCAATGAAATTGCTCCACCACACTCTTATGAGTCTATAAGACAACCAAGGTATGGTACTGAAGAGCAAGAGGTTCCATCTGCTGACCCACCTTCACATGAGTCAAAGAGTGATGCAACCATGGAGGCCATCACAGGGAAGAACCATGTAATTTTACCCATTCCTACCGGTGATGATCAACCCCTGACCCCCAAAGCCAGAAGAAGCAGAGCTAAGGCAGCCAGAAAAACTGCCAAGAAAGTGGCTGAGTCTAAGCTGAAGATAGACCCACAGCAAAAGGGTATATTAATCTCATCTGGATTCCAGGTGATAGGAAACTCTGATTAAGGAAAGGAGTGTAGTACCAGCACTCCTGTCCTACCAAAGGATCAGAAGTTAAAGGGAAAGGTTGCTGATGAAGAGAAAAAGAACAAGAAACAACAATCCTCAAATTCCCATAAGATTAACATTGCATGCATAATGTGTGGTCTGCAAAACCATATGGCCAAAGATTGTTACTACAATCCTGCTAGCACACATTATGCAAATAATGTTAAAAAAGAAGGAGTCAGAGAAGGTATCTCATTTGGACCATATCAAATGGTTCAAGTGATGAAAAAGGGAAAACTTGTTTCCGAAGCAAGGTTGCTTTCGGAAGAAAGCCCTTCTTCCGAAGGGAAAATGGCTTCGGAAGCTAAAGCTGTCAAGACTCAAAAGAATAAAATGGTCCCCTTGAAACCATCCAAGAAGAAGATTACTTCGGAAGAAAAGGTGGTGAAGGCTTCTTCCGAAAAGAAAGAAGCTTTGGAAGAATGCCATGCTGTAAAAGCTTCAACAAGCTCATCCTCCATGATCAACCAAGGGATGGAATGGAAGATCAAGGAAGATGCTGCAGCCCAAACCTCTTCCTCAAAGACATCCATTGAACCACCATGCATAAATTTTGGTTCAATTATGTCACTATCATTGGAAGAACCCAAGACCAACAAGGCTTGGGTTTCTAATCAAAACTAATCATCTCATCTTATGTGCAGGGACATCCATATGAAAAGAATAACAATGTTTGGCTTGTGGATAGTGGATGCTCCAGGCACATAATAGGGAACAGATCTCTCCTTCAACAATTTCAACATTATGATGGAGGTCCTGTCCAGTTTGGAGTTGAGGCCAGAGGATATATTTCTCGCAGAGGAAGTATATCCAATGGAAAATTAAAAGTTGACAAAGTTCACTTTGTCAAATAGCTTGAACATAACCTGTTAAGTGTTTCTCAGTTATGTGATCAAAAGCATCAAATGCTCTTCACAGAACATGAGTGCATTATCCTTAAACACGGGATGACAATTCCTCAGGAATTGGTGCTTCTTAGATCTCCCAGGAAAGGGGATATGTACAAGCTGGATATGAACAATGCTTCCCCAATGGGTGAAGTATCATGCTTTCTTTCCAAAGCTGATGTAACACCCGGTTATTTATTTATTTTGAAGCCGACGAATGAAGAAAAAGAAATAAAGTCTAAAGTCGAGGGACCAAACTCGCCACCGAGAGAAAGTTGAGTATGTGGTAGTATTTAAAGGGAGAGGGCAGCCCTTACCCTCTCCCCACACTCACATTTCAGCAAAAAGAGAAGAGCGAAAGGGGAGAAAGAGAGAAAAGGTTGGTTCGGGTAGATTTGAGCGGGCAAAATCGTCGTGTAGCGAGTCCAATCAAAGCTCTTCTCATTGTGGTCATTTGTGTGAGTTCTAGGACTCGTCTTTTACTTGTTTTCAACCAATTTTGGGGCTGGAAAGCATAGAAAACCCGTTTTTGTATGTGTGTGTTTGACCCATTTGGGTGTGTTACGTGTGATGCGTTTGGAGTTTGTTTCCGGGCTTGTGTGTGCTTAAATGGTGTTGTGGTATCCATTCCTAAGGTTTAGGATGGTTGATGTAGGCTTAGAATGGGTTTGGATGAGCTTAGAGGCCGAAAATGGTAGATTGGGTTCGGGATGAACTCCTTTCTGCATCAGCTAGGGCTAGGAGACCGACTGAAGGCCATACGGCCGACTGAGGGGCGATTGAGGTTCATTCGCACGATTGGGGCTCATTCGCATGATTGAGGGTTCATTCGCACGACTAAGGTTTCATTCGTACGATTGGGAGTCCAGTCGCATGGGGAGTCATACGACTGAGGGTCCAGTCGCATAGGTGCTTAGTCGTATTAGTTTCAATCGCATGGGACTCAATCGCATTGAGTCCATTTGCATGAGGTCAGTCGCATAGGTGCTCATTCGCATTAGTTCCATCCGCATGAGGTCCATACGCACGACTGGGTGTCCATTCGCATAGATGTTCATCCGCATGAGTCCAATCGCATTATGTTCAGTCGCCTGGAGGCCATGCGACTAAAGGGTGTCCATACGCCAAAATAGGGCTGTTGTACCCGGGGAAACGTGTAGTTTAAATTACTGACTTTCAGGGGAAAGTGTAGATGTAAGTTATGACATGAAAATTCCCGTAAGTTCATGTAAGATGACTGTTGAGGCCTTAGAGGGTATGTTGGGCATGGTGATGATGATGTTGCATATTTATGCATGATGTATGTTATGTATATATGATGTTGCCATGTATGATGATGATGATTGTATATGTTGACGTTCATGATAATGATGAATGTTTATCTTTCCTGTGACTTTACGTGTTATGTTAATGAATGAAATGAAAGTATCATGTAATGTAAAGTGGAAAGTAATAAAATAGGAACATGATGAATGCATGCATTAATGAATGACGAATGTAACAAAAGTCTTGCAAGCATTAAATATCGGGACACGCCATTAAAAGTGGTTAGCCCAATGGTGTGCGGGTTTGCTACCCCGTTAGGATGCACATTGGGGTCTTTCTCTGTGATTGACCATTTGTATGGAACCATTGTTGCTTGCCTTAGGTACTCTGGCCAGAGGTGCTGGGCACCGTGAATGAAGGTCTATTATAGGCTTAGGTCCAGTACCATGAGCATGAAGGGCATAGCACATGACAATGGTATACCTAAACTTTTTCCTAGGTACTGTGGCCAGAGGTGCTGGGCACCGTGAATGAAGGTCTATGATAGGCCTAGGCCCATTATAATGAGCATGAAGTGTAAAGTTCATGGTGTTGACGAAAGGAAAAGATATAATGATGAACGAACGAATGAAAGTAAGAATGAATGAATGAAAGGAAGTTAATGAATGATGAAGATAATAACTATTATCTATGTGTACGTATGATGTGTGATCGCATGGATGTAATGAACGGTTTTAACAAAAGAAAAGTATGTTTTATTATAAAACTAGAACTCACTCAACAACGCTGACTTTTTATGTTTTTCCAGTTGGCAGGTAATGATTGCTGAGGATGACACTGCGAGGCTACTCGGCTCTTTTGGGATAACATCCATTTATAATGCTTTTGTGATGTAATGCAACTTGGATTTTGTAATTGGATAATGATGTATTATTTGGCAAAAGCTATTATATTGAAATGGAAGGAAGTTTTAAATGCTTCCGCTGTGATATTTTATGAAAGTTAAATGTAATTATTTGTTTTACGTGCGATGAATGACCAACTGTAGGCGTCCCGGGAACGGGGCCTTACAAGTTGGTATCAGATCCAAAGTTTGAGTGAAATGGGTAAATTTTCAAAATAAACCTTAACTTAAACTGATAATGGGACGGAATGGGAATGGGATGCCAATCTGAGTAGCTGCGTGCCATAAGGTATTTTCTTAATGATAACCGGTATTATGTGCGCATGTTATATGGTTTATGTGTTGTATGTAGATTTAGATACTGATGTAGTCAGGATAGGTAATGCTCGGAGTATGAAGAGTAAAGTAAGTGGCTAATCACAACTGGCCACTGTAATTAGGGACTTACTATACTTGACATAAACTGAGTTGTTCCCTTGAATGACCGTGTTGGTGTTTGAATCTTTCAGTGTGATAGAGAATGGCCGGTGGTAGAACTTCTAAAGCTTCTAGGGGCGGAGGTCGTGGTGGGCCTGGTGCTGAACCGCGACCCAAAAGAGGAAGACCAAGAGTTGAAAGGGTGGTTCCTGAAGAACCTGAGACCCTTCATCCGGAGGCTGGGGATAGGAGTGCTAACTTGAGGGCCTCGGTAAATGAGGCTGTTGTTAAAGAAGTGCATCAGGTCATGCAGACAATCTTACCGTCTGTGGTGACCGAAGTTATCAAGGCAGTGAAAGAAGGAGAAAGAAAGGAGAGAAATAGGTCTTCGGGAGGACGAGAGCAACCGGAGCCTGAAACAATTTTCTCTGATAATGAAGAAGAGGAAGAGGAAGATGAGCCCGTGCAAGAGGTGGTACGAGGCTGTAGCTATGGGACGTTTATGAGATGCAAGCCCCCTACTTTCGATGGTAATGGCACTACTGCCGCTGCTCACCGGTGGGTGAGGGAAATGGAGGCTGTTCTTGATATCAGCGAGTGTCGGGAGGACCAGAAAGTGAAATTTGCTATCCACTCGTTTGCGGACTCAGCTTTATGCTGGTGGGATAATATTGTCCAAGTTGAGGGTAATCGGGCAATCGGGAGATTGAGATGGCCCGAACTGAAGAAGTTGGTGATTAAGGAGTTCTGTCCTCATAGAGAAATGGATAAAGTTGAAGGAGAGTTCCTGCATCTGGAGGCGGGGACCATGACACACCAGCAGTACACCACAAAGTTCAACGAGATGGCACGTCTGGTGCCGGATCAGGTGACACCTCTGTCTCGAGAGATCAAGAGGTATATTCAGGGCTTGCCGGCAGATATTTGCAGGCACATGATCGCCGCCCGACCGAGCACGTTTAGGTCGGCGGTGGATTTAGCAAGGAGATTGTATGACGAGAGGGCTGTGGTGGTGGTGGCTGAAGGTGGCAGGAAGGGTGGAGGTGATTGAAACTGGCAGGGGAAGAGGTTCGGTCGAGGTGATGCCTCGACGGGTAAGAAGAAGGCACGGGTGGACGACCGTCGTGTGGTCACATCGGGGGCAGGTGTGAAGAAGTGCGGTAGGTGTAGGAGAGAGCATAGTGGGGAGTGTAGGTTTGGGTCGAAGTTGTGCTTTAAAATGTGGGAAGGCGGGGCACATGGCAAGGGAGTGTCGTACGGTCCGGTGCTTTAACTGTGGTGAAGAGGGTCACATAAGTAAGGATTGTAAGAAGCCAAGCGCTGAGGGTTTCGGGGTGAAGAAGACGGGGAATGAAGGATCGAGGGCGAGTGGCAGGGCATTCACCATGACACAGGAGGAGGCTAGGACGGACCCTGACTTTGTGTCCGGTACGTTTCTAGTGAACCAAACTTTAGCTTCTGTGTTATTTGATTTTAGTGCTAGTAAAAGTTTTATTTCTACTGCTTTCTGTGCTAAGCTGCCTATTAGTAGAAGACATGTTGAAGCGCCCTTTGATGTAGAAACTGCCATAGGTAAGTCTACCCGAATTTCTGAGATGATAGAGAACTGTGATGTGGAGCTAGAGGGTCACAAGTTTCCTGTTAGACCGTTTGTGATGACCTTAGGTGGTTTCGATTTGGTTCTTGGGATGGATTGGTTAGCGGACTACGAGGCGAACATTGTGTGTCGCAAGAAGATGATTCAGTTGTCAGCGCCTTAAGGGAGTTCGGTGACGGTTTATGGTGATCGGGTCACGACGATTCCGAAAGTAATTTCGATGGCGGTGGCGGGAAAGTGTATGAGGCGTGGATGTAGTGCCTACTTGGCCTATGTAAAGGATGTGGATACGCCAACACCACAACTAGCCGATGTACCGGTTGTGTGTGACTTTCCAGACGTGCTCCCAGAAGACTTATCAGGAGTGCCACCTGACAGAGAGATTGAGTTTTAGATTGATCTGATACCGGGTGCCCAACCTGTTGCCAAGGCACCGTATCGTCTGGCTCCGACAGAGATGAAAGAGTTGATGGAGCAGTTGCAAGAGCTGCTTGATAAGGGGTTCATTAGACCGAGTATCTCTCTTTGGGGTGCTCTAGTCCTGTTTGTGAAGAAGAAATACGGTAGTATGAGGATGTGTATTGACTACCGTGAGCTGAATAAGCTGACGATAAAGAACCGATACCCCTTACCGAGAATAGATGATTTGTTCGATCAGCTGCAAGGTGCCAGTTGGTTTTGAAGGATAGATCTTCGATCGGCCTACCATCAGTTGAAGGTGAAAGAGCAG
Source organism: Flaveria ramosissima (assembly GCA_025215565.1). NCBI lineage: Eukaryota > Viridiplantae > Streptophyta > Magnoliopsida > Asterales > Asteraceae > Flaveria > Flaveria ramosissima. The sequence goes on from CM046037.1 coordinate 79,715,685, forward strand.
GATATCCCTAAAACAGCTTTCCGCACGCGATATGGTCAATATGAGTTCCTTGTCATGTCTTTTGGTTTGACCAATGCGCCAGTTGCTTTTTTGGATCTGATTAATCGAGTGTGTCGGCCGATGTTGGATAAATCAATGATCGTGTTTGTTGATGATATCCTGATTTACTCGAGGAGCGAGACAGCATGCCGGTCACATTCGGGAAGTTATAGAGACGTTGAGAAGGGAGAAGTTGTACGCCAAGTTCTCCAAGTGCGCGTACTAGTTGCGCGAGGTTCAGTTCTTGGGTCATGTGGTGAATCCTGATGGGATAATGGTGGACCCGACAAAGGTGGAGGCGGTTATGCAATGGAAGTCACCAAAGACGCCATCCGAGATTCGTAGCTTCTTGGGTTTGGCAGGCTACTACAGAAGATTCATCCAAGACTTTTCTAAGATCGCTTCTCCATTAACTATGTTGACCCGAAAAGATGTGAAGTTTGTATGGGGTCAGGCTCAAGAGAAGGCGTTCGAGGAACTGAAGGCGAGATTGACTCAAGCTCCTGTCCTGTCATTACCCGATGGAAATGAAGATCTGGTGGTCTATTCTGATGCTTCCTACTCGAGGTTGGGGTGCGTGTTAATGCAGAGAGGAAAGGTTATAGCCTATGCATCCCGACAGTTGAAGGTTCATGAGGTCAATTATCCCACTCATGACTTGGAGCGAGCAGCCGTGGTCTTTGCACTAAAAATTTGGATGAACTATCTTTACGGGACGAAGTGCACCATATTCACTGACCACAAGAGCTTGAAGTACTTCTTTGAGCAGAAGGACCTGAACATGAGGCAGAGAAGATGGTTGGAGCTCATAAAAGACTATGATTGCGAGATCCATTACCATCCGTGCAAAGCCAACGTGGTGGCGGATACCCTTAGCCAAAAGGAGAGACCCGAGCCGATTCGGATGAAAGCTTACCGTTTGATCATGACCTCGGATGTGATGAAGCAAGTCAAAGAGTTTCAAGATGAGGCATTGAAAGAAGATCATCTTAACTCTGAAAGAATGAGAGGTCTGGTCGCGGAATCGGGTGAAAACACACTCGGTGTTAGAACCCGATTCGGTTGTGTGTGGATTCCTCGTTTTGGGGATCTACGCGTGAAGATCATGGATGAAGCTCACAAGACTCGATACTCTATTCATCCCGGTGCTACAAAAATGTACCACGACATGAAGAAAGATTATTGGTGGCCGAGTATGAAGCGGGACGTAGTGGAGTATGTGAGTAAGTGCCTTACTTGCTTGCAAGTGAAGGCCGAGCATCAGAAGCCGTATGGGAAGATCCAACCTTTGGATATACCGGAATGGAAGTGGGAGCATATCACCATGGATTTCATTACGAAGCTGCCGCGTACCCCGAAGGGGTATGATGCCATATGGGTGGTAGTTGATCGACTGACGAAAAGTGCTCACTTTCTACCGATCCGCGAGACATATTCATCTAAGAGGTTGGCTTCTGTTAATCAAGGAAATTGTAACTTGTCATGGCGTGCCGGTGTCTATTGTGTCTGATCGTGACACCTGGTTTACCTCTAAATTTTGGTAGAAATTCCACGACGCTATGGGGACGAGGTTACATATTAGCACGGCTTATCATCCTCAGACTGATGGTCAGTCAGAAAGGACCATTCAGACCTTGGAGGACATCCTTCGCGCATGTGTTATCGATTTTGGAGGAAGTTAGGATGACCACTTACCATTAGCGGAATTCTCGTACAAAAACAGTTATCATGCCAGCATTGGTATGCCCCCATATGAGATGCTATATGGTAGGAGATGTAGAACACCCGTTTGTTGGGGTGATATTTGTCAGAAGGAGTTAGGGAGCGTCGAGGTTATCAAGGCTACGACTGAGAAGCTTGAAAAGATCAAAGCCTTCATGAAGGCAGCCAAAGATAGACAGAAGTCGTATGCTGATAAACGACGTAGACCGATTGAATTCCAGGTGGGTGACCTGGTTATGTTGAAGGTCTCACCTTGAAAGGGTATCATCCGCTTTCGAAAGCGGGGTAAGTTGAGCCCAAGGTACATAGGCCCTTTCCAAATCATTGCTCGAGTAGGAGAGGTGGCCAACAGGCTGGAGTTACCGGATGAGTTAAGTGGATTTCACCTGAAATTCCATGTATCTCATTTAAGGAAGTGCTTGGCAGATGAAGATATGATTGTTCCACTGGAAGATATCAAAGTAGACGAAACGGCTCAATTATGTGGAGCAACCAGTGGCAATCATCGATCGAAAAGAGAAGAGGCTGAGGAATAAAACGGTTCCTCTTATGCGTGTTCAGTGGAAGCACAGGAAAGGATCCGAGTCTACGTGGGAGACTGAAGAAGAGATGAGGCAGCATTACCCACGTTTGTTCGAGGAATAACAGGTTTCGGGGACGAAACCTATTTAAGGGGGTGGACTTGTAACACCCGGTTATTTATTTATTTTGAAGCCGACGAATGAAGAAAAAGAAATAAAGTCCAAAGTCGAGGGACCAAACTCGCCACCGAGAGAAAGTTGAGTATGTGGTGGTATTTAAAGGGAGAGGGCAGCCCTTACCCTCTCCCCACACTCACATTTCAGCAAAAAGAGAAGAGAGAAAGGGGAGAAAGAGAGAAAAGGTTGGTTCGGGTAGATTCAAGCCGGCAAAATCGTCGTGTAGCGAGTCCAATCAAAGCTCTTCTCGTTGTGGTCGTTTGTGTGAGTTCTAGGACCCCTCTTTTACTTGTTTTCAACCGATTTTGGGGCTGGAAAGCATAGAAAACCTGTTTTGTATGTGTGTGTTTGACCCATTTAGGTGTGTTACTTGTGATGCGTTTGGAGTTTGTTTCCGGGCTTGTGTGTGCTTGAATGTTGTTGTGGTATGCATTCCTAAGGTTTAGGATGGTTGCTTTAGGCTTAGAATGGGTTTGGATGAGCTTGGAGGCCGAAAATGGCAGATTGGGTTCGGGATGAACTCCTTTCTGCATCAGCTAGGGCTAGGCGACCGACTAATGGCCATACGGCCGACTGAGGGGCGATTGAGGTTCATTCGCATGATTGGGGTTCATTTGCACAATTGAGGGTTCATTCGCACGACTAAGGTTTCATTTGTACGATTGGGAATCCAGTCGTATGGGGAGTCATACGACTGAGGGTCCAGTCGCATTAGTTTCAATCACATGGGACTCATTCGCATTGAGTCCATTCGCATGAGGTCAGTCGCATAGGTGCTCATTCGCTTTAGTTCCATCCGCATGAGGTCCATACGCATGACTGGGTGTCCATTCGCATAGATGTTCATCCGCATGAGTCCAATCGCATGATGTTTAGTCGCCTGGAGGCCATGCGACTAGAGGGTGTCCATACGCCTAAATAGGGCTGTTGTACCCGGGGAAACGTGTAGTTTAAATTACTGACTTTCGGGGGAAAGTGCAGATGTAAGTTTTGACATGGAAATTCCCGTAAGTTCATGTAAGATGACTGTTGAGGCCTTAGAGGGTATGTTGGGCATGATGATGATGATGTTGCATATTTATGCATGATGTATGTTATGTATGTATGATGTTGCCCTGTATGATGATAATGACTGTATATGTTGACGTTCCTGATAATGATGAATGTTTATCTTTCCTGTGACTTTACGTGTTATGTTAATGAATGAAATGAAAGTATTATGTAACGTAAAGTGGAAAGTAATAAAAGAGGAACATGATGAATGCATGGATTAATGAATGACGAATGTAACAAAAGTCTTGCAAGCATTAAATATCGGGACACGCCATTAAAAGGTGTTAGCCCAACGGTGTGCGGGTTCGCTACCTCGTGAGGATGCACATTGGGGTCTTTCTTTATGATTGACCATTTGTATGGAACCATTGTTGCTTTCCTTAGGTACTGTGGCCAGAGGTGCTGGGCACCGTGAATGAAGGTCTATTATAGGCTTAGGTCCAGTACCATGAGCATGAAGGGCATAGCACATGACAATGGTATACCTGAACTTTATCCTAGGTACTGTGGCCAGAGGTGCTGGGCACCGTGAATGAAGGTCTATGATAGGCCTAGGCCCAGTATCATGAGCATGAAGGGTAAAGTTCATGCTGTTGACGAAAGGAAAAGATATAATGATGAACGAACGAATGAAAGTAAGAATGAATGAATGAAAGGAAGTTAATGAATGATGAAGATAATAACTATTATCTATGTGTACGTATGATGTGTGATCACATGGATGTAATGAACGGTTTTAACAAAAGAAAAGTATGTTTTATTATAAAACTATAACTCACTCAGCAACGCTAACTTTTTATGTTTTTCTAGTTGGCAGGTAATGATTGCTGAGGATGGCACTGCGAGGCTACTCGGCTCCTTTGGGATAACATCCATTTATAATGCTTTTGTGATGTAATGCAACTTGGATTTTGTAATTGGATAATGATGTATTATTTGGCAAAAGCTATTATATTGAAATGGAAGGAAGTTTTAAATGTTTTCGCTGCGATATTTTATGAAAGTTAAATGTAATTATTTGTTTTACGTGCAATGAATGACCAACTGTAGGCATCCCGGGAACGGGGCCTTACAGCTGATGGTGATGAGTCAAAACTATGGCATAAACGAATGTGTCATGTAAATTTTAAGACAATGAATAAATTGGCTAAAAATAACTTGGTACATGGTTTGCCTAAAAAGGAATTTTTCTGCAAATATAACTATGTTGCATACCTGAAAGAGAAGCAACATAGGGCATCTCATAAATCCAAAGTTGTTAACTCCATCACCATTTCATTACACTTATTGCACATGGATCTATTTGGTCCCACAAGTATAATGAGCATTGGAAGGAAATCATATTGTCTTGTGATTGTTGATTATTTTACTAGATTTACATGGGTATTCTTTTTAAGAACCAAAGATGAAACTGATGAAACTTTAAAATCTTTTATTCTTAAAATAGGAATCAAATTGATCACAAGGTTAAAATAATTAGAAGTGGTCAAGGGACTGAGTTTAAGAACCACCTTCTTGACTCATTCTTTAACTCAAAAGGGATTGCCAGACAATATAGTGCTCCTAGAACTCCTCAACAAAATGGTGTTGCTGAGAGGAGGAACATGACACTTATTGAGGCTACTCGGACCATGTTAGCTGATTCAACGCTGCCGCTAACATTCTGGGCAGAGGCAGTCAGCACTTATGAGGTCCTTTGGCAGCAGGTGTACCACCCTTATGAGCTATGAAACAAGAGGCCACCGATCATTGGCTTTCTAAGGTCCTTTGGCAGCAGGTGTACCACACTTAACACAAAAGGCAATTTGGCAAATTTTGCTGAAAAGTCGGATGATGCTATCTTTGTTGGATATTCCTCTAACTCTAAAGCTTATAGATTTTATAAGATTAAAAATAAACAATTTGAGGAATCTTTCAACATTGTAGTTAATTAGCACACTCCTTGTGTTAGGGGGAATGGCCGTAATAATATCTTTGATTTAGAATTATTTCCAAACTATTCTAAACTATCTTGTGAGAATGTTTCAGCTGGAACAGGTGCTCAAAGTGATTCTGATGATGACCAACTGTTTGTGTTGGTCCATGTGATCGAAAAACAGTACAATTGAAGTGATGAATTGCTCAATATCAAACATTCATGCTAAACAACAACAATTGAGAAGATAGAAGAGAATTCTAACACATATTTGATACTCAAATGAACAATAGCAATCAATAACATCAAGCACAATAGTATTTCTGTGTGAAAACTGCTTAGAATTGGTAGCTTGCAACAATGATCCATGATTAGGGTTTTGCCAGCTTACCTTACAAAGAGAATTGACAAAAGTATATATAGCAGTCATAGTTTCGCTGACAGTTTCGCTGCCAGCGAAACTGTCATGCCGAAACTATAGTTTCACCCGGCAGAACACAAGTTCGCCGGGTAAACCAAAACAGCAAAGTGTGAGTGAATGTATAGATTCGCTCACAGTTTCGCTGGACTGCCAAAACTACTAATTACTAAGAACATACAAAAGGAAACTAACAAAAGTCCTATTACAATGTAAACTAAACAACTATACTAAAGTGATTCCAACCTAAACATGATCTTCAATACTCCCCCTAGGTTGGACCTCACTATCTTCACTTGTCTTAATATGACTTGTCGGCTCCAGTTTCCTCTGCTGCTGTTGATCTATCTTCATCACCTCCTGCAGCAACATCTTTAGAAGCTTCAGCCACTGATCCTCCAAGGTTCTTTCCTGCATCACTAGCTTCTTCAGAATGACCACTAGCCTTCGCAAACTGCCTGGTCAAATCTTGAACATCCATGGCAAAATCATCCTGAGCTCTCACCCTTTCAGCTAGCCTCTTAACCTCCGAACTTACTCCTCTTATCTTGTTTGCAACATTCATAAACAGACTGGCCTCTTTTCTTGTTTCCTCTCCAGCCCCAGCCTTAATGTAATTTTCACAAAGTACCAAAAGATCTTCATCACTGAAGCTAAATAACTCCATCGGGTCAAACACTCTGAACTCTTTTCCATGTTTTGCTCTAATCACCGCCTCTCCAGTATTGTTGTCATAAAACCACTTTTCAAAGTCCTGTAGTTGTTGGGGAAGAGGATCAGCCAATCTTACCCTATTTACAGTCTTTGGAGGTTTGACTCTCAGTACAATCCTTCCTTTACCTGTCTCCCAATCTTTATCTTTCTTTGACCTTTTTCTTTCAGCTTTCATATATCCAAAAGACTCGAAATTTTCATTAAGTCCATTTTTTATTTCCTTCTCAAGAAATAATGCTCTTTCACTTAAGTGAGCATTGATCAAAGGCAAAGTTGCCAAACGTCTCAAATCCCATTTGGGCAAGGTCTTAAAAGCCTTCCTCTTAAGCATATAGCTGATATTTCCTCCTCTTCTTTTGATCATGAACATCTTTAAACTGGGATTGTAGCACCAACTTATGATCTTCTTATCTGCTTCCTTCCTGCTTAATCCCTCCAGATTTTGAAATAAAGGAGTAATTTCTTCCACCTCCTTCTCCTTGACCAACCAATCATTCTTGTCCATTTCAAACACATCAGCATCATCTTCTCCCTTCTTAGCAACATAAATCAGTGGTCGCTCATCAACTTCATAAAATTCTGGTTCTGAATCATAGTCTATCAATTATTCATCTTCCTCCTCTTCATCAACCAACTCTTTCCCTCTATCAGATACTCCCTCAGTGGTAGCTGTAACAACAACTTCTTCACCAACAATATCTTTATCAAAATCAAACTGCAAGTTTACAAACCCAGCCTCAATAATATCTTCATCATCATTCCTTCCAACATCCTCTCTTGGTATCTCATGTTCTCCTTCTTCAGTATTTGCTGCTCAAGAAGTACCCTCTCCAACCTTAGATGAAGTACCCACATTCAAAAATGAGTACTTAGATGTATCAGTCAAATCATCTAACTCAGATTGAGTCAGTTGACTAGGTAGGCCGGCTGCAGCTTTCATTTGAGTAATCTCCTCAAACAACTTCTTAATCAGTTTATTTTGGTCAACTAACATTCTTTGCATTCCCTCAATCACCTCATCCTTCTGTCTTTCTCTGATCTCCTGATTCGTAAGTTTAGTCTTAATCATACCCAGCTCATTCGCCAACGAAGTAGTTAGATTACGTATCACATCCTCATCAAGATTTGCACTAGCCTCTCTTCTGGCTGTAAATCTCTCATGTCGATGTTTGGTTCTCCGCTCAGGCTCAACAAAATCAGTTTTCTTCTTAGATCTCCTTTCTTTCTCTAACCTGATCTCCTCTGCTTGTGCATCAATATCCTCTTCAAAATCATAATCCTTTTCTTTAGCGTATCTCTTCCTTTTCTTAGTAGCATCAGCTTGCTGCACTCTTGTTTCTTCAGCCCTTTTACTCTCAGATTCATCATCCCGTTTAATATAATTCCAGCGTTCTGGAGGATACATATTCTCCCAGAGATGGGTGATTTTACCACTAAAATTATGACGGATAGCACAACAATCAGCAAAAATACGAGGGTTCATCTGCACAAGTCTCTTGATTTCACCATGCTTTGGAACATCAGGAATAAGATCATCAAAAATCATCTGAAGAAAGCGACGGTATAATAGCCATTTGTCTTTCTTTACAGCCATCACATTCTCTGCCATACATGCAAAAATCAGTCTAGCTATGTTGGCCTTCTCCCCTTTACAGCACACCACCATAGCTTTAGCCCAATCGAGATTAAGTCCATCAGATCCACCTTTACGGTGATCTAAACACATAATAAAAACATGAGCGATATATCTCCACTCCTTAGATAAGAAAGACTTTTTGATCTCTTTCCTTGAACCAAAAGCTGGTCCCTCATACCCCATTCTTCTGAAAGCTTGAAACACTTCAGACTCTGTCATATCTACTTCATCTCCAGAATCATCATCTAGTCTAAGAATCCTAGAAACACTCTCAGCAGTGATAGTCACATCATGATCAATAACTTTGGCAGTGATTCTCTGTACATTTCCTCTAGTATCGTATTCTGCTGATCTCCAAAAATCTCTAATATGAAGATCATAAATAGTAGGTGAGTGAGAAATAGCATAGGCAATAGGTGATCTCTGAAGCCATCTGATACAATCACGAAATCCGGCTGCCTTGGGGAGAGTATCGTCTAAAATAGCAGTGATGTTATTCCTCTCATCAAATTTGAGATTTCCCATGATAACCTGAAAAGGAAAACAATTAATTTGAATGAGAAATAATGAAAATAAGAAAATAAGACTAAAACAAACGAAACTAGCAGTTTCGGCAAGCGAAACAATAGTTTCGCTCACTAAGACATGATAGTTTCGCTGAACAAAGGCAGTTTCGACAAATAAAACAAACAATTTCGACAAGCGAAACAATAATTTCGCTCATTGAAACTTGTTATTTTCGCAGAACAAAAAGCAATTTCGACAAGATTAGAATAGATTAAAGAAGTTTCGCAATTAGTTTCTCCAAGCACAAACATAGTTTCGTTGTTACAAATTAGTTTCGCTGTTCTAAAATTAGTTTCGCTGTTCAGAAGAAAACAAGATCAAGCGAAACTGTGCAAGTTAAAGACCAGACATTGCGAAATTAAAGAAAATATGGCGAAACTGTTAAGTTCGCCCGGGCAGCATAACTTTACAGTTTCGCTGAAAAGAAGAGAACTTTCGTTCAGTTTCGCAGAAGAATCAGTAGTTTCGCTGGAAGAACGGCGAACCCACCGAAGAGTCACAATCCAAATTACTTAAATGGAGATGATTTTAACCAGATTAAAAGATGTAACAAGATTCGAAACTCACATGCGAAGCAAATAACACTAATTATCAGTCCAAAACACAAACACAGAGCAAAATCGCCAAGTAAAGTCACGGAGAAACCCTAAAAACTACACAGACTGGTTTTGCGAAATTATGAGAAAAATTTCGCAAACATGACTTAAATAGCAAATAGTTTCGCTAGTAGCGAAATTGCAGTTTCGCCAGGTGAATTTACAGTTTCGCCTGTTAGGACCTGGTATTTGAACGAAATACCGAGTGATTGCGTGTTAAACCAACTCAAATAGTGCGGAATCCTATTTGATTGGCGATCCAATCAGTGAGAACACACGATGAATCAATCAAGAATTGATTTCAACGTCAGAAATCGATTGGGAACCGATCTGATGTGTTCTATGAACTTGGAGAACGATTTGGGAGGCTTCTGGACGGCTAGGGTACCTCTGGAGTCGTAATGGGATGAATGCTTACGTTTTCCCACGAATTGGGTCTATTTATAGGTTAGTATTGGTCAATCGTGCGACTGGGCCATAAGTATGGTTCAGTCGTGCGATTGAACCATGCGGTTGATTCATCCGCACGACTGAGTGTTCAGTCGTGCGATTGAGTCAATCTTATGTGTCAATCATACGACTGATCCAGTCTCCTGGTTCAGTCGTGCGATTGAGTCGATCGTATGAAGTTATTCATGCGTGTGGTCCATTCGCATGGGCCATTCGCATGAGAACTTCATTAAGTTAACTTTGAATGTTCTATTTAATATAACTTAATGTGCACTCATTCAAACATTCATAAACCCAATTAATTCAATCACAACTCATTAATGAAATATTAAACATCACAAGTAACAACCAATTCATATCATTTCATTAATCAATTACAATTACATCAAAAACAGACAGACAAGTTCATTACATTACAAATCATGATCTAGGGACATACATGTATCAACAAACTCCCCCTTGGACCTAGATCTATCTATTCTCTTGTCTTCTGAATAACCTCCTTATATCTCTTGTACTTCTCCTCTTTAGTGACTCCTGCGTGTATCTCAAAAGCAAAGCAGAGTCTTATGACGTTTTGGAATTGGAGGGCTTGTACAATATCTTGCGTGTCATAGAATAGTGGCCACTTATACAATGTGTAAACATCATTAGCAGATAAGTTGGTTAGCCACATCGGGTCGAACACCCTGATAGTATCCATTTGGCCCTCTCTGTTTAGGACTATGACCGCTTCAGCTGTTCTCCAATCGTAGTACCACCATTTGAAGTGGGGAGTGAAGTCCTGTGGCATTTCCCTTAGAGGGATTCTTGACATGGTTCGCGGGGGACTCCACTTCAGCACTATCTTTGGCTTTCCAGTTCTGGGATCAACTTCAGAACGTCTGATATACCTCGTAGGTTGTTGAGGTTTGAAGTTGACCCACCTGGTGTGGTACTCTTTCCTCAGGGCAGCCTCAAACCAGCCGGACATCTTTCTCGTGTCAGCATACAGCAGCTTTAGTTTAGCCAGCTGGTTGAGCTCAAAACCAGGTAGAGTCTTCAGATCATGTGGGAACCTGAAGTACTCTATGCCCTGCTCCCTCTTAACAGCATACGCGTTAAGGTCTTCAAAATATGCCCAAGAGATAATCCTGCCCGACACCTTATGGTGTTTCTTGACTTTGTAGAGCTTGGTGTAGGCATCTCTCTTTGGTGCAGCCCGCTGGGCTCTCACTTCCTCAAAACAGGCAGCCCATTCAGCCTTACGAATATCTACATCTGCATTGGAGGCTTGGGCTGTTTCTGCAGTCTTTTCTGCTTCTTGCTCCATTTTGTTGAGTACCTCAAAAGTATCACTGACTAGGGATTCACCCAAATTGGGGACCACATTTCCCTCGGCGTCAGCGTACTGAGGATACTCATCTGCAGTGATGTCTTCAATCTCAACCTCATCAATGTCGTTCAGTTCCTCATCACTGGTTGAGTCCACTGTTGGGGCATCCTTCACGATTTCATCGGGATTGAGTTTGAACATTTCAGCTATTTGCTCATCAGACAGGTCATGAATTATCTCCCCTTCTTCAGGGGTATAACTCACAGACCGTCTTACTATCCCTTGTAGGTCAAGAATCATAGTTAACTGAGTCTTGACCATTTGAAGGGGAGTAAAGTCAAACTCATCCCTCTGAAAGTTTGGATCTGTTTGATATAAACATTCAACACATAAATCATTAGTAATTAATCAAACAGACATACATTAACTTAACTTAATATATATAAACATTTAATACATTTGTTTTTCATTACATGATTCAAGTACAAAGTAAATAAACAAATAAAACATCTAATCAGTACTTTGATCCTGAATCTGTGGTGTGTCGCTCGGAGGAGCAGAAGTAGTGGATGACTGGTCTTGTCGACGTTTGGATCTGCGCTCCTGACCTGAGGCAGAGGCCGATGCAGCCGCATCCCCTCCTTCTGCCTCGTCATCATCATCGTGTCCTTCTGTCCTTTCTTCTTCCGTCTCCTCATCATCATCATCTTCCTCATCCTCATCCTCATCTTCATCATCATCATCTCCGTCGTCTCCGTCACCCTCCTTTAGCTTCAGGGGCTCATCCTTCGACCCCTTCAGCCTCAGCATGATCGTCTTGTTGGTCGACTCCAACTCCTCAATACGTTTGGCGGACTGAGCCTGAGTATCTTGGAGTTGGGCCACCTCGACTCTCTGCTGGTCTATGACCCGAGCTTGCTCTGCCAATTGCTGAGATTGGGCAGCAGCCAAGTCGGTCAATCTGCGGATCTGGGCCGCCTTCTCCTCGTCAGCAGCAAGCAGACGCATAACCATCCGGTTAAGCGCTGAGAGCTGCTCCTCTACCCCAATGTGAGGTAGAGTGAATCCATGTACCTGTGAGGGCTGGGCTGACGGTCCAGCCTGATGTGTGGTGGTGGTGGTAGTGGCTGTGGTGAATATCGGTCGGTGAGCTGATGGTGGTGAAGTGGGGGTGAATGGTCTGGTGATGGATGGGATAGATATAGTGGTGGTGGGTAAGGTGGTGGATGTGGTAGTAGGGGTAGTGGCTGTGGTGGCTGAGGTGATGGATGGTATGTCGGTAGTGGTGGTAGTGGTGGCTGTGGTGGTAGAAGTGGTAGTCACGAAGGTCAACCGACGCTTCTTCTTCTTCAGCCCATGTGGTTGAGCCATCCGCTTCCTCCTGGTCCCGGAGGAAGTGGATGCTCCCCCTGCAACTCTGCTACCTGACCCCGGAACGTAGTTGGGGTCAGTATCTCTCTCCGAGGAGTCCCTTGGGTGCTCACCAACCACCTTTAGCCCGTGGTCTGTGGGAACGACTTTGCTTCCCACAGTCCTGGTGAGGGGCTCCTCGTCTGACTCTTCCTCCTCCATGTCACCAGCAACAAACTCCTGATGGAAGCCGGCCATCTCTGCGACCTCTCCGGCAGTGGCTGACCCCGGGGGAATAATCTCTGTATCTGTGCCTCTAGATGGGGCAGGCATGTCATCCCCGGCATCGCCACTATCATCATCATCAGAGTCTGACTCTGGTATAGCAATGTGCTCCACGTCTGAGTCACTGTCCTCGTGGCGCCACTTCCTCTTCGCTGGCGCCACGTAATCAGCCCGGGCCAGATGCCCAAATAACCTCCTGACAGGGGGCTTCACCTGCTTCCCCCTGTAAACCTTCATCCTGCCAAGAGTGGTGTCATCCATGACCTCGAGGGTAACAGCGTCCTCCTTCTCCTTCGGTAGGGAAGGAAGCTTCTGATCAATGATCATCTGTAAGAATCTAGGGTACATACAGAAGCCTTCCTTCCCCTTCCCCTCGAGGTTCTCCACCAGATAACTGAATATCATCCTCGAGAAGCTGAACGGGTGGTTCAGCACCAACGCTGCGTAAGCGTTCTGGATCTGGTCCGAGAGCTCGTCAAATCCACCCTTCCGTGATGCTATACACTTCAGCAGCACGTGGGCCAAGTACTTAAACTGGGGACAGAGGTTACTCTTGTTGAGTACCCCGGCATTAATGTCCCCAGAGTACTTGGCTCTCAGGAAGCATCCACGGACAGTGAGGGGGTGTAAACGTGTGGGACACTCAGCATCGTCCCCGAACTGAAGTACTACCCTCAGATCCTCCTCAGAAACGGTGATAGCCTCACCAAAAATCGAGCTCCTGATGCAGTGAGGCTCGGTGGATCTGTCTACCGATGCGCCAGCCCAAAAGGCCTGCTGCACTGATCTGTACGGTGTGCAGGGAGTAGATATAGCATACGCGATCCTGGATCTCTGAAGGAAAGTAATAATGCCAGCAAAGTCGGCTGCATTCCTGGAAGTCAAGTCCAGGTGAGCACAAATGTTGTGCTTAGTGCTCATATTCCAACTACCCGCCATCTGTAACACATAATAACATAAACGTTAGTTTCATTGGCTAAGAGTATAAAGCAACACTTAAACTTTGAATAAACATTATCTGTCATGCGATTGGGGATGTACGACTGAAGACAGTCGTGCGACTGAATCATGCGATTGAGGTTCAGACGTGCGATTGACCTCATACGCACGACTGAGTGTGCGACTGGACTCATGCGCATGAACTCTTGTGCGGTTACACTAGTCGTGCGACTGAGTCTCATTCGCATGGTTCAGTCGTGCGATTAAGTGATTCGCACCCTTCAGTCGTGCGACTGAAGTTCATCCGGACGACCAGTCGTCTGTCTCATTTTTTCAGTCGTCCCAAGATCAAATCTACGCAGAACACGTTTTATCATTCAATTAACCGGTTCTTTAGTGTCGCCTATTCTTCCCTAATAACCTATTTTAACCAATTTTAACATATTACTTAGTTTTAATAGGTTATTAGGGTTTGACTTTGCGGTTCGCCTGTCACAGTCGTTTTTAACCAATTAGGGTTCATTCTTGCTGATTTCGATGGAATAGCACTTCAAATTACCTGTACTATGATGAGCGAACGTAGAATCACAGAATCAGCAAGTAAAATCAAATAGAGAAAATTTGGGCAGAGTAACGGTACTATATGCGATTTAGGGGCGATTTTGCGAATGAGGAGTCTCTGCGACCGACTCCCCTCTATTTATATCCACCCTAGATCCAATCGTGCGACTGAGTTCATTCGCACCTTTCAGTCGTGCGAGTGGGACTCAGTCGTGCGATTGGGTCAGTCGCCCTTCTCCAGTCGTCCGACTGAAGTTCAGTCGTGCGACTGACTCACTCGTTCGCATTTAAGCATCCGATTGGACTAATCGTATGTTCCATTCGTGCGAATGGACTTCATTCGTATGGTTAGACCATACGTATGGTCCATTCGTGCGAATGGGTCATACTTAGTTAATTTTTCTGCTATTTTCCCAATTTACCTTTAACTCTTTTATATTATTTAATTAACGTTATGAACTATTGATCATCTCAGACATGATCCTTTTAATCTAGAAAACACATTGATCACCTCAGACGTGATCCTTTTAACCACTTTGGTCACCTCAGACGTGACCCTTTTAAAAATACTTTGTCACCGCAGACGTGACTGATATACCTTTTCAAAGAACATATGGTCATCTCAGACATGACCCGTTTTAGTGAGTTTATTCCTTCTGATTTTCCTGATGTAGTCCGACACTGACTCAAGTTAAAACTTAAAACAAACGAACTAATTTAAGAAGTTAAACTAATTACATAATCAGACATATTTTTGGCTTTTTGTGAGAGATAAATCCAGAGATTGATATCTACGGGATTTGGATCGGGAGTAGATAGCTTCAACTTAGGTTGATCACATCTGGACCAATTCAATTTTTGGAATCATACAGGTAATTCAAATCATTTGAGACTTGTTATAAAACCTTTTGATGCTCAAGTTCTCGGTGTTCATCCAGAGTCGTTAGCAACATAAGGAAATCATACTGAAACTCTTAGGTTTTCACATTGATTTGGACCTTTGAGAAAGTAGCCACAATGATTGTCAGTATGTTTGTCCACTTAAATCCATACACAGACTTTTGACACAGACTGGTGACTTATTTAGGTTTAATTATTTCAACTAACACTTGTGGATCCCACACTTATATGGTAATCAACATCCCTCAGGAGCTTTTGAGCGGTCTACGGGTATTATTACAAGAAGAGACTATTCTTAGAGCTTTCAAAGAGAAGCCTGTCCTCAGGTCAGTGCCATCGCACAGCAGAGAGGCGGCAAACAACAATGAATTCTAGAATATCTAGGTTATGCTTATCCTCAGGTCAGTGCCATCGCACAGCAGAGAGGCACATAACCTATCTCCTTGTTAGAGCAGCTTATTTTATTTTGCACAAAATGCACCAACAACATAAGTCATTAGCTTTATTGCATTTGTCTTTCATTTTTTTCTTTGCTTTGCTCTAGTTATGGTCATCCGCACACATTTGTGGCGTTTAATTGCTCATTACCCCTTATTGGAATATTGTTGATTGTGTTAACCAGTGATAAGATGGACGCCCACAGTCAGTTGAACACTTTAGTTTTATCTTGAAATCACCAATCAGGTCTAGTTGTCTATTGTGTTGAATCTACCAACATATCATATATGGTCTAGCAGCCTCTAAGTCTACTTTCTTTGTGTCACCTTAGGAGTTGCCAGTTTTCTATCATCTTTCCTTTTGGTATTGCTTAGACTACACAGATTTATTACTTTGAACTTTTGCATATTACTAAAACTTAAATTTTAAAGTCCCTCTTGATTTGTTCCTGTGTACTATCATTTTCCAAAGGTATTGAATCGGTATCACAGATACAATCTACCTTATTTCAGCTTGCTACTCCTTCTCCCTCATTTTTTTTTTTTTTTTTTTTTTTTTTTTTTTTTTTTTTTAATGTTAACTTGCTGACATATTCTCCCCCTAAAATACTAAAATCATTTCTGGTTTAATTATTTTAGGATTTTAATAAACAGCAAGAGAACATGAGTTTAAATAAATTAAAATCAAATAGACAAATCAAAATAAATAAAATAAAATAAAATTTAAGTACACGACATCGGACTACACATTTTCATCATCAGGAATTACCTCACTTTTCTTTTTAACACCGTTGACCTCTAATAAATATTGAAAACGTGGTTTATCAAAGGCTTTAGTATAGAGGTCAGCGCGTTGAAAATCAGTATTAATTTTAACCACATCAATTAAGTTCTTTTCAAAACAATCCCTTATGAAATGGTATTTAATACCGATGTGTTTGGTCTTAGGATGTTGGACCGGATTTTTAGTTACTGCAATTGCAGCAGAGTTATCAACAAAAATAGGAGTAGATGAGAATTTTAAACCGTAATCCCGCATTTGCTGTTGAATCCAGATGATTTGAGAACAGCAACTTGCAGCAGCAACATATTCGGCTTCACAGGTTGACAAGGCAACCGATGTCTGCTTCTTACACTGCCAGGTAACTAATCTTCTCCCAAAGAATTGACACCCTGCTGATGTAGACTTGTAGTTCATCTTGCAGCCCCCGTAATCCGAGTCACTATACGCGGTAAGCTCAAAGTCATCATCATGAGGGTACCACAGTCCAAGTGTAGGTGTACCCTTCAGATAACGAAAGATCCTCTTGACCCCAATCAGATGGTTGACCTTTGGTTTAGCCTGATATCTTGAGCATAGACATGTAGCATACATAATATCAGGTCTTGAGGCAGTGAGATACATGAGGGATCCGATCATTCCTCGGTACATAGTGGCATCTACTAGATCTCCATTATCATCCGGTGCTATATCATGATTAGTAGCAAGTGGAGTCCCAGCAGCAGAAGCATTCTCCATGTCAAAGCGACTGAGAATGTCTCCTACATACTTGGTCTGATGTAGAAAGATCCCATTAGGTGTTTGATCCACCTGTAACCCGAGAAAGAACTTCATCTCCCCCATGGCACTCATCTCAAATTCTTTCTTCATTACTGCTTCAAACTCTTTACATAACTCTTCGTTCTTTGACCCGAAGATTATGTCATCAACGTATATCTGTACAAGCAGTAGGTCGCCATCCTTTTCCTTAATAAACAGTGTACAGTCAATTACTCCCCTGCGAAAGCCGTGTTTCACAAGATGAGTTGAGAGTTTCTCATACCAAGCTCGAGGAGCTTGATGAAGCCCATATAAAGCTTTGTCAAGCTTGTAGACTCTATCCCGATGATAGGGATCTTCAAAACCCTCTGGTTGACTCACGTAGACTGTTTCTCTGATTTCCCCATGAAGGAATGCACTCTTTACATCTAATTGGTAGACTTTGATCTTCATGTACGATGCATAGGCAGGAAGATACGAATCGCTTCCATCCTTGCCACGGGTGCAAACACCTCATTGTAGTCAATCCCCTCGACTTGGCGAAAACCTTGAACCACCAGTCGAGCTTTGTTCCTGATAATGACCCCTTGGTCATCCTTCTTGCATTTTAGTACCCATTTAGTGCCAATGACTTTAGCACCTTTAGGTTTATCAACTAGTGTCCATACACCTAACTTCTTAAACTGCAGAAGTTCTTCTTGCATGGCACTCACCCACGCCTCATCATTGAGTGCTTCACTGACATATTTTGGCTCAACCTGCGAGACAAAACATCGATAGGCACCATCATGAATGTAACCTTTTTCCATAACCGAGGCGTAATCAGCTGAGTATAACTGATTTCGGGTTTGTACTCCTGATCTGACATCTCCAATGACATTGTCAAGGGGATGATAAACATTTAGTCGTGATCCTGGAGTAGTAGGAACAGCTACCTCAGAGCCAAGATTATGAACATTTGGTTCTGCATCTGAGGTAGTTGGAGTTTGAGGTTCTGAAGTCGAAGGTGCATCACTCGTAGATGCTTGTGGACTTGCTGGAACTGGAACCTGTTCCTCCTGACTGTTCTGATCTTCTTCAGCTTCATCTTCAGAGGAGGAGTCACTGTCGTTGACTACTCCCCCTGACTGAGTAGATGATTCTCCCTGTGTGCTAGATGGTGTATTCAGAATATCATACATCATCCTAGTTGCTAGCTCATCATCCGAGGGAGAGAGAGGTATGTTGAAGGATTTGAAGAATCCATCATAATCGAAGAAGTAGGCGGGTCCTTTTCCTGTAGGTGGTGTGGTATATCTCTGAACGTCGACATTACACCACACTTCTACAAGACCCGTTGAGTTATTGTAAACTCGCTTATTCGGTATGTTGTATCCTAGAAAGATTCCTTCATCTGCCTTCTCGCTGAATTTTCCTTCTTGCGTCTTCTTCAGAAGTGTACATGGCGCGCCAAAAGGTTCAAGATACTCCAAATTCGGTTTGCGTCTTTGGAGTAGCTCATAACATGTCTTTCCGTGGCGCTTGACTATTAGGACTCGATTAAGTGTATAACATGCATTTGCTACTGCCTCATTCCAGAATTGGATAGGCAGTTTCGAGTCCGCTAGCATAGTCCGTGCAGTCTCTATCAAGCTTCTATTTTTCCTCTCAGCAACTCCATTCATCTGAGGCGTGTATGCTGAAGTGAATTGATGAACAATCCCCTTTTCCTTGCAGTATGCCTCCATCCATTGATTCTTGAATTCGGTCCCGTTGTCTGAGCGTACTTGTCTAACCTTTAGCTTGTAGAGAGATTCCAGAGTGGTGACTAATTCCTTGAATGACTCAAATGTTTCTGATTTGGATTTCAGAAACATTACCCAAGTGAACCTTGAGTAGTCATCAGTGACCACAAAACAGTACAGATCGCCTGCAATGCTCCTTGTACTGACTGGACCAAACAGATCCATGTGAAGAAGTTCAAGAGGAAGTTCTATTGAATGAACTTTCTTTTCCTTATGAGACTTCTTTGTCTGTTTGCCTTTCTTGCAAGCTACACAAAAGTCAGGAAGTTGGAAGTTCTTGACATTTACTCCTCTCACTAAGTCCTTCTGAATCAAGTGATTCATCTTCCTTTGACTAATGTGTCCCATTCTCCTATGCCAGGAGATTGAGTCCTTCTCAGTAGCTTTTGATAGAAAGCACTGCACCTCTTGATCCGTTGGAGCAGCTGTTGACAGATCCAAGACATATAGATCCTTATATCTTGAAGCAGTCATCAGAACTTGATCCTCTGGAATCATATAGTCTTTCTTCAGCACGTAACACTTGTTGTTGTCGAAGATGACTTTAAATCCTTTATCGCAGATTTGGGAAACAGAAAGCAAGTTATTTTGAAGTTGTTGAACGTAGTTCACCTTATCAAACTTCACTTTCTGATTTCCCACTTCTCCCTGTGCTGTGATGTATCCTCCCTTGTTTCCTGCAAAGGAAACATGCCCTCCTTTTATTTGTTTGACATTTGATAAAAGGGCTCTATTTCCTGTCATGTGCCTGGATGCTCCGCTGTCTATAATCCACGTGTTAGTCTCAGCGCTATACCGAACACCCTGCACATATCAAGTAAATGTATTAGTTTAGGTTAGGAACCCAAGCCTTTACTGTCTTGGGTTTCCCAGAGGCATCACACATCATAAACTCTACCCATTGACCTTTAGAAGGTGAGGGTAACTCAGATTCCTTCTTGTCATCAGTATCAGTCACACAGGTAGTCTTCTCTTTCCATAAACCAGATTTGTGCAATGCCTGTTTATGATAAACAGTCGTCTGGCTTACAGGTTGAACTTTAGGTTCACTAGATCTTCTAGGTGGAGTTAGAGAACTCCTCTTAGAAGACCTAGGTCTAGAGTCCTGAAGATCAATCTTCTTCCTAGGTGTCTGATAGAAAGGACAATAGGAAGCAATATGTCCACATTCTCCACAGTTGTAGCACAATCTGCTATCAACCTTATAGTTTGACTTTCTTTGTGGAGAAATGCGTGACACTTTAGTAACATCAATCACTTTAGGTTTTGACTCTTGCATGTTTGATGTTTTCTCTGGTTTAACAAATTTAACTGTTTTAACTTGTTTAACTTGTTCAACCTTTTGGTTAACTGGTTTTTGACTTGTAGCATGTGAAAAATTAACATTTGAAGTCTTTTTGGGTTCTGATTTGACTCTGTTTGACCCTGACTTTAAGTTAACTTTTTCAAATTCATTTTCCAGATTAACACAAGGCAATTTACCCTTTGCCTTTGAAGTGGCCTCCTTTTGTTTCTGTCCAGATTCAGTAGATGAACATGATGTGTCTGGATCAGTAACAAGAGGAGTGGTCACCACATGATCCTTGATTGGGTTGTTGTTTACTGGTTTAGACTTGGTGTTCATCAAGGTCTCAGGTGGTGGTGGAACCACTTTGTAGCCTAATCCCTCCCCATTATTTCTTTCTCTCACTAAGTGTTGAACTATGTGTGAAGAACTAGTCCAACTATGCAGTTTCTGTTTTAAGGAATTAACTTCTACTTCTAGAACTGCCTTTTGTTTCTTAGTGTCCTCTAGGGAGTTTAGATAGTACCTAATGTCATTTGATTGATTAAAGGCAACTACTTCGGTTTCCCTAAGTTGCTTAGTCAATAGGTCTATCTTTTCTTTATAACTATGCTCATTTTGTTTTAGAACTCTATTGGCCTCAGTGCATAGTTGTAAGTCCTTTACTAAGTTATCATTGTGATCTAATAACCTAGCAAATTTTTCATCAATGCTATTCCTAAATATATCACAGTTAGAACAAGCATGATTATTAAACAATTGGTCAGTTGTACTTACCTGTGTTGTTTCAGAGGAGTTAGCCATCAACGCAGCATCAGACGTCTCTGGTTCTGGTGATTCTGACTTTTCTGAATCTGACTTGGAAGTTTCCTCCTTTGGTGTGTAACTGACTTCAGCTGCAGTTGTTTCTTCACTGTGTGACATTGCTATATCAACTGCTATATCACCTTCACTCGCAGAATCATCATCAAGATCTTCAACACTGGCAATGTTGGATTCTGGGTTGACAAATCTAAAACTCCAGTCCTGTCCTTCATCATCATGAGCAGTCAAGGCTTTTGGGTCCTTGTTTGATGAAGTAGAACTAGAGGCTTGCTTGTCTTGGTGAGTAAAGGATGAGAACGGGTTCCCATTACCCGTCTTCTTTGGTTTGACACATTCCCTCTTGAAGTGCCCTTTCTCTCCACAGTTGAAGCAAGTCACCTTGCTCTTGTCAAAACCAAATGTGGTATCCTTAGTAGCTATCAAGTTCTGTCCAGTCTTCTTAACAAACTTCTTCGCCCTTCGGACAGCGCTAGCTAAGGCCCACATTATATCCATCCTTTCCAGCTCCATTTCATCTACCTGCTCGTAGTCTTCATCAGCCAAATGACAGTTTCCAATCTTCCCAGCTACAAGTCCATCATATGAATGAACTACGCGGCTAGAAGATCCATATGCTCTCGTGCTACTTCTACGGTCACATTACCGAGATTCTCGGTCTTCAATTTTGTAGCACTTGCTTCTGATCCAATATAATGGGTACATGATGACCCTGACGTGTCTGATCCAGAAGTAGAAGCATGTGAAGGACCTGACGAGCTAGACACAAATGCTGTCTGGAGAGGTGCTCCAGAAGTCTTAGCTTGAGGCGTGGCATTGTATAAAGCTGGGTTTTGTGTATATGATGACTTCTGTGCTCTATACTTCATCCTTAGTGCTTCTTCACGCAGTCTAAGAATAAAGTCATTTATATCCAGCTTTATAAGTATCCATTCTGTCTAAGATTAGACACGAATGAGGCCCACTTGTCAGGCAATCCATCAGCGAAGTTGCTTACTTTCTCTTCCATAGTAGTTTCCACTCCATGTGTATGCAACTCGCTCATCAAGTGGTAGAATCTGTCTATGACTTCATCTAAACCCTCGTTACCAATTGATGAGAAGTTATCGAACTCCTTCTTTAACTCCTTTGCTTTGATTGCCTTTAACGATGCATTCCCATCATACCTTTTCTCTAGCTCATCCCACAGTTTCTTGGACTGCTTGTTCTCTGAGTACTGGTGGAATATATCTTTGGGGATCGACTGAGTTATCATCGCATAAACTCTTTTCTCAGCATTATACTTTACTTTCTGAGCATCAGTCATCCCACTCAACGTTAGTTTCACTCCATCTGCTCCCACCGGTGTACTATACCCTACTTCGATAGCTTCCCACAGATTAGGATCTACTCCATTGAGGTAGATCTCAAAACGTTGCTTCCAGTGAGGAAACTCATCTAAAGTCAAGAGCTTTGGTGGTTTATTGTGAATACCCACCTCACTCTCAAGCAGCAGCAGGTTCTGTATTCTTGAGTCCTTCCCCGCAGTAAAGGCTGACATCTGATCTTCCATGGTTACTAAACTTAGAGTCTAATCAAATCAACTTTAACTGGTGCGACTGAAGAATGCGAATGGTCCTCTCGTGCGAATGAACTCTGCGATTGGTTCAACCGTGCGACTGAACAGGGCGATTGGTTCAGTCGTGCGAATGAATCTGGTTCGTGTGAGCTATGCGAATGAAAGGGTTCAGTCGTCCGAATGAAGGTGCGACTAGGTCCAGTCGTGCGAATGAACGATGCGAATGAGTCTAGTCGTGCGAATGGGTCACTCGTGCGACTGAAGCTGCTGTTTTGCGAAAATTTCTAGGTTTGACGGGTTTCAGCCGTAAAAATTCGAAATTTTGCAAGTCCAAATCGTCTAAGTCCGTAGAAACTGAACTTTGATGAGCAGGGAACGTCCAAGATCACTTTTGATGCAAAAGATTGCGTTTTTCGTGCAAAACACAAACTTTTATGCAATCTTGATTGAATCAACACGAAATCAAGAGCCAAAGCTCTGATACCACTTGTTAGGACCTGGTATTTGAACGAAATACCGAGTGATTGCGTGTTAAACCAACTCAAATAGTGCGGAATCCTATTTGATTGGCGATCCAATCAGTGAGAACACACGATGAATCAATCAAGAATTGATTTCAACGTCAGAAATCGATTAGGAACCGATCTGATGTGTTCTATGAACTTGGAGAACGATTTGGGAGGCTTCTGGACGGCTAGGGTACGTCTGGAGTCGTAATGGGATGAATGCTTACGTTTTCCCACGAATTGGGTCTATTTATAGGTTAGTATTGGTCAATCGTGCGACTGGGCCATAAGTATGGTTCAGTCGTGCGATTGAACCATGCGGTTGATTCATCCGCACGACTGAGTGTTCAGTCGTGCGATTGAGTCAATCTTATGTGTCAATCATACGACTGATCCAGTCTCCTGGTTCAGTCGTGCGATTGAGTCAATCGTATGAAGTTATTCATGCGTGTGGTCCATTCGCATGGGCCATTCGCATGAGAACTTCATTAAGTTAAGTTTGAATGTTCTATTTAATATAACTTAATGTGCACTCATTCAAACATTCATAAACCCAATTAATTCAATCACAACTCATTAATGAAATATTAAACATCACAAGTAACAACCAATTCATATCATTTCATTAATCAATTACAATTACATCAAAAACAGACAGACAAGTTCATTACATTACAAATCATGATCTAGGGACATACATGTATCAACATCGCCCAGTGAAAATGTAATTTCGCTAAGAGATAACCAGTTAAAAACTAATTAGCAAACCTAGCGAGATTGCAGTTTCGCTTTGCGAAACAATTAGCGAAAGTATAATTTCGTCTCCACCCCTTTTTTTATTTTATTATTATTATTTTTTTTAATTAACAAGAAGCACATCACATAATGAGATCTAAATTAATCAGATATCACATTCTCTAAATATTTATGAACATAAAGATGATCAAAAATCATCTACCAGCCATGAGATCATACTGAATACAAGATCTGATCACAATCTGCACAGAACAACTGAAATTAGAACAAATCAATAACGATTGTTGATATAATTGTCCACTTAAACTCATGCCTTATTCTTTTTCAACAAACAGCTTATGATTCGTTTAAGGTTCGATTAGATGCTTTAAAATGTTAGGACCCCACAATCATTTGGTAAAAACCCTCACCCAACCTCAGGATTTCTTGAATTTTGAATCAATCTTCATAGAACAAGGCTTGTGCGTTAGTGTGCAAATGATTATAAACAGAATATTTCATTCTGAGAGAAACTCATCGATAAGATGATTTGACATAATTATATCAAAATGGTGAGAGCTCCAGATCTATACTCACGTATAACAGAGGAGATAACCATTTAAACATGTGCTGATGAGAGCTCCAGGTCAGTACTATCGTACAGCAGAGGAGATCATCACTCCAGGTCAGTACTCACGTACAGCAGAGGAGATAAGCACAGACACACGACACCTTAGCACCAAACATACCAGCTGTGGTTCTGGGTGATGACATAACAAAGCAAAATGGATGAAAGATTCATTCTCAATCCAATTTTTGTCAGGACTCAGTTTTTGTGCAAGCCAAAACAATTGAGTAAATCCAAACATTCTTAAGCATGATGTTTAATTTAATCATAAAGCTGCTGTCTACTTTATTCATCAGGCTGAGTCTATCAAGCATATCGTTAAAGAATCTGATCAATTTTCTTTAAAAAATAATGTGAAACAGAATCCAGTATCAGTTACTATCATTTCTAATTGAAGTACCGGTCATGTATATAAAAATACTTAGAGAATATACAATCATTTCTCATCATGTTAAATTCCGATATCAGAACTATGAAATTACTCCCCCAAATTTTTATTTTCATATTTCTATTATTATAAGTTAATCAATTTTTTATTTATAGTTTTTTTTTTATTTATTTTTTTTATATTTTTTTAATCAACGAAATAGAAAATGAAAATTTAAAAAGATATTAACCCGAGCATAGAAATCAATTCATAAAAACGAGGTTTATCAAATGTTTTTGTGAAAAGATCAGCTTTTTAATTTTTGTATCAATGGGTATAATATCAATGAAACCCTTTTCTTGAGCATCACGAATCGCATGAATTCGTGTTTCGATATGCTTGGTCCGGGAATGATGAATGGGATTTTTAGCAATTCCAATGGCAGCTTCATTGTCACAAAATAAAGGTGTATGGAGAAAATTAATCCCATAATCAATCATTTGGTGTTGGATCCATAGAACTTGAGAACAGCAGCTTGAAGCAGCAATATATTCAGCTTCCCTTGTAGAAAGAGAAACAGTAGTTTGTTTCTTGCTCTGCCAGGATACCAAACAATTTCCCAAATATGACATCCGCCAGACATAGATTTTCTGTTTAACCTGCAACCATTGGAATCATTATCAGAGTAAGCATGTAAATCAAAATTCCCACCATATGGATACCACAATCCTAAATGAGACGATCCTTTGAGATAACGAAATTTCTTTTGACAGCTTTCTCATGAGATTCCTTTGGGGCCGACTGATATCTAGCACAGTAACCAACAGCGAAAGTGATATCAGGACGACTTGTAGTAAGATACATGAGAGAGCCAATCATAGATCTAAAAAGATGAGGATCAACTGGTTTTCGTTTTCATCCGGAGTGAGACAAGTCTGGGCAGTAAAGGGAGTCATCTCTGTAGAAGCATCATCCATCTTAAATTCTTCAAAATATCTTTAATATACTTCTCCTGATGAATAAGAATTCCTTCTTGCTGTTGTTCAACTTGTAATCCAAGAAAGAAACACATTTCACCCATCATACTCATTTCAAACCTTTGGCTCATAACTTCTTCGAACTCTCTACACAATTGAGAATTTGTAGATCCAAAATAATATCATCAACGTACACTTGGACAAATATCATTTCACCATTCACCTCTCTTTTGAATAAAGTCATATCAATGGTACCACGAGAGTAACCATTGCTTAGAAGATATTGCGTAAGAGTCTCATACCAGATTCTGGGTGCTTGATGAAGACCATACAAAGATTTATCAAGCTTATACACTTTATCAGAAAATCAGGATCCTCAAAGCCTGGTGGTTGACACACATATATCTTGTTTCGAAAAGTTCTTTTCTCAACCTATTCCATCTTTCACACCATTAAATATGACATCATCAGAAAAATGTAGTTCTTCTTCATCTGACACCAGTACCAATGGTACAAGTTTTACTGATTTGTCAGATGAATCTTGTTCTAATTTGTAAAGAAAAATTCTGATTCAAATAAACAACAACCTCATGAGTTGTATGAGACATTCAGTGATGTTGATTCTAGTTTGTCTGAATATGATGAGGAGATTATTATTGATCCTATTTTTACCTCATCACATCATAGACCTAGATTCAAACCTCATTGTTTCAGGTGTGGTCAAGAGGATCATCTTGTCAAAAATTGTCCTTTGATTCAAGGATCCTCTAATAGGAATTGTTTTGGGAATATTGACAAAATTGGTTAATAATTTCTTCTGTAAAAAATCTGCTTCTTTAAAAAGCAAAGTTGTTCAATCTTGTGTCCCTATTACTCCTGGCTAAATGATTTGTTAATTCATTTCGGAATCCTCATCAAAGATTGTAAACAGTTTATGGCATGTTGATAGCAGGTGTTCCAAGCATATGACGGGATTAAAGGATTTGTTGACCAATTATCGGATTATAGATGGAGGATATGTGGCTTTTGCTGGAAATAAGAAGGGTGGAAAAATGATTGGACAAGGAGAAGTTACCAATGGTTCTCTTACTCTGGAAAAAGTCAACCATGTTCCTGAATTGGCTTTTAATCTTCTGAGTGTTTCTCAAATTTGCGATAAAGACATTCCTGTTATTTAAATCTGATGAATGTTTATTTTTAAAATCAGAGATTGCCATTCCAGATGATTTAATTCTCGTGCGTGCTCCAAGGAAACATGATACATATCTTCTTGATATGAATTCAAACGAGTCAAAGGCTACTGCAACTTGTCTTCTCTCAAAAGCATCAACCTCTGAGTCTCTCTTATGGCATCGTCGTTTAGGCCATGTCAATTTTAAAATAATTAATAAATTAGTAAAGAACAATCTTGTTAGAGGACTTTCTTTAAAAGATTTTTCTGTTAATGAAAATGCATGGCATGTGCCAAAGGGAAACAACATAAGAAACCTCATAAGCCCAAACTTTTAAATAGCATATCTAGTCCTCTTGAGTTGTTACATACTGATTTATTTGGACCAATTAGTGTTAAATCAATTGCTAAAAAATCTTTTTGTCTTGTTGTAACAGATGATTTCTCAAGATATTCATGGGTAAGGTTTCTTGCACACAAAGGCGAAGTTGCAGAGGAATTGCAGAAATTAATTCTTCTATCGAATCAATCAGTAAAAGAAGAGTTATGGGACTAAGAAGTGACAACGACACTGAATTCAAAAATCAGATTCTCGATTCATTTTGTGCTCAAAAAGGGATTGTGAGACAATTTAGTGCTGCAAGAACACCCCAGCAGAATGGTATTGCGGAACGAAAGAATCGAACTCTCGTGGAAGCTGCTCGTACAATGCTGATAGAATCCTCATTACCAATTATTTTCTGGGCTGAAGCTGACAATTGTGCATCTTATGTTCTAAACAGGGTGTTAATTGTGAAAGATAAAGTGAAGACTCCTTATGAACTTTTCATAAGAGGAAGCCACTAATTGATTTCTTTCGACCATTTGGTTGTTCTTGTACTCTTTTGAATACTCAATCTCAAAGACAAAATTTGGTGCTGTTTCTGACGAGTGTTATTTTGTTGGATACTCTTCTTCACAAAAGGCGTACCGGGTTTATAACAAGAGAACACGTATTGTTCAAGAGTCATTCTATATTGATTGGCAGGAATCCAATCCTTCTGAAGTTAAATCTGAACCTGCATGGTTCTTTGACTCCGATACGGTGTTCAATTCGTTTAATCTGCCAGTTTTCGATGATGATACATCAATTCCAAATACTCAAGCAAATATTATTTCATCATCTCCATCGTCTGTTCAATCCACCACGTTAATAAATGATGCTGTTTCAACTAATGTCAGCTCTTCGTCTCCAATGCCTGATCAGGCTCCATCATCTGATTCTTTACCTCCTACATCTTCTCCTTTACCTGATCCATCACCTATCATTGACTCACCTTCATCTAATCTTTCACCAGTTATGGGTGATACTTCTTCAACCATCTTTTCTTCTTCAAGTGATTACAGAACTCTGAAAGATCATCCACTTGGCAATGTGATTGGATCTGTTTCTGATGGTGTTCGCACGCGAAGTCAATCTGGTCTAATTAATGTTTGTCTTTTCTCATGCTTCATCTCTCAAATTATCCTGAAAAATGTTCATGCTGCTCTACAAGATCCTTGTTGGGTAGAGTCTATGCAGTTGGAACTTCAACAGTTCAGAAAGCTTAAGGTTTGGACCTTAGTTGATTTACCTCCTAACAAATATCCAATTGGTACAAAATGGGTGTTTAAGAACAAACCAGATGATCGGGGAGTGGTGGTGCGTAACAAATCTAGACTTGTAGTGCAAGGCTTCACTCAAGAAGAATGGATTGATTATACAGAAGTCTTTGCTCCAGTTGCTCATCTTGAGCAAGAAATATTCTGATTGCTTCAAGACGAGCAACTGGAGCAAAGACTTCTGTATAATCAATCCATTCTTCTTGAGTGAAGCCTTGCACTACAAGTCTAGATTTGTTACGCACCACCACTCCCCGATCATCTGGTTTGTTCTTAAACACCCATTTTGTACCAATTGGATATTTGTTAGGAGGTAAATCAACTAAGGTCCAAACCTTAAGCTTTCTGAACTGTTGAAGTTCCAACTGCATAGACTCTACCCACAAGGATCTTGTAGAGCAGCATGAACATTTTTCAGGACAATTTGAGAGATGAAGCATGAGAAAAGACAAACATTAATTAGACCAGATTGACTTCGCGTGCGAACACCATCAGAAACAGATCCAATCACATTGCCAAGTGGATGATCTTTCAGAGTTCTGTAATCACTTGAAGAAGAAAAGATGGTTGAAGAAGTATCACCCATAACTGGTGAAAGATTAGATGAAGGTGAGTCAATGATAGGTGATGGATCAGGTAAAGGAGAAGATGTAGGAGGTAAAGAATCAGATGATGGAGCCTGATCAGGCATTGGAGACGAAGAGCTGACATCAGTTGAAACAGCATCATTTATTAACGTGGTGGATTGAACAGACGATGGAGATGATGAAATAATATTTGCTTGAGTATTTGGAATTGATGTATCATCATCGAAAACTGGCAGATTAAACGAATTGAACACCGTATCGGAGTCAAAGAACCATGCAGGTTCAGATTTAACTTCAGAAGGATTGGATTCCTGCCAATCAATATAGAATGACTCTTGAACAATACGTGTTTCTCTTGTTATAAACCCGGTACGCCTTTTGTGAAGAAGAGTATCCAACAAAATAACACTCGTCAGAAACAGCACCAAATTTTGTCTTTTGAGATTGAGTATTCAAAGAGTACAAGAACAACCAAATGGTCGAAAGAAATCAATTAGTGGCTTCCTCTTATGAAAAAGTTCATAAGGAGTCTTCACTTTATCTTTCACAATTAACACCCTGTTTAGAACATAAGATGCACAATTGTCAGCTTCAGCCCAGAAAATAATTGGTAATGAGGATTCTATCAGCATTGTACGAGCAGCTTCCACGAGAGTTCGATTCTTTCGTTCCGCAATACCATTCTGCTGGGGTGTTCTTGCAGCACTAAATTGTCTCACAATCCCTTTTTGAGCACAAAATGAATCGAGAATCTGATTTTTGAATTCAGTGTCGTTGTCACTTCTTAGTCCCATAACTCTTCTTTTACTGATTGATTCGATAGAAAGAATTAATTTCTGCAATTCCTCTGCAACTTCGCCTTTGTGTGCAAGAACCTTACCCATGAATATCTTGAGAAATCATCTGTTACAACAAGACAAAAAGATTTTTTAGCAATTGATTTAACACTAATTGGTCCAAATAAATCAGTATGTAACAACTCAAGAGGACTAGATATGCTATTTAAAAGTTTGGGCTTATGAGGTTTCTTATGTTGTTTCCCTTTGGCACATGCCATGCATTTTTCATTAACAGAAAAATCTTTTAAAGAAAGTCCTCTAACAAGATTGTTCTTTACTAATTTATAATTATTTTAAAATTGACATGGCCTAAACGACGATGCCATAAGAGAGACTCAGAGGTTGATGCTTTTGAGAGAAGACAAGTTGTAGTAGCCTTTGACTCGTTTGAATTCATATCAAGAAGATATGTATCATGTTTCCTTGGAGCACGCACGAGAATTAAATCATCTGGAATGGCAATCTCTGATTTTAAAAATAAAACATTCATCAGATTTAAATAACAAGAATGTCTTTATCGCAAATTTGAGAAACACTCAGAAGATTAAAAAAATTCGCAAATTCAGGAACATGGTTGACTTTTTCCAGAGTAAGAGAACCATTGGTAACTTCTCCTTGTCCAATCATTTTTCCACCCTTCTTATTTCCAGCAAAAGCCACATATCCTCCATCTATAATCCGATAATTGGTCAACAAATCCTTTAATCCCGTCATATGCTTGGAACACCTGCTATCAACATGCCATAAACTGTTTACAATCTTTGATGAGGATTCCGAAATGAATTAACAAATCATTTAGCCAGGAGTAAATAGGGACACAAGATTGAACAACTTTGCTTTTTAAAGAAGCAGATTTTTTACAGAAGAAATTATTAACCAATTTTGTCAATATTCCCAAAACAATTCCTATTAGAGGATCCTTGAATCAAAGGACAATTTTTGACAAGATGATCCTCTTGACCACACCTGAAACAATGAGGTTTGAATCTAGGTCTATGATGTGATGAGGTAAAAATAGGATCAATAATAATCTCCTCATCATATTCAGACAAACTAGAATCAACATCACTGAATGTCTCATACAACTCATGAGGTTGTTGTTTATTTGAATCAGAATTTTTCTTTACAAAATTAGAACAAGATTCATCTGACAAATCAGTAAAACTTGTACCATTGGTACTGGTGTCAGATGAAGAAGAACTACATTTTTCTGATGATGTCATATTTAATGGTGTGAAAGATGGAATAGGTTGAGAAAAGAACTTTTCGAAACAATTAATTTTAAGTTGCTCATTGTTTTTTGGAGAAAGATCAGATGCATTACATTCATTACGAGAACAAAAATCATCACTACCATGATTTGAATTACAAGATGGAATAAAACTATCAAGAGAACATGAGACATTCAAGTCTGTTACATTTGAACTAGAAACAAAAACTGAATTTAAACTAGACTTATGATCTAAAACAGACTGCTGATTTTCAAGTGTACTAGAACTAGTGCATCCAAGCCCACTAGTTGGTCCATAGTCGTAGTCTTCACGAATGTACTTAGAGTTATTCCCGACTAAACCTGCAGACATACTGTCAGTATCTGTTTTGATTAAATCATTAGAAGGATGAGGAACAGGCATAGGAGAATAACAGTATGTACTAGGTGGAGGATAAACCTGTACATTTTCATAACCCAAACCTGTTTTAATTCTTGCCCCCGTTGAGATTTACAAAGATCATCATGTTTCATTCCAGAAATAGTCCATTTATCTAACTTTGACTAAAGTTTGCTTGCTTCAAATTCAGCAAGAGCAACCCTTTCAGTCAAAGTATTAATCTCAACATTTCTTTCAAAACGATTCTTTTTAAATGATCAGTTTCTTTTAAAGCCTCATTTAATTTCACAAAATATTTTGATTCATCATTTTTAAGTTCATCATTAATTCGCTTTAAATCCTTTTCATTATCAATTAACAAACGATTAGCCTTATAAATCCCAAATAGCCTAATTTGCAAGCAGATGAGCACATATCCTGTATTACCTCATATGGAAGTCCCATTACCATCCTTTCAGCAGCTAAAGCTTTATCACACATGCATACTGGAGTACTTGATTTCCTTCCTCAACAGTAGCAGCAATATCATCCTTCTCTTTTCCGATCTCATCTTTTGAATTTCTTTTCTCACTTGAACCTGCAGTTTCCTCTTTCCCATCTCCATCTGCCTTTCTTCTTTCTCATTTACTAAAGACTCGTTTTCTCTTTGAATTCCTTGAACAGCACAAATCCATCTTCACCAACTTCCACTTCATTACCTTCCACAATCTCAGCAACTAACGCGTGATTTATCTCAGTTCTTGTTTCTTCCACCTCTGCACTCCAATCAAAGTTCGAAATCAAGTCGACTCCTTTTTTAGATTCACTTCTTCCTTTTCTTTCTCTGCTGTCAATCTTGGTACTCCAGTGTACTAGGATCTGTGACAATTGGTAATGGACATTCACGTTTAAAATGTCCTAATTGTTTACAATTAAAGCACCTCAATTTTGACTTATCAAATCCCAGTTTTGAGGTAGATGATTGACCACCAAAGTTCTTTCGTCCTGTTCTTTCCATGAATCTCCGAGCTCTTAAAGTTAACATCGCCATTTGCCATTGAATGTCAGTTTCTTCTAAATCATCAGGATCAACCTGATACATGTATTCCATAGTCATTCCTTTACCTTTCAGTTCTCCAGCAACAAGAGCTTCATAGCTCTGAACAAACATTCCAAAAAGAGCCATTGTTTCAGATGGAATTGAAGTTTCAGCATTGACCTTAGAATTTCCAAATTCTTTCCAACATGACTATTACCACTCGAGAAATTACTTGTATTGCTCCCTCCTTGAATTGGATTTTGAATGTGAGAGTTTGCAGCGGATGACAACAAATCAGCATTTTGAGAAAAACCAGATGTGGGCATCATAGTCTGGTTAAATTCTCTTCTTTTCATATCCAACTCAAAAGATTTCAACTTGTTAATGATATCCCTCAGCTTGTAATCTGTAAAACCTCTTTCTTGTTTAAGCATTCTCACTTGAAGACTCCACTGTGGTGGAAGAGAATCAAGAAGCCTATTAACTTGTTCACTGTTAGAGAGCCTTTCATCATACTTCTTTATAGTGCTTGAGACGGTTAAGAAACGGTTTGTAAGATCTGTCAGACTTTCATTCTTGTATCCCACAAATGAATTGAACTCCTTTTCAGCCTGAATACTCTTGTCTTTTACCAAATCTGCATTCCCATCATAAAATTCACAGAGAGCATCCTAAAGGGATTTAGCATTTTTATTCTCTGCAAAACGGTTGTAGATGTCTGGAGCCAAACAGAGAGTTAGAGCACCAAAAGCCTTTTGATCACGATCAATCAATTTCAGATCTCTTTCAGTATAGGAAGATGGGTCTTTGTTCTGAGAAACAACATCACCAACAGTAACCGTAGGTATGTGAGGACCAGAAATAATCGATT
This sequence comes from Flaveria ramosissima, assembly GCA_025215565.1. Lineage (NCBI taxonomy): Eukaryota > Viridiplantae > Streptophyta > Magnoliopsida > Asterales > Asteraceae > Flaveria > Flaveria ramosissima. The sequence goes on from CM046037.1 coordinate 79,749,219, forward strand.
CCCATTGATTATGATCAGCGTAGAAGAAGAAAGCTTTGAGACATCTCTTCCAATCTTCAAAATTATCTCCATTAATGAGTCGTGGAGGTCTATTAGGAGCAACACTTTCAAGATCAGCAAGATTGAGAGTAGTTAATTTCGACATGATAGTTTCGGCAGAAATGGTTATAATTTCGCTGACAAATTCGCAGAAAAAGGTGACTTGGATAACAATTTCGCTGAAAACGTACTTTCGCTGACAATTTCGCAGAAGCTGACACTTTCGCTAGCAATTTCAGCAGCACTTTCGCCTGAACAGAGACACCACTTGCTTAGTTTCGCTGCTAACTTCGCACGAAACAAGTTTGAACTTTCGTTCAAAAATAAATTCGGCAGCAATTTCGCTTGTTTATTGGTCACAAGCACTAATGAACTTTCGTTCAAGGAATTAGTTTCGCAGAAACTCTAGAAAACAACTTCTGATCCAAGATAACTCATAATTTCGCTGAAAGATGATGACAGTTTCGCTGTAAGAACATTAATTTCGCTGGTCGATCTCAAAACCCTTTTTCACCTCAAAATCAATCTGAAATCATCCAAAACTCAATGAATTTGAGATCTGATGATTGTAGAATCTTCCTCAATCAAAAACAAGCATAATTCAATCAATTTCCATGCCAAAAACAGCTGATAATCCAATGAAAATTGATTGAAACTAGATATTGACCAAAACCACAAAAACTCAACAAATCAAGAGCACTAAAGCTCTGATACCATATTGTTGGTCCATGTGATCGAAAAAACAGTACAATTAAAGTGATGAATTGCTCAATATCAAACATTCATGCTAAACAACAACAATTGAGAAGATAGAAGAGAATTCTAACACATATTTGATACTCAAATGAACAATAGCAATCAATAACATCAAGCACAATAGTATTTCTATGTGAAAACTGCTTAGAATTGGTAGCTTGCAACAATGATCCACGATTAGGGTTTTGCCAGCTTACCTTACAAAGAGAATTGACAAAAGTATATATAGCAGTCATAGTTTCGCTGACAGTTTCGCTACCAGCGAAACTGTCATGCCGAAACTATAGTTTCGCCCGGCAGAACACAAGTTCGCCGGGTAAACCAAAACAGCAAACTGTGAGCGAATGTATAGATTCGCTCAGAGTTTCGCTGGACTGCCAAAACTACTAATTACTAAGAACATACAAAAGGAAACTAATAAAAGTCCTATTACAATGTAAAGTAAACAACTATACTAAAGTGAGTCCAACCTAAACATGATCTTCAGTTTGAGCTACCCAGATCTATTCCAAGTTTTCCAAGAGCTACAACAAATCAAGCTCCCACTATTGGCAGATCTGACAGTATGACTATCTCAAGGGATAGTGGAGCTTTAACCAGCGGTTCACCTGTTGACACTCAAACTTCATCAGGTGACACTGCACAACATCAAGCTGATGGAAGCAACATCTTGAAGGAACAGGCAACTGTTAATGCTGCTTCACAGCAAACAATGATGATGATGTTTCTCATTCATTCAATCAGTCCTCATTGAATAAGTTTGAAACATTAGCTGGACCAAGTGTTCAAGCTCCTCAGCAAAATATGTCCAATTTGGATCTATCTTTGCAACTGGAGGTAATTCCTAGACTTAGGATTCACAACACTCATCTAGCTGAGAACATCATAAGGGAAGTCTCTGAAGGTGTGAGAACAAGAGGACAAACTCATAATGGAAATGTGTGCTTGTACTCATGCTTTTAATCCCAGATGGAACCCAGGAAGGTAGAAGATGCCCTGAAAGATAGTAGCTGGGTTGAATCAATGCAAGAGGAGCTGCTTCAATTGAAAAGACAAAAGGTTTGGAACCTATGTCCGGTACCATCTGGTCAAGTACCTATAGGCACTAAATGGGTTTTCAGAAATAAGAGAGATGACAGAGGCTTGATCATCAAGAACAAAGAGAGACTGGTGGTTCAAGGATACACTCAAGAGGAAGGAATCGATTATATTGATGTCTTTGCACCTGTTGCAAGACTTGAAGCAGTTAGGATCTTCCTTGCTTATGTTGCATCCAAGAATTTCACTGTCTACCAGCTTGATGTCAAGTGTGCCTTTCTATATGGGGATATAGATAGGGAAGTTTATGTATGCCAACCTCCAGGATTTGAAGACCCACAACATCCCAACTATGTGTGCAAATTGGAAAAAGCTCTATATGGGCTGCACCAAGCACCTAGGCTGTGGTATGAGACATTGTCTCAGTTTCTCTTGAAGAATGGTTACACTAGAGTTACCATTGATAAGACTCTTTTCATAAGGAAGTCTGCGAAAGACATCTTGCTCGTTCAAGTCTATGTTGATGACATCATATTTGGTTCCACAAATGATCAAATGTGTAAAGACTTTGAGAGCATCATGAAGAAGAAGTTTGAGATGAGTTCTATAGGAAAAATGGACTTTTTCCTTGGAATTCAAGTGAAGCAAATGAAGGAAGGGTTTTTCATCAGTCAATCTAAGTATGTCAATGAAATCTTAGAAAGATTTGACATGAAAGATTGCAAGGCAGCCAAAACACCTATACCCAGAAACCATAATCTCTGCCCTGATTCTGAGGGGGAGGATACTGATCAACAACAGTATAGAGCAATTATTGGTTCTCTGATGTATCTCACAGCAAGTAGACCTGATATCATGTTTGCAACTTGTATTTGTGCAAGATATCAGGCTGCTCCAAAGGTGTCTCACCTAGTTGCTGCGAAGAGAATCCTCAGATACCTCAAAGGAGCACCTAAATTAGGTCTCTGGTATCCAAGAAATAGTGAATTCAATCTCTATGGTTACTCTGACAGTGATTATGGTGGCTGCAATATCAACAAGAAATCAATATCCGGTGGATGTCAATTTCTTGGTGGAAGGATCATCTCATGGCAATGCAAGAAGCAATCTTGTGTCTCTATATCATTTGCTGAAGCCGAATACATTGCTGCTGCTAGTTGCTGTGCTCAGCTGCTGTGGATTTAGAACCAGATGATAGACTACGGATTCAACTTCATGAGCACTCCTATCCACATTGACAACAATAGTGCTATCTCCATTGCTGAAAATCCAGTAAAGCACTCCAAGACTAAGCACATTGATATCAGGTAACACTTCATTAGAGATATTCATGAGAAAAATCTAATCAAGCTAATCAAAGTTGACTCAAATGAACAATATGCTGACTTGTTCACCAAAGTTTTTGATGAACAAAGATTTAAATATCTCATTACAGCTATTTGGATGATAAACCTTGATTAGTCTATCTCAGTTGAAAACCTTTTAATGTGTAAAATCTTGTGTCAAAACAATCTAAGCATTGTTACAAAAATTCCTTCTCCGAAATTTTCTCTAAGTATAAATTCTTCCGAAGAGGAACTAACCCTCGGAAGACATTTTACATATCTTCCGAAGCAAATTCCTCCCACGATAATTTTCTTCTCGGAAGAGTTGTTTAGTCTTTTAAGAAGCGATTGATTTCATATCAGATCTACTTCCGAAGCTTATAATACTCTCCATTCGGAAAGCAATATTTACTCTCAGAAGTAAAAACTTTACCTTCGGATGTATTTGCCTTCGGAAGAACATTACCTTCGGAAAAGCTTTATACTCTGAAGAAAGACTTTACTGTGTAACAGAAATCTTTTGGACCCCATTCTGTAAAAAGTAAAGACTTTGTTAATGATGTCGGATTATTTAAATGGACTAAACCTTACCGCCCCTGTCACATCCTCCACTGAAACATCCCATCATCTTATCCAAACCCTTTAAGCCGCCATTTCACCCATGTAAATAACTCCGGCTAATCACTTTCATCTTTTTACCAAATTTACTGCCCTAAAAGCTTCCTTCATCCCCAATTCACCTTATTCCAAACTATCTTCCTGCAACTTTCTCAAATGGCACTTAATCCTCAACACAACCAAGTGGCACTTTTTGATTCTTCAAGGGATGCCGACTTCTCAGATATCATCTCCTTTCTTAGCCAATCCTCTTATTACACTGCCCTAACTGTTAAACCCATGGTTTACTCAAATCATATGGCTGAATTTTGGGCAAATGGTCAGATTGAAACCCTAGATGGGGTTCGTGTAATAAGATCGAACATCTGTGGCCAGGAGTTGGTCATTTCTGAACAACTCATCAGGGAGCATCTCGAGCTTCATGATGAGGGCGCTCCTATAGATTTCCCCAAGGCAGATTTGGACAACACCTATATCCAAATGGGATATGGTGGGGATGTAAGCAGGTCAACCGTCTACAACTATAACTTCTCTTACAACTGAAAGTTCCTACTGCATGTTGTTCTTCATTGCTTGTCCAACAAATCTGGGGGATGGGATCAAATCCCATATGAACTAGGGTGCCTAGTTCATGGTTTGGCGAGAAGCCTCCGCTTTAACTACTCAAGGTTTGTGCTTAATCATTTATGAGCTGGACCAGAGTCAGCTTGTCTGTGTAGCTGCTCTGTCTGTTCCTCAAATTAGGCCGACCATCTTCAAGACTTTGAAGAGAGTGTCCACCAATTTCACCGGAAGATATACTGCACTTCTTCCAGGTATGACTGAGCCAATGGCTCCTGGTGACATCCCTGTTAACCCCACAGGTATTGAGCCCACACCAGCAACTACCCTCACACTGCCAAATCTACCTTCTCACCCCATCACTATCACTTATCAAAGACACCTTAAACGAACCCTTGTTAAATATTCTCTGATTGAACAAGCTCCTCCTGTTCTATCCAAAAAGACTAGAGTGGAACAATGGGCTGCCACTCAGTATGAGGTCCAACCATCCTTCATAATTGACCTCAATATGGGTATTGAGTCTCCTTAGTCTCAAACCCATGAGCTCGAAACCCAAGTTGAAAACCCTTAGGGAGAGTCTTTATACTCCCTGAGCAACCAAAAAGGGACAGCCCCACCATAGGCTCAATGCCTTTAGACATTGATCAAAGTCCCGGGTCATTAGGCTTAAGCTCTATATCCTTTACTGACCTATAATAGGAGCTGATGAAGAGATTATCTCTTCAGAGAAATGAAGTTGATCCACAACACCCTCTCAAGGATCAACATAGCCCAGAGAGACCTCTTATCTCTAGCCCCCATAAGAAAGCCTTTACTGAGCTGAGTTCCACTGATGTGGAGGGGACTCATGTAGATTCAGCTGCCACTACTTAAGGAGCCTCAATGGACCCTCAGGACAATGGTAACATTACTGAGACTGAATCTACGGCAACAATGCCCTTTGATGACTCTGAAAGAGACATCATTGAGCAAGGGAAACCAGGGCGCCAAGAAACCACATCTGGTGGTGAGGATGAACATACTAGGTATGTTACCTCATCTCCCCATGATTCTTCAAAAATGATGAGGGAAGACTGCAACTCACCATTGAAGACCTACTTCCTAAAGTCTCAAACCTTGAATCTAAGGTTAGGACTATAGAGAATAGGTCTGCCACTCAGCAACTTGAGATTGAAAATCTCAAGGCCAAACTAGCTGAGAAACAGATTGAGAGGTCTGTTAGGCCTGTACAAATTCAGGTCACATTGACCTCTTCCTCCATATCATCAAGCTCTCAAGATGATGCTACCAAAAAGGGGGAGAGTGTTCAGGGACAAAGCCAAAGACAAGAGGAACCACAAAGTCAAGCTCTCACTTCCTTAAGTTCAAGATACTCTATGCAACAAGCTTTAGTTTTTCCTGAGCCTCCTATAGTTGTAATTCAAGTGGATCAAAGGATGCTCCAAAGCTTTAGAGGTTAAATGCACCTTCTACCACTATTGAGGAAGTTGGTCAAGGGGAAACAAGGGCTGAAGGCCCAGCAACTGAGACAGTTGGGATAGATAGTCCATTCTCACATACTTCCGAAGCACATGTCAAAGCCTCAGAAGAACAATTTCAATCTTCCGAAGCTGAAATTGCAACTGCGGAAGGACTATTCTCTTTATCCGATAATCTAATAGTCACAGATGCAATGCTAAAACATAAGCATTAACTCCAGCTCCCATTTCCACCACTCAACCTAAACCTTCCATCCAAGAACCCCCAAAGTCCAGCACTTCCGAAGACATCAGAGGAAAAAGGAAGATGACTAAGGAAGAGCTTCAGGAGGAAGAAAGGTTAGAGAAGCTCAAAAGAAAAGGTAGACTTCCAACTGGAAAACTGCTAGCTGCCAGTAGCAAAGCAGCTGCAGCCAACCAGAAGACTATCAACAATAAAAGAAGGGTGGAAATCATTGACAGACTTGTCAATCTAGGAGCTGTGAGTGAAGATGTACTCCTGCTACCACTAGAGGAGTTAGTTGAGTTGGAAAAGGCAACTTTGCTGCAAAAACAGCAAAAAGAAGAAGCAGCAAGGTTGGCCTTAGAGGAAGAAAGGGAGAGGAAAGAAAGAGAAGCTGATGAGCAGCTTAGAAAGGAAAGGATAACTTTCCTAACTTCCAGGGGTTTCTCTCTAGAAGAACTATCTCCACACAACAATGATATGATTTTATGGCTCTTCAACAAAGAGCAAGATCAAATGTAGAAAGAGAGAAAGAAAGCTGCCAAGGAAAAGCTGATGATGAACATGAAGAAGGAAGAGGAAGCAGGACTAGCTGCTGCCAAGAAAATAGGTGAAAAGGCCTGGATGAAAGACTATCTCCGGGCTCATGGCTTCTCTGGCAGGCAGGTGGGTCCTATGTCTAAGAAGACCCTCCAGCGACATGTCAGTGACATAAAGGCTGACATTCGCTCGGGGAAGAGGAAGGAGATGCACAAAATGGGACAGGGGATGATCTTTAAACCAACTACTCAACCCCAACCTCAAACCCAACCACAAACTGAACCAATTCCTTTTCCATTCCCCATTAAAACTGAACCAACCACTGAATCTCACACCCCTGAACCTACACCATCATCCTTACTAACTTCCTCACCTCAACCACCTAAACTACCCATCCTCCAACCCAAAACACTAGCCAGAACCCAAACACCACAACCTACCCAACAAACTCTCAAATCATACCCTCAACATTCTAAACATCTCTCCTTAGAGGAGTTCAAGGCAATCAAGAAAAAGCTCATCAACTGCACAACCCTGAGCAACATCTCCTGTAAGGAGGATTCTGTCAAACTGACTTATGTTGATGGATCCTCAGGTTCCCTCACTAGATATCAATTTCTTGATCTGCCCAAAGGAACATTGGACCAAGCTGCAAATCTCATTGGCCTCAATTTAGATACTTTGAATGAGGAAGAAAAGAAGCTAAGGAGAAGGCTGGTGACTCTGCTGGATACCAAGAATGATGACAGGGTGCCAAGACAACCCCTTGTGCCTAGGAAAAAGATCATCCAGTGGAGGTTCGAAGATTCTTCTCACAACTTTGTTGTTGAGAGAGAGAGTGGAGAGCTCAACAGGCTAAATGCCTCATCTCTGCTACACTTAAGCAGATTTGATATTGTTGAGTTAGCAGAGAAGCCACTCTCCAACCCCTCCAACTCTGAAGTCGCTGCTCACATAAGAAATCACCTGGGCAGTCTTCATCTGGCCGAGCTGACTGCTAGGACCAAGATTGAAGAAGAGTTGAAGCTGAGAGAGGAGGAGAAAAGGAAGGGATCAACAACCAAAGGCAAAGCCTTTCTACAAATGGTTGAGGGTCCTGAACTTGAATCCATAGTTAGATGGGAGTATGACTATAACTCCCGTCAACTAACTCTTTTCAGGGGGCACAACAAAGGGTACATGTCAGTCAGAGTGATAGACTGGATCTCTTATCTACTAATGACTAGTACAAGCTTCTTAGCACCCCTTCAGGGAAGAACAAGGACACAGACAAATATCTTCTGTCCCTGGTGTTGAAAGCTTTGAGAAGCAGAAATAAGTGAGGTTTTGGTAGCATCAGCCTAGGGGGAGTTTGTTAGATCTAGAAAGGCCGGTGCAACCAAAACCAAATCACTTAGACTATTCTGGTGCAACTAATAAAGGACTTCCGAAGCTAAGTGTGGAACTTCCGAATGAAAAGGAACTCTTCCGAAGACAAAGTGTAAGATCAACTTCCAAAGGAAAACTCCATCTTCCGAAGACAAAATATTCACTTCCGAAGATCAAGACTTAGAGTGAAAGATCAGAAGTCAACTTCCGAAGTATGAAAGAAGTCCTCAAGCCTCGGAAGTATAGAAGCCTCTTCCGAAGTATAAGTGGCTTTTGAAGAACTTGTTCTTCCGAAGCCAACTTACCTTCGGAAGACACTACTATTATCCAGTGGACATAAGTATGGTCTCTCTTACACTCCGCTGCAGACCTCTGAGATACTGCATGGCGTTTTCTCAAAAGCCATGTAGTTGACCATACTTTATTTCACTGTTTACCTTTATCAGTCTGTACAGTTGCCAACTTTAGTTGGTGACAAAAGGTAAGTCATGGACATGTCATGACTACCATATCTTAGATAATACTTTATCTAAGATACCTTAACTTTAGCATTGTAGTATATGCTTTAGTCTTAGGTTTCCAGCTAGTATCAAAGTATATCCAGCTGTAAGATCTAGTATATATAGTTTCTCATTGTAACTCTTGTTTCATGCTTGTAAGAGTCTTGTAATACTTTGAGTTGAGAAGTTATATATACAAGTGCCTTGAAAATTATTTCTTTGTGTTCTTTGGTACTTATTATATTATTATCAACTCTTTGAATAGATTCTACTTCATCTGATCTGAGTGTAGTATAAGTGAGTTTGAGAGAAATCCAAGTGTTAAGTGACAAAACCCGATCCTGCACGGGTGTCTTAATATGTGTTCATATTTTGTTCACAACTTATTTTAGGTATGATTTAATCCCTGAGATATTAATATTATGATTATAGGATTGATGTTTTGGTTTTTTATTTTAAGCATGTATTGGACTGCCTTTCGGGCGTGTTATGTAAGAGTTTTTAAAATAGTGTTTTTTTAAGTCAATAATTATGATATGGGTCATAACTTATTGTAATAATTCAAATTTTATATCCTTTATAAATTTTATAATTTTATTTATATTTATATCTTAACTACTTTTCAATAATGATAAATTTGTATAAAATAGAAGAAAACTATATAAATGCTAATATTTAGTTTTTAACTTATTTTTATAGTAATAAAAGTATTACTTAATAAAATTTCAGATTCTAATGTGTTCTTGTGAGTTTTATGTTTTTAAAGTTCGCGGTTCAGTTTCTGACCTGTTTCGGGTTCCTGTTGACTTTCATCATACTTTTGGTTATAGATAACTTTTATATACTTGAAAAACTTTAGGTGCTGGAGTTTTCAATATTTTGGCCATAGATCTTGTTTTTATTAATTTTTCAATTTTAGCATTTTTTACCTTTGTATTTTTGTTTATCATGTAACTAAATTCTAAAAATTATAAAATATAATTTCTAGTCATTTTTGAATTTTTATGATTTTCGTTAAATTGTTTGGTTAGTCCCGTTAAATACTCGTTAAGTTACTTTTGTCATGTTGAAGAGGCACTCTACTTGGGTCATGTTAACCCAAATGTCATCGTGACCACTTCCTTTAGGTACAAGTTGTACAACCATTGGTAAGCCAAACAAGCTCGTAAATAGGAGATACTAATTTCGCTTTTGAAGGAAATCTCTACTATTTGGTTCTTAAAGGAAGAGTTTCATCAATTCATAGCACAACATTTGTTCTTATAAGAATCATAAACGTCCCTGATTTGGTAATGCAATAGCTTTCTAAAACTTTTACATTTTCCTTTATTATTGAAAATGATTTCTCTATTATAAACATTCATTTATCATTCCAGTTATAAAAAAACATACCTTCTTTACATTCATTGTAAGAAAACCTGCCTTATTTCAAAAATACTTCCAAAACATGTTTGGAAATCATAACATTTGTCACCGTAAAATATTTATAATTAAAAACCGATGCTTCCTTGGCCGTGTGGAACATGGATTAGCATTATGTCATTCCTACAAGTGATCCCCCATGCAGGATTGGAAAATCCCTTTAAGTATGCTAACCCGCCTAAAACACAATAAACATCATAAAAACCGGATCTTGACCTATCAATCGATACAGATTCTTGACTAATGGGTATATGTTAGAACGATTACGACACGTTTTGATGAAGGGTTAAATGTGAAATCGTCAAACCTGACTAGTTTCGCCGACACTGTTACTGTTAGTGTCACCGAGTAATGTCCCTAATTACATTAGGACTTTCTACTATCACATACCGTAACTTCGTCACTCATAAGTGTAGCCACCATTAGTGTCACCACCGTGAATGTCTACATTGAGAATGTTATGAACCAATCATTGGCTCATATAGGGATTTATGTCATCACTCACCTTGAATATTGAGTGTCCCTATATTCAAGTATGTGTCTCCACTTGAGTGTTGTCATATGAGTATTCAATGGGAATTCAACCTTTTTAAGCCAAAATCCTAACTTTCTACGTTCAAATCATTCGTATATCTCCCATGAAGCTAGATCAATGGGTTTTAGGTGTATCTACAAGCATAAATCTAGGTTTTGATGAAAGAACCCTAGTTTTACCCAAAAACTCAATTTATAATAAAATTTTAGATCTGTGGATGATTTTAACATGATTTTATGTATTTCTTCTTCCTTTTACTTTTATTATTCACAAGCAATGTCCCAAGCATAAGATGATTAATCAAAACAAATATTTCTAAGTGCGCTCTCTCTCTAAACCTCCACTTTATGTTTCTAGACACATTATATATTTTCTACTGGAAAACCCAATTTTTGGATGATCCAAAAGGGAAGTTTAAAAAATTGGCATAAAATGAATAGTTTTGAGAAGATATAGATGTATACCAAGCTTGCTTTCATGTATGGCCTTGTGGGGTTGGATTTGGTCGATCAAAATTTGCCTAGAGTAGTGGAGCATCTGTCTTCGGGTGTAGAAGGAGATAGATAAGCTTTATATCTTCCAAGTCATCAAAACACAAGTTTTCTTAAGTTAGTGGCTTATTATATAGATGGTTGCTAAAGAACTTCCTTTAGGGCTTCAAGATGTTTCCAATAGGGGTGTATGAGGCTAGAAATTAGAGACAAACTATAGAAATTTTCATGAAAATAGAGAAAGAGAGACGACGGGAGTTTGGAAATCAATTTGGAAAAAGTTAAAGGATGGAGTGTTTAAAGGTTTTTGGTGACTCATTGTGACGATCAAAGTTCATTGATGTTGATATGGTCAACGTTTGGAGGCTCGGTGATCTGGTAAGCCACGTAGTTCTTCTTAATACGAGTCTTGACTATCAATGAGTAAATATGTGACATGTGAAACTCCATTGTACTGTTGGATTGCTCTATGGTGAACTATGGATGTCTTGGTCCATGTGATCGAAAAACAGTGCAAATGATGTGATGAATTGCTCAATATCTAACAACCATGCTAAACAATGACAATTGAGAAGATAGAATACAATTCTAACTCATATTTGATAACAAAATGAACAATAACAATCAATAACATGAAGCACAATGATATTTCTGTGTAATAACTGCTTGGAATAGGTAACTTGCAACAATGATCCACGATTAGGGTTTTGCAAGCTTACCTTACAATGAAAATTAACAAAAGTATATATAGCAGTTGTAGTTTCGAAGACAGTTTCACTACCAGCGAAACTGTCATGCCGAATCTACAGTTTCGCCCGGCAGAACATAAGTTCGCAGGGTAAACTAGAACAGCAAACTGTGAGCGAATTTACAGATTCGCTCACAGTTTCGCTGGACTGCTAAAAATACACAATTCAAAAACATACAAAAGGAAACTAACAAAAGTCCTATTACAAGTAAAGTAAACAAACTATACTAAGGTGAGTCCAACCTATACATGATCTTCAATACTCCCCCTAGGTTGGATCTCACCGTCTTCACTCTACTTGATTTGACTTTTCAGCTCCAGTTTCCTCTGCTGCCATTGATCTGTCTTCGTCACCTCCTACATCAATGTCCTCAGAAGCTTCAGCCAATGATCCTCCATGGTCCTTTCCGGCATCACTAGCTTCTTCAGAATGACCACTAGCCTTTGCAAATGCCTGGTCAGATCTTGAACATCCATATTAAAGTCATCCAGAGCTCTCACTCTTTCAGCTAACTTCTTGACCTCCGACCTTACTCCCCTGATCTTGTTGGCAACATTCATAAACAAACTAGCTTCTTTTCTAGTTTCCTCTCCAGCCCCAGCCTTAATGTGATTTTCACATAATACCAAAAGATCATCATAAAAACTAAACAACTCCATCGGATCAAATACTCTAAACTCCTTTCCATGTTTAACTCTGATCACAACCTCTCCAGTATTATTGTTATAAAACCATTTCTCAAAGTACTGTAGTTGTTGGGGAAGATCAGCCAATCTTACCCGATTTACAGTCTTTGGAGGTTTAACTCTTATACAATCCTTCCCTTTCCTGTCTCCCAGTCTTTATCCTTCTTTGATCTCTTTCTTTCAGCTTTCATATACCCAAAAGACTCAAAATTATCATTAAGCCCATTTTTTATCTCCTTTTCAAGAAATGAGGCTCTTTCACTTAGATGAGCATTGATCAGAGGTAGAGTTGCCAAACGCCTTAAATCCCATTTAGGCAAGGTCTTAAAAGCCTTCCTCTTAAGCATATAATTGATATTTCCTCCCCGTCTCTTGATCATAAACATCTTTAAGCTTGAATTGTAACAGCAGCTTATGATTTTCTTATCAGCTTCCTTCCTGCTAATCCCTCCAAGTGTTGGAACAGAGGAGTTATTTCTTCTACCTCCTTCTCTTTCACCACCAATCATTTTTATCCATTTCAAAAACATCTGCATCATCCTCTCCCTTTTTAGCAACATAGATCAATGGTCGCTCATCAACTTCATAAAACTCAGGTTCTGAATCATAATCTATGAGCTGTTCATCTTCCTCTTCTTCATCAACCAACCCTTTGCCTTTATCAGATACTCCTTCAGTAGTAGCTGTTACAACAACTTCTTCACCAACCAGATCTTTTTCAAAGTCAAATTGCATGTTTCCAAACCCAACCTCTATAATATCCTCCTCATCATTTCTTCCGACATCCTCTCCTGGAGTTTCCTGCTCTCCTGCACCAGTAGTTGCTGCACCAGAAGTGCTGATAGGATCGGATCAATTAGATTTGAATTATGCAGCGGAATATCACGAATTAAGATCGAATTCAAGCAAGAAAAAGAGTGAATATGCAAAACACTCAATCACAATTATAGAGAGAATATTTCTGTTAAAGGAATGTTTTCATTCACGCGTAATGCTTCGGTTAGAATACAGCTAGGTCAACATCCCTTATATAGAGGAATGTGACGTCTGCTGATGTCACTTGATGTGACATCTAACAGAATACAGAATTTACAAAACAACTGAAATATGCAAACTACTGAGATGTTCTCAACAACTGATCACATCTCAGAGAATGCTAAGTACAAATACATGAAACTACTGACTAAAAACTACTGAAACAATAAACTACTGAAATGTAAAATTACAAGTACTGAAAAGTAAAACCATCACAACTACTGAAGTTAACCACTTCAGCTGTTGTGACAACTGCTGATCACTCTGGTCTTCAGTCTTTGTCTTCAGCACTTCATCTTCAGACTTTGTCTTCAGTTCTTTACTTTCAGACTTCGTCTTCAGACCTTTGTAATTAGCTGATGTCTTCAACTGTTGTGATCTTCTTCAGCAGTTGTAATGTCTGTGGGACTTAGAGGTTTTTCTGATCAAGCTCATTGGTTCTTTTGGTCCAACAAACTCCCCCTGAACCAATGCAGCCAAAACCTCTAACTTTATTGAAGATCCCACTTATTCTTTGGCAAAAATACTCTCTTGATCAGCTTCAGAGGTAGACAGATAAGCATAGGCCAGGAAAAGGTTTCTAATCTTTTGATTGCCTAAGTATGGAAGGGAACTCTGTCTTGGGGAAATTGGACACAGAGTCTTGTCCCAACCATGAAACCTATTTCCCATTGATGAGTCTGAAAGACTCCCTTGCATAGGCTTCAAGGAGAACAACTTGTTCCTCCTTAGTGAGTTATTCTGCTTCTCCCTCAAAGAAGAACTCAGGCCCATAGTATTCAGACAGATACCTCACTGTCTTCCCATTCTTCAACTCAACAGTTGTTATCTCTCTATATGCGAATTCATCTGGATGAGAGCCTTCGAGCAACAACTGGAGTTCACTCTTTTGAAGATCTTCAAGTCTTTTGTACAACAACCCCTTCTTGATCATTTTGTTCTCAAGAATAGACATAGGGGTTGATTTGGATGTGTGAGCTCTCTTGAATTCTTCAATGATTTCCCAGGGTGAGACTACCATGGCCAACATGATTGCAGCATTCAAAGTCTTTCTTACTTGGCATGATATCTACTTGGTAAGTTTTTCTTGTGAATTCTAGAACTTACCCTGGGATCTGGCCAAATCCTCACTCTTTTTTTTGATGTTGAAAAGTATGTCTGAGAGTGTACAGCCTCTGAGCTTGTATCTTCATAGCTTGAATGGATGAGGACTGAGGGAAGTCCTTGTCAACCATTCTAAGAAATTGCTCATCATGCTGGTTCTGCTGTTCTTCTTCTTCAATTTTGACCTTAACTATCCGACTTTGAGTTTCAGGAGTTATTGTTTGTGATTGACTCCTAGGCTTCAGTTTCTTCTTTTCAAGAATAGCAGATATTGACAGATTGTCTTCTTCATCCTCCTCTTCTTCTTCTTCCATCCTCAGCAGCCTTCTTTTTCTTTTGGGTGCTTCACTGGTGGAATCTTGGATGGGTTTCTTGGGTGAAGGGGTTGGTTTAGATGGTTGTGAGGTTGATTGTTTTAGAGGTTGAGAGGTTGGTTGTTTGTTAGGGTTTTGAGATTGGCTGTTTTTGTTGTGAGGTTGGCTTTGAAGATTGTTTTGGTAAAGGAGATTTTAAGGGCTGCTCTATCATTTTGTTGGTGAGGGTGGCTTTGGATAACTTGGCCATATCAGTTCTCTTCCCAGCACCAGCTTCATCCAGAGCTTCAATGATTAAGCCTTTGTTGAAGCTTTCAGGTGAGCATATTTTGGTAGTTATCTCCAAAATGCTATCTCTGGACCATGACTTGATCTCAATGGTAGGTCTTCCCAAGTGTTTAGAGAGGAATCTAATCATGGCCTCTAATCTCTCCCTTTCTTCTTCATTGCAACTTGCCCATCGATTCTCAATTTCTTGAATCTCAAGTCTTCTGATCTCTGAGTCAAGTTTGGCAGTATCAAATCCTTGGCTAAAGAGCTGATCAATGATCCTGTCCATGGATCTGCTATGTTGGTCATCAGCTTCTTTGATCATCTCATCTAACCTCTTCTCATCTTCAGTTTGTTCACCAATACTCTTCTTTCTTTTGTAGGTGATGATCTCTTTGCCTTTATTCTCTTCCTTAGCTTCTTCCTCTTCAGCTCTTTTCCTTTTATCATCCTTTACTGACTTAGACTCCCCCTTTTGGTTGCATTGGGTTCAGGGGTTTGAATGTCAGAAAGGTGCTTTGACACAGCATCAGTCACAAGGGATTTAAGATCTGAGGAGATCCTCTCATCAATGGTTTGATGAACAATAGATGTGATGATGGGGGTGATGAGAGGTAAGGAAGATTTGAAAGCAGCAACCATTTGCTCAGAGGGGTACTCTCCCTGAGAAATGGTGCCTGAACTAGAGGCTGGTGGTTTGTTTGATTTGAGTGGCTCAGTGTTTGGTGAAGCTTCAACAGAAGCTGCCATCTGTGGGTGTATTGGGGCAGATGGACTTGATTCCTGAGGCATGATGGGAAGCAGATCTTTTAATCTACAAACCTCAGCCTCAAGAATAGTATTTTGGGCTAAGACTTCAAAGAAAAAGCCCAGGTCATCATCAGTATAAACTGAATCAACTGACCTCCTGAGTGAATCAGGATGAACATGTGCTGAGTGTAAATCAGTGATCACATGTGCCCTTTTGTCTTGGAACTGGGGACTTCCTGCCTCAGGAGCATGTCCTTCATTGACAGTTGCCTTTGGTGAGGTCTTAGAGATGATACCTGCTTCATCCTGTTCATGTGTTGAAACAGGGGAAGAGGTAGCCTCACCAGATGTTCTAGTCTCCACATTTACACTAGGAGACTGAACTTTAGAATCCCTATGCTGTTGGTTATCAACTACATTTTGATCCTCTCCCTCAGCTGTTGAGGTGTTCCCAGTAGTAACAGGTTTCTGGGGAGGGGTAGAGGAATGTAGCTGAGTCAGCACTTGTGCAATGACTGCAGTTGGGCTTGTAGGGGTGGTATCAGTGGGAGATGGGGGTGAAAAGGTTTGCACCTGGGGAGAGTGGTGCTCTTCAATGGCAATCTTCTCAAGTGAGATAGATTCCAGTAATGTGGTTTCCCCAATATTGGTTGCATCAGGATCTTGTTGAGAGGATACCTGAGCGGTTTCAGCTGGTGGAGTCATTGAAACTACAAGGGGATTAAGGCTTGTAGTCTCATCCTGTGTTTGTGCTACAGGGGCATCATCAGGGGACTCAACTCCCTGAGTAGCCTTTTTGGTTTTCTTTGGTTTTGGTTTGGAAAGGACTTTAGATTTGGAGATGGAGGCTGTGGGTTCCCTCTGCTTGGGTTTGAGCAGTTTGGCAGCCTCTTTGAGTTGTGGGTTTGAGTTGTGCCTGGAGTATACCTCTGGCAAAACCAGCAGAGCAGGGACTCCAAGGCCAACAAGGCCATCAGATTTTAATTGATTTAAAATGATTGCCATAAGAAACCTTGGATATAATATCCATCTATTTGCCACAGGTTTCAATGCCAAATCTTTCAGTTCCAAAAAGATAATATCAGAAAAATTTAGATTTTGATGTTCAAGGATAGAATATAATACCTCTTGCCATCAGGATGACATTTGATCCCAAGAGGATGTTTTGGGAGAAAGGCAGACATTGATCATGTGAAATATGAGTCACTCGGCATCATGGAAGTGCTTCTTCAGGATGGTAGTAGCACTTAGGTCACCTTCATAACCATGATTAGCAAAAGAAAGATCAATGGTGCCTTTTGGGTACTTGGTGGGATAGGTGGCATCATTCAGGTCTAGGGTTTGACGAATGATCTCAGGAGTGATGATCACCCGTTTCTGGTTAACAAAAGACTGGAGAGTGATGGTGTCATCATTCTCAGCAGTATGAACAGTAACGTTTGTCCAGAATTGGCACAGGGTATCGGGGTAGATGGTAGGATTTAAGAGAAAGGTTGTGCGGTATTAGGAATCAACCATCAAGTCGATAGCAACATCAAACTTGTTCCAGAAAGGTGATTTGGTAAGATGAGCAACACAGTTGTGTCGAGGTTTGATTTGCATGGTCGCCATTAATGGAAGATGAACGTTTGGAAAGTGGGTTATGAAAAGGTTGAAGTTAGGGTTAGGTATATATAGGTTATGAAACGGCTGAGGGAAAACAACTGAAAGTGTTGGTGTTAGTAATCAGGTGTTAGAAAACAACTAAAGACATGGTTTGAACTTTCAGATGTTGTAAACAACTGAAGACTTGGTGTTGGTCATCAGTAGTTGTAAATCTACTGAAGACTTGGTTTTGGCTTCAGTTGTTTGCAAATGAAACAGTAGTTGTCGTCAATTCACAAAGTTCAGCTGATTCAATGACCTTGACACTTACTCATCAGATCATCTGATTTTCAGATGTTTCATTGGTCATCAGTACTTATTTATTATAAAAGACATCAGTAGTTTGAACTACATCAGTCTTTTCAAACAAATAAGGTAATGCGGTACTTTTAAGTAATTTAGTCTTCAGTAGTTGTAAAACTACTGAAGATAAAATGACTTATCAGCACTTATTTTTGACAAAAGTATACTAATGCTCATCAGTATTTATGAACTAAGAGTATCAGTAGTTGTCAAATTATTCTAGTTGCAGCATACCAAGCCTAAGTACAAGATTATGAAAAGTTGCACTATCCAAAGGCTTAGTAAATATATCTGCAAGCTCATCAGCACTAGGCACAAACTTTGGATCAATCAGACCTTTTTCATAGCAATCCCTAATGAAATGATGTCTGATCTCAATATGTTTGGTCCTAGAATGCTGGACAGGATTCTTAACAATACAAAGAGCTGAAGAACTATCCATTAATAATGGAGTCTTAGTCTCTGTAATGTCATAATCCAATAACTGATTTTGAAGCCAAAGTACCTGAGATGTACAGCTTGCAGCTGCAATGTACTCTGCTTCAGCTGTTGATGTAGCAACTGATGTTTGTTTCTTACTCTGCCAAGAGACCAAACAGTTGCCTAGAAATTGGCATCCACCAGAAGTTGATTTTCTGGTTAACTTACACCCTGCATAGTCACTTGGGGTAGAGGAACCAGTTCCCACACTTGATGTTTTTGAAATTGAAGAAGCTCAAGCTGCATGGCTTCAACCCATCCATTGTCCCTTAAGGCCACATTATAATTCTTTGGCTCTTGCTGACTGATGAATAGAGCATAGAGACAGAAATTGGACAATTGACTTCTTGTTGAAACACCAGCATTTATGTCACCAATGATCTGGGACATGGGATGATTCTTCAATTCTTGATATGCAATAATATCTGTGCAAGTGTTTGTAGAAGATTCAGCAGCAGCAGATGTTGATGTAGACTCTTGAAACCTAGACTGAGATGGCAGTTCAAATGAAGTAGAGGATTCAGAGATTTCATCAGCATTTGTTGTGGATGGAGCTGCTGAGGCTACACGAACATCAAGTGTAGTAGAAACAGGCAGATGATCACTACAACTTGCATTTGTATCTTCAGTTGGAGAGGATGGAACTTCAGAGACCACAACAGGTGGAGGCTGATATGGAACATATTGCAGTATGTCCAAGTCAAACATCTCAACAAGGTTTTGAGGAATCTTGTCTTTTGGGGATTCATTAAACTTGACATGCAAAGTCTCTTCAACAATCTTTGTTCTGCAGTTGAACACTCTGTATGCCTTGCAAGTAGATGAATACCCAACAAAATACCCTGCATCCACCTTGGAATCAAACTTCTGAAGTATACTCTTTGTGTTAAGAATATAACATGGACACCCAAATGCTATAAAGAATGAAGTCATAAGGAGCCAAATGATGTAAGAGCTCATAAGGAGTCTTCATCAACCTCTGATTCACTAATACTCTATTCTGAACATAGCAAGCTGTATTGACAGCTTCAGCCCAAAAGGTTAGTGGCAAACCAGAGTCAGCCAACATTGTCCTTGCAGCTTCAATCAGGGTCCTGTTCTTTCTCTCCACCACTCCATTTTGATCTGGAGTTCTTTGAATACTATATTGTCTTTTGATTCCCTTAGACAAATAGAATTCATCAAGAGTGTGATTCCTAAACTCTATCCCATTATCACTTCTCACACACTTAACTGGAAGTGAATGCTGCTTTTCCACATGTAACACAAAATAGATGATACTTTGAGCAGCCTCATCCTTGGAGTGCAAGAAGAAAGTCCATACATATCTTGAGTAATCATCCACAATTACCAGACAGTACTTTTTCTTTGCCATGCTCATTACTCTCACAGGACCAAAGAGATCCATGTGCAATAATTGCAAGCAGGCAGTGGACTTAGGTTCTTCTATAGAAGGGAATGAAGCTTTGTGTTGCTTTCCTTTTAAGCAAGCTGGGCAGTTATCATCACACTTGAACTCCTTCAATGGCAAACCTCTCACTAAACCATGATGAATGAGCTGATTCATGTTCTTGAAATTCACATGACCCAGCCTTCTATGCCACAGTTCAGATTCTTGAGGACAGGCTTTGGAGAACAGACATGGATGGCCTTTTAGATCAATTTTCTTTGATAGATCTAAAGAATATACTCTTCCAATCCTGTTGGCCTTCAGGAGAGTATACTCATCCAATATTTTGTCAATCTTGTGCAAAACTGTGGAAGACAGAATCCGACAGTTTTGACTTGTGAAAAGTGCAACATGCCCTTTATCACACATTTGACTGACACTCAAAAGATTGTATTTGAGGTTCTCCACATGGTTAACATCATCAAATCTTATCTCCCCATTTGAGACAAAACCCTTCCCAATGATATAACCCTTGGCATCATTTCCAAAAAAACAAATCCCTTCTTCCTTTGGGAATAGTCATGAAGAAGAGAGCTGCTCCCTGTCATGTGCATGGATCCTCCACTGTCCACATACCAGATGCTTTTTTGGCATGATGAAGAACCCTGCATTTATCACAAACATTAGTTAGCCTTTGAGACCCAAACCTTTTTGGTTTTGGGTCTGTTTTCATCAACAGATGTTAACTAATAGGTTGTGCATGATTAACAGCTTTTGAAGATGTAGATGATGCTGAAAAGGATTCCTTGGATTTTGGATTAGGTATCCTTTTCAGTGGTTTAATCACAGAAACATCTAATTGGTTAACTCTCCCCAATAGATGTTGAACCATCATCACCAGTTGTGTCTGATTTGTTGACAGAGTTTTCAACTCAGTTGACACATCAGTACTTGTTGATGATTTGTTCTTGTTATTCACTACATCCTTCTTTTGAAAAGACACAGACTTAGTCTGAGTTTTCAATATTCCCTGAGGAATATTTGCAGCTGTTGTTTGAAAAACCCCTTCCTCCTTAGTGACTTTTTGAGAAAGCTTAGGTTTATCAGAATGAGATGATTGTGGTACAAACTTGGTTTGAAATTCATTTTTCATTTTATGCATTTCCTTCTTAATGATTTTCTCTTTATTGAATTTTAAACCCTTGTTATACCATCATTCATCAGTCAGATGATTGAACAAACCACATATTTCACATGGCTTTCTTTTCATCTTTTCTTGATCAACTGTTGAAGTTGATGAAACTACTGAAGATTTGTTCTTCAGTACTTTCTTCCTTTCAGTACTTTTGGGAAGTACTGAAGGATTTTCAACAACTGAAGATTTCTTCTTCAGTGGTTTTCTATCAGTACTTTTTATAATCCTGATAGATTCTTCAGTAGTTGTCAAGGAATGCTTGTTTTCCTCTGATTTAAAATACTCTTCAGGTGTTGTGTTTTGCCCTTCAGTACTTTGAGTACCTTGTGGGACAACACCTGAATTTCTCAGCCTCTTCTTGATCAAGTGTTTCGAAGCAGTGGGATCATCTGTTATTTGATTAACTAAGATACTCACACTATCTTCATCCTCAGATTTTGAATTTTCAGTTAAGGATGAAACACCTGATGATGTGGTTTGGGAATGACTCTCAACCTCAGATTGTACTTCTAAATTGGGAGTAAAATCTGTGGGAGGTATGGTAGGATTATACCCAATCCCAAACTTCACATTGGAAGCAGTTTGCTTACTGAGAAGCATTTCAAATCCCTTGCAGGATGTTACCCATCGTTCACAATCAACTTGGGTAGCTGCAAGTGTTTCTTTGAGATTCTTGTGATTTTCTAGAATGACCTCTACCTTTGCTTTTTCATCAGTAATTTGACATTTAAGTTTATAAATCTCCTCATCCTTCTCTTTTAAAACAGACTCAAACTCAGATTTTCTTTTGAAAATTGCCTTTTCTAGGTCAAGGTTTTGATTAATTAAAGCTACATTTGCATCCCTAATAGAAACAAAAGCAGCTATGCATGATTCAGAACATAACTTGGCCTTAGCCTCAGAAGATACCTGTGGTACCTGTGATGATGAAGGATTGTCATCAGTAGATTCCAGGGCCATTAAAGCAAGGTTTCCAAAAGGGTTGTCACCACCATGTTGACCAGCACCAGCAAATTGCTCAGAATAACCAGAGACATCATCTGGTAGGCTGCTCCAGTCAACAACCTCAAGGGTGAAAAAGCTCTGATGAGATTTAGGTTGAGATTGCTGATTTGTTTGAGATGGCTGAGGATCAGGTAGAGCATGTGGTTGTTGAGCCATGGGTACAGAAACTTGACCAGACTGAGGCATGTAAAAGCATGGATAAGGATATGGCATGGGGCTTTGAGGGACAAAGTATGCAGGAGATTATTGATGTTATGAATGATGATCAGAACTGGTAGGATGTTGCCCTTTGGATTGTGAATTATTACTTGGAAAAGTCACAAAGGGTGCAGATGAGTTAGATCCAGATGATCTACACTCTCTAGCAAAATGTCCAAGTCTGTGGCACTTGTGACATCTCAACTTACTCTTGTCAAAACCAACCTTGGTTTTGCCAGAGAGACCAGGAAATTTCCTACGTGTTCTTTTATAAAACTTTTGAGATCTGATATTAATCAATGCCATTTGGCTCAGAATATCCATCTCTTCCAGATCATCATCAGCAATTCCTTTCAAATCATCCATCATAAAACACAAATTATCAACATTAAAACCTGAGTTTCCCTCAACTCCAACAAAAGCATGATTTCCACTATTTGAAGAGAAATCAATATGCTCATCATATGAACTTTCAGATGAAACATATTCAGACTCATGACCAACCAGAGCAGTGTTACCTGGTACAAAGTCATCAGTGAGCTTTCCAGATGAAGATAGTTTCCTTTTCTGTTCTATCTCTCTCTCAAATGTTAAGAGTTTCCCATGAAGTTGGGTGAGAGATAGAGTATCCAGATTTGCACTAGAGCGTAGGACAATGGTGTAAGTGTCCCATCTCTCAGGCAGGGATCTGAGGAATCTGTTATTCATCTGGCTGTTTGTGTATTCATGTTGAACCATTTTAAGCTCAGAAATTAAACATGAAAACCGCTCAAACTGTTGAGTCAGTCTCTCACCCTTCCTATGAGAGAATATCTCATATTGCTGGGCAAGGATTTCTCTGTTGTTTGCTAAGACCTCATCAGTTCCTCCAAATTGTTCCTTCAGAGAAACCCAGAGATCATAAGCAGTTTCATGATGCATGAGCCCAGAATAGATTTCATTAGGCAGTGCCATGGCCAGAATTCCATGGGCTTTAGCATCAATCTCATCAGAAAATTGTTCCTTCTTTTTAGGAACTATCTCATTGGTTTCAGGATTACTCACCATAGGCTTGTACGGTCCATGAACCACAGACTTCCAACAACCTGAACTGTTAACAGACAGGTAATGGAGTATTCGGCGCTGCCATATGTTATACTCACTCCTAACAAGCATTGGAGGCTTAGTTAAGGAGCCAGTATTGTGTGGATCATTCATTGAGGTAGTCATTTTAACTAATTCAATTGAATTCAATGAGATTAAAATCGGTCTAGTTTGAAAACTCAACAACACAATTAGAAAACACAATTAGAATATCAATTAATTAACCAGAAGCACAGAAAATCAATCTCTATAATCAATTCTTGCAAAAATACTAATTCGATCAACCTTTGCTATCAAAAGAACAGTTTCAATGATCAATTGTTAGATCGATCAATGATTAACCTGCTCTGATACCATTTGATAGGATCGGATCAATTAGATTTGAATTATGCAGCGGAATATCACGAATTAAGATCGAATTCAAGCAAGAAAAGTAGTGAATATGCAAAACACTCAATCACAATTATAAAGAGAATATTTCTGTTAAAGGAATGTTTTCGTTCATTTTTAATGCTTCGGTTAGAATACAGCTAGGTCAACATCCCTTATATAGAGGAATGTGACGTCTGCTGATGTCACTTGATAGTGACATCTAACAGAATTTACAAAACAACTGAAATATGCAAACTACTGAGATGTTCTCAACAACTGATCACATCTCAGAGAATGCTAAGTACAAATACATGAAACTACTGACTAAAAACTACTGAAACAATAAACTACTGAAATGTAAAATTACAAGTACTGAAAAGTAAAACCATCACAACTACTGAAGTTAACCACTTCAGCTGTTGTGACAACTGCTGATCACTCTGGTCTTCAGTCTTTGTCTTCAGCACTTCATCTTCAGACTTTGTCTTCAGTTCTTTACTTTCAGACTTTGTCTTCAGACCTTTGTAATCAGCTGATGTCTTCAGCTGTTGTGATCTTCTTCAGCAGTTGTAATGTCTGTGGGACTTAGAGGTTTTTCTGATCAGGCTCATTGGTTCTTTTGGTCCAACAAGTGCCCTCTCCTACCTTAGATGAAGTACCCACATTCAGAAATGAGTACTTTGATGTATCAGTCAAATCATCTAACTCAGATTGAGTCAGTTGATTAGGTAGACCGGCTGCAGCTTTCAGCTGTGTAATCTCCTCAAACAACTTCTTCACCCGTCTGTTTTGATCAACTAACATCCTCTGCATTCCTTCAATCACTTCATCTTTCTGTCTTTCTCTGATTTCCTGATTTGTAAGTTTAGTCTTGATCATACTCAGTTCATTAGCCAACGAAGTATTCAAGTTGCGTATCATATCCTCATCAAGGTTTTGACTAGCCTCTCTTCTAGTTGTAAATCCTTCATGTCTATGCTTGGTTCGTCGCTCAGGCTCAGCAAAATCAATTTTCTTCTTAGACCTCCTTTCTTTTTCAACCCTAACTTCCTCAGCTTGTGCAGCAATATCCTCTTCAAAATCATAATCTTTTTCTTTGGCATATCTCTTCCTTTTGCTGTACTCTTGTTTCTTCAGCTCGTTTATTCTCTGACTCATCCACCCGCTTAATATAGTTCCAGCGTTCTGGAGGATACATGTTTTCCCAAAGATGGGTGATCTTTCCACTAAAGTCGTGGCGAATGGCACAGCAGTCAGTAAAGATACGGGGATTCATCTGTACCAGCCCCTTAATCTCTCCATGTTTGGGAACATCAGTTATAAGATCATCAAAAATCATCTGAAGAAAATGAGGATACATCAGCCATTTGTCTTTCTTTAAGGCCATCACATTCTCCGCCATGCACGCAAAAATCAATCTAGCAATATTGGCCTTTTCACCTTTACAACACAACACCATTGCCTTAGCCCAATCAATATTAAGACCATCGGATCCACCTTTACGGTGATCTAGACACATGATAAAAACATGAGCAATGTATCTCCACTCTTTAGATAAGAATGACTTCTTGATCTCCTTCCGGGAACCAAAGGCTGGTCCCTCATATCCCATACTTCTAAAGGCTTGGAACACCTCAGAATCTGTCATAGCCACTTCATCTCCTAAATCTTCTTCAAGTGGTAGAATCCTCGATACAGTCTCAGCAGTGATCGTCACTTCGTGATCAACAACTTTGGTAGTGATCCGCTGTACATCTCCTCGAGTATCCTACTGTGCAAATCGCCAAAGATCTCTAATATGAAGATCATAAATGGTAGGCGAATGAGATATGGCATGAGCTATAGGTGATCTTTGAAGCCATCTGATACAATCTCTAAATCCAGCTGCCTTAGGATGAGTATCATTTAAAATGGCTGTGATATTATTCCTCTCATCAAACTTGAGATTATCCATGATAACCTGATGAAGAAATCAGATAAGTTGAATGAGAAATTATGAAAAGAAGAAAATAATACTAAAACAATGAAAACTAACAGTTTCGGCAAGCAAAACAATAGTTTCGCTCATTAAAACATGTTAGTTTCGCTGAACAAAAGACAGTTTCGACAAGGCGAAAATAGATTAAAGTAGATTCGCTATTAATTTCGGCAGGCAAAACATAGTTACGCTGTTTAAAAAAAATTAGTTTCGCTGTTCAAAAAGAAAACATGACCAACCGAAACTGTACAAGCTTAAGACTAGATTCTGCGAAACTATAAATAGGTTGGCGAAACTGTTAAGTTCGCCCGGACAACATAACTTTCAAGTTTCGCTGATTAAGTAGAGAACTTTCGTTCAGTTTCGTAGAAGAATCTGCAATTTCGCTGGATGAACAGCGAAACCACCGAAGAGTCAAAATTCAAATGTCTTAAAAGATGTTGATTTTAACCTGATTGAATGATAGTACATGGTTCGAAACTCACATGCGAAACAAAAGAAACGATCAATCGGTCCAAAACACAACCAAAATGCAAAATCGCCCACGAAAGTCACGGTAAACTCTAAAGAACTACTCAGGTCGTTTTTGCGAAAGTGTGAGAAGAATTTCGCAAAAACGACTTAAATAGCAAATAGTTTCGCAGTGAGCGAAACTATAGATTCGCAGGGCGAAATTGTTGTTTCGCTAAGAGAAACTGTAATTTCGCTAAGAGATAGTCAGTTGAAAACTAATTAGAAAAACCTAGCGAAATTGCAGTTTCGCCTTGCGAAACAACTAGCGAAAGAATAGTTTCGGCACCTTTTTTTTATTTTTTTATTTTATTATTTTTTTATTATTGTTTTTATTTTATTTTATTTTATTTTTTTTAACAAGAAGCATGTCACATAATGAGATCTAAATTAATCAGAGATCACATCCTCTAGGTATTTATGAACATAAAGATGATCAAAAATCATCGACCGGCAATGAGATCATAGTGAATACGAGATCTTATCACAATCTGCACAGGAACAACAGAAATTAGAACAATTCAATAACAATAACGATTGCTGATATAATTGTCCACTTAAACTCATGCCTTATCCTTTTTCAACAAACAGCTTATGATTTGTTTAAGGTTCAATTAGATGCTTTAGAATGTTAGGACCCCACAATTATTTGGTAAAAACCCTCACCCAACCTCAGGATTTCTTGAATTTTGAATCGATCTAAAAGAGCAAGGCTTGTGCATTAGTGTGCAAATGATTATAAACGGAATATTTCATTCTGAAAAGAACTCATCGATTAGATGATTTGACATAATTATATCAAAATGGTGAGAGCTCCAGATCTATACTCACGTATAACAGAGGAGATGACCATTTAAACATGTGCTGATGAGAGCTCCAGGTCAGTACTATCGTACAGCAGAGGAGATCATCACTCCAGGTCAGTACTTCCGTACAGCAGAGGAGATGAGCACAGACACAAGATACACAAATGCAAGAATATACCAGATATGGTCTAGGGAGATGACATATAAGAGCATAATGGACGAAAGATTCATTCTCAATCCAATTTTTGTCAGGACTCAGTTTTTGTGCAATCCAAAACAATTGAGTAAATCCAGACATTCTTAAGCATGATGTTTAATTTAATCATAGGGCTGCTGTCTACTTTATTCGTCAGGCTGAGTCTATCAAGCATATCGTTAAAGAATCTGATCAATTTTTCTTAAAAATTTTATGTGAAACAGAATCCAGTATCAGTTACTATCATTTCTCATTGAAGCACCGGTCATGTATAAAAAATATACTTAGAGAATATACAATCATTTCTGGTCATTTTAAATTCCGATCTCAGGATATGAAATTACTCCCCCAAATTTTTATTTTCAAATAATAAATAATTTCTATAAATTATTAAAATAATATATACAATGAATATATTATAGTCATTTATTTTGATTTATTATTCATTTATTTATTTTTTGTTTTTTTGTTTTTTTTTATAAAAGGAACAGAAAATGAAAATTTATAAAGATATTAACCCAAGCATAGAGATTAATTCATAAAAACGGGGTTTATCAAAAGTTTTTGTGAAAATATCAGCTTTTTGATTTTTCGTATCAATGGGTATAATATCGATGAAACCCTTTTCTTGAGCATCACGAATCGCATGAATTCGTGTCTTGATATGCTTGGTTCGGGAATGATGAATAGGATTGTTAGCAATTCCAATGGCTGCTTCATTGTCACAAAATAAAGGTGTATGGAGAAAATTAATTTCATAATCAATCATTTGGTGTTGAATCGAGAGAACTTGAGAACAACAGCTTGAGGCAGCAATATATTCAGCTTCCCCTGTAGAAAGAGAAACACTGGTTTGTTTCTTGCTCTGCCAAGATACCAAACAATTTCCCAAATATTGACATCCTCCAGACACAGATTTTCTGTTTAACCTGCAACCATTGGAATCACTATTAGAATAAGCATGTAAATCAAATTTCCCTCCATATGGATACCATAATCCTAAACGAGATGATCCTTTGAGATACGAAATATTCTTTTGACGGCTTTCTCATGATATTCCTTTGGAGCCGACTGATATCTAGCACAGTTTCCAACAGCAAAAGTGATATCAGGACGGCTTGCACTAAGATACATGAGAGAGCCAATCATAGATCTAAACAGATGAGGATCAACTAGTTTTCCGTTTTCGTCTTGAGTAAGATAAGTCTGAGCAGTAAAGGGAGTCATCTCAGTAGAAGCATCATCCATCTTAAATTTCTTTAAATATCCTTAATATACTTCTCCTAATGAATAAGAATTCCTTCTTTCTGTTGTTCTACTTGTAATCCAAGGAAGAAACACATTTCGCCCATCATACTCATTTCAAACCTTTGACTCATTACCTCTTCGAACTCTCTACACAATTGAGAATTGGTAGATCCAAAAATAATATCATCAACGTAAACTTGGACAAATATCATTTCACCATTCACTTCTCTTTTGAAGAGAGTCATATCAATGGTACCACGAGAGAAACCATTGCTTAGAAGATACTGTGTAAGAGTCTCATATCATATCCTGGGTGCTTGATGAAGACCATACAGAGATTTGTCAAGCTTTAACACTTTATCAGGAAAATCAGGATCCTCAAAACCTGGTGGTTGACACACATATATCTCCTCATCAATGTCTCCATAGAGAAAAGCACACTTCACATCCATCTGATAGACTTTAAATTGTTTATGAGCAGCATGAGCGAGAAATATTCTGATTGCTTCAAGCCGAGCAACTGGAGCAAAGACTTCTGTATAATCAATCCCTTCTTCTTGAGCAAAGCATTGCACAACGAGTCTAGATTTGTTACGCACCACTACTCCTCGATCATCCGGTTTGTTCTTAAACACCCATTTTGTACCGATTGGATATTTGTTAAGAGGTAAGTCAACCAAGGTCCAAACTTTAAGCTTTCTGAACTGTTGAAGTTCCAATTGCATAGATTCCACCCAACAAGGATCCTGTAGAGCAGCATGAACGTTCTTCGGGACAGTTTGAGAAATAAAGCATGAGAAAAGACAAACATTAATTAGACCAGATTGACTTCGCGTTCGAACACCATCAGAGATAGATCCAATCACGTTATCAAGAGGATGATCTTCAAGGTTTTGTAATCGCTTGTTGAAGGAAAGATGTTTGAAGAAGTATCACCCATAGCCGGTGAAGAATTAGATGAAGGAGAATCGATGATAGGTGTTGGATCAGGTAGAGTAGAAGATGTATGAGGTAAAGAATCAGATGATGGTGACGGATCATTCATTGGAGACGAAGAACTAACATCAGTTTAAACAACATCATTTACGAATGAGTTGGAAGGAACAGACGATGGAGATGATGAAATAATATTTATTTGAGTATTTGGAATGGACGTATCATCATCGAAAACTGGCAAATTGAACGAATTAAACACAATATCGGAGTCAAAGAACCATGCAGGTTCAGATCTAACTTTAGAAGAGTTAGATTCCTGCCAATCAATATAGAACGACTCTTGAACGATACGTGTTCTTTTGTTATAAACCCGATATGCCTTTTGAGAAGAAGAATAACCAACAAAGTAACACTCATCAGAAACAGCACCAAACTTTGTCTTTTGAGATTGAGTATTCAGAAGAGTGCAAGAACAACCAAATGATCGAAAGAAATCAATTAGAGGCTTTCTCTTATGAAAAAGTTCATAAGGAGTCTTCATTTTGTCTTTCACAATCAACACCCGGTTTAGAACATATGAAGCACAATTTACAGCTTCATCCCAGAAGATAATGGGTAATGAAGATTCTATCAACATTGTACGAGCAGCTTCAACGAGAGTGCGATTCTTTCGTTCTGCAATACCATTCTGCTGTGGAGTTCTCGCAGCACTAAATTGTCTCTCAATCCCCTTTTGAGCACAAAATGAATCGAGAATATGATTTTTGAATTCAGTGTCGTTGTCACTTCTCAGTCCCATAACTTTTCTCTTACTAATTGATTCGATAGAAAGAATTAATCTCTGCAATTCCTCTGCAACCTCGCCTTTGTGTGCAAGAAACTTCACCCATGAATATCTTGAGAAATCATCTGTAACAACAAGACAAAATGATTTTTTAGAAATAGATTTAACACTAATTGGGCCAAATAAATCAGTATGTAACAACTCAAGAGGACAAGATATGCTATTTAGAAGTTTGGGCTTATGAGGTTTCTTATGTTGTTTGCCCTTGGCACATGCCATGCATTTTTCATTAACAGAAAAATCTTTTGAAGGAAGTCCTCTACCAAGGTTGTTCTTTACTAATATATTAATTATCTTAAAATTAACATGGCCTAAACGACGATGCCATAAGAGATACTCAGAGGTTGATGCTTTTGAAAGAAGACAAGGTGCAGTAGCCTTTGATTCGCTTGAATTCATATAAAAAAGATACGTATCATGCTTTCTTGGAGCATGCATGAGAATCAAATCATCTGGAATTACAATCTCTGATTTTAAAAATAGACATTCATCAGATTTAAATAGAACAGGAATGTCTTTATCGCAGATTTGACAAACACTCAGAAAATTAAAAGCCAATTCGGGTACATAGTTGACTTTTTCCAAAGTGAGAGAACCATTGGTAACTTCTCCTTGTCCAATCATTTTTCCACCCTTTTTGTTACCGGCAAAAGCAACATATCCTCCATCTATAATACGATAGTTGGTCAACAAGTCCATTAATCCCGTCATATGTTTGGAACACCCGCTATCAACATGCCATAAAATGTTTACAATCTTTGACGAGGACTCCTCATATGGAAGTCCCATTACCATCCTTTCAGTAGTTAAGGCTTTGTCACACAGGCATACTGGAGTACTTGACTTCTTTTCCTCAACAGTAGCAGTAGCATCATCATTATCCTTTTCTATCCCATCTCTTGAACTTCTTTTCTCACTTAAACCTGCAGATTCATTTTCCCCATTTCCAACATCTTTTTCTTCTTTCCCATCTACAAATGACTCATTTTCTCTTTTGAATTCCTTGAACAGCTCAAATTCATCTTCACCATCTACCTCTTCATTACTTTCCACAAACTCAGCAACTAACGCGTGATTGATCTCAGTTCTTGTTTCCTCAACTTCGGCACTCCAGTCAAAATTCGAAATCAAAGCAGACTCCTTTTTTAGATTCACATCTTCCTTTTCTTTCTCTGCTGTCAGTCTTGGTACTCCAGAATTACTAGGATCTGTGACAATTGGTAATGGACATTCACGTTTGAAATGTCCCAATTGTTTACAATTAAAGCATCTCAATTTTGACTTATCAAACCCCAGTTTTGAAGTAGATGATTGACCACCAAAGTTCTTTCGTCCTTTTCTTTCCATAAATCTCCGAGCTCTCAAAGTTAACATCGCCATCTGCCATTAAATATCAGTTTCTTCAAGATCATCAGGATCAACCTGGTACATGTCCTCCATAGTCATTCCCTTTCCTTTCAGTTCTCCAGCAACAAGTGCTTCATAGCTCTGAACAAACATTCCAAAAAGAGCCATTGTTTCTGATGAAATTGGAGTGTCAACATTGGCCTTAGAATTACCCAAATCTCTTCCAACATGACTGTTCCCACTCGAGAAAGTACTTGTATTGCTCCCTTCTTGAATTAGATTTTGTGTTTGAGAGTTTGCAGCGGATGACAACAAAGCAGCATTTTGAGAAAACCAGATGTGGGCATCATAGTCTGGTTAAATTCCCGTCTTTTCATATCCAACTCAAAGGATTTCAACTTATTGATGATATCCATCAGCTTGTAATCTGTGAACCCTCTTTCTTGTTTAAGCATTCTCACCTGAAGACTCCACTGGGGTGGAAGAGAATCGAGAAGCCTGTTAACTTGTTCACTGTTGGAGAGCCTTTCATCATATTTATTTAAGGTGCTTGAGACAGTTAAGAAACGGTTTGTAAGGTCTGTCAAACTCTCATTCTTGTATCCCACAAATGAATTGAATTCTTTTTCAGCCTGAATACTCTTATCCTTTACCAAATCTGCATTACCATCATAAAATTCACATAAAGCATCGTAAATAGATTTAGCATTTTTATGCTCTGCAAAACGGTTGTAGATGTCTGGTGCTAAACATAGAGTAAGAGCACCAAAAGCCTTTTGATCACGATCAATCAATTTCAGATCTCTTTCAGTATAGGAAGATGGGTCCTTGTTTTGAAAGACAACATCACCAACAGTAACCGTTGGTATGTGAGGACCAGAAGTAATCGATTCCCATTGGTTATGATCAATATAGAGAAGAAAGCTTTGAGACGTCTCTTCCAATCTTCAAAATTATCTCCATTAATGAGTCTTGGAGGCCTATTAGGAGCAACACTTTCAAGATCAGCAAGTGTGAGAGTAGTTAGTTTCGACATTGTAGTTTCGGCAGAGAAGAGTAAGTATAATTTCGCTGACAATTTCGCAGAAAAAGATGACTTTGATGACAGTTCGCAGAAGAATTACTTTCGCTGACAATTTCGCTGAGAAAGCTAATTTCGCTGGCAATTTCAGCAGCACTTTCGCTAGTCCAAAGGCACCACTGGCTTAGTTTCGCTGATAACTTCGCACGAAACAAGCTTGAACTTTCGTTCAAAAACAAATTCGGCAGCAATTTCACTTGTTGATCGTTCACAAACACTGATGAACTTTCGTTCAAGAGATTAGTTTCGCAGAATCCCTAGAAAACAACTTCTGATGCAAAATAGCTCATAGTTTCGCTGAAAGATGATGGCAATTTCGCTGGAAGAACACTAATTTCGCTGATCGATTTCAAAACCCTTTTTCAACTCAAAATTAATCTGAAATCATCCAAAACTCAATGAATTTGAGATCTGATGATTGTAGGATCTTCCTCAAACGAAAACTAGCATAATTCAATCAATTTCTATGTCAAAAAGACCTTATAATCCAATGAAAATTGATTGAGACTAGATATTGAACAAAAACCACAAAAACTCAACAAAACAAGAGCACTAAGGCTCTGATACCATATTGTTGGTCCATGTGATCGAAAAACAGTGCAAATGATGTGATGAATTGCTCAATATCTAACAACCATGCTAAACAATGACAATTGAGAAGATAGAATACAATTCTAACTCATATTTGATAACAAAATGAACAATAACAATCAATAACATGAAGCACAATGATATTTCTGTGTAATAACTGCTTGGAATAGGTAACTTGCAACAATGATCCACGATTAGGGTTTTGCAAGCTTACCTTACAATGAAAATTAACAAAAGTATATATAGCAGTTGTAGTTTCGCAGACAGTTTCGCTACCAGCGAAACTGTCATGCCGAATCTACAGTTTCGCCCGGCAGAACATAAGTTCGCCGGGTAAACTAGAACAGCAAACTGTGAGCGAATTTACAGATTCACTCACAGTTTCGCTGGACTGCTAAAAATACACAATTCAAAGAACATACAAAAGGAAACTAACAAAAGTCCTATTACAAGTAAAGTAAACAAACTATACTAAGGTGAGTCCAACCTATACATGATCTTCAGGATGTTAAGGATCATCTAAGAGCCCAAATCTATTGTGGTAAGGTTCTAAACCTCCACATCATACATCATTGTGAATATTAGGGTAACCTAGTGTTATGGAAAGAAAACAACTAGTTTCTACATGCTTAGGATGCATATTAACATTATGATACAAAAATAACCATATATGGGTAAATTGAATTGTCACGGGACAAGATCTAGTATAAGTATGAAACATGTAATAAAGTGTCATTCCATGCTTGTGAGGTTTTCATGCATGATATGGATTTCGTGTGTCATGTTGTTGTGTTGGGTGTGTACGTAAACCTAATTCTTTGACGCGTGTTCATCAAGAGCTGTGATGAAAATTTTGACTAGAGTCGGGAAGACTCTAGCATGAGGTCACAAGACATGCCTAGGGCAGGTCAGGTGGATTGTATTATGTGGGATGACCCGAGGAGTTTCACGATTAATGAGGTAATGTGTTGACGTGAAGGTTAATGTGTTAGAAGGTTGTAAAATGCTTGTGGAGTCGCTGATTGGTGTATAGTAACGATCAGATATCTCATTGTTGTGAGTCTAACTGTTTCCTATTCTTAATTGCTTCTGGGGTTGTGTCCGAGCTTGTAAAACTGATTCGATGAAAATGCTTTAATGTGTGTGTGTGTGTGGTGGTAAGTTAAATTCTCCTCGATGGGTTGGCATACTTGTTAGACACTACGGTCATCGGCCGATCATTAAGGTGAAAGGATAGGCTCTAGATTGAGTCACTGTTCACCTCGGGGTACATGAGCACTTAGTTGGATCTATCTAAATATGAGGGAATTCACATGCAAGTTTTGGTGTGATGATGAACTGTGGAACGAGTTACTAATTACCAAGCTTACAATCCTTTGGGATTAGTCATAGTGTAGGATCCGTAAGGGCTGTCTTCCACTCAAATGTTATGACACCTTGGAATGTTGTCAGCCTAGGCGCCTTTAACCTACCCATTATAAATGTTATGAAACCTAGAGTAACATATTGTTGGATTGGGGTTTTGGATTAACAATACTTTTCTATTTGATCAAAATTTAACAAATGCGAAATCTTAGTTAACAACCTAGTAACAAACATAACTACTTTGAGTAATGACAAGTACAAAAGATGTACTTTCAAAGTATTCACTTGATTAATCAAAACTGAGTACAAAGAGTACTATTTAGCAAATACGCAAGTGGCTTAACAAAGCTTGCCTTTATTATACAAGTGTGAGGGTTTTATACTATGAAATCTAAACAATAAGAATAAACTATTCTAAATTCAGAATGTATAGCAAGACAGATAATCGGCACATCAGAGTTTGGCAACTTTAGTACTATATTGTCTTTAAAAGTGAACACATCAGTCATCGTTACAGACAGTCTTGTCTTGTGTAACTGTTGATCAACAGTTCAAGGAGTTCACTGCTAATCAGTAGTAGTCGATCAGTAGCACATTAGATAAGTTTTAATCAACATTTTTTCAGTATATGTTGATCGGTAGTCATTCAGCATATGTTGTTTGGCAATTGATTCAGCACTTGGCAGAAATCAACGTTGTTGTTGATGTATTTTAGATTGTGATGTTGGAGTAGGTGGTGCCCAGAGGCATTAGCTAGATTAAGAAGACTTACCAATTATGTCATAATAAGACCTTCATTTATAAGATCACGACTTGATTAAAGCTTCCTGGGCAGTGCTTTTGTATTTTGTATTTTGAAGGCGATAGGACCTTGGATTATGCATGCGTTGTTTATGTTTAATTTAGTCTAGTTTAGGTGGTCATAAATGCAAGTATTCTCTTGTATAATGTTATAAGAACAATACAATAAGTAACACTAGTAAAGTGGGGAGTGACACAGATCCCTAGGTTTTAGCGAATTAAGGTTCAAGTATATTCGTAAGCTTTAACCTTAAAAGCTCAAGACCACTATAGGAGTTCAATAACATTTTGGATGGTTGGGAAACCTCAGAGGTGGCTACTAGTGCGAACACCTGAGAAAATGAGACCAATGCTTCTGATCAACGTGGTTGTCGAGTTATCTCTACGTGAAGATGCTAATTATAGTATGTCATGTAGACCAGCGTAGAAGCCTTATTAGAAAAGCCGAATCACGCATGGCATGAATATTGCATGGATATTGAGTATTACTGAATACTAATAGAAATTAATGTATTACATGATAGTTCATAGCAAAAAACGAGTTTATTTTTTGGGAGGATTCTCCAGGCGATATAAGTCATCTTAGTCCCAATCACCGTCTAGAGACAAGAAGAAGGAATAGAGCTCAGGAGTAGTGTGATATTTTTCTATACCTGACATTTACTACACTGCCTCAAGGTTGAACAAGTCACCTTCTCTAGTGATGTGTGAAATGGCGATGATGGTATAGAGACTAAGCACTCGCGAGACGGGACGAAAGACCACACTAATAATGATATGAGAATCCTTCAAGATACATGAAGGAATGCATATTAGCACGTCACCTATACCATCTGAGGATGAGGAACTTGAGGAGAAACTTGAGGCCTAAAATCATATCATGGATTCTTATTACGATACCTATGTTAGGGAAGCCAATCACAACAAGCCCAAGGCGGTGGGTGATGATGATGATGAGGAGGAGGCCGAGGAGGTTTGCGAAGGAGAGGTAGAGACCGAAGGGCATGATGCTCTTAATAGTTTGAATGTGCTAGTCTCAATAGACTTTGTTGGATCTAGAAAGGCTGTTGCAACCAAAACCAAGTCACTTAGAAGATTTTGGTACAACAAACAAAGGACTTCCGAAGCTAAGTATGGAACTTCCGAAGGAAGAAGGAGCTCTTCCGAAGACTAAGTGTAAAACACACTTCCGAAGAAAAACTCCAACTTCCGAAGACAAAGAACCTACTTCCGAAGATCAAGACTTAGAGAGAAAGATCTGAAGTCAACTTCCGAAGTACAAGAAGTACTCAAAGCCTCGGAAGCATAGAAGCATCTTCCGAAGTATAAGTGGCTTCGGAAGAACAAGTTCTTCCGAAGCCAGTTAACCTTCGGAAGACACTTCTATTATCCAGTGGACATAAGTATGGCTCTCTGACACTCCGCTGCAAATCTCTGAGATACTGCATGGCGTTTTCTCAAAAGCCATGTAGTTGACCATACTTTAATCCACTGTTTACCTTTTTATGTTAGTACAGTTGCCATCTTTAGTTGGTGACAAAAGGTAAGTCATGGACATGTCATGACTACCATATCTTAGATAATACTTTATCTAAGATACCTTAACTTTAGCATTGTAGTATATGCTTTAGTCTTAGGTTTCCAGCTGGTATCAAGTATATCCGGCTGTAGGATCTAGTATATATAGTTTCTCATTGTAACTCTTGTTTCATGCTTGTAAGTGTCTTGTAATCTTGAGTTGAGAAGTAATATATACAAGTGCCTTGAAAATATATCTCTGCTTGTTCCTTTGTTACTTATTATATTATTATCAACTCTTGTAAAAGACATTGCTTCATCTGATTTGAGTGTTTCCATAAGTGAGTTTGAGAGAAATACAAGTGTTTAAGTGACAAACCCGATCCTGCAATTGGTATCAGAGCTTTTTAGGCTCTTGATTGTGAGATCTTACCATCCTAATCAACCAGTTTTTCACTCCTCCTTATACCTCACTCAAAATGGCCCTCAACAAATCTGAAGTAGAGATGGGAACGATGACCAAAGCTCCCATCATCGCCCCTGAAAACTTCAGGTCTTGGAGCAGAAGAATGGAAGGCTTCATCAGGTATCAGACAGCAAGATGTGGCAATCCATTGTCAATGGCCCGTATAAGCCAAAAGTAGCTGGTGGAAACGGTGCCATGATTGAGAAAGCCGTTGAAGATTATTCTGATGAAGACAGGAAGAAGCTTGACATAGCAGCAATGCTATGACTGTTCTTATGACTGCAATCCCAACTCATCATGGTGGGGTTTGAGCATTGTAAGTCTGCCAAAAGAAACTCTTTGATGCTCTTGCTCAAATGTACTCAAGCTCGAATGATTCCAAGAAGGACTCACTGAAGCGCAGTTTGAGAACTTCACCTATGTTGCTGGAGAGACTCTTAGCCAGCAATATTTCAGGTACATGGATCTCATTCTTCCCTTCAATCTGTGGAATCACTCATGAACTCAGAGACCTTACTAGAAAGTTTATGAGTGCTCTACCAATGAGTGGATTCTACTGTGTCTCTATCAAGAGAACAGAGAATCTGAATACACTCACCATGACCGAACTCTATGGGATCCTTGATGGATACCGTTTGGAAATGGAAAGCAAGAGGGGTCATCAGACAAGCAGACCTTGAGTCTTCCTGCTAGCAACGCTTTAATGGTTGCTGAAGGCTCAGGAATCTCCCAGTCTCAGCAATACCTGACCTACACCCAGCAGCCATCTTGTTCCTCTGGGCCTTACATCATATTTCTGAGACTCCAAGGTCTCAACAAGCTCAGCAAAGCTCCTTTCAGGAGGGGTGCATTTGTCTCAGGAAGTGGGCACTCAAATGACTATCAATACTGCTTTGATGATCTAGAGTGTTTTAGCCCGGATGACATAGAGTATGTGGACATAGTCCAACAAATGGCTCTTCTAACCTACAGAGCAAAGAAGTTCTTTAAAAGAACTGGAAGGCAATTCCTCAGAACCCAATCACCAGCAAATTTGGGTTTGACAAAAAGCAAGGCCAAATGTTACAACTGTAACCAACTTGGTCATTTTGCAAGGGAATGCAAGGCTCCCAAGTCCAACCCGGAACCCCACAGGCCTCCACACATCCCTCTACACCAAAGCCCACCGGAAAGTCAACAGAGACTGCTGCAATGGCTCAAGAAGTTGACTGGAGCTTCATGGTTC
Organism: Flaveria ramosissima; assembly: GCA_025215565.1. Classification (NCBI taxonomy): domain Eukaryota; kingdom Viridiplantae; phylum Streptophyta; class Magnoliopsida; order Asterales; family Asteraceae; genus Flaveria; species Flaveria ramosissima. The sequence continues at coordinate 79,787,606 of CM046037.1, forward strand.
AGGATGTGACTCCTGCTCAAGCACTCATGGCAGGAACAGATGAAAACAAGGTATATGAACATCTCTGTACCCCTGCTTGTATTGCTAAGGTTAAACTGTATCAGGACTACAATATGGAAATTAAATCTGATATTGAGTCTTTAAATGTTTTAAAATCTGACTTTAAAAGGGCTGAATCTGACTATCAAAGAAAAATTGAGGAGTTAGAGAAAACTGTGTCCCTCTTAAAACATGAACATACAAACTACAAGACTCAAATCAAGGATTTAATATCCAAATTGACTGAGGCTCAAGCCCAGCTTGTCACTGCTGAGGCTCAAGCCAGGAAGTATGCTATTTCCGAGCAAAACTTCCAAGCCATTCTTGCATCATCCTCTCACTCAAAACTTTGTTATCAAAACAAAGGTGGGTTGGGAACCAATGAAATTGCTCCACCACACTCTTATGAGTCTATAAGACAACCAAGGTGTGGTACTGAAGAGCAAGAGGTTCCATCTGTTGACCCACCTTCTCAAGAGTCAAAGAATGATGCAACTATGGAGACCATCACAGGGAAGGAACAGGTAATTATGTCCTCCCCAGCCAATGATGATCAAACCCTGACCACCAAAGCCAGAAGAAGCAGAGCTAAGGCAGCCAGAAAAACTGCCAAGAAAGTGGCTGAATCCAAGCTAAAGATAGACCCAAAGCAAAAGGGTGTATTCATCTCAGCTGGATTCCAGGTGGTTGGAAATTCTGATTCAGGAAAGGAGTGCAGTACCAGTACTCCTATCCTACCAAAGGATCAGAAATTAAAGGGAAAGGTTGCTGATGAAGAGAAAAAGAACAAGAAACAGCAATCCTCTCATTCCCAGAAAGTTAACATTGCATGCATAATGTGTGGTCTGCAAAACCACATGGCTAAAGATTGTTACTACAATCCTGCTAGCACACATTATGCAAATAATGTTTAAAAGAGAAGGAGTCAGGGAGGTTTCTCATTTGGACCATATCAAATGGTTCAAGTGATGAAAAGGGAAAGCTTGTTTCCGAAGCAAGGCTTCTCTCGGAAGAAAATTCTTCTTCCGAAAGGAAAAAGGCTTCGGAAGTTAAAGCTGTAAAGACTCAGAAAACCAAAAGAGTCCCCTTGAAACCATCCCAGAAGAAGACTGCTTCGGAAGAAAAGGTGGTGAAGGTCTCTTCCGAAAAGAAAGAAGCTTCGGAAGAATGCCAAGCTACAAAAGCTTCAACAAGCTCATCCTCTATGATCAACCAAGGGATGGAATGGAAGATCAAGGAAGATGCTGTAGCCCAAACCTCTTCTTCAAAGACATCCATTGAACCCCCATGCATAAATTTTGGTTCAATTATGTCACTATCATTGGAAGAACCCAAGACCAATAAGGCTTGGGTTTCCAATCAAAACTAATTATCTCACCTTATGTGCAGGGACATCCATATGACAAGAATAACAACATTTGGATTGTAGATAGTGGATGCTCCAGGCACATGACAGGGAACAGATCTCTCCTTCAACAATTTCAACATTATGATGGAGGTCCTGTCCAGTTTGGAGGTGAGGCCGGAGGATATATTTCTGGCAGAGGAAGTATATCCAATGGAAAGTTAAAAGTTGACAAAGTTAATTTTGTCAAACAGCTTGAACACAATCTGTTAAGTGTTTCTCAATTCTGTGATCAAAAGCATCAAATGCTTTTCACAGAACATGAGTGCATTATCCTCAAACCCGGGATGACAATTCCTCAGGAATTGGTGCTTCTTAGATCTCCCAGGAAAAGGGATATGTACAAGCTTGATATGAACAATGCTTCCCCAATGGGAGAAGTATCATGCTTTCTTTCCAAAGCTGATGGTGATGAGTCAACACTATGGCATAAACGAATGTGTCATGTCAATTTTAAGACAATGAATAAATTGGCTAAAAATAACTTGGTACATGGTTTGCCTAAAAAGGAATTTTTCTGCAAAGATAACTGTGTTGCTTGCCTGAAAGGGAAACAACACAGGTCTTCTCATAAATCCAAAGTTGTTAACTCTATCACCACTCCATTACACTTATTGCACATGGATCTATTTGGTCCCACAAGTATAATGAGCATTGGAAGGAAATCATATTGCCTTGTGATTGTTGATGATTTTACTAGATTTACATGGGTATTCTTTTTAAGAACTAAAGATGAAACTGCTGAAACTTTAAAATCTTTTATTCTTAAAATAGAAAATCAAGTTGATCACAAGGTTAAAATAATTAGAAGTGATCAAGGGACTGAGTTTAAGAACCTAGTTCTTGACTCATTTTGTAACTCAAAAGGGATTGCCAGACAATATAGTGCTCCTAGAACTCCTCAACAAAATGGTGTTGCTGAGAGGAGAAATAGGACACTTATTGAGGCTGCTCGGACTATGTTAGCTGATTCAAAGCTGCCTCTAACATTCTGGGCAGAGGCAGTCAGCACTGCATGCTATGTGCAGAACAGAGTTCTTGTAGTAAAGCCACATGGAAAAACCCCTTATGAGTTATGGAACAAGAGGCCACCGTTCATTGGCTTTCTAAGGTCCTTTGGCAGCAGGTGTACCATACTTAACACAAAAGACAATTTGGCAAAATTTGCTGAAAAGTCAGATGATGCTATCTTTGTTGGATATTCCTCCTACTCTAAAGCCTATAGAGTTTATAATATTAAAAACCAACAATTTGAGGAATCTTCCAACATTGTAGTTAATGAGCACACTCCTTGTGTTAGGGGGAATGGCCCTGATCATATCTTTGATTTAGAATTGTTTCCAAACTATTCTAAACCATCTTATGAGAATGTTTCAGCTGGAACAGGTGTTCAAAGTAATTCTGATGAAGATCAACTGTTTGAGCTTCCCAGACCTATTCCAAGTTCTCCAAGAGCTGCAAAAAATCAAGTTCCCACTATTGAAAGATCTGACAGCATAACCATTTCAAGAGATAGTGGTACTTCAACAAGGGATTCACCTGCTGATTTTCAAATCTCTTCAGGTGATCCTGCACAACACCAAGCTGATGGAAGCACCATCTTGAAGGAACAGGCAACTGTTAATGATGCTTCACAGCAAAGAAATGATGATGTTTCTCTTTCATTCAATCAGTCCTCATTGAATGAGGTTGAAACAACAGCTGGACCAAGTATTCAAGCTCCTGAGCAAAATATGTCCAACTTGGACTTATCTTTGCAACTGGAGGTGATTCCTAGACTCAGGATTCATAACACTCATCCAGCTGAAAACATCATAGGGGAAGTCTCTGAGGGTGTGAGAACAAGAGGACAGAACTCATAATGGGAATGTCTGCTTGTACTCATGCTTCTTATCCCAAATGGAACCCAAGAAGGTGGAAGATGCCTTGAAAGATAGTAGCTGGGTTGAATCAATGCAAGAGGAGCTGCTTCAACTCAATAGACAAAAGGTTTGGAACCTATGTCCGCTACCATCTGGTCAAGTACCTATAGGCACCAAATGGGTATTCAGGAACAAAAGAGATGATAGAGGCTTGATTATCAAGAACAAGGCAAGACTGGTGGTTCAAGGATACACTCAAGAGGATGGAATCGATTATACTAATGTCTTTGCACCTGTTGCAAGACTTGAGGAAGTTAGGATCTTCCTTGCTTATGCTGCATCCAAGAATTTCACTGTCTACCAACTTGATGTCAAGTGTGCCTTTCTATATGGGGATATAGATAGGGAAGTCTATGTATGCCAACCTCCAGGATTTGAAGACCCACAGCATCCAAACTATGTGTGCGAATTGGATAAAGCTCTATATGGGCTGCATCAAGCAACTAGGCTGTGGTATGAGACATTGTCTCAATTTCTCCTGAAGAATGGTTACACTAGAGGTACCATTGATAAGACTCTTTTCATAAAAAATTCTAGGAAAGACATCTTGCTCGTTCAAGTCTATGTTGATGATATCGTATTTGGTTCCTCAAATGACCAAATGTGCAAAGACTTTGAGAGCATTATGAAGAAGAAGTTCGAGATGAGTTCCATGGGAAAAATGGACTTTTTCCTTGGAATTCAGGTAAAGCAATTGAAGGAAGGGTTCTTCATCAATCAATCTAAGTATGTCAATGATATCTTAGAGCGATTTGATATGAAGGATTGTAAAGCAGCAAAGACACCTATACCCAGAAACCACAATCTCTGCCCTGACTTTGAGGGGGAGGATACTGATCAACATCAGTATAGAGCAATTATTGGTTCTCTGATGTATCTCACAGCAAGTAGACCTGATATCATGTTTGCAACTTGCATTTGTGCAAGATATCAGGCTGCTCCAAAGGTGTCTCACCTAATTGCTGCCAAGAGAATCCTTAGATACCTCAAAGGAGCACCTAAACTAGGTCTCTGGTATCCAAGAAATAGTGATTTTAATCTCTATGGTTACTCTGACAGCGATTATGGTGGCTGCAACATCAACAAGAAATCAACATCAGGTGGATGTCAATTTCTTGGTGGAAGGATCATCTCATGGCAATGCAAGAAGCAATCCTGTGTCTCTACATCAACTGCTGAAGCTGAATACATTGCTGCTGCTAGTTGCTGTGCTCAGCTGCTGTGGATTCAAAACCAGATGATAGACTATGGATTCAACTTCATGAGCACTCCTATCCACATTGACAACAACAGTGCTATATCCATTACTGAAAATCCAGTGAAGCACTCCAAGACAAAGCACATTGATATCAGGTATCATTTCATTAGAGATATTCATGAGAAAAATCTTATCAAGCTAATCAAAGTTGATTCAAATGAACAATATGCTGATTTGTTCACCAAAGCCTTTGATGAACAAAGATTCAAATATCTCATTACAGCTATTGGGATGATAAATATTGATTAGTTAATCTCATTTGAAAACCTTTTAATGTGTAAAGTCTTATGTCAAAACAATCTAAGCCCTGTTACAAAAGATCTTTTTCTAAATTTTATCTAAGTATAAGTTCTTCCGAAGAGAAATTAACCCTCGGAAGATATCTTGCATATCTTCCGAAGCAAATTTCTCCCAGGATAATTTTCTTCTCGGAAGAGTGTTAAGTCTCGGAAGAAGCGATTGATTTCATATCAGATCTACTTTTGAAGCATTTAACACACTCCACCTGAAAGCAACATATACTCTCGGAAGTAAGCAATTTACCTTCGGAAGTAAATTTGCCTTCGGAAGAACATTACCTTCGGAAGTGCTCTATACTCGGAAGAAAGAATTTTCTGTGTAACGAAAATCTTTTGGGCCCCACACCGTAAAAAGTAAAGATTTTGTTAATGATGTCGGATTATTTAAATGGTCTAACCTTACCGCCCATGTCACATCATCCACTGAACCCTCACATCATCTTATCCAAAACACCCTTTAAACCGCCATTTCACCCATTTAAATACCTCCGGTTAATCACTTACATCCTTTTTACCCAAATTACTGCCCTAAAAGCTTTCTTCTTCTCCAATTTACCTTATTCCGAACTATCCTTCTGTCATCTTCTTCAATGGCACTAAACCCTCAGCACAACCAGGTCGCACTCCTTGATTCTTCAAGGGATGTTGACTTCTCAGATATCATTTCTTTCCTGACCTAATCCTCATACTACACTACTTTGACTGTAAACCCTACAATCTATTCAAACCAAATGTCCGAATTTTGGGCAAATGGTCGGATTGAAACCCTAAATGGTGTTCGTGTTATAAGGTCGAGCATTTGTGGCCAAGAGTTGGTCATCTCTAAACAGATCATCAGGGAGCATCTCGAGCTCCATGATGAGGGCGCTCCAACGGAATTCCCCAAAACAGATTTGGACAGTTCTTATCTCCAAATGGGATACGGTGGAGATGTTAGCAGGTCCACGGTTTACAAATTTAACTTCTCCTACAAGTGGAAGTTCCTGCTGCATGTGGTTCTTCACTGCCTGTCTAATAAATCTGGGGGATGGGATCAAATCCCGTATGAACTTGGGTGCTTAGTTCATGGGTTGGTACAAAGCCTCCGCTTCAACTATTCAAGGTTTGTGCTGACTAACCTTATGGGAAATCTTCAAAGGGACACATTCTTCATGTATCCCAGGTTTCTCCAGCACATAATCAATTGTGAGCTGGATCAGGGGAAGCTTGTCTGTGCAGCTGCTCTGACTGCTCCCCAAATGAGGCCGACCATCTTCAAGATCTTGAAGAGAGTGTCTACCAATTTCACTGGAAGAGATACCGCACTACTTCCAGGTATGATTGAGCTAATGGCTCCTGGTGACATCCCTGTTAACCCCACAGGTGATGAACCCACACCAGCAACTACCCTCACCCTACCAAATCTACCTTCTCCACCCATTAGTGTTACATATCAGAGACTTACCAAACGAACCCTTGTTCAATATACTCTGATTGAACAAGCCCCTCCTCTTCAAACCAAAAAGGCTAGAGTGGAAAAAAGGGCTCCCACTCAGCCTGAGGTCCAACCATCCTTCACAATTGACCTCAATATGGGTCTTGAGTCTCCTCAGTCTCAAACCCATGAGCCCGAAACCCAAACTGATAGCCCTCAGGGAGAGTCTCTATACTCCCCTGAGCAGCCACAAAGGGACAGCTCAATGCCTCTTGACATTGATCAAAGTCCCGGGTCATTAGGTTTTAACTCCTTATCTTTTACTGACCTTTTGACCGGAGCTGGTGAAGAGATTATGTCTCTTAAAGGCTATGAAGTTGATCCACAGCACCCTCTCAAGGATCAACACAGCCTAGAGAGACCCCTTATCTCTAGCCCCCACCAGCAAAGCCTTACTGAGGTGAGTCCCACTGATGTGGAGGGGACTCATGTAGATTCAGCTGCCACTACTGAAGGAGCCTCAATGGATCCTCAGGACAGTGGTAACGAAACTGAGACTGAATCTACGGCAACCGTGCCCTTTGATGACTCTGAAAGAGACATCATTGTGCAAGGGAAACCAGGGCGCCAAGAAACCACATCTGGTGGTGAGGATGAACATACCAGGTATGTTACCTCATCTCCCCATGATTCTTCAAAAGAAGATGAGGGAAGTATGCAACTCACCATTCAAGACCTACTTTCTAAAGTCTCAAACCTTGAATCAAAGGTTAGGACTTTAGAGGATAGGTCTGCCACCAGCAACTTGAGATTGAAACTCTCAAGGCCAAACTAGCTGAGAAACAGATTGAGAGGTCTGTTAGGCATGTACCAGTTCAGGTCTCCTTGACCTCTTCCTCTAGCTCATCAAGCTCTCAGGATGATGCTACCAAAAAGGGGGAGAGTGTTGAGAGACAAAGTCAAAGACAGGAAACCCAAAGTCAAGCTCTTACCTCTTTGAGCTCAAAGTATCCTATGCAACAAGCTGCTATCTTCCTTGAGCCTCCTCCAGTTGTTTTTCAAGTGGATCAAAGGATGCTCCAAGATCTCAATAGGTTCTTCAACAAGTTCCAATTGGAATCTCTCATAGAACAGCCCAGCCCTGATATGTCTGTGATTTACTTCGGAGCTCAAGAGCTTCAGAGGTTGAATGCACCTTCTACCACTGTTGAGGAAGTTGGTCAACCTAAGGTCCAAGTGGAACCTGAGATTAACCTCGAAGGGGAAACAAGGACTGATGGCCCAGCAACCGAAACAGTTGGGACAGAAAGTGTATTTTCACAGACTTCCGAAGCACAATTCAAAGCCTCGGAAGAACAAGCTCAAACTTCCGAAGCTGAGATTGCTGCTGCGGAAGGACTATTCTCACTATCCGATGATCTAATAGTCACATATGCAATCCTGGAACTTGCATCTGAGGTTAATAGGGAGGATTTTCTCACCCAACCATTAGCTCTGACATCTGCATTGACTCCAGCTCCCACCTCTACTACCCAACCCGGATCTTCCATCCAAGAACCCCCAAAGTCTAGTACTTCCGAAGACATCAAAGGAAAGAGGAAGATGACTTCAGAAGAGCTTCAGGAGGAAGAAAGGTTGGAGAAGCTTAAAAGGAAAGGTAGGCTTCCAACTGGGAAACTCTTGGCTGCAAGTACCAAAGCAGCTGCAGCCAACCAGGAGGAAGTCAACAACCGAAGAAGGGTAGAGGTTATAGACAGACTTATTGGTCTAGGGGCTGCAACTGAAGATGTACTCCTGCTACCATTAGAGGAGTTGATAGAGCTGGAAAAGGCAACCTTGCTGCTAAAACAACAAAAAGAAGAAGCTGCAAGGTTGGCCTTAGAAGAGGAAAGGGAGAGAAAGGAAAGAGAAGCTGATCTGCAGCTCAGGAGAGAAAGAATAACCTTCCTACTCTCCAGAGGATTCTCTCAAGAAGAGTTGTATCCACATAACAGTGATACAATCTTATGGCTCTTCAACAAAGAGCAAGATCAAATGGAGAAGGAGAGAAAGAGAGCTGCAAGGGCGAAGCTTGTGCAAACGAAGAAGAAAGAAGAAGAAGCTGGACTGACTGCTGCCAAGAAGATAGGTGAGAAAGCCTGGATGAAGAGTTATCTTAAAGCTCATGGCTTCTCTGGCAGGCAGGTGGGTCCCATGTCTGAAAAGACTCTCCAGCGACATGTCAGTGACATCAAGGCTGACATTCGCGCGGGGAAAAGGAAGGAGATGTATAGAAGGGGACAGGGGATGACCTTCAAAGCAACCACTCAACCCAAAATCCAAACCCAACCTCAACCTGAACCTATACCCTTTCCCTTCCCAATCAAAACCGAACCAACTTCAGAAGCATTCACCCCTGAACCCACACCATCACACCTACCAACCTCTTCACCTCAACCACCTAAATTACCTATCCTCCAACCCAAAACCTCAGCCAGAACCCAAACACCTCAACCTACCCATCAACCAATCAAACCATCCCCTCAGCCTTCTAAACATCTCTCCATGGAAGAATTCAAGGCAGTCAAGACAAAGCTCATCAACTGCACTACTCTGAGCGACATCTCTTGTGAGGAGGATTCAGTCAACTTGACTTATGTTGATGGATCCTCAAGTTCCCTCACAAGAGATCAATTTCTTGATCTGCCCAGAGGAACTTTGGACCAAGCTGCAAACCTCCTTGGCCTCAATTCAGACACGTTGAATGAAGAAGAAAAGAAGCTGAGGAGAAAGCTGGTGACTCTACTGGATACAAAGAAAGGAGACAGGGTACCAAGACAACCTCTTGCACCAAGAAAGAAGATCATCCAGTGGAGGTTTGAAGACTTTTCTCACAACTTTGTTGTTGAAAGAGAGAATGGAGAGCTCAACAGGCTGAGTGCCTCATCTCTGCTACACTTAAGCAGGTTTGACATTGCTGAGTTGGTAGAGAAACCATTCTCCAACCCTTCAAACTCCGATATAGCTGCCCACATCAGAAATCATCTAGGCAGCCTTCATATGGCCTAGCTTACTGCTAGAAGCAAGGTTGAAGAGGAGTTGAAACTGAGAGAGGAGGAGGAAAGGAAAGGATCAGCAACCAAAGGCAAAGCCTTTTTACAAATGGTTGAAGGTCCTGAACATGAGTCCATAGTCAGATGGGAGTATGACTATAACTCCCGTCAACTAACTCTCATCAGGGGAACACAACAGAGGGTACATGTCATTCAAAGCGATAGACTGGATCTCCTATCCACCAATGACTTGTACAAGCTTCTCAACACTACTTCAGGGAAGAACAAAAAGACAGACAAATACCTCTTATCCCTGGTGCTGAAGGCTTTGAGAAGCAGAAATAAGTGAAGTTTTGGTAGCATCAGCCTAGGGGGAGTTTGTTGGATCTAGAAAGGCTGTTGCAACCAAAACCATGTCACTTAGAAGATTTTGGTACAACAAACAAAGGACTTCCGAAGCTAAGTATGGAACTTCCGAAGGAAGAAGGAGCTCTTCCGAAGACTAAGTGTAAAACACACTTCCGAAGGAAAACTCCAACTTCCAAAGACAAAGAACCTACTTCCGAAGATCAAGACTTGGAGAGAAAGATCTGAAGTCAACTTCCGAAGTACAAGAAGTACTCAAAGCCTCGGAAGCATAGAAGCATCTTCCGAAGTATAAGTGGCTTCGGAAGAACAAGTTCTTCCGAAGCCAGTTAACCTTCGGAAGACACTTCTATTATCCAGTGGACATAAGTATGGCCTCTCTGACACTCCGCTGCAAATCTCTGAGATACTGCATGGTGTTTTCTCAAAAGCCATGTAGTTGACCATACTTTAATCCACTGTTTACCTTTTTATGTTAGTACAGTTGCCATCTTTAGTTGGTGACAAAACGTAAGTCATGGACATGTCATGACTACCATATCTTAGATAATACTTTATCTAAGATACCTTAACTTTAGCATTGTAGTATATGCTTTAGTCTTAAGTTTCCAGCTGGTATCAAGTATATCTGGCTGTAGGATCTAGTATATATAGTTTCTCATTGTAACTCTTGTTTCATGCTTGTAAGTGTCTTGTAATCTTGAGTTGAGAAGTAATATATACAAGTACCTTGAAAATATATCTCTGCTTGTTCCTTAGTTACTTATTATATTATTATCAACTCTTGTGAAAGACGTTGCTTCATCTGATTTGAGTGTTTGCATAAGTGAGTTTGAGAGAAATACAAGTGTTTAAGTGACAAACCCGATCCTGCAGACTTGGACTACAATGATGCACCAAAACAAGTAAAAGGTCCGAACTATTGGACTAGATAAGGACAACAATAACATGATGATCAGGAATTCCTCGGCTTCTACCATGAGTATCAGAGGTTTTGGTAGTGGGAGAAGGTCGAGATGTTTGAGGCTATGAGGTGTAGTCATAATAACTATCATCGACCATCTTATTCACACCAGTTGATGGTTGTTACCAGCCACTACCAATGTACCCACCCCCACCTATTGTTTATCATCCACCCCTTTATGGGCTATGCACCGACACCTTACCCAACTTATTCATCACCTTTGATGTATGTAACACATCATCCTTACCAACCAACAACACCATACCCTTTATATCCTTCATCTGGAACCGACTCGAAACTCTTTTGGCAGTAGATCGTCTAGCCATCACCATTCTTCTAATATGTGTCGGCAATCGGCTGGTGTTCACGTGTATGACAACAACAGCAGAAGGGCGATCAACTGCATGATTTTAACCGATCATGGCATGGGATTGGAGGTTCGTGTAGAAGTTACCATCTTTAAGGTTGCTAATATTGATTAGTGAACCTTGTCGGTTTACGATTAGAAGATGGAATGTAATGAATAACAAATAGATTATGTATATGAACTGGATGTAATTTGATTTGACTACATGATGTAACATTAAATCAATGAAATAATTATAGTATGATACGATTATGTGATGATTTAACTACGTTACAAATATTATTACCCTGATAAACTAACGGGATGGTCATTTAAAATTACGATTGGGACTTTGATAGCTGAAAACAAATATGTATGTTACGAATAAGAACAACTACTTCTTGTATCAAATATTCGTCCGGTTGAATTTTATTTAGCATGACTAAGGACAAGAACAACAAGGATATCGAGACAACTAACGAGGGTCCATCTAAATAGACCAGGGAAAAGACTCACGCTAACCATAGCAAGGGTCCCACCCAATCAATTGAAATCCATGATGGTTCACCTCCTCCGTCTGAGGATAAAAGCAAACCCGAACTTGTGGCTGAGCTACAATGGATGATCACCGCTAGGATAGTCATAGCCATGTCATCCATCACTACAGAAGTTATTCTGGTGGTGTAAGGGTAAGGTAAGCCATCTTATAGCAAAGAAACAACTATCAAAAACGTTGAAGCATCATCAAAGTCATCAATTGTTGGACTCAACAATTGCATTAAGAAGGATAATGCTTGCCATAATCAAACATAATATGTTCAAGCATTCAAACAATCATTAACTAACACATTAGTATTATTAACATTCACAACATCACTAATGTAGCTTAAATTTCTTATTCAGGTTTGTAGATAAAAGATATTTTTTGCTAAGTGTCTGGAGCGAATGAAGACCTTCCACAGCGGATGAACAAGAGTCTGCAGCAGATGAAGAAAAACGTCTAAGTGTCTACAACGGATGACCAACACACAATGGATGAACTAAGTCCACAGCTGATGAACAGTCCATAGTGGTTGTTCAATCCACAACGGATGAACACTCCACAGCGGACATCTAACAAGACAAACATACAAGGGTTCACAGCAGACAACATCCAAGACACAACGGATACTTTATCAACCATCTACAGCGGACGACTGATCATGCACAACAGACAGTCTACTATCCATAGCGGACAACTTATAGACTTAGGATTTTTATGTAATTTTCGTTTACATAAGGGTAGTTATGTAATTGTAAATATCTTTTTATATAGGCTATAAATAACATACTACCCTAATCTTTTGTAAGCTTTTGAACAATCAATACAAACAAGCAGTTATTATCATTCAAGCATTTAATCACTAGCAATCATACATACACTAACACATACACACACACTGATATCATAGCTATAATCATGGGTTTCCGCACCATAATTATTATTTGTTGAATGAGAGATTTGAAAAGGTCCTTGGGGAAATCATCAAACTAACAACACTGATTTGTTCTAGTTGTTGTTGTTTTTGATTTCATCAGGTATGCAAATGGGTGTATATTCTAGTCTTCAAAATGAGACTAGAAGATCAAGCTGATGAAACATCCATTAAGTGCCGAAACAAAGTCTGTATGTGCCAAAACAAAGTCTTTTTCTCAATGCCTTTTATTTGAAGCTTCTAAGAAGATGCTACCAAAAAGGGGAGAAAACTGCACTCCAAGACTGCACATCAACAAACATCCAAAGTTTTGATAACCATGAGGTTTTGGCAGTATCATCTTAGGGGGAGTATTGTTGGACTATTTGAAGATGTTACTTACCAAAACCTAAGTGCCGAATCTCATGATGATTACCAAAACCGACATGGTGAAGCTATGCTCAAAATATGATAAAAACGAAGACAAATTGACTAAAGTCAAACTTGGTCAATCGTGGTCAAAGTCAACAGTCAACATCAGTGGTCGTCCCGAATGACGTCAGCACCCAACAGTCACGCATCAGCAACAACAGAGAATTTATCAGACTTAGAAGAATATTTATGTAATCATTATGGCTTAAATGTAATTTTTGTTCATTTATGTAAAGAGTATAAATTGACTATGTGTAGTAATTTTATACTCCAACCTCTAGAACAATCCATAACATATCATAGAGGGTAGGGAGAAAAACAATTAGGTTAAGTGTGTGTAAGAGAGAATTTTCTTACAAACTCCCATTGTAATCTCCTAGCATCCATCATCCATATGAATGAATGAAATTTTTATGAATATGAGTTCTTGAATTGTTAATCATTCGTTCATCATCATACACTAAAAACTTGTGTAGATCTTCATTTGAAATCATCAATGGGTCTGCTAGATTCCGCATCACAGATCTGATAAACAAAAAAAATACAAGTGCAATATTTGATCCATCATCATAATCGATTTTCCACGTCAATGTCGTCTGATGACACTAAGGATGAAAACAACAACTCTAGTTTTGCAAATTCTAACAAGCTTAAGAAGGGCAAGTTGAAGGAGTTAAATTCAAAGGGGTGTACTTATCAAAGCCACATTGCATGTGGTCCTGAGGTGTTCAAGGGAGACAAGACTGCTAGTGAGGCTCTTTGAAGGATTGAAGAAATTGAGACAACGTTGGACGTCAGCTGTTGTAAAACAGGATAAGTTTGAAGTTAAATCCTTGAAGAATGATGCCCAAACATACCAGAAGACTATCTTTTCCACTAGATAAAGATCTAAGGTTTATAGCATTGGGTAGGTAATGTCCGAAACCTTTTCTAGATAAGTATATGCCTCAACATGCGGTGGAACAACTTGAGAACAAGTACCTTCACTTGTAGATGGAAGGTACTGATTATCGAAAGTACACATATAGATTCTAGAATTTGTTGATTTACTACCGAAGTTTGTTGGGTCTGAGACCAAGAGGATTGGGAGATTCATTTCGGGTAATATTCTTGAAATATGTGTAGACATCTAGACTAGCAAACTTGTGACCCTTTAGGCTCCAATCAAGTTGGTGGCGGAAATAACTGAGGAGTTGATTAGATCGAGGTGAAGTAGAATGTCCAAGGTTGAACCTAAGAGGAAGTTTGACGCTAAAAATTCAGGAGGATATAATGAAACGTTCAACCGTGATGGGAAGAGGTTGAATCAGGATGGAAATAAGTTTAGAAAGGTGGATAACAAGGATTGGGGGCACGCCCCTACGTGTAATACATGTGGTAGAAACCACTCGGGTCACCACTAAATGAGAGGATGTGGCATATGTGGAAAGAATGAGCATGTTTCGCATGACTGTCCACACCCTTAAACTTGTTATGGATGTGGAAAGGAGGGTCACATCAAGGTGTACTACCTAATGCTTCAAAACAGAGCTCTGAACACTCAAGCCGACAAAGGGAAATGCGCTATAGCTCCTTCAATCAAGGAGTGAGTGTTTGTGATGAGGGGGGAAGAGGCCGGAAATACTTATGATGCGGTCACACGTATGTTTCCTGTAAGCCACACTTATGTGACTATATTGTTTGACTCTGGTTCCAATAATTTTGTGTTAAATAAGTTTATTACTTGTTTAGGAGGTATAATGTCTAAGCTAGTAATTCTTTACTTGTTTAGGAGGTATAATGTCTAAGCTAGTAATTCATAGGAGGATAAAACTGTTTTTAAGAATTGTTACATAAGAATAGATGACTAAAAACTTCCTTTAGAAGTGTTGCCTATGAATTTGGTTGGTTTTGATATAGTCGTAGGGATGGACTGGTTAGCTAACGGATTGAAAGAAGAAAATCAAGAAGGATCTACCGCGTAAGTTGATAAAGATGTTGTCAACAATAAATGTCGAAAAGTATCTATGAAGAGGGTGTGGGGGCTATTGATTGTATTTGATGACTATGGTGAAAAAAAGAAGGATTGATGACGTACCAGTGGTGTCGAAATGCCCTGACAAATAAAAGACTTTCCTATTCTACTTCCGGATTGGCAAGTTGAGTTTCACATCGACTTGCTGCTAGGGACTGTGCCTATCGTGAAAGCACAATTAGTGCCCTTGGAAATGATGGTATTGATACCCTAACTTTATGATTGGGTGGAAAAAGGTGTCATACGACCAAGCTTGTCTCCATGGGGAGCGGAGCTCTTGTCTTGTTTGTGACAAAGAAAGGACATTTCTTTGTGGATATGCTTTGGTTACCAAGACGTGAACCAAGTGAAAATCAAGAACCGATATCCTTTATCGCATATCGACGACTTATTCGATCAATTGCAAAGGTCAAGTTACTTTTCAAAGATTGACTTGCATTCAGGCTATCACCAACTGAATGTGAGTGAAGAGGATATGCAAAATAACGCCTTTGGGTTGACTAATGCACCTTCGGTCTTCATTGATTGATAAAGCAAGTGTTCAAGCCATGTTTGGACAAGTTTCTAATCTTATTCATTGATGACATTCATGCGTATTCACGAACTAAGACGGAACCTAGAGAACACCTCGATGTTGTTGGAGTTATTACGGAAAGAGAAATTGTATGCAAAATTCTCCAAGTGTATATTTTGGCTGATAGGGGTGCAATTGTTAGGACATGTCATCAACGATAAGGGGATTCAAGTGGACCCAACCAAGGTGGAAGCAGTAATAGGATGGGAAATTCCTAAATCATTGATTGAGATTCATACATTTCTCTAGTTTATTATAGGATATTCATCCAGGACTTCTATAAAATTGCAACACCACTCACTCCTCTATTTAAAAAAGCATGAAATTTGTATAGGGTCCTAACTAAGAAGCATTCAACATGTGGATCCAAGGATCGAATAAGGAATTATCAATTTAGATTATCATAATTAGTGATCGCAGAATCACCACAAATTGTTTGTTTGATTAATTGTTTATGATATTTATAATTTGTAACAAAGAACAGAAGAACAAATGAAATAACTCAAAGTACAAATTAAAGTAAAAAGTGACTAGGTGTGAGAATGATATTCTCAGTTGATGTGAATCAACTAGGACCGAATATGATGATTGAGTCAGTAGTTATATTGCGGAATGATATAAACACAGATCATTGAAATACTCATAAAATGCTTTGTATTAGTGGTGGTGTAAAGTTACAATGAATGCTAGGGTTTTAGCATGAAACAGTAACAAGATACCTCTGAAACATATGACTATCGAAAATATTCTAGTTGTATAGTTTTTTCAAGAGTGGGGTTTTCTATTCTATTTATAGGCTAACAAAAGGCCTTTACAAAAAGACTAAACTACCCCTGTACCATACATAAGGAAACTAGTCTAAGTACAAAAGTCTTCATCAGCATTTCTTTTGTTCATTCTTTTCATTTATCAATTTCAACATTACAGTCCTCAAGGAGTTAGTTTGCATATTGCCTCCATTTAGTGTAGCCTAGCTCAGATAGATAATCCTTCATCTCCTTGTCAGTCATATTGCAGGGATCAAGATATAGAGATTATGGAGCTTCCGCCTTTTTGGTTTTGGAGATAGAGGGAACCACAGGTGACTTGGTTGCTTGAGCCTTTTCATACTCAGTCACATAAGAAGGATCCAACAACTTGTTTAACTTCTCATCTTCTTCAACCATTCCCTCATAGGTCATCCCAAACACTTCATCAGCATCATAGCCATGATTGATTAGAAACATGGCTTTGTCCATCAAATCATCAGTTTGAGCTTTTTCAACCATCTTTTGAACTGAAGTTTTAGCCTTCTCATGATTTTCTTTTGCTATTGGTTCATCAACCAGATAGCCTCCTTCAATCTCTCATTCTTCTAAGTCTACAAACTCAACTCTTTTCTTTAATTGTTCCTCAACCTTCTCATGTTCTTCAAGAAATTCAGCAATAACTGCTAGGCTTCGAGGATCATCCTTTTGCTTCTTAACCCCTGGTTCTTCTTCCTCAATTGGTCTTTTTCCTTTAGCTTTTCTGCCAAATACTTTCTCTTTCTGGTGTAAGTTTGCAGTGTAGGACCAGAAGAAAATTATGCTATTTCAGCTTCTTTTCTTACAGTTTCAGTAGCTTTGTGTTAAGATCCAGCTTGTTCTCTTTCTTTGTTCTTTAAAGCTCTTTCTTCATATTTATGTTGTTCTTCATAAAGTCTTCTGATAACTTCCTTTTTTTCATCAGACAAAGTGATAGCTGGTACAATCTGCAGTCTCAACTCCTTTCCAAAGGCACAGCAGATTGAGGGATCGCAACAATAGGCTCAGCAGGTTGTCTTTGATCTCCAATGAAATCCCAGAATTCATCATCAATAATGAATTCCTCTGTTGTGAAGCTGCCAAGAGCTTTAATCATATCATTGAACTCAAATTCTTTAGTTTTTGATTCTTCAGATTGTTTGCTTGTGTAAAGCACCTAGGCAAACTTTATTCTTCAGGTTTTGTTCCACTAGATTCAGATTCTTTCACAATCTCAGTGGTTTTCATCTTTTTGGTAGGAGGAGAGTCATCATCACTCTCTCCCAAAGAACTTTCATCACTCACATCCTTATCACTATCTCTTTTCTTCTCCACTTCATCCTTATCACCGTTATCATCCTTTTATTTCTCTATTTCTTGTATAATCATGATCAGAAGCTCCAACTCAGAAACTCTCTTGTTTAGAGTTTCTATCTGTTTTTGCAGATCCATGATTATATCAGATTGTACTTCCAACAACCCTTCTTATTCTTCCATGGCAACTGTTTGGATGGTCAAAGTGTCCACATGCCCACTGACTTCATCCCTTGAGTGTTGAAGGGCAGCCTTTAATTCTTTTATCTCATTATCTTTTTCTTTCTTTTCAGCTTCATACTTCTCCTTGAGATCTTTCAATTCCTTCTTTTTTTCATCTAACTCCAGAAGTCTATCCTTAATAATACTAGATCTTCTATCTAGGAGTTTTTCCATCCTTGCTACTTTCTGCAAGAGCTCAGGGATCACTCATCCTTCTCATCACATCTATTCACCTCTGACTCAGCAAAACTTTCAGAAGGAACTGCCTAAGAAGTAACTTTTCTCACAGGCATTCTCACTTGAAGATCCTCCTCATCAAAAGATGATTTGGAATCATCTAAAGAGCTGGTAGATTCACCAAACTCAACCTGTTCTGTAGTATTAGGAGATGATGGAACAGGAGAGATATGGTGATGATGTATGGGTGATACATGAGGTGAGTGAACAGGTGATACATGTGGTGAGATAATGGGTAATATATGTGGTGATGGATTTGGTGATCTATGAGTTAATGGAATAGGTGTTGGCATAAAAGGTGATGCTATCTCAGCTTCTTGAACAGAAGGCCCTTTTTGAAGATCACTACCTACATCCATCTGTGGTGACACTGGCTTTTGTCCTTCTTCAGCCATGCCAGTAAGCTCATCAATACTGTGTTGATCAGGAGCAGCTTGCTCTTCTTCTTGAACATGCTTATCAACAGGAGCTACTTGTTCTTGTTCTTCTATGTTCTCTTCTTGATTAAATAGCTGCAACATCCATGGTAATAAAGGAAAGAATGTTCCACTGTAAAAGTTCCTTGGATCTCTCTTCTTTATGTACTTGTAGGACTTTGCATTGTAGTGAGGAATATCCATCACTGGACCTTCAGGTACTATCTCTGCAAATTCTTCATTGATAAAGCATTGTATAAACCTTGGATACATAAGGAACATATGCCTTCTTCCCTCTTGGATGTTGGAAACCAGACCATTTAATACATAAGGCGACATGTTGAATGGTCTGTTTGTGCACAAAGGACATATAGCAGAAGATGTAGTGATAGGAATGTCATTCCATCCAGTCTTCCTTTTGGACAAACAGTGTCGGAAGATATGAATAAGAAATCTCCATTTTAGATCCACCAACTCTTTTACAATCTGTTTTCCCTCATATCCTCCTTCATAGCCAATGTTGGAAAAGAAGGTCATAATGTCATCATCGCAAATTCTAATGGAGAGTTTGCATCATCACCAAACTGTAGACACTATCTCACAGTTTCTTCGGTGATGGATAGAGAATGCTCATCAGTGATTCTTCCCGTAAGGGTTCTAACACCATTTACTTCAGCAACTTCTGCTATGCTACAGAAAACCTTATGAAGCTTTCATAAATGATAGGTCTAACAGTGATAGCATGAGTAACTCTGGTGGTAGAGATGAATCTGATCATATCTCTAAGTCCTTCAGCCTCGGGTACATCAGGGTCAAGATAACCACTAACATTACGGAGCTTGCTCCACATGAGATTAGCCATTGTACCCTGCATTAGATTCATATAAATTACAACATTGAATAATAATTATCAGATTGCAAATCATAAATCAAGTGTAATTATCTCAGCTTGTCTTTTGTTAGTCAAAATTGAGTGTTCATAGGTATTGTTCCATAGGAATTAGACCTAACTTGATTTTGTGATGAATAACCACTTCTATTCTGTTTTTCATGTTTGTAGAGATGATCTTTTCTAATTTTATCATCTTTTAACACTTAGAATCAAGTTTTGATTTCAACATTTTCGGTTCTTGTTGTACCCTATTCATGCGATGAACTAGGTTTTTGCAAATCACTTGTTTGTTGTTATATTCGTAGTCACAAAGTTAATTGCACTAAATAATGTCTATCAATACTTAGTTTGATTTTAATTTTGATGATTCTTTCTTGACCTAGTGTTCTAAGTTTTTCATGCGTTCGACGGTTTAGGTTATGAATTTCACTGATTATCACCTTGTTTTGATACTACTGTTGTTGAGAATCGAAAACAAGGAGTAATGAAGGTGAATGAACTCGAGAAACACAGTGTCACACCTCAGGCCCAAGATGGGTGGAACATCACAGACTGGTAAACAAAACAAACATGGCAGCGGAAACTAACCATCAAGAGAGCACAAAAGGAGAGAACATCACATGACATTACATTTCATAATAAAACCAGGCTATAAAAGTCAAGCCCAGTTATATAAAAAAATATAAATAATCCAGTACCAATGATTTCATGGTTTAAAATACATCAAGTTTAAATTGTATCAATTATTTCAAAACCAAACAAGCTAATGCCATTGGTCACAATGCTAGGTCATCATAAGTCTTCTACATAAGCTAGACTCCCATCAAGGATTACCTGAAACATGCTCAACAGAAATTGTGTCACCCAAAAAGTTGGTGAATTCAACTGCTTAAAGTTTAAAAACAAAAGGATTCATTAAAGTCCAACATTTGATTTAAAAATCATAGTATCTTTGTTGTGGGGATCACAATCAACCCTGCACTCAGCCCCAGCTAGCCTCTTCGAAAATTGTGTTACCGGTTAAATTTCATTAGGAGAACTGAGCCTCAAATCAGTGCACCATACATGTCGGATGGTTCACCATAGTATCTTATAAAAACTTGTTACATGCCATAAATGACCCCGCAGGATCTAAGTATGGTACCCTTCCCGAACATTACGGAAGGCACTGTGTAGGGGATTCCCCAAGTAGATCTACCCATATAAGCCAGCGGTTCACACAAGAATTAATGACTGTGATACAAGTATCAACAGGTATTACCATTACCACAACAAACAGCATAATGATATAGCACAGTAATAGTTCAGTTTAAACAGAGCATGCTTCATCCCAAAACAATAGTAAAAAGAGAACACTTTAACTCACCTTAGTAACAGGAATAAGTCATGAAAAGAGGGTGATTCAGTCCTAGCACCCTAATCAACAAGATTCAAGCAATAAGTTATGTGCTCAAAGGGTCATTATAGATGTATTTAGTTGTCTTATAACATTAGATGTTCCAAGAGTTTGATTTGACAATCTTTTTGTTAAAAGCTTCCTTTTCAGGGACGTTTGTGTTTTTAAATCTAAAGGGAAAGTTTTGATGATTTAAAACAACATATTATAGTGATATTAAGTGTATCAGTTGTTTTTAGTCAGCATGGGTTGTTTTCGGGGAAATTTGGCAGAATTTACACTTTAATCCCTTAAGTTTCAAAATTTATAGTTTTTACCCCAAAGTTGTTTACTTCTAAAGTGTTTATTTTTGAGCTTGGAATACTTTTTAAAAATATTTTAAGTCTCTAATTCTACTATTTTTATGGGTTTTTACCCCTTTTCGGGTCCTTGAAATGGTTCATTATTACCACTTCCGGTCCTTACCAAATTTCCAGCCATCAATAATCAAATTATTAGCCTAAAACTTACTGAAATTCTAGTCTAGTTCTCGGTGAAACCTACATAACAAGAATATGGCCATAAACAGGCGTTCTACACGGGTTACACATGTGTAAATATCATAAATTGTACATGTGCGTCTCACAAATCATTTGTAACATTTAAATCAGATTACAATGTAGTTCAAAGGTTGTTTTTATGTGGGTTTTTAACTTAGATTGGGAGGGTTTCATAAAAATAATGGTTATATGGTGCTTAAACACATGATAAGAGGGTTTTCAAAATAATTCATGGTGTACCAAGTCAAGATTTATCGAATATTCAAGAAAATTACCTCGAAAGAAGATAAGAAGTCCCACAAGGATGGGAATACAACAGCAAACTTCTGTTAGATCAAGAAGAGTTTGGTTTGAGGTAAGAAAAAATGGTGAAGATATAGGACGTAAGAGCACAACTTATCTACACCTTGGACGATGGAGGGGCGGTTCCTCGGTTGTTCTCGCTAGAATTTGCAGAAATGTAGGTGTGTGTGTGTGTGTTTGTTTTCATTGAGGGAATAAGAGAGTAGAGAGAAAGAATCCGAGTGTAAGAAGTGTTACGGGGGGGATCGGATATTTGCATGCATGGGAAGAATGGAAGAGTGTGTAAGTGGGTTTGGTAGAATCTAGGTGGTGAGGGATTGGTGGAGAGAGGGCGGCCGATGTGAGTGGTGGGAAGGATTTTCGCTTACTTAATTATTTTGTGTAATTTATTGTGTTGTATTTATAGACGGTAGTTCAAATTTATAAGCTATTAAGCTCACCGGTATAAAAGGATGTCCAAGTCGGAGGAATTCACCAGGTAGACAATCCTTATTAACCAATACGGGTACTTGAAAACAAATGCGGCTGAGTTTTGTTCATTCGCATTAAGAAATGCGGACATTTCAGAACTAATGCGGTTAAAAACACCTTCTTTCGCATTAACAATTGCGGTTGAAACTTATACTTCCGCATTAACAAATGCGGGTGAGAACTCCATCCGCATTAACAAATGCGGTTGAAATCTATACTGCCACATTAACAGATGCGGATGAACCTTACCAGTTTCGAGTTTATATTCTGTGTATTATTTGTTTAAGTACAGTTAAGTTTTCACCCGAGCGCATAAGCTAGATTGCATTATAAACTTTGAAAGAAACTTAATAAAATTTCAAATGTTAACAGGTTATTAAATTAAGACCAGACAAGTTGATTAAAACTTGTAAATAATAACAACAGTACAATGGAGATCAAAATAGTATCAATACATAAGTAAAATATCTGGGCCATGACAACTGCTGGGATGCACGAATCCATAGTTTGCTTTAATTCCCAGGGGTTGTTACATTCTCCTACAGTTTAAAAAATTTCGTCCTTGAAATTTCTAGCTTCAATTAGATTTGGAACAGTTTTGCTTGAAGAGTTGAGGGTAATTCCTCCTTATTTCATCTTCTCGTTCCGAAGTCCTCGTCTAGAGTTCCACTTTACTTTTACTTTGGGTATTCGACTTTGCCTACGCTTCTAGACTATCAGTGATCTCTATGGTTTCCTCGATGAAGTTTAACTTGCTATCGATTTTGGATTCCTTCATTGGCAATTCCAGGGTCTCGTCCACTAAACACTTTTTCAGGTTGGACACATGGAAGGTGTTATGTATATGGCTCAACTCTTGTGGGCAGCCTTAGTTGGTATGCTACCGGACCAACTCTTTCGAATATTTCAAAGGGTCCAATGTATCTTGGGCTTAGCTTGCCCTTTTTGCCAAATCTCATGGTTCCCTTCCAGGGTGCGACCTTTAACATCACCCTATCACCTACTTAGAATTCCAGTTGTTTTCGTCCCCTGTCGGCATATTTATTTTGATGATCTCTAGCGGTTCTCAGTCGCTCCTTAATTTTTCTTATTTTGTCTGTGGTTTCTATTATAACGTCGGGTCCCATTACTTGGTTATCACTAACCTCGTTCCAACTTAGTGGCGATCGACATATCCTGCCATACAGGGCTTCATACGGAGCAGCTTTTATACTTGCATGATAAATGTTATTGTAAGAGAATTCTACTAAGGGAAGGTGGTTATCCCAACTTCCACGAAAATCCATTACACAAGCTCTCAGCATGTCCTCCAAGGTATGAATGGTTCTCTCGCTTTGTCCGTCAGTTTGAGGGTGGTATGTTGTGCCTAAGTCAAGTCGGGTTCCAAGAGCCTGTTGGAGAGATTTACAAAATCGTGAAGTGAAACGAAGGTCACGGTCAGAGATAATCGATAGTGGTACTCCATGCCTGGTCACTATTTCATCTATGTATAGTTGAGCTAATCTTGACAAGTCGAAATCTTCTCGGATCGATAAGAAGTTGGCTGACTTCGTAAGTCTATCCACAATCACCCAAATAGCATTGTGTCCACGAGAGGTTCTTGGTAATTTCGTGACGAAATCCATCAAAATATTATCCCACTTCCACTCAGGGATTTCAGGTTGTTATAGGGTCCCTAACGGTTTCTGATTCTCCGCTTTGACCATCGCATATGTCAGGCATTTTCCCACATAAATGGCTATTGATTTCTTAATTCCGCGCCACCAAAACAATGCCCTTTTTTCTCAATACATTTTATCGCTCCCAAGGTGAATCGAGTATCTAGATTTATGAGCTTCATCCAGAACTATGTAAGGATTCCTATAAGTCTGATGCAGCCAAAACATCCAAAGTCTCTCTACATGCATGCACTGAAGAACAGAAGTAGAAATGCTTCGAAAGTTTTACACCATGCACTAGAAATATTCTAAGTGTAAAACCTTCCAAAGCCAAGACCAACATCTTCCAAAGCCAAAAATGAAGTCATCCGAAGCTTCAAAGACAAAGTCTTCCGAAGCGAAAGAGTGAAGACATATTTCTTTCGAAGACTTTTAGAGATATGCCTTTATCTGATGTACTTTACCATAAAGCTGGACCACCTTTCCGCTGCAACTCTGTAAAGTCACCAACTTACATGAGTTGGTGAAAGGTTCATGCTTATGGTAACTTTACATTGAGGTCTTGAGTCCATGCTTTCTACTCTATGTACTTTTATCCTTTTTGTAATATATTAGGATGTGAGCTATGGCATGTTATAGTCATTAGTCAAAAGGCAAATCTGCCTTTTGACTCTACATTTGATTTTGTAGTTTTCTAGTCAATTGTATCCAGCTGGCCTTCAAAGTATGACCGGCTGTAGGATGTAGTTTATTTATCTCAAGTACTTGTAACTTTCCATTGATGCTTTGTAACTTGTAATAGAACTTGAGAAGCAATATACAGCATTCTTGAAAACCAAATACTTGTGTTGTTTGCAATCCTGTTCTATCTCACTTTTACTTGTGTTCTTAGCATCTTTCATTAACAAGTTAACCAGTTCCCTATTTGATTTGTTAAGTGTTCTAAGCAAATCTCCTCATTGTGTTGTTGTGTTGTAAGTGCATACCCTTCACCGGTCCTGTATTTGGTATCAGAGCATTTCAGGCTCTTGATATAAGATCTCACCATCTTAAGATCCCTCACACACACAAAATACTTAACAACTCAAATGGCAGCTATTACCAAAGCTAATATGGAAACTGGAACTATGACAAAGTCTCCACTGATCACTCCTGAAGACTTTGATACTTGGTGTCAAAGAATGGAGGGCTTCATCAAGTCTCAAGACTCCAGGATATGGGACTCTGTTGTTGAAGGACCTTACATACCAAGCACCACTTCTGCTACTAGAGGTGGTATGATTCCTAAGACGGCGGCTGATTACTCTGAAGTAGATAGGAAGAAAATAGAGATTGATCAGAAAGCCATGACAGCCTTTCAAAATGCTCTTCCACACTCCATCTACAGAGGCTTTAAGAAGTGCAAAACTGCCAAGCAACTATGGGAAGAACTGAAGCTAATGTATGAGGGGTCTACTGAAGCAAAGGAGAACAAGAAGGATCTCCTGAAGCAGCAGTTTGAAAACTTCATGCAGGATCGGGTTTTGTCACTTAACACTTGTAATTCTCTCAAACTCACTTATGATATCACTCAAACAAGATGAAGCAATGCCTTTAACAAGAGTTGATAATAATATAATAAGTAATCAAAGGAACAAGCAGAAGTATTTTCAAGGTACTTGTATATATTACTTCTCAACTCAGGATTACAAGACACTTACAAGCATACAACAAGAGTTACAATGAGAAACTATATATACTAGATCCTACAGCCGGTTATACTTGATACCAGCTGGAAACCTATGACTAAAGCATATACTACAATGCTATCGTTAATGTATCTTAGATAAAGCATTATCTAAGATATGGTAGTCATGACATGTCCATGACTTACCTTTTGTCACCAACTAAAGATGCAACTGTACTTAACATAAAAAGGTAAACAGTAGATTAAAGTATGGTCAACTACATGGCTTTTGAGAAAACGCCATGCAGTATCTCAGAGATTTGCAGCGGACTGTCAGACAGACCATACTTATGTCTACTGGATAATAGAAGTGTCTTCCGAAGGTTAACTGGAGCCACTTATACTTCGGAAGATGCTTCTATGCTTCCGAGGCTTTGAGGACTTCTTTATACTTCGGAAGTTGACTTCAGAACATTATCTTTAAGTCTTGATCTTCCGAAGTAGCTTCTTTATCTTTGGAAGTTGGAGTTTTCCTTCGGAAGTGTATTTTACACTTATACTTCGGAAGAGCTCCTTCTTCCTGCGGAAGTTCCACACTTGGCTTCGGAAGTCCTTTGTATGTTGTACTCAAAATCTTCTAAGTGACATAGTTTTGGTTGCAACAGCCTCTCTAGATCCAACAAACTCCCCCTAGGCTGATGCTACCAAAACTTCACTTATTTCTACTTCTCAAAGTTTTCAGCACCATGGACAAAAGATATTTGTCTGTCTCTCTGTTCTTCCCGGAAGTGGTGCTGAGAAGCTTGTACAAGTCATTCGTGGATAAGAGATCCAGTCTATCACTTTGAATGACATGTACCCTTTGTTGTGACCCCCTGAAGAGAGTTAGTTGACGGGAGTTATAGTCATACTCCCATCTAACTATGGACTCAAGTTCAGGACCTTCAACCATTTGAAGAAAGGCTTTACCTTTGGTTGCTGATCCTTTCCTTTCCTCCTCCTCTCTCAGTTTTGACTCCTCTTCGACCTTGCTTCTGGCAGTAAGTTCGGCCATGTGAAGGCTGCCTAGATGATTTCTGATGTGGGCAGCTACATCGGAGTTTGAAGGGTTGGAGAATGGTTTCTCTGCTAACTCAGCAATATCAAATCTGCTTAAGTGTAGCAGAGATGAGGCATTCAGCCTGTTAATCTCACCATTCTCTCTCTCAACAACAAAGTTGTGAGAAGAGTCTTCGAACCTCCACTGGACTATCTTCTTTCTGGGTACAAAAGGTTGTCTTGGTACCCTATCTCCTTTCTTTGTGTCCAGCAGAGTCACCAGCTTCCTCCTCAGCTTCTTTTCTTCCTCATTCAATGTATCTGAATTGAGGCCAAGGAGTCTTGCAGCTTGGTCCAAAGTTCCTCTGGGCAGATCAAGAAACTCATCTCTTGTGAGGGAACTTGAGGATCCATCAACATAAGTCAGGTTGACTGAATCCTCCTCACAGGAGATGTCGCTCAGAGTTGTGCAGTTGATGAGCTTAGTTTTGATCGCCTTGAATTCCTCCATAGAGAGATGTTTGGAAGGCTGAGGGGATGGTTTGATTGGTTGTTGGGTAGGTTTAGGAGTTTGGGTTCTGGCTAAGGTTTTAGGTTGGATGATGGGTAGTTTAGGTGGTTGAGGTGAAGAGGTTGGTAGGTGTGATGGTGTAGGTTCAGGGGTGAAAGGTTCAGGTTCAGTTTTAATTGGGAAGGGAAAGGGTATAGGTTCAGGTTGAGGTTGGGTTTGGATTTTGTGCTGAGAGGTGGCTTTGAAGGTCATCCCCTGTCCCCTTCTATACATCTCTTTTCTTCTCCCCGCACGAATGTCAGCCTTGATGTCACTGACATGTCGTTGGAGAGTCTTCTCAGACATTGGACCCACCTGCCTGCCAGAGAAGCCATGAGCTTTAAGATAAATCTTCATCCAAGCTTTCTCACCTATCTTCTTGGTGGCAGACAGTCCAACCTCTTCTTCTTTCTTCCTTTTCTCCACCAGCTTCTCCCTTGCAGCTCTCTTTCTCTCCTTCTCCATATGATCTTGCTCTTTGTTGAAGAGCCATAAGATCGTATCACTATTGTGTGGAGACAACTCCTCTTGAGAGAATCCTCTGGAGAGTAGGAAAGTGATCCTTTCTCTCCTGAGCTGCAGATCAGCTTCTCTTTCTTTTCTCGGCCTTTCTTCTTCCAAGGCCAACCTTGCAACCTCTTCTTTTTGCTGTCTTTGCAGCAAGGTTGCCTTTTCAAGCTCTATCAGCTCCTCTAATGGTAGCAGGAGTACATCTTCCGAAGCAGCCCCTAGACTGACAAGTCTATCAATTACCTCCACTCTTCTTCTATTGTTGACTGCCTCTTGGTTGGCTGTAGCTGCTTTGGTACTTGCAGCTAAGAGTTTCCCAGTTGGCAGTCTTCCTTTCCTTCTGAGCTTCTCCAACCTTTCTTCTTCCTGAAGCTCTTCCGAAGTCATCTTCCTCTTGCCTTTTATGTCTTCGGAAGTGCTAGACTTTGGTAGTTCTTGGATAGAAGATCCAGGTTGGGAGGTGGAGGTAGGGCTGGGGTCAATGCAGATGTTATAGCTAATGGTTGGCTGAGAAAGTCCTCCCTATTAACCTCAAATGCAAGTTCCAGAATTGCATCTGTGACTATTAGATCATCGGAAAGAGAAAATAGTCCTTCCGCAGCAGCAATCTCAGCTTCGGAAGTTTGTGCTTGTTCTTCCGAGGCTTTGAATTGTGCTTCGGAAGTCTATGAAAACACACCTTCTTTCCCAACTGTTTCAGTTGTTGGGCCATCAGTCCTAGTTTCCCCTTCGAAATCAATCTCAGGTTCCACTTGGGCCTTAGGTTGACCAACTTCCTCAACAGTGGTAGGAGGTGCATTCAACCTCTGAAGCTCTTGAGCTCCAAAGTAGATCACAGACATATCTGGACTGGGCTGTTCTATTAGAGACTCTAGAAGGAACTTGTTGAACATCCTATTTAGATCCTGAAGCATCCTTTGATCCACTTGAAAGACAACTGGAGGAGGCTCAGGGAAGATGGCAGCTTGTTGTCTTGAGCTCAAAGGAGTAAGAGCTTGACTGATGGTATCATGTCTTTGGCTTTGTCCCTCAACATTCTCCCCCTTTTTGGTAGCATCATCTTGAGAGGTAGATGAGCTAGAGGAAGAGGTCAAGGAGACCTGAACTGGTACATGCCTAACAGATCTCTCAATCTGTGTCTCAGCTAGTTTGGCCTTGAGACTTTCAATCTCAAGTTGCTGAGTGGCAGACCTATCCTCTAAAGTCTTAACCTTTGATTCAAGGTTTGAGACTTTAGAAAGTAGGTCTCTTATGGGGAGTTGCATACTTCCCTCATCTTCTTTTGAAGAATCACGGGGAGATGAGGTAACATACCTGGTATGTTCATCCTCACCACCAGATGTGGTTTCTTGGCACCCTGGTTTCCCTTGCACAATGATGTCTCTTTCAGAGGCATCAAAGGCATGGTTGCCGTAGATTCAGTCTGACTGTCGTTACCACTATCCTGAGGATCTATTGAGGCTCCTTCAGTAGTGGCAGCTGAATCTACATGAGTCCCCTCCACATCAGTGGGACTCACCTCAGTAGGGCTTTGCTGATGTGGGCTAGAGATAAGAGGTTTCTCTAGGCTCTGTTGATCCTTAATAGGGTGTAGTGGATCAACTTCATCACCTTTGAGAGACATAGTCTCTTCACCAGCTCCGGTCAATAGGTCAGTGAAAGAAAAGGAATGAAGACCTAAGGACACGGGACTTTTATCAATGTCAAAAGGCATTGAGTTGTCCCTTTGTGGCTGCTCAGGGGAGTATAGAGACTCACCCTGAGGGCTATCAGCTGGGGTTTTGGGCTCATGGGTCTGAGACTGAGGAGACTCAAGACCCATATTGAGGTCAATAGTGAGGATTGGTGGACCTCTGGCTGAGTGGGAGCCCCTTGTTCCACTCTAGCCTCTTTGGTTTGAAGAGGAGGGGCTTGTTCAATCAGAGTAGATTGAACAAGGGTTCGTTTGGTACGTCTCTGGTAGGTGACAGTGATGGGAGGAGAAGGTAGATTTAGAATGGTGAGGGTAGTTGCTGGTGTGGGTTCATCACCTGTGGGGTGAACAGGGATGTCACCAGGAGCCGTTGGCTCAATCATACCTGGAAGTAGTGCGGAATCTCTTCCAGTGTAGTTGGTAGACACTCTCTTCAAAACCTTGAAGATGGTCGGCCTCATTTGGGGAGCAGACAGAGCAGCTGCACAGACAAGCTTACCCTGATCTAGCTCGCAGTTGATTATGTGCTGGAGAAATCTGGGATACATAAAGAATGTGTCCCTTTGAAGATTTCCCATAAGGTTAGTCAGCACAAACCTTGAATAGTTGAAATGAAGGCCTTGTACCAACCCGTGAACTAAGCACCCGAGTTCATAAGGGATTTGATCCCATCCCCCGGATTTGTTAGATAGACAGTGAAGAACCACATGCAGCAGGAACTTCCACTTGTAGGAGAAGTTGAATTTGTAGACCGTTGACCTGCTTACATCTCCACCGTATCCCATTTCGAGATAAGAACTGTCTAACTGAGATTTGGGGAATTCCGTCGGTGCGCCTTCATCATGGAGCTCAAGATGCTCCCTGATGATCTGTTCAGTGATGACCAACTCTTGGCCGCAAACACTTGACCTAATAGCACGAACCCCGTTTAGGGTTTCAATCCGACCATTTGCCCAAAATTCGGACATTTGGTTGGAGAAGATGGTAGGGTTTACGGTCAAGGCTGTGTAGTATGAAGATTGGGCTAAGAAAGAAATGATATCAGAGAGGTCATCATCCCTTGACGAGTCAAGGAGTGCGACCTGGTTGTGCTGAGGGTTTAAGGCCATTTGAGAAAGATAGCAGTAGAAAAGTTCTGAGTAAGGTAAATTGGAGAAGAAGAAAGCTTTTAGGGCAGTGAATTTGGTAAAAAGAGTGTAAGTGATTAACCGGAAGTATTTAAATGGGTGAAATGGCGGTTTAAAGGGTGGTTTGGATAAGATGATGTGAGGGTTCAGTGGATGATGTGACAAGGGCGGTAAGGTTAGACCATTTAAATAATCCGACATCATTAACAAAATCTTTACTTTTTACAGAGTGGGGCCCAAAAGATTTCCGTTACACAGTAAAATCTTTCTTCCGAGCATAAAGTATTTCCGAAGGTAATGTTCTTCCGAAGGCAAATGTATTTCCGAAGGTAAATTGCTTACTTCCGAAAGCACATGTTGCTTTTAGGTGGAGTGTATTAAGTGCTTCGGAAGTAGATCTGAGGTGAGCTCAATCGCTTCTTCCGAGACGTAGTACTCTTCCGAGAAGAAAATTATCCTATGAGAAATTTGCTTCGGAAGTTATGCTAGATATCTTCCGAGGGCTAATTTCTCTTCGGAAGAACTTATACTTAGATAAATAAGAAATGATCTTTTGTAACAGGGCTTAGATTGTTTTGACATAAGACTTTACACATAAAAAAAGGTTTTCAATTGAGATTGACTAATCAATGTTTATCATCCCAATAGCTGTAATGAGATATTTAAATCTTGGTTCATCAAATGCTTTGGTGAACAAATCAGCATATTGTTCATTTGAGTCAACTTTGATTAGTTTTATAAGATTTTTCTCATGAATATCTCTAATGAAATGATACCTGATATCAATGTGCTTTGTCTTAGAGTGCTTCACTGGATTTTCAGTGATGGATATAGCACTGTTGTTGTCAATGTGGATAGGAGTGCTCATGAAGTTGAATCCATAGTCAATCATCTGGTTTTGAATCCACAGCAGCTGAGCACAGCAACTTGCAGCAGCAATGTATTCAGCTTCAGTAGTTGATGTAGAGACACAAGATTGCTTTTTGCATTGCCATGAGATGATCCTTCTACCAAGAAATTGACATCCACCTGATGTTGATTTCTTGTTGATGTTGCAGCCACCATAATCACTATCAGAGTAACCATAGAGATTAAAATCACTATTTCTTGGATACCAGAGACCTAACTTAGGTGCTCCTTTGAGGTATCTGAGGATTCTCTTGATAGCAATTAGGTGAGACACCTTTGGAGCAGCCTGATATCTTGCACAGATGCAAGTTGCAAACATGATATCAGGTCTACTTGCTGTGAGATACATCAGAGAACCAATGATTGCTCTATACTGATGTTGATCAGTATCCTCCCCCTCAGAATCAGGGCATAAATCATGGTTTCTGGGTATGGGTGTCTTTGCTGCTTTACAATCCTTCATATCAAATCTCTCTAAGGTATCATTGACATACTTTGATTGATGAAGAACCCTTCTTTCAGTTGCTTTACCTGAATTCCAAGGAAAAAGTCCATTTTTCTCATAGAACTCATCTCGAACTTCTTCTTCATAATGCTCTCAAAGTCTTTGCACATTTGGTCATTTGAGGAACCAAATATGATGTCATCAACATAGACTTGAACTAGAAAAATGTCTTTCCCAGACTTTCTAATGAAGAGAGTCTTGTCAATGGTACCTCTAGTATAACCATTCTTCAGGAGAAATTGAGACAATGTCTCATACCACAGCCTAGGTGCTTGGTGCAGCCCATATAGAGCTTTATCCAACTTGCACACATAGTTTGGGTGCTGTGGGTCTTCAAATCCTGGAGGCTGACATACGTAGACTTCCTATCTATATCCCCATATAGAAAGGCACACTTGACATCAAGCTGGTAGACAGTGAAATTCTTGGATGCAGCATAGGCAAGGAAGATCCTAACTGCCTCAAGTCTTGCAACAGGTGCAAAGACATCAGTATAATCAATTCCTTCCTCTTGAGTGTATCCTTGAACCACCAGTCTCGCCTTGTTCTTGATAATCAAACCTCTGTCATCTCTTTTGTTTCTGAATACCCACTTGGTGCCTATAGGTACTTGACCACATGGTAGCGGACATAGGTTCCAAACCTTTTGTCTTTTGAATTGAAGCAGCTCCTCTTGCATAGATTCAACCCAGCTACTATCTTTCAAGGCATCTTCCACCTTCTTGGGTTCCATTTGGGATAAGAAGCATGAGTACAAGCAGACATTCCCATTGTGAGTTTGTCCCCTTGTTCTCACACCCTCAGAGACTACCCCTATGATGTTTTCAGCTGGATGAGTATTGTGAATTCTGAGTCTTGGAATCACCTCCAGTTGCAAAGATAGGTCCAAGTTGGACATATTTTGCTCAGGAGCTTGAGTACTTGGTCCAGTTGTTGTTTCAATCTCATTCAATGAGGACTGATTGAATGAAAGAGAAACATCATCATTTCTTTGCTGTGAAGCATCATTAACAGTTGCCTGTTCCTTCAAAATGCTGCTTCCATCAGCTTGGTGTTGTGCAGGATCACCTGAGGAGACTTGAAGATCATCAGGTGAATCCCTTGTTCAGGTTCCACTATTTCTTGAAATGGTTATGCTGACAGATCTTTCAATAGTGGGAACTTGATTTGTTGTTGCTCTTGGAGAACTTGGAGCAGGTCTGGGAAGCTCAAACAGTTGATCTTCATCAGAATTGCTTTGAGCATCTGTTCCAGCTGAAACATTCTCACAAGATGGTTTAGAATAGTTTGGAAACAAGTCTAAATCAAAAATATGATCAGGGCCATTCCCCCTAACACAAGGAGTGTGCTCATTAACTACAATGTTGGAGGATTCCTCAAATTGTTGGTTTTTAATATTATAAACCCTGTATGCTTTAGAATAGGAGGAATATCCAACAAAGATAGCATCATCTGACTTTACAGCAAATTTTGCCAAATTGTCTTTTGTGTTAAGTATGGTACACCTGCTGCCAAAGGACCTTAGAAAGCCAATGAACGGTGGCCTCTTGTTCAATAACTCATAAGGGGTCTTTCCATGTGGCTTTACTACAAGAAATCCGTTCTACACATAGCATGCAGTGCTGACTGCCTCTGCCCATAATGTTAGAGGCAGCTTTGAATCAGCT
Source organism: Flaveria ramosissima (assembly GCA_025215565.1). Lineage (NCBI taxonomy): Eukaryota > Viridiplantae > Streptophyta > Magnoliopsida > Asterales > Asteraceae > Flaveria > Flaveria ramosissima. Next base: position 79,821,002 of record CM046037.1, read on the forward strand.
AACATAGTCCGAGCAGCTTCAATAAGTGTCCTATTTCTCCTCTCAGCGACACCATTTTGTTGAGGAGTTCTAGGAGCACTGTATTGTCTGGCAATCCCTTTTGAGTTACAAAATGAGTCAAGAACAAAGTTCTTAAACTCAGTCCCTTGATCACTTCTAATTATTTTAACCTTGTGATCAACTTGATTTTCTATTTTAAGAATAAAAGATTTTAAAGTTTCAGCAGTTTCATCTTTAGTTCTTAAAAAGAATACCCATGTAAATCTAGTAAAATCATCAACTACCACAAGGCAATATGATTTCCTTCCAATGCTCATTATACTTGTGGGACCAAATAGATCCATGTGTAATAAGTGTAATGGAGTAGTGATAGAGTTAACAACCTTGGATTTATGAGAAGACCTGTGTTGTTTCCCTTTCAGGCAAGCAACACAGTTATCTTTGCAGAAAAATTCCTTTTTAGGCAAACCATGTACCAAGTTATTTTTAGCCAATTTATTCATTGTCTTAAAATTGACATGACACATTCGTTTATGCCATAGTGTTGACTCATCACTATCAGCTTTGGAAAGAAAGCATGATACTTCTCCCATTGGTGAGGCATTGTTCATATCAAGCTTGTACATATCCCCTCTCCTGGGAGATCTAAGAAGCACTAATTCCTGAGGAATTATCATCCCAGGTTTGAGGATGATGCACTCATGTTCTGTGAAAAGCATTTGATGCTTTTGATCACAAAACTGAGAAACACTTAACAGGTTGTGTTCAATATGTTTGACAAAATTAACTTTGTCAACTTTTAACTTTTCATTGGATATACTTCCTCTGCCAGAATTATATCCTCCGGCCTCACCTCCAAACTGGACAGGACCTCCATCATAATGTTGAAATTGTTGAAGGAGAGATCTGTTCCCTGTCATGTGCCTGGAGCATCCACTATCTACAATCCAAATGTTGTTATTCTTGTCATATGGATGTTCCTGCACATAAGGTGAGATAATTAGTTTTGATTGGAAACCCAAGCCTTGTTGGTCTTGGGTTCTTCCAATGAGAGTGACATGATTGAACCAAAATTGATGCATGGGGGTTCAATAGATGTCTTTGAAGAAGAGGTTTGGGCTACATCATCTTCCTTGATCTTCCATTCCATCCCTTGGTTGATCATAGAGGATGAGCTTGATGAAGCTCTTGTAGCTTGGCATTCTTCCGAAGCTTCTTTCTTTTCGGAAGAGACCTTCACCACCTTTTCTTCTGAAGCAGTCTTCTTCTGGGATGGTTTCAAGGGGACTCTTTTGTGAGTCTTTGCAGCTTTCACTTCCGAAGCCTTTTTCCTTTCGGAAGAAGAGTTTTCTTCCGAGAGAAGCCTTGCTTCGGAAACAAGCTTTCCCTTTTTCATCACTTGAACCATTTGATATGGTCCAAATGTGAAACCTTCCCTGACTCCTTCTCTTTTAACATTATTTGCATAATGTGTGCTAGCAGGATTGTAGTAACAATCTTTAGCCATGTGGTTTTGCAGACCACACATTATGCATGCGATGTTAATTTTCTGGGAATTAGAGGGTTGCTGTTTCTTGTTCTTTTTCTCCTCATCAGCAACCTTTCCCTTTAACTTCTGATCCTTTTGTAGGATAGGAGTACTGGTACTATACTCCCTTCCTGAATCAGAAGGTCCAACCACCTGAAATCCTGCTGATATGAATACACCCTTTTGCTTTGGGTCTATCTTCAGCTTGGATTCAGCCACCTTCTTGGCAGTTTTTCTGGCTGCTTTAGCCCTGCTTCTTCTGGCTTTGGTGGTCAGGGTTTGATCATCATTGGCCGGGGAGGGCACAATTACCTGTTCCTTCCCTGTGATGGTCATGGTCTCCACAGTTGCATCACTTTTTGACTCTTTACAAGGTGGGTCAACAGATGGAACCTCTTGCTCTTCAGTACCACACCTTGGCTGTCTTACAGACTCATAAGAGTGTGGTGGAGCAATTTCATTGGTTCCTAACCCACTTTTGTTTTGATAACAAAGTTTGGAGTGAGAGGATGATGCAAGTATGGCTTGGAAGTTTTGCTCGGAAATAGCATACTTCCTAGCTTGAGCCTCAGCAGTGACAAGCTGGGCTTGAGCCTCAGTCAATTTGGATATTAAATCCTTGATTTGAGTCTTATAGTTGGTGTGTTCATGTTTTAAAAGAGATACAGTTTTCTCTAACTCCTCAATTTTCTTTTGGTAGTCAGATTCAGCTCTTTTAAAGTCAGATTTTAGCACATTTAAAGACTCAATATCGGATTTAATTTCCATATTGTAGTCCTGGTACAATTTAACCTTAGAAATACAAGCAGGGGTACAGAGATGTTCATATACCTTATTTTCATCTGTTCCTGCCATGAGTGCTTGAGCAGGAGTCACATCTTGAACCATAAAGCTCCAGTCAACTTCTTGAGCCATTGCTGCTGTTTCAGTTGACTTTCCGTTGGGCTTTGATGTAGAAGGATGTGTGGAGGCCTGTGAGGTTCCCGGGTTAGACTTGGGAGCCTTGCATTCCCTTGCAAAATGGCCAAGCTGGTTACAGTTGTAACATTTAGCCTTGCTTTTGTCAAACCCAAACTTGCTAGTGATTGGGTTTTGAGGGAATTGCCTTCCAGTTCTCTTAAAGAACTTCTTCGCTCTGTAGGTTAGAAGAGCCATTTGCTGGACAATGTCCACATACTCTATGTCATCTGGACTGAAGCACTCAAGATCATCAAAGCAGAATTGATGATCATTTGAGTGTCCACTCCCTGAGACAAACGCACAGCCCTCCTGAAAGGAGCTTTGCTGAGCTTGATGAGACCTTGGAGTCTCAGGGAATGTGATGTAAGGCCCAGATGAACAAGATGGCTGCTGGGTGTATGACAGGTACTGCTGAGACTGGGAGATACCTGAGCCTTCAGCAACCATTAAAGCGTTGCTAGCAGGAAGGCTCAAGGGTCTGCTTGCTTGGTGACCCTTCTTACTTTCCATTTCCAAACGGTATCCATCAAGGATCCCATAGAGTTCGGTCATGGTGAGTGTGTTTAAATTCTCTATTCTCTTAATGGAGACACAGTAGAAAGTCCACTCATTGGGTAGAGCACTCATGAACTTTCTGGTAAGGTCTCTAAGTTCTTGAGTGATTCCCACAGATTGGAGGGAGGAGATAAGATCCATATACCTGAAATATTGCTGGCTAAAAGTTTCTCCAGCAACGTAGGAGAAGTTCTCAAACTGCTGCTTCAGTGAGTCCTTCTTTGAATCATTAGAGCTTGAGTACATTTGAGCAAGAGCATCAAAGAGTTCTTTGGCTGACTTACAATGCTCAAACCCCACCATGATGGAGTTTGGGATTGCAGTCATAAGAACAGTCATAGCATTGCTGTCTATGGCAAGCTTCTTCCTGTCTTCATCGGAGTAGTCTTCAACGGCCTTCTCGATCATGGCACCGTTTCCATCAGCAACTTTTGGCTTGTACGGGCCATTAACGATGGACTGCCTTCTCGATTATGTTTTGGATCTCTCAACGGCTTCTACAACTGAGCATGAAGTTCTGTGCTTTCTATCGAAAGCTACTGAGAAGGACTCCATCTCATGGCATAGGAGAATGGGACACATTAATCAACGGAAGATGAATCACTTGATCCAGAAGGATCTAGTGAGAGGAGTCAACGTCAAAAATTTCCAACTTCCAGATTTCTGTGTAGCATGCAAGAAAGGCAAACAGACGAAGAAGTCTCATAAGGAAAAGAAAGTTCATTCTATCGAGCTTCCTCTTTAACTTCTTCACATGGATCTGTTTGGTCCAGTCAGTACAAAGAGCATTGCGGGTGACTTGTACTGTTACGTGGTTACTGATGACTACTCAAGATTCTCTTGGGTAATGTTTCTGAAGTCCAAATCAGAAACATTTGAGTCATTCAAGGAACTAGTAACCACACTGGAATCTCTCTAGAAGCTGAAGGTGAGACAGGTTCGCTCAGACAACGGGACTGAATTCAAGAATCAGTGGATGGAGGCTTACTGCAAGGAAAAGGGAATTGTGCACCAGTTCACTTCTGCCTACACGCCTCAGATGAATGGTGTTGCTGAGAGGAAGAATAGAAGCTTGATAGAGACAGCACAGACAATGCTAGCAGACTCAAAACTGCCAATCCAATTCTGGAATGAGGCAGTGGCAAATGCATGTTATACATTAAATCGAGTTCTGGTAGTCAAGCACCATGGCAAGACATGTTACGAGTTACTACAATGACGTAAACCTAATCTGGAGTATCTCGAACCGTTTGGCGCGCCGTGCACTCTTCTGAAGAAGACTCAAGAAGGAAAATTCAGCGAGAAGGCTGATGAAGGGATCTTCCTAGGATACAACATACCGAACAAGAGAGTTTACAACAAATCAACGGGTTTAGTAGAAGTGTGGTGTAATGTTGATGTTCAGAGATATACCACACCACCTACTGGAAAAGGACCCGCTTACTTTTTCGACTATGATGGATTCTTCAAGTCCTTCAACATCCCTATCTCTCCTTCTGATGATGAGTTAGCTACACGGATGATGTATGATATCTTCAATACACCATCACTTGATTCAACATCATCGAGCATAGAGGGAGAATCATCTAACCACTCAGGGGGAGCAGTCGAAGACAGTGACTCCTCCTCAGAAGATGAAGCTGAAGAAGATGACTAGAACAATCAGGAGGAACAGGTTCCAATTCCTGCAAGTCCACAAGCATCTAACAGTGATGCCCCTTTGACTTCGGAACCTCAAACTCTATCTACCTCAGATGCAGAACCAAATGTTCATAATCTTGGCTCTAAGGTAGTTGTTCCTACCACTCCAGGATCACGTCTAAATATCTATCATCCCCTAGACAATGTCATTGGGGATGTCAGATCAGGAGTGCAGACCAGAAATCAGTTGTACTCAGCTGATTATGCCTAGGTTATGGAAAAAGGATACATTCACGATGGTGCTTATCGGTGTTTTGTCTCGCAGTTTGAGCCAAAATACGTCAGTGAAGCATTGAACGATGAGGCATGGGTGAGTGCCATGCAAGAAGAACTTCTTCAAATCAAGAAGTTAGGTGTATGGACTCTGGTAGATAGACCTAAAGGTGCAAAGGTCCTTGGCACCAAATGGGTCTTGAAATGCAAGAAGGATGACCAAGGGGTCATTATCAGGAACAAGGCTCGACTGGTGGTTCAGGGATTTCGCCAAGTCGAGGGAATTGAATACAATGAAGTGTTTGCACCCGTGGCAAGGATGGAAGCCATCCACATCTTCCTTGCCTATGCATAGTATATGAAGATCAAAGTCTATCAATTAGATGTGAAGAGTGCATTCCTTCATGGGGAAATCAGAGAGACAGTCTATGTCAGTCAACCCGAGGGATTTGAAGATCCTTATCATCGGGACAGAGTTTACAAACTTGACAAGGCCTTATACGGGCTTCATCAAGCGCCAAGGGCCTGGTATGAGAAACTCTCTACTCATCTTGTGAAACACGGCTTTCGCAGGGGAGTCATTGACTGCATACTATTTATCAAAGAAAAAGATGGAGACTTACTGCTAGTACAGATCTATGTCGATGACATAATCTTCGGTTCAAAGAACGAAGAGTTATGCAAAGAATTTGAAGCAGTAATGAAGGCGGAGTTTGATATGTGTGCCATGGGGGAAATGAAATTCTTTCTCGGGTTACAGGTGGATCAGACACCCAAAAGGATTTTTCTACATCAGACCAAGTATGTGGGAGACATTCTCAGTCGGTTTGACATGGAGAATGCTTATGCAGCTGGGACTCCACTTGCTACAAACCATGATATAGCACCTGATGAAAATGGAGACCTGGTAGATGCCATAATGTATCGAGGAATGATTGGATCTCTCATGTACCTCACTGCCTCAAGACATGATATCATGTATGCTACATGTCTATGTTCTAGATATCAGGCTAAGCCAAAGGTTAACCATTTGATCGTGGTCAAGAGGATATTTCGTTATCTAAAGGGTACACCCACACTTGGGTTGTGGTATCCTCATGATGATGACTTTGAGCTCACGGCTTATAGTGACTCGGATTACGGGGGCTGCAAGATGAGTTACAAGTCTACATCAGCAGGGTGTCAATTCTTTGGGAGGAGATTAGTGACCTGGCAGTGTAAGAAGCAGACCTCGGTTGCATTTTCAACCTGTGAAGCCGAATACGTTGCTGCTGCAAGTTGCTGTTCACAAATCATTTGGATTCAACAGCAAATGCGGGACTACGGTTTAAATTTCTCTTCTACTCATATTTTTGTTGATAACTCTGCTGCAATTGCAGTAACTAAAAATCCAGTACAACATCCAAAGACCAAACACATCGGTATTAAATACCATTTTATAAGGGACTGTTTTGAAAAAGAATTTAATCGATGTGGTAAAGATAAATACAGATTTTCAACGCGCTGACCTCTATACAAAAGCTTTTGACAAACCACGTTTTCTATATCTGTTAGAGGTCAACGGCGTTAAAAAGAAAAGTGATGTTATTCCTGATGATGACAATGTGTAGTCCGATACAGTTTAGTTTATTTTTCTTTTCTTTTCTTTATTTATTCTATTTTCTGTTTAAATTAAATTCATGTTATTTAGCTGTCTATTAAAATCCTAAAAAAATTAAATCCGTTATGATTTTAGAATTTTATGGGGGAGAATAGGTCAGCCAGTAACATTAAAAAAAAACGAGGGAGAAGGAGAAGCTAGCTGATAGAAGGTAGATCGTATCTGTGATACCGATTCAAATTCTTTGGAAAATGATAGTACACAGGAACAAATCACGAGGGACTTTAAAATTTTATTTAGAAAAGATGCAAAGTTCAAAGTATAAGTCTGTAGACCTAGAGGTAACACAACCAAAGTAGACCTAGAGGTTGCTAGACCACAGATGATATGTCGGTAGATTCAACACAATAGATGATTAGACCTGATTGGTGATCTCAAGATCAAACTAAGTTGTTCAACTGACTGTGGACTCTCATCTTATCACTGGTTAACACAATCAACGATATTCCAATAAGGGGCAATGAGCATGTAAACGCCACAAATGTGTGCGGATGACCATAAATAGAGCAAAGCACGAAAAAATGAAAAGCAAATGCTATCAAGCTAATAACTTATGTTTTTGGTGCATTATGTGCAAAAGAAAATTAAGATGCTCTAACAAGAAGATAGGTTGTGTGCCTCTCTGCTGTGCGATGGCACTGACCTGAGGATAAGCATAACCTAGATATTCTAGAATTCATTGTTGTTTGCCGCCTCTCTGCTGTGCGATGGCACTGACCTGAGGATTGGCTTCTCTTTGAAAGCTCTAAGAATAGTCTCTTCTTGTCAAAATACTTGTAGACCGCTCAAAAGCTCCTGAGGAATGTTGATTACCATATAAGTGTGGGATCCACAAATGTTGGCTGAAATAATTAAACCTTAAACTATCACCAATCTGTGTCAAAAGTCTGTGTATGGATTTAAGAGGACAAATATACTGACAATCATCGTGGCTGCAATTCTTGAAAGTCCAAATCAATGTGGGAATCTAATAGTACCAGTATGATTTCCTAAATTTGCTAACGACTCTGGATGAAAACTGAGAAGTAAGCATCAAAAGGTTTTGATAACAACTTCCAAATGATTTGAATTGCCTGTATGATTCCAAAATTGAATTGGTCCAGGTATGGTCAAACTAAATAGAAGCTGTCTATTCCGGAACCGAATCCAGTAGATTACTATCTTAGGATTTACTCCTCACAAAAAGTCAAAACCAAGTTTAATTTTTTTGTACTTTAGTTTAATTTTCTATTTATTTAGTCATTTCAGTTTGTTTGTTGGTCGGACTACATCATGGAATTCAGTAAGGGATTAATTCACCTAAAAGGGTCATGTCTGAGATGACCACATGTGTTTTCAAAAGATAAATGGGTCACGTCTGAGGTGACAAAATGTTTAAAAGGATCACGTCTGAGGTGATCAAAAGTTTTTCAAGTTAAAAGGATCATGTCTGAGATGATCAAATGCGTATAATGTTGATTCTACAGTTTAAAAAGGGTTTAACTGTCAAATGGTAAGAAATGCAGAAAATTTCATAAGTATGACCCATTCGCACGAATGGACCATGAGAATGGACTTATCATGCGATTGGGAGCCATTCGTACGAATGGACCATGAGTATGGACCATTCAACCGAATGGCCCATACGAATGACCCAGTCGGATGTTTAAGAGCGAACGAATGAGTAAGTCGCACGACTGAACTCCAGTCGGACGACTGAAGGGGGGCGACTGAACCAATAGCACGACTGAGGCCCATTCGCACGATTGAAATGTGCGTATGAGCCCAGTCGTACGATTGAATTTAGGTTTAGTATAAATAGAGGGAGAGTCGGTCGCAGAGACTCACCACTCTCAAATTTGCCCTAATTCGCACGACTAACGCTACTCTGCCCAAATTTCGTTTGATCACCATAAACCCTTGATTCTCGCATACTGACTATTTGCATTGACTCTACAGGTAATTTGCGGTGCCGAAACATCATTATATCACTCAATTTGATACATAATCTGGACAATCGGACTCGTTAGAAAACCCGTGACTTGTGTGGCAAAATAACCTAACTAAACGATGTAAACAAATGAAATTAAAGGTGTTAGGTGTTAAACGAATGGATTGCGAGTCTAATGAACCAGAACACGAAGTCTAAAACTCAAAATTGGTGAAAAAATGAATTTGAATTGAACAGTCAGAACAACATGCAAATGGACAGGTTGATGAACTTCAGTCGCACGATTGAGGTGTGCGAATAGCTTAACCGCACGACTGAACCATGCGTATGAGTTCAGTCGCACGACTGGTGTAACCGCATGAGTTTACATACGCATGAGTCTAGTCGCACACTCAGTCGTACGTATGGAGTCATTCGCACGACTGGATCTCAGTCGCACTGCTCATTCGCACGACTTGACCTCAGTCGCACAACCTCATTCGCATGATAGAAAAGAATATTTTCAAGTCCAAGTGATTCAAGACATTCTTAGCCAATGGATACTAATGTTTACTTTCTTTGTGTAACAGATGGCGAGTCGATGGACCATGAGTACGAAGCATAACATTTGTGCTTATCTGGATCTGACATCCAGAAATGCTTCAGACTTCTCTGGCATTAACACCTTTCTTAGGAGATCGAGGATTGCACATGCTATATCTGCTCCATGTACTCCATATCGTTCTATACACCAAGCCTTCTGGGAAGGTGCAGTAGTTGAACGATCTTCTGAGCCTCACTGTATCAGGAGTACTATCTTTGGGGAGGCTATAGAGATCACAGAGGAGGATCTCAGGATTGTGCTGCAGTTGGGGGATGATGCTGACTGTCCTACTAGACTACACCCCCTTACTGTCAGAGGATGTTTTCTTCGAGCTTAGTACTCTGGGGACATCAATGCTGGGGTGCTCAACAAGAGCAACCTCTGTCCCCAGTTCAAGTACCTTGCTCACGTACTGCTGAAGTGCATAGCATCCAGGAAGGGAGGATTTGATGAGTTATCGAATCAGATCAAGAACGCCTATGTAGCGTTGGTGCTGAACCATCCGTTCAGCTTCTCTAGGATGATCTTCACCTACTTGGTGGAGAACATTAAGGGGAAAGGGAAGGAGGGCTTCTGCATGAACCCCGATTCATGCAGATGATTATAGACTAGAAGCTCCCTTCCCTGCCGAAGGAGAAGGAAGGTGCAGTAGTGCTTGAGGTGATGGATGATACCACCTTAGGCCGGATGAAGGTATACAGGGGGAAGCGGGTGAAACCCCCTGTCAGGAGACTGTTTGGGCATTTGGCCCGTGAAGACTATGTGGTGCCAGCTCGGAGGAAGTGGCTCCACGATGACAGTGATTCTGATGTTGAGAAGATTGCTCTACCCACCGATGACTCTGATGATGATGACAGTGGGGATGCTAGAGATACCATGCCCATTCCACCGAGGGGCACAACTACTGATAGCACACCTCCAGTATCTGCCCCCACTGGAGATATAGCAGAGTCGGCTGCGTTCCACCAGGACTTTATACCTGGTGAGGAAGAAGAAGAGTCTGATGAGGAGTCACTGACTAGGACTGTGGGAAGCAAAGTTGTTCCCACAGAACATGGACTCCGGGCGGTTGGTGAACGCCCCTGTGGATCGGGAGAGACTGCTGCTGACCCGACCTATGCTCCAGAGCCGCCGAGCCGTGTTCTAGGTGGAGCATCCTCCTCGACAGGATCGAGGAAGAGAAGGATGGCTCAGCCCCACGGCATGAAGAAGAAGAAGCGCAAACTCACCTATATCACCACCACAGCCACCACCTCAGCCACCATCACTACCACCTCTACAGCCACACCATCCACCACCATAGCTACCACTACCACTACCACTACCACACCCCCTACTACTGTCACCACACCACCCTCCACTACATATATGCCATCCACTACCATACCATTCACACCTACATCATCACCACTATCATCTAGACCTAACCCAATCTTCACCACAGCCACCACCACCACCACTAGCCACCAAGCAGAACCATCATCACATCCCTCACATCTATGTGGATCACCTCTACCTCCCATTGGGGTAGAGAAACAGCTATCAGCGCTGAACCGCATGGTGATGCGTCTGTTAGTAGCTGATGAAGAGAAGACTGCGCAGATTCGACAGCTGGCAGATCTCACAGCTGCACAGTCCCAGCAAATCTCCCAGCAGGCTCAGCTGATCGAGCAGTAGACCCAGCAAATGGCTGCTCAGAGCCAAGAGATTGCCCAACTCCAAGAGCATAGAGTCATATCAGCAAAGAAGATTGAGGAGTTGGAGGATGCTAAAAAGACCATCTTGCTCAAGCTCAAGGGGACTAAAGATGAGCCTCTGAAGATCAAGGAAGGAGATGGTGATGATGGTGATGATGATGATGAGGATGAGGATGAGGATGAAGATGAAGAGAGTGATAATGATGAAGGGATTGAGGAAGAAAAGACAGAGGACAGGCAGGAGGATGATGATGATGAAGGAGGAGATACAGCTGCATCTGCCTCAGCTCAGGGTCAAGAAAGAAGATCAAAGAGAAATCAAGACCAACGAGCTTCCTCTTCGGCCTCACCGAGTGATGACCCAGCGATTCAAGATAAAAGTAATGATTAGATGTTTATGTATTTGATAACTTTTGTACTTGAATCATGTATTAAACTTATGTATTTGATGTTTATATTAAGATTAATGTATTTCTGTCTTGATTATTAACTAATGTTTGATGTGTTACATGTTTAAATCAAACAGATCCAAACTATCAAAGGGATGAATTTGATGTTGCTCCCCTTCAGCAGGCCAAGACTCAATTAACTATGATTCTTGATCTGCAAGGGATCGTCAGGAGATCTGTGAGTTATACCCCTGAAGAAGGAGAAATAATTCATGATCTTTCAAATGAGCAACTGGCTGAGATGTTCAAGCTAAATCCCGATGAGATCATTAAGGATGCTCCAACTTGTGAGTCTACCATTGACGAAGAGCTAAATGACATTGATGAGATATAGATAGAAGACGTCACAGCAGAACATTATCCTCAGTACGCTGACAACGAGGGAAATGTGGTCCCCAATCTGGGTGAATCTCTAGTCAGTGATATATTTGAGGTATTAGATCAGATGGAGCAGGAGTCTGAGAAGACTGAAGGAAAGGCCCAAGCCTCAAACAACGATGTTGATATCAGAAAGGCTGAATGGGCTGCTTGCTTTGAGGAAATCCGAGCCCAACGCGCAGCTCCTAAACAGAACGTCTACACCAAACTCTATAGAGTGAAGAAACATCATAAGGTGTCAGGCAGGATTATAGCATGGGCACATTTTGAGGATCTAAATGTTTATGCCATAAAGAGGGAGAAGGGCATAGAGTACTTTAGATTTCCACATGATCTAAAGACTCTCCCTGGTTTTGAGCTCAACCAGCTAGCGAAATTGAAGCTACTATATGCTGACCTAAGGAAAATGTCAGGCTGGTTTGAGGCTGCACTGAAGAAAGAGTACCACACCAGGTGGGTCAACTTCAAACCTCAACAACCTACGAGGTATATCAGACGATTTGAAGTTGATCCCATCACTGGTAAACCGAAGATAGTGCTGAAGTGAAGTCCTCCAAGAACGATGTCAAGAATCCCTCTAAGGGAGATGCCACAGGACTTCACTCCACACTTTAAATGGTGGTACTATGATTGGAGAACCGGGGAGGTGGTCATAGTTCTAAATAAAGAGGGACAAATGGATACCATCAGGGTGTTTGACCCAATGTGGCTCACTAACTTGTTTGCTAATGATGTCTACACATTATACAAGTGGCCACTGTTCTATGACACGCAAGATATTGTACAAGCCGTCCAATTCCAAAACGTCATAAGACTCTGCTTTGCGTTTGAGATACACGCAGGAGTCACAAGAGAGGAAAAGTACAAGAAGTATGAGGAGGCGATGCAGAAGGTAAGTTATTAGATAGATCTAGGTCCAAGGGGGAGTTTGTTGATACATATGTACCTAGATCCTGATATGAATGTAATATGTCTTGTTTGTCTTACACTGATGTAATGGTTGGAATATTAATGAAATGAGATTGTTTGTTTGTGACTTATAATGTTTTATATTTCATTAATGAGTTGATATTGAATTGGTTATATGGGTTTGTGATTGTTTGAATTGATACACATAATGTTATATAAATGAATACATTCAAACTTAGCAAAATGAAGTTCTCATGCGAATGGCCCATGCGAATGGACCATACGCATGAACAACTTCATGCGAATGACTCACTCGCACGACTGAACCAGGAGACTGGATCAGTCGTATGATTGTAACATGAGATTGCCTCAGTCGCACGACTGAACACTCAGTCGTGCGGATGGATCAACCGCATGGTTCAATCGCACGACTGAACCATACTAATGGTTCAATCGCACGACTGAACCATACTAATGGTTCAGTCGCCCGAATGAACAACCCTAACCTATAAATACCACCCAATTCGTGGAAAAACGAAAGCATTCATTCCAATTCGACTCCAGACGTACCCTAGCCGTCTAGAAGCCTCCAAGTTCATACTCCAAGTTCATAGAACGCTGTAGATCGATTCCTAATCGATTCTTAACGTTAGATTCAATACCTTATTGATTCTACATGCGTTCTCACTGATTGGATCGCCAATCAAATAGGATTCCGCACTATTTGGTTTGGTTTACACGTTAATCAGTTGGTGTTTCGTTCAAATACCAGATCCTTACAGACTGTCTACACCAAGCTGTACAAAGTAAAGAAACATCACAAGGTGTCGGGCAGAATCATAGCATGGGCATATTTTGAAGATCTCAACGTTTATGCAGTTAAACATGAACAAGGGATCGAGTACTTCAGGATCCCACACGACCTGAAGACTCTTCCGGGATTTGAGCAGAACCAGTTAGCAAAGCTGAAAATGCTATACGCTGATCCACGCAAAATGTCTGGATGGTTTGAAGCAGCTCTGAAGAAAGAGTACCACACCAGATGGGTCAACTTCAAACCTCAACAACCTACGAGGTATATCCGAAGGTCTGAGGTTGATGCCACAACTCGAAAACCGAGAATAGTGCTGAAGTGGAGTCCTCCGCGCACCATGTCCAAGATCCCACTATGGGAAATGCCACAGGACTTCACTCCACATTTCAAATGGTGGTACTATGATTGGAGGACAGGAGAGGCAGTCATAGTCTTGAACAAAGAATGCAAAATGGATACTATCAGGGTATTTGACCCGATGTGGCTCACAAACTTGTCTGCAAATGATGTATACACATTATACAAGTGGCCACTATTCTATGACTCTCAAGATATTGTACAAGCTCTACAGTTTCAGAACGTTATAAGACTCTGATTTGCGTTTGAGATACACGCAAGAGTCATAAAAGAAGAGAAGTACAAGAAGTATGAAGAGGTTATGAAGAAGGTAAGACATTAGATGAAACTAGGTCCAAGGGGGAATTTGTAGGTACATGTGTCCCTAGTTTCTGAACTGAATGTAATATGTCTTTAGTGTCTTACGCTTATGTAATAGTTGGGTACTTAATGAAATGAAAATGTTTTGGTTGTGTTTATAATGTTTAATATTTCATTAATGAGTTGTTTAACGCATGTTGACTTGATTATATAGGTTTGTTGTTATTTGAATGAATCTTGATAATGTAATGACAAATGAATACATTCAAACTTAGTAATATGAAGTGCTCATGCGAGTGACCCATGCGAATGGACCATACGCGTGAACAACTTCATGCGAATGACTCAGTCGCACGACTGAACCAGGAGACTGGATCAGTCGTATGATTGTAACATGAGATTGGCTCAATCGCACGACTGAACACTTAGTCGTGCGAATGGATCAACCGCATGGCTCAATCGCACGACTAAACCATACTAATGGTTCAGTCACCCGAATGAGCAACCCTAACCTATAAATACCACCTAATTCGTGGAAAAACAAAATAATTGATATCACTTCGACTCCAGACGTACCCTAGCCGTCCAGAAAACTCCAAGAACCTGTTCCAAGTTCACAGATCGCACTAGATCGAATCCATATCGTTCTTAACGTTTAGATTCAATCCATAATTGATTCGACGTGCGTTCTCACTGATTGGATCGCCAATCAAATAGGATTCTGCACTATTTGTTTCGGTATACACGTTAATCAGTTAGTATTTCGTTCAAATACACGATCCTAACAATTTCATTTTAAAGATTGAGAATCAATGTGATCACAAGGTCAAAACCATAAGATGAGACAAGGAACTAAATTCAAGAATCAAATCCTTGATACATTTTGTGATGAAAAAGGTATTACAAGACAATATAGTGCTCTCAGGACTCCTCAGCAAAATGGTGTTGTAGAGAGGAGAAACAGGACACTAATTGAAGTTGCAAGAACTATGTTGTCTGACTCTAAACTGCCCATCACCTTCTGGGCAGAGGCAGTGAACACTGCTTGCTATGTGCAAAACAGAGTTTTAGTAGTTAAGACACATGGTAAGACTCCTTATGAACTTTGGCATAAGAGAAAACCTTTCATTGGTTTTCTCAGGTCATTTGGATGTCCTTGCACCATCTTGAATACCAAAGATCAAATTGTCAAGTTTGCTGAGAAATCAGATGATGGACACTTTATTGGATACTCTTCTCAAGCTAAAGCTTATAGAGTATACAATCTCAGAACTAGAGTAGTTGAGGAGTCAGCCAATGTGACTTTCAATGAGCACACTCCCAGTGTGAAAGGTTCTGGTCCGGATTGGCTATTTGATCTTGATTTAGTTACTAACTGTTTTAACAAATCTTGTGAGAATGTTTCAGGATCTACAGATATACTACCTACAGGTGATCCTGATCCAAGATTTGAGCTAAGAAGACCTTCTAGTTACACATCTTCAGCCCCAGTGGTAACTAATCCTGCAAATAAAGCTTCTACCAGCACATCAATGACAAATCCTGCTGATGCTTCTGGGGTGCCTTCAAATTCCAGCTTAGAGGCACAAAACTCAGAGGAAGGAGCTTCAAATGTTGGAGAAAATGGTGGTGGTGAAAGTGATAAGGAATTTCTTGATGCTGATAACCACTGCATTGAAGACAACATCAATGATGTCACACACTCATTGGATCAAGTCAATCTTGATAAGTGTGCTGATGTGGAGGGTGACTCTTCTTTGCCAGATCAAAATTTTTCAAATTTAGATTTGTCTAAGAAACTTGTTATGATCCCTCAGCTAAGGATCCACAAGTCTCATCCTACCACAAACATCATTGGAGATGTTGATTCAGGGGTGAGAACAAGAGGACAAACCCATGATGCAAATGTTTTTCTTCACTCTTGTTTCTTGTCCCAAATAGAGCCAAAGAAAATTGATGAGGCTCTAAAGGATGGAAGTTGGGTTGAAGCTATGCAAGAGGAGCTGTTTCAATTCAAAAGGAAAAAGGTTTGGAACCTATGTCCTTGTCCTCAAAGGAAGACTACCATAGGAACCAAATGGGTTTTTAGGAACAAGAAGGATGATAGAGGACTTGTCATCAAGAACAAGGCAAGACTAGTTGTTCAAGTGTATACTTAAGAAGAAGGAATTGACTACACAGATGCTTTTGCTTCCGTAGCAAGACTTGAAGCTGTTAGGATATTCCTAGCTTTTGCTGCATCCAAGAACTTCAAGGTCTACCAACTTGATGTCAAGTGTGCTTTTCTTTATGGGGTGATTGATGAAGAGGTGTATGTCAGACAACCACCTGGGTTTGCAGATCCTGATCATTCTGATTATGTCTGCAGGCTTGATAAAGCTCTTTATGGGCTGCACCAAGCACCAAGGAAGTGGTATGAGACTCTATCTCAGTATCTCTGTCAACATGGCTACAAAATGGGTACTATAGATGGAACTCTCTTCATCAAAGGAACAGGAAATGACATAATGCTAGTTCAAGTATATGTAGATGACATTATCTTTGGATCAACTAATCCAAAGCTCTGCAAAGACTTTGAGAAGCTGATGAAGGACAGGTTTGAAAAGAGTGCCATGGGGGAACTCAATTTCTTTCTAGGAATTCAAGTGAAGCAGGTTGACAATGGCATCTTCATAAATCAGTCAAAGTATGTACAAGACATACTTAAAAGGTTTAACATGACAGATTGTAAGGTTCCCAAGACACCCATAGCCAGAAATCACTCCCTTGGACCTGATCTTAAGGGGGAGTGTGTTGATAAGCATCTCTATAGGGCAATGATTGGGTCTCTTATTTACCTCACAGCTAGCAGGCCAGATATCATGTTTGCTACATGCATTTGTGCAAGATATCAAGCCAACCCCAAGATGTCACACCTGGTCACTATCAAAAGAATCTTAAGATATCTCAAAGGTGCTCCATCACTTGGCCTTTGGTATCCAAAGAATTCTGACTTTAATTTGTATGCTTATACAGATAGTGACTATGGTGGTTGCAACATGACTGCAAAGTCTACATCAGGGGGATGTCAATTTCTTGGTGGAAGAATAGTCTCTTGGCAATGTAAGAAACAATCCTGTGTGTCTGCATCAACTGATGAGGCTGAATACATTGTTGCTGCAAGCTGCTGTGCTCAAGTGCTTTGGATTCAAAATCAGATGCTGGACTATGGATTCAACTTTAAAAAGACTCCCATCCACATAGACAACAACAGTGCTATCTCAATCACAGAGAATCATGTGCAGCACTCAAGGACAAAGCAAATTAATATCAGGTATCATTTGATCAGAGATAACTTTGAAAAGGGATTAATCAAACTAGTCAAAGTTAACACAAATGAACAATATGCTGATATGTTCACCAAAGCTTTTGATGAGCAGAGATTTAAATATCTTGTGTCAGCTATTGGGATGATTAACTTTGAATTGCTTTTCTTAAAACTTAATCATATTTATTTCTAAAACCAGTGTGTCCTAAGTTGTCTATTTTATCACCTTCATAAGCCCTTGTTTTCTTTGGAAGAAAATCTTTTCAAATGACTTTTCTTAGATTTTTGAAAATCTTGATCTCTTCGGAAGATTTAAAATTACATGCGGAAGAAATTTATGTCTTAGTAAACAAATAATTGCTTTAGTACTTTTACCTTCGGAATAAATTTCAGAAATATCTTCCGAAGCTTAAAATCAACTTAAGTACTCTGTATGTTTTCAAAGAACAAGTTTCTTTAGAAAGCAATTAACCTTCGGAAGTATTTATTCTCCTTAGAATAAAAATCTCTGAGTGTAAATTTCTCTTCCGAAGAAAAATTCTCAAAAACATTTGAAATATCTTCCGAAGCCAATTTGCCTTCGGAAGCTTTTTCTTCAGAACTTCCGAAGCAAATAACCTTCGGAATATTTCTCGACTTCCAAGAAAACTACTTTTTGGGCAAAAGTAAACTACTTTTCAGAGGTGGGACCGACATCTGAATTTCAAAGTTTATCCTCTCTCATTAACTTTGTCTCAAATCCTTTTCACATAAATGTCCAACGGTTCCCCCTCTTTCACTATCTTCCTCAATTACACTATTCCTTAAACCTAAATTCTCCCAAACCGCCTTTGTTCTTCATGTTTCTTCATCCTTAAGCTTCTAAAATGGCCAACCTAAACCGCAGAAACAACCCAGATTTCTCCATGCAACTTCACAGGCAACACAACCAGGTTGCTCTGTTAAGCTCTGAGAAAGATGAAAGTTTCTTGAAGATTTGCCGTTTCTTAGCTCTATCCAACTACTTCACCTCCCTAACCATTGATCCTACTCTCTATGAGGATCATCTGCTTGAATTTTGGAAGACCTGCCAAAAGGTCATTATGGATGGGGAGAAGGCATTGTCTGCCACAATGCATGCGAGGACAATCTTCATCACTCCGGCCATCATCAACACTCACTTGCAGCTGGATGATGAAGAAGGTGAGTTGTCCTTCCCTAAGGAAGCTGTAAATCATTCTTTTGAGCACATGGGCTATGAGGAAGATTTCTCTGTAAAGACCTTCAGGAAAGGGAAGGTCTCATCCCAGTGGAAATACCTGCTTCATGTGGTTATCCACAGCTTGTCAAACAAGCATGGAGGGTGGGACTAGATTCTTGAGGATCTCTCCTTCATAGTACATGGAATGGTTCAAGGGGTCAAGTTCAGGTACTCTCAGTTTGTTTATACAAATTTGCTTGCTAAATCGGACTCCTTAGAGTATTATATGTTTCCTAGATATGTTCAACACGTTCTCAACTGTGCACTGGGCTCACAGTTGAGGGAAACAGATAATGTTCTTAAATTGGGACAGATGAAGCCTGACATCTTTAAAATTATGAAGAAGTCAACTGTAGGCTTCTCAGGGGTAGAAACAGCCCTTGTCCCAAAAATGTTAGAGCTCATTGCTCAAGGTGACAACCTAGCAACACAAGCTAGTGTTGAACCCACACCTTCTACCTCCCAACCACCAAAAAGGCCACAAGTCACCCTCACCTATCAAAGAAAATCCAAACGAACCCCTGCTCAAGCTATTGAGTCTGTGCAGGCCCCTATATACCACGCATACAGGAGGAAGTGGACACTAGAGCTCCCACTTCCCCTGAGGAGCAAACCACTCCCATCTCTTCAACAATCAGGGATGAGGTTCCTCATGCTCACCCTGATGAGCTCATAAGCCAAACTGCCTTAAGCCCTCACTCTGAGTCTCAACACTCAAGTGAACAACCTTCAAGGGACAGTTACCATCCCTAGCCTTTAGACTTAAATCAACCCATTCCCAATCTCTCATTCTATACTGATAAAGACTTAGGTTTCAGTGGGTACCATGAGTCTCTCTACTCTTCCCCTACTCAATGAGAGATGACTACTCCTGAGTCTCCTTTGTCTAGCCCACATCAGTCACCTATCACTAAGGTGGTAACTTCTGAACCTGTTTAGGATATCCATATGGACGAGGCTCTCACTTCTGCAAGTGATTACATCATTAAGACCTCAACCATGGCAACTCAGCCCACTGACACCTCAACTGAGGCTGTCAATGTGCATAGGAAATCCAGCAGCCAAGAACCTGAGGCTGGTGGTGAGAGAGAGGACTTTGGTCCAATCATCTCATCCCCCAATGATTCTTCTGATGAAGATGAGGGGAATCTGAGACTAAAGGTGCAAAAACTGTCAAAAACATGCTCCTATTTAGTCTGTAAGGTTAGTCACCTTGAATCTCAGGTGACTACCCTGCATAATAGGGTCAATGATAAGCAACTTGAGATATCTTATCTCAGGGAAAACAAGCTGGGAGACCTTTAAGAGGAGCTCAACCAGGAACACAAGAACCTGTCAATGTGATTGACCTAACCTCTAGCTCACCTATGCAAGAGGGTGATGCTACCAAAAAGGGGGAGAAAGTCATTACAGTCACAGAACCTAGGAGTTCTTCAGGGAGTATGGACATTGAGGATTCACAATCCTCACTTGCAACTGTGCATACTCAGCAACTTCCTCAAGTTCACATTAATGTGGACATTATAGACTCTATCATTAGGAGTCTCTTTGAGGAAGGCATTCCAAGGGTTGTGTCATCTCCACCTCAAGGAACTTCAAACTACATTATTGGGTGGAGGTATGATGCTGATAGAAGAGCCCTTATTCTTCACAGAGTTCAAGGGTAGCAAGAAGTATTTAATTTTCAGACCTTGAACTACTATGAAGGTGTTGACCTGATCAACATGCCACTTGTCATCCCAAGTCAATCAAGACAAGCTGACAGGTTAGCACTCAAGATTCAAGACAGAATTACTGAAGAGTTTAGCCTTAGAAGGAGACAAAGGCAATCAGGTAATGTTATTGGTCAACTGGATGCTGAGGCAGACACTGAGATTAGCTTCAAAGGGAAAACCTTGGCTGAACGCCTAGTGATAGAGCCTGAGAGCCCTGTCACACCAACAACTGCTTCATAAATTCATTCCCTCAGTGAAACACCTGCTGGTGAAGGTGTCTCACAATCTCTCTCTAGCCAGAGCTTGGATGCTACACCAAGCAATAAAGGCCAACCCTCTCTCCACCCTGTGTCACAAAGGTCTGTGGGTGACAAAGGGAAAAGGATTCTAACTCCTGAGGAGATTGAGGAGGAGGAGAGAGAGAGGAAGAGGAAGCTAAGGGGAGAAAGTTCCTCTGGGTCTTCAGGCTTTATGCAAGCTGCAATCAGGGCTGCCCCCAGACCAAGCACTCAAGAAGAGGGCAGTCAGGATTACTTACCTGCAGACCAGGAATTATGACATAGATGAGATTACATATCTCCCCTTAGAGCAATTAAATTAACTTGCTGACACAGAAGTGTCAAGAGAGATGAAGGAAGCAGAGGATGCAAGGCTTCTTCTCCAATTCAAAGAGGATAAGAGATAGAAAAGGTTATACAAGCATGCTCCAACTCTCTCCCTAGTTCAAGAAAGTCATGTGCAAGAGGATGTGGCAGCTACACAAGAACCTCCGGTAGACAAGGAAACAGATAGGCAAAACATGATCAACTACCTGAGTGCCACAGGTCTCTACCAGGCATCTGAACTTCTTCCCTTGTCTTTTGAGTACATTGAGTTTGAGTATCTCAAACAGCTTGAACTTCAAGTGCTCAAAGAACAAAGGGCAACAAAGAAAAAGATGAGGGAATATGATGCAAAGTCAAGAGCCATCATCCAAAAGAGTATGAAGAAGTCTGCTGATAGACAAAGGATGATGAGCTTCTTGAAGCTGTATGGATTTTCATGAAGGAGACTTGGCCCTATGTCTCTATCCATAATGGATGAGCATATTAGGGTAATCAAGCAGAAGATTAAGAGTGGAGAGCTGATTGACTTACACTCCTCTCCAAGTCAAATCCCACCTAAAGTGGAGGTTAAGGTTGAACAACCTGAGACAACACAACCTGGACCTCCTTCTGAGCCTAAGGAAGCTTCATCTTCTGATCCACAGCAGGGTCAAACTCCCTCTCCTTTTGAACCTGTGAGGGAGGAACACCCAACTGAGAAAGACTAGGATGATCAACAAGGTGCTGCAGACTAGTCTTCTAAGTTGAAGTCTTCTAAGAAGAAGAAGAGGATGGCTTCCAAACCAAAGTCAAAGAAGAAGAAGCCTGAATCATCCACCTCTACACCTCAGGCTGCGTCAGATCAACCTGAGGAAGTGCATGAAGAGGCAGCCCAATTAACTCCAATTCAAGTGGCTCCTCTTGCAGCTGAGAGACCCATCTTATCCTAGACCTTCACTACTAATCCAGAGAGATGGCATGTGATCAGAGATCAAGGTGTTGAAAATGTCTATACATAGCAAGACATATTCAACTTACCTCTACATGATCTCTTTGAGATGAGAAGATATTATGAGGGTCTGAGTGATCCTGACCATCTGATGAAGAAGGGTATGGTCATTATCATCCTGAAGACCACCAACATCTGAAGATCTTCTAAATGTTTTGGTAGCATCAGCCTAGGGGGAGTTTGTAAGGATTCCTATAAGTCTGATGTAGCCAAAACATCCAAAGTCTCTCTGCATGCATGCACTGAAGAACAGAATTAGAAATGCTTTTGAAGTTTTACACCATGCACTAGAAATATTCTAAGTGTAAAATCTTCCGAAGCCAAGACTAACATCTTCCAGAGCCAAAAATGAAGTCTTCCAAAGCTTCAAAGACAAAGTCTTCCGAAGCTAAAGAGTGAAGACAAATTTCTTCCAAAGACTTTTAGAGATATGCCTTTATCTGATGTACTTTACCATAAAGTTAGACCACCTTTCCGCTGCAACTCTGTAAAGTCACCAACTTACATGAGTTGGTGAAAGGTCCATGCTTTTGGTAACTGTACATTAAGGTCTTGAGTCCATGCTTTCTACTTTATGTACTTTTATCCTTTTTGTAATATATTAGGATGTGAGCTATGGCATGTCATAGTCATTAGTCAAAAGGCAAATCTGCCTTTTGACTCTACATTTGATTTTGTAGTTGTCTAGTCAGTTGTATCTAGCTGGCCTTCAAAGTATGGTCGGCTGTAGAAGGTAGTATATGTATCTCAAGTACTTGTAACTTTCCTTTATGCTTTGTAACACTTGTAATAAAACTTGAGAAGCAATATACAGCATTCTTGAAAACCAATTACTTGTGTTGTTTGCCATCTTGTTCTGTCTCATAATTACGTGTGTTCCTAGCATCTTTCACTAACAAGTTAACCAGTTCCCTATTGGATCTGTTAAGTGTTCTAAGCAACTCTCCTCATTGTGTTGTTGTGTTATAAGTGCATACCCTTCACCGGTCCTGCAAACTATTTCCCTGATTCCTCCCAATTTTGGTAGCCATGTCCTTCCTTCGTACTTGTACAGTCCATCTTGGCTCAGTTCCAATCGCTTTTCCATCCATGTCAGCTCATCTTCTTGTATCTTACCATCCTTTAAAGCTTCTCTATGTGCCTCTTTTAGTTTGGTGGTAAGGCTGGTATACACACTCATCCTCAATGCATGGACACGAACGGGTTTTTCCCTTTCTTTCCTACTCAAGGCATCGGCCACAACATTGGCCTTGCCAGGATGGTAGTGTATTTCACATTCGTAGTCACTTAATAGTTCTACTCATCTCCTTTGGCGCATGTTCAACATTTTCTGATCAAGAATGTGTTGCAAGCTCTTGTGGTCAGTGTAAACGACACACCTAGTGTCGTACAAGTAGTGCCTCCAAATTTTCAGCGCAAACACCACGGCACCCAACTCCAGATCGTGAGTTGTGAAGTTCTTTTCATGCTCCTTCAACAGTCTAGATGCGTAAGCAATCACCTTGTCTCGCTGCATTAGCACTCATCTTAGTCCTTGAGTCGAGGCGTCATAATAGACTACGAAATCCTCAATTCTCTCCGGTAGGGCGAGGATAGGCGCACTACACAATTTCTCCTTGAGCGTTTCAAATGCTTTATTATGTTCTTGCTCCCACACAAAGGCTGTATTCTTCTTAGTCAAGGCAGTTAACGGCTGCACGACACGCGAGAAGTCCTTGATAAATCTCCTGTAATATCCAGCCAAACCAAGGAATTGTCTTATCTCAATAGGAGTTTCGAGGACCTTCCATTTCTTGATAGCCTCAATCTTGACGGGATCTACTTGAATTCCATCTTTATTCATTACATGCCCTAGGTATTGGATTTCGCGCATCCAAAATTTGCATTTGGAGAATTTGGCATATAGCTGCTCATTCTTGGGTAATTCAAGAATCAATCTAAGATGTTTCTCATGCTCTTCCTTGCTACGGGAGTAGATCATGATATCGTCAATAAACACAATCACAAACTTGTCTAGATACGGGCGGCACACCCTATTCATCAGGTCCATGAATGTTACTGGTGCGTTAGTCATGCCAAAGGGCATGACTAAGTACTCGTAATGTCCATATCTAGTCCTGAAAGCTGTCTTAAGTATGTCTTCTTCTCTTATCTTCAGTTGATGGTATCCCGACCTTAAATCAATCTTGGAGAAATAGCTGGCTCCTTGCAGTTCGTTAAATAAATCATCGATTCTTGGAAGAGGATAACGGTTCTTTATTGTCAGCTTGTTTAATTTCCGGTAATCAATACACATACGTACTGTTCCATCCTTCTTTTTCATAAATAGTACTGGAGCACCCGACGGTGACACACTGGGTCGGATGAATCCCTTGTCGAGCAACTCTTGAATTTGAAACATCAGTTCCTTCATTTCGGGTGGGGCGAGTCGGTAAGATGCTTTGGCCACTGGCGCGACGCCAGGTACTAAATCTATTCGGAATTCAATCTGTCGAGTTGGAGGAAGTCCCGGTAGATCATTGGGAAATACTTCCGAGTACTCAGACACCACATGTATATCTTTAATTTTCTTTTCTTCCCTTGGTTTCACTACGTAGATTATGAATGCCTGGTGGCCCTTCATGAGAGTCCTTATAGCTTTTAGGTGGGATATCATAGGATAGAGCGTGCGGTTCCTCTTTTCGTGAACAACTAGCGTCATCCCATCAGCTAAAGGTATCTTAAGTAAATGCTCTCCACACCCGATTTTGGCCTTATGCCTAGCCAACCAATCCATACCAACAACCACGTCAAATTCTCCAAACTTAATAGGCATCAACTTTATCTTAAATGTACTATCTTCTAGAATCATTAAGCATTCTTTGATGACTTCATTAGTTTATTAAATGTTACCGTCAGCTAATTCTACGGTAAACGTATCAGTCAGGATGCATGCGTTCAAGTCGATTAAAGGTCCAAAGGTAGTAGAAACAAAGGTTGCAGTTGCTCCAGAATCAAATAGTACAGTAGCACGATGGTTGTTAATGAAAAACGTACCGTTAACCACGTCGGGTTCCTTGCGAGCACCATTCGGGTCCATCATAAAAGCTTTTCCCTTGGGCCTGTTAGATCTCGCATCTTTGTCTCTTGCTAGCTTAGGACACTTGTTCCTCATGTGCCCTGGATCTCCGCATTCATAACACTGCTTACCCGGCGTGTACGTACAATCCTTGATCTGGTGGCCAGTTTGCTTGCACCTAAAGCAGGGCATCGGGTTGCACTCCCTTTGATGGTGCAGTTTGCACTTGTTGCAAAAGGGGCTCGTGCCTACATACAGCTTCCGTGCCCTTCCACCTTGATCATCACGCCTAACACCTTCACCCGATCTCTTGCTAGAACCACTGTTGCTACCCATCACCTTCTTGCCATCAACCCACTTTCTCTTCTTTTTCTCAGTCCTTCCCTGCTTTGTTCATCCAGCCCTCATCAAGTCATCAGTTAAGCTGCTAGTGAAATCCACTGCGGCTTGTAGCGTCGTAGGCCGGGAAGACCGAACCATACCCCTAACCCTGGGATGTAACCCCCAGATAAAACGAGCTACTCCTTTGGCTTTTGGTGTCACCAAATGTGGCACCAGTCTAGACAGGGCTAGAATCCGGTTGATGTACTCGGTGTAGTTTGGCCTTTTATTTCTAAGCCTAAGAACTCGGGCTCCAACTTTTCCAACTGGTTGATCGGGCAATATTTGTTGATCATCAAATCCTTGAACTTGGTCAAACTCATACGACCTGCAGCGTTTCTTCCTTGGGACTGAATGATGGTTTCCACCACTCGAGCGCAGAACCCTTAAGAGATTGAGAAGTTAATCGCACCATATGCTCCATCTTACATTCGCTTATATCCAGTACCGCCTCGATCTCATTCAACCAGTGGTATGTCTAAATAGCACCCTTGGTGCCGTAGAAGTCTTTGGGCATGCAAGTCATGAATGTCTTGTATGAGCACCCAGTCCGGATTTCTTCAGTATCATCTAGGTGGCCTTCCTCAGTTCCAGGTCCTCACGTTCCAGTAGCATTTTCCCGATCCGCATTGATCTGGGCGATGATCGTAGGGATGGCGTTGGCAGTCTACTACGCCACCAAATTTGCGATCCTCTCGTCGCCTTCAATGTTGTTGCTTGCCGGTGGGGTAGGTGATTGATTCCCCATTTACCTGGGTTCTTTGCGTGGGCCTCTACCAGCTCCTCTTCTTCCCGCGTGAGCTCCTTTCCTTGGCGGCATTCTGGTTTCAATACAGACAACTCATTTAGCATCATATAATTTAGTCTTCATCGTCCCATCGCGTCAATTACTCTTTGGGACACGCCAATAGTTACACAAAAATCATAACATATGAACAACATGACACAAGTGATAGTTTCATTAAGCAGCACCAGGAAATTGTTATGGGGTAACAGAATCACTTCCCCCAACTTGTGGAATTACGCATTCCACACCAATTTACCTGCAATGTTAGTATCAGGTAGCAATAGTTTCTTAAATAAATCATAATAGCATCAATCATAGAGATTAAAACAAGTTAAAATACGTATCATGGTTCACAAATTGGAAGGTGCCATTACCCCCATAAATAAATAGTATTTGCTTCTAAAATAAGTAAAATTGTTTCCTTCAAATCATCTAAAAGACAGACGACCCAACTACTGTCTCCATGTCCTAACAACCACTTCTTCTTTAACCATCCTAGCCATCCAGTACTCTTTTTCTTTTGCTCCTGCTTCAACCATTGGACCCCATGCAAAGCCATCATGGCCTGAAATTGAGCGGACTGAGAAGTCTAGGTGGCATGTTGGAGTGTCTGCTCGTGAAGCCAGACAGTCCACAGAATCTCGTTCAGTGTATGGTCTGAGGGACCTACATCGCTAACCCGGCGGCTAGACTGAGAGTACAGGTCACCAGCGAGTATACTCGGCCCATCGTACATGTTATGCCTCGGTGGCATCCAATACTCGTCATGTGGGTGGCGTCTAAACGGGTCAAACCGCAAAGGTGCAGGTTTCGGGGTCCTAGCAAGTCGAGGCGGAGTTGTTAGCATCCTAAAAGAAATTGCAGGTCCAGGCCTAACGCTCTTGCGGGGGCGGGTAATAGCCCATGCACCCCTGTCCCCGATAGGCGGGAGAGGTGAGTGAGCAGGTGCGGCGATACCAATCTGTCACACCCAAGCCCAAGATGGGTGGAATGTCACAAACTGGTAAACAAAATAAACATGGCAATGGAAACTAACCATCAAGAGAGCACAAAAGGAGAGAACATCACATGCCATTACATTTCACAATAAAACCAAGCTATAAAAGTCAAGCCTAGTTATATAAAAAATATATAAATAATCCAGTACCAATGATTTCATTGTTTAAAATACATCAAGTTTAAATTGTATTAATTGTTTCAAAACCAAACAAGCTAATGCCATGGGTCAAGGTGCTAGGTCATCATAAGTCTTCTACATAAGCTAGACTCCCATCAAGGATTACCTGAAACATGCTCGAAAGAAATTGTATCACCTAAAAAGTTGGTGAATTCAAATGCTTAAAGATTAAAAACATAATGATTCATTAACCAATATTTGATTTAAAAATCATAGTATATTTGTTGTGGGGATCACAATCAACCCTGCACTCAGCCCCGGCTAGCCTCTTCGAAAATTGTGTTACCGGTTAAATCCCATTGGGAGAACCGACTCTCAAATCAGTGCACCATACTTGCCAAATGGTTCACCATAGTATATTATAAAAACTTGTTACAAGCCACAAATGACCCCCGCAGGATCTCAGTGTGGTACCCTTCCCGAACATTACGGAAGGCATTGTGTGTGGGGGATTCCCCAAGTAGATCTACCTATATAAGCAAGCGGTTCACACAAGAAGTAATGACTGTGATACAAGTATCACCACGTATCAACATTACCACAGTAAACAACATCATGATATAGCACAGTAATAGTTCAGTTTAAACAGAGCATGCTTCATCCCAAAACAATAGTAAAAAGGAAACACTTGAACTCACCTTAGTAATAGGAATAAGTCGTGAAAAGAAGGTGATTCGGTCCTAGCACCCTAATCAACAAGATTCAAGCAATAAGCTATGTGCTCAAAGGGTCATTATAGATGTATTTAGTTGTCTTATAACATTAGATGTTCCAAGAGTTTGATTTGACAATCTTTTCGTTAAAAGTTTCCATTTTAGGAAGGTTTGTGTTGTTACATCTAAAGGGCAAGTTTTGATGATTTTAAACAGTTTATTGCAGTGATATTAAGTGTATCAGTTGTTTTTAGTCAGCATGGGTCGTTTTTGGGGAATTTGGCAAAATTTACACTTTAGTCCCTTAAGTTTTGAAATTTACACTTTTTACCCCAAAGTTGTTTACTTCTAAAATGCTTATTTTTGAGCCTGGAATACTTTTTAAAAACATTTTTTATCTCTAATTCTACTATTTTTATGGGTTTTTCTCCTTTTTCGGGTCCCTGAAATGGTTCATTATTACCACATCCGGTCCTTACCAAATTTCCGGCCATCAATACCCAAATTTTCAGCCTAAAACTTACTGAAATTCTAGTCTAGTTCTTGTTGAAACCTACATAACAAGAATATGGCCATAAACGGGCGTTCTACACGGGTTACACATGTGTAAATGCCATAAATTGTACATATTCGTCTCACAAATCGTTTGTAACATTTAAATCAGATTACAATGTAGTTCTGTTGGGTCAAGCACCTTTGAAGAAATTGAAGATTTCCAATTTATATTGAAGATGAAGATTTGAAGAACAAGAGTCGACGCTATTAGTTTAGGGTTTATTTTGTAAATATTGTAAATGCGAGACTAGTATAAATAGCAACATATATCATCATTTGTAAGGGTGATTGGTTCACCACCAAGTGTGGGAATCATATTCCATCACCAACGTCATATCATCATCCTTCATGGATGATGAATTCATCATCAAATCAATAACCAACAAGCATTAAACACTTTTGTGTTCATCATTATTAAATTTTAGCGTCTAATTATCAAATTTTGTTCTTATCAATTTGAATCCTAAGATCCAAGCTCAACGCTCCCGTTCAAATCGGGAACACACAATTGGTATCAGAGCAGGGGTTGTTGGATTCATATTGATTTTGTCAGATTTCATGGTTAGATTGCTAAAATTGGTGGAGATTTGAAGAAAACTTAAAGAACAAGTTCATGAGTGTTCATCGGTAGATCCGTGGATTTCATTATGAATATGATGGATTCAGCATGAAATTGATGTTGTTTGATCGTTATCTATGATCAAATCATTATTTGGAAGAAAAACATTGAAGATTGGATCAGATTTGAGGAAGATTGGTGTTGGATGCCCAAGATCGACATTTACACACACTAGTGTGTGTTCTTGGTGTTCTTGAGAAGTTCTCAGATCTGGATCATGGAATTAGAGCTTGGATTGGTTAGGATCCATCAACATGATGTTACAACAGCAATTTCACCATTAGATCAACATTAACGTCAGTTTTGGATCAAATCAAAATTTCAAGTAAGTGGGTTTTTGATGTTCTTGGTGTTCTTCATCAATAATCAGATTTGGATCTGATTTATCATCAAATTTTGTGTTCAATTGATCATCAACAATCAATAACAACAATTGAACATGATTTCAGCAAGATTATCAAAACAATTGGTTCTATTCAGATTGGTTCGAAGGCTGTTGCGCAAAAATGCCCTTTGAGATTTTGGTGCGCCCCCTTATAGCCTAATGTGCCCATCTGATCAGACTCTATAGCTGATGCGGCCCACAAACAGGTTCATGCTCCTCCAAAACATTACCTGTGCCCCTTATGATGCTCCAGCGCCTTGTTTGGACTTGATATGCCCCATTTAGATGCTGTTGCACCCCTTGGGCAACAGCTGCACAAGGTTTGGACAACAACAATTTTTAGCATGCAGCAAATCATCAACATTAAGAGCCATGTATGAGCAGCGTTTTAGGCTTTAAATAAGCATGTTCTGCAGCAAAATGGGTTGCCTTCTAACAGCTCCAACAATAGGATTTTAACAGACAATTGAGCAGCTTAACAATAGCAAAATGGGTGGAATTTCAGCAACAGATTCTGCAGCAAATCGGCAACAAACAATGCTGCGTTTAGCAGCATAAGAGCACCAAATTAGGGTGCGTTTCGGTAGCAAATTAGACCGCATATAAGTAGCCTTGTAGCACACGAATCAGCAACATATGAGCAGCCCCGCAACATATCTAACAGCAACATTGTTGGATTAATCGGTTCGTTAGCGGGTTACGGGTCATATGGGTCGGTAGGTAAATGGATCACCAAATAGTTAATGGGTCTTGGGAAGGACTAGGTAGTAAGTTTGACCGATTCTTGAGGGTAAATTGGGTAATAGAGTGGGTCACGATTTGTTCCAGATCTTTATGTAAATTTGAGTATTTAGTATTTTATTGTTATATTTGATTCACCCACGTTGTGTTTCTGTATGGCTATTTATAGCCATCTACCTTATTGAATAAAGTACAGTCTTTCATGCTTTCTCTTCTGCAAATTTACTTTCATATATACATACATGAGTTTGTGTGTATTTTGAGTAAGTGCTTGTAAGGGGCCTGAACCAACATTTGGTATCAGAGCCTAGGGCTCGAGAGACGGTGAAGCCGGTTTGAGAGTCGACCGTCGAAGGGTAGCCCTTTTTTTGTGGGGAAAACTCAGCAGGTTACCGATGTGTTTCGGGTAGCAGATCGTTGTTTCGGGAGTGTTCAACAGCAGAAGACGATGACGAGAATGGTGTTCGGGTCAGGCTTTGTTACGGGGAAGTGTCGGTAGCGACAACGGGGGTGACCGAGATGAACATTGATGTTCCGGGCTGTTAGAGGTGATCAAAGAACCTTTGATCGGCTTGTTTCGTGATAAGAGTTTTACCGACAAAAGTGCGTGCAAAACGGGTGTTATGGATCCGTCAAAGCAAGTGGCTTTGGGTTCGGTTCGTTTGGCAAGTAAAAGAAAGCGGTAGAAAGCGGTGGCTTTGTTTTCTTGGTCGGTGGAGAAGCCTCTTTGAACAAGCGTGAACGGTGAAGGTAAGGTTGTGGCTATAAAAAGAAAGAAATTTGAGAAACAAGATGGTTGTGACAACATTATGGCGTTGGAGTTCAAGTCGGGTGACTTTGGATGTGACCGCAGAAGAGGTCGTTGATCCGTGAAGAGTCAAGACGTTAATGAACGGGGTCCCAACCGGATGCCATGTGAGATGTTATAAGTGTGGTGACCATGATTCGAGTTGAACCGAGAAGACTTTGGACGTGATCAGGGTGAAGATCGGGTGTCCGGGAAAAGTCAAGATGAAGGAGATGGTGATTCGACTACTGTGACGAGTGCTGTAAACAAACCGATTAAGGAGGTGAATGTTGGATTAATCGGTTCGTTAGCGGGTTACGGGTCATATGGGTCGGTAGGTAAATGGATCACCAAATAGTTAATGGGTCTTGGGAAGGACTAGGTAGTATGTTTGACCGATTCTTGAGGGTAAATTGGGTAAAAGAGTGGGTCACGATTTGTTCCAGATCTTTAGGTAAATTTGAGTAGTTAGTATTTTATTGTTATATTTGATTCACCCACGTTGTGTTTCTGTAGGCTATTTATAGCCACCTACCTTATTGAATAAAGTACAGTCTTTCATGCTTTCTCTTCTGCAAATTTACTTTCATATATACATACGTGAGTTTGTGTATATTTTGAGTAAGTGTTTGTAAGGGGCCTGAACCAACAAACATAATAGTAGCCTTGCAGCTCATGAAACTATTGTGTGTTGAAAGTATAATATCTTAATCCAAATACATAGAAGTGTCTAAGTATAGTTATATTAGTGGGCCATTTATGTAATTAGTATAAAGTTAACTTAGAGTCTAAGTATGTAACGTTTGTGTATGTATAAGGGTATAGTATGTCAAGAAGTAAACATGTTAACTACCTGTAGGGTATATATATGTGGTCAAGAGTCTGTAAACATGTGAAAAACATTCATTCATAATCACATACGTATTGTTCAAGTTTCTCTCAAGTTTCTTACACAACTTATTCATATTCAAGATCATCAAGAGTCTATCGATCCTAAAGGGCCAACAATTGGTATCAGAGCCTAAGGCTCGAATCTAACCAGTGAATTGTTCTTGAAACTGCAATCAGAAGACCAAAATCATTTCAGAAGACCCAAAACGATTCAGAGAACAACAAATCGATCAGGATAATCGATTCCATGTTGTTAAATCGATTCAGGAGTAAATTGATTCAGACAAATCGTTTCAGAAGGGTAAAAAACGATTCCGATAACAACAAATCGATCCGATAATCGATTCAGCGTTGTTAAAATTGATTCAGTGATAAATCAATTCAGACCGATTGCAGAATACAAGAACAAAATCAAATCGAAGAAGCAACAAATCGATCAGATAATCGATTCCGCGTTGTGAAATTGATTTCAGTGTGAACGAATCAAAGAAATACAAAAATCGATTCCGTTAAATCGATTCAGAAAGAGGAACAACAAATCGTCAGATTAATTGATTCAGTGTTGTAACATCAATTCCGTGAAAAATCGATTCAGAACCAAAAAAAGTCGATTCCGTTTCAAATCGACTCAGAAGATAGAAATCGACTCTGAAGTTCAGATTAAGAACAAGCCGAAACAGGGAAGAAGAAATCGACCAGAACTAGAAAGAAAAGTTGATTTCAGAATCAAATCAATTCAGTGAGAAAGTAAGATTAATTCGATTCAGAAAGTTAAAAATTCAGAAATAGAACAAAAGAAGAAGACTTACCGATTACCACATCAGAGGAATTGTTTGTCACCATTGTTAAGACCCCAGAGAAATTCAATCAAAGAATTAGTGGTTGTCATTTTGGTTTGTGTTCGCGAAATCGAAAGATTATTGTTGCCGATCCAGAGAAATCGAAAGGGAAGAGGGCGTACCCTGTGTTTGCAGATACAAAGAAAGGGAATTTCTTTGCCCTAACTTTGCCCCGTAAGTAAGTCAAAAATGGCAAAAAGGAAGAAGTCAAAAGAAGAAACAAAGTGGTCGTGGGTTTCAATAAAATAAAAAGGAAGGAGACTTTTTATTCTAAATTGTTTTTAGTGAAAAAGTCAACAAATAAAAGTATAAGAAAAAAGAATTTGTGAATCAAAGTCAAAGGGGGAAAGGTGGACCGTAAGCCGTCGTTCAACAAAGGAAAAGAGTTTAATTTTATTGTGTTTTCTTTCTTGGTTTTTTAAAGTCAAAGTTAAAGAAGTTTAAAATATTGTGAGTTTTATTTCCTTTGTTCAAGAAAGTGAAAGGAGTCAAAGAAAAATATCATCGAAGGAGTCTGAAAAAACGAGTATTGTTCGTCGATTACAATACAAATTTGAAGGATTCAAGAAAGTGAAAATCAAGTGTTAGAAGAAAACCGAAGTCAAGATGACAAAAGAATCATCAACGGGTTCAAACAAAAACGTAATGGTAATACATAAAGATGTGAGTTCATTTTCTCAATTCCAATGCCTCGTTTTGAAGTCGACAAATTACACTATATGGTCAATCCGCATGAAAACCATACTCAAGGCAAATGGATTATGGGAAATGATAGAACCTAGTGATAATACGCAACCCGATGAAAAGAAGAATATGACTGCAATTGCATATTTATTTCAAGCATTACCAAAAGATATGACGTTACAAGTTGCAAATTATGAAAGTGCAAAAGAAATTTGGGATGCACTTAAGACGAGACATGTGGGTGTAGATCGAGTACAAAAAGCACGTCTTCAAACACTCAAAACTGAATTTGAGTTACTAAGAATGAAAGAAGAAGACACTATCGATTCATTCACCATAAAGCTTAATAATATCGTTACTAGAGCAAGTGGTCTGGGATCAACGTTTGATCAACCAACTTTAGTACGCAAACTCCTAAGCTCTGTGCCTAAAAGGTTTTTCCAAATCGTAGCAACTATTGAACAGTTCGTTGATTTAGATTCAACAACTCTAGATGAAATAATTGGAAGACTAAAAACATTTGAAGAAATAACAAATCTATTAAATGAAGGTCAAGTGGACAACCAAGAAAAACTTTTGTTCACCCGTCAAGAAAACAAGTCAAGTCGTGGAAGAGGTAGTTTTCATCCATCACGTGGTCGAGGCCGTGGTAGATTTAAACAAGAAGAAAGAGGAGAAATATGTCACATGAAAATCCAAAAGAAAATGATGATCACTATGAAGGAAGGAAAAGATATCCAAGGAACCAAAACAAATCCACATTTTACAAAAGCAAGATAAGATGTTATAATTGCAGTGATCAAGGACACTATGCATCCGAATGTCCTAAATCAATACATAAAGAAGAAGAATCACATCTCATAATGGAAGATGAAGATCCAGTTCTCTTATTAGCACAAATTAAAGAAGATTATACTCAAAAGGAATGTGAAGAGAAAGGAAAGCTCGTTCGTGTTAAAGATAAAGTTCAAGAGATCAAAGAAGAAGATTATGAAGGTTGTGAAGCATGAAGTTGTTGAAGACATGGATTAAGAAATTAAGGGGGAATGTTGAAAGTATAATATCTTAATCCAAAGACATAGAAGTGTCTAAGTATAGTTATATTAGTGGGCCATTTATGTAATTAGTATAAAGTTAACTTAGAGTCTAAGTATGTAAAGTTTGTGTATGTATAAGGGTATAGTATGTCAAGAAGTAATCATGTTAACTACCTATAGGGTATATATATGTGGTCAAGAGTCTGTAAACATGTGAAAAACATTCATTCATAATCACATACGTATTATTCAAGTTTCTCTCAAGTTTCTTACACAACTTATTCATATTCAAGATCATCAATCAAGAGTCTATCGATCCTAAAGGGCCAACACTGTGAATTAGTAGCATTTCAACCACATAGTAGCAGCAAATAAGCATTACTAATAGCTTCATTTGGGCAACGTTTAGCACAAAAAACACCAATGGATCAACATCAAATGAGCTACACTTGAATACCTCAAACAGCTTGCTGCACCCCATAGCATTTGATGCGCCCCTTGTGGGTTGC
Organism: Flaveria ramosissima; assembly: GCA_025215565.1. Lineage (NCBI taxonomy): Eukaryota > Viridiplantae > Streptophyta > Magnoliopsida > Asterales > Asteraceae > Flaveria > Flaveria ramosissima. The sequence continues at coordinate 79,855,994 of CM046037.1, forward strand.
ATCAGTGCATTTTGACAGCAAAATCTCATTAAAATGTAGCAGCAAATCGACATTACAAAGTTCTTCATGTGTGCAGAATGTTAGCAACAACAACACAATAGAAGGGGCCGATTTGGATCTGCACAAAGGAGCTGGGTTTTATCACACTTGGTGCGCCCCCTTTGGGCTGCACTTGTGCAGAATGTGCAGCCTCAAATCAGGGATTCAAAAGCATGTTTTGGGCAGTGTTTTAGCATCAAAACAACAACAAATAAACATGAAAGGAGCTGCATCAAAACATCACCTGATGCGCCCATTGTAATGGTTTGGTGCGCCCCTTATGTGGGCTACATCTTCTGGGTAGCTTCTGCATGGTTCTAACAGCAGCAAACAACATCAATGAACCATCAAGAACATTAACAACAACATGAAATGCAGTAGCAACATCAAAAGCATCAAGATTATGATCAACAACAACAACAAGAACACTCTTAATATCATTCAAGCATCAAGAACAGCACTCTCTTCATCATTGCCTCACCAACAACAACAACATCACCTAATGCATCAAGAACAGAAAACAAAAACCTCAAACCTCACCAAAACAGTTGATTCAAGAACACACTTGTGAATCCAAGGATCCCAATCAGGAATTATCAGTGTTAGAAGGAAATTAAGTTAATGAATACAGAATGAACATTAACCTTGTTTCATTGATTAATAAATAAATATCAAACACAATAAATGTTGATTACGACGAACACAATGATATGAGCACAATAAATAAACAACCAGGATTTGATTCAAAAGTATTTCATTAAAACTGATTAATGATTACAAATGAATAAACAATGAATGCTATACACAATGATTGCTTTGATTGGGTTGATGTTGGTGAAATATTGATGTGACGGCTGCTAGGGTTTGTGTTTGATTGATTGTGTGAATTGATGTGATGTTTTGTGTTCAGTCTGGTCGCCTGTATGTTCTCTTGTATTGCTTGTCGTTTGATGTGAAACCTAGGACTCATATTTATAGACAATTCTGTTTCAGTTAAGGAAACAACGGATCTCTTGGGATTTGAAATTGTCTAGTTGACTTGTTGACTTGTAACACTTGTATTATTTAAATACAAGTGTTTGGACTTCTCAGTGGATTGTCTTCGGCAGGTGATTGCACATCCGCAGAAGTTCACTCTTCCGCAGGAGTCTTCACTTGGAACACTTGAATCCTTGATAGTGCTTTCTGATGAAATAGTTTATTAAAGTGTTGATATGTTGTTGATGTTGCGGAAGTGTGTGCTTGAATCAACTATTGTGTGAGGATATAATTCTTTTTCTGATTTTCATGCTTTGATGATGAGATAGTGATAGTGAGGTTTATGATGGTGAAAACTTGAAGATGATGATGATGATCCTTTGATCTTGTTGTTCATGATCTTGATGTTGTACTTGATGCTGGGCTTGTTGTTAGTGATGATTTAGATGGAACTTGAAGTTGTTTTGCTGCTGTTAGAACCATGAACAAGCTACCCAAATGATGCAGCCCACATAAGGGGTGCATCAAGTGGTGTTTGGGGCTGCACGGGTTGCTACTGGTTTGCTGAATGAATGCAGCCCATTTGTTGTTCATTTTGTTTTTGTTTTGATGCTAAAACACGGGCTAAAACATACTTTTCAATCCTTGATTTTCTGCTGCAAATTTTGCACAAGTGCAGCCCAAAGGAGGCGCACATGAGCTATTTGTTGAGCTGCAGGGCTGCTCAAGTTGCTGCTGTTCATTCTCATTGAATGCATCTCTTTTGATGTTGATATGGTGATGTTTTTGTGCTAAAATGCAGGCCAAACATAGCTCTTTGTAATGCCAATTTGCTTCTGCGTTTTTCATGTTTTTTGCTGTCAAAACTACATGTGCAGTCCCATAAGGGGTGCACCAAGCATAGTTGCTTGTTGTTGATTCATGTTTGATGATCATCTTCATATTGTGCTTGATGTTGGATTTGAGATCAAAACCAATTGAGCTCAAGGATCTTAGGACCACATTGATTAGATCAAACTTGATGATAAGAATAGATGCTAAAATCTAATGATGAACAAGAACAAATATGATTAATTTTCTATTTTGTATTGATAATAATATTGGAATGGATGCAATTAATCATATGATTCATCATCATCCATGAAGGATGATGATCTATACTCTCATCCTCACACTTCTCATGTTTTGGCCACCTCCAAGGCGCACACACTCTTGGAAGGCACACCTTACAAATGAATGTAAATAATCTATTTATACTAGTGTAAGAATAATTACAATGTAAAATACATAGACTAATAGTTTTGACTCCTTGTTGACTTGTTGACTTCAAGCATCAATTCTTCATCTTCTATGTTAACTTTTCTGTTGACTTGGAAATCTTCAATTTATTTTTGTTGATCAAAACCCAACAATACTCCCCCTAAATTGTAGATTTCCAATAATAAAGGTTGAAGCTTGAAACTTGAGCCTTGATGGTCCTTGTTGATGCCATTTCGTTGAATAGTTGATCCATGTTGTTGTTTTTGTTGTTGTTGCGGAAGCGTTGTGAATCCAAGAATCGCAATCAGGAACTATCAGTGTTAGAGGGAAATTAAGTTAATGAATGCGGAATGAACATTAACCTTGTTTAATTGATTAATAATTAAATATCAAACACAATAAATGTTGATTACGACAAACAAAATGATATGAGCACAATAAATAAACAACCAGGATTTGATTTAAAAGTATTTCATTAAAACTAATTAATGATTACAGATGAATAAACAATGAATGCTATAAACAATGATTGCTTTGATTGGGTTGATGTTAATGAAATATTGATGTGACGGCTACTAGGGTTTGTGTTTGATTGATTTGTGTGAATTGATGTGATGTTTTATGTTTCAGTCTGGTCGCCCGTATGTTCTCTCGTATTGCTCGTCGTTTGATGTGAAACCTAGGACTCATATTTATAGACAATTCTATTTCAGTTGAGGTAACACCGGATCTCTTAGGATTTGAAATTGTCTTGTTGACTTGTTGACTTGTAACACTTCTATTATTTAAATACAAGTGTTTGGACTTCTCAGCGGATTGTCTTCCACAGGTGATTGCACATCCGCAGAAGTTTACTCTTCCGCATGAGTCTTCACCTGGAAGACTTGAATCCTTGAACTCCAAAGTTGTTGTACATCCGCAGAAGATATTCGGATGTTAGTTTTTGTAAGAAACATATCTACAGAAAAAACAAAAGTGTTCATCCGTAGATGTTTCGTACACTTTGTCAATTTCAGAAATTGACTAAGTCTAATGTTTGATCCTGAAATCATACACATAAATCAACACACATATGGGTTAACCTATATACATAAAGCATACATCAAAATAATGAATTAAAAATATTCATTACAAGTTTTGATTAAAGTTCTAAGCCTATACAAAAGGATCTAGACCTATTGTACCTAGATCTAACAATACTCCCCCTTAGGCTTTGATACTTGTAATTAGCTATTCAAAACTGAAAGCTCCTTCATTCTTGACACCATCTTCTTGTTGAAATAAGATATTGCATCCTTTTGATCATCATATCTGTACTTGATCTCCATTTTGCATATCTTTTGAAGTGTCTCAAAACTTATTCCCAAAATGTCTTCTTCTGTTGTCAGAGTTTCCACAACACTTTGATTGTTGACTATTTCTAGCTCATCTTCCTCTGAGATTCTCAGTTCTGAAACTTCTTCAAAAGTAGATCCTTTCAGCAGTCCAGCCTCATGTCTTCTTCTTTTTGTATGCCTTTACGTGCAGTTTATCAATCACTTTAATCATATGCACATATAGACATAGGTCATTTTATGCTCTTTCATCAGTTAGCTTTGGGAAGAATTTGTCATGCATATACGATGTATGGCTTGGGTGAAGCAATTTGATCTCCAATGGATCAAAAATTCCTATCTTATCACCTTTCTTCCCTTCAGCATTCCTCAGTAGCACCAGCTCTTTTGTTGTCTCAACATATCCTCACTCATTTATTGGAATAGTGAATTGATTTCCTGCAATGACTTTGATGGCTGTTGTTTTTCTGTTAGTGTATCCAACCCTCCTTAAGAATTCATCATCAACTAATGTAGAGGAGTTGGTGTTTGATCTTCTTTCCTTTTGGAGTCTTTTCTTGTGTTCAACATCTTCTCTCTTAGCCTCTTTCAACACATCATCTATAAACCTTGTTTTCAGCCTACCCACAGACATAAAAAAGTCTCTTCCCCTTGGATGGATTGGATAGTTAGAGATGATTAAGCTTTGCAAGTATTTAATATTTCTCTCAGAAAGACTTAGTAATGCTTTTACATCATGAAAGTATTGAATTCTTCCGGATGTCCTCTTAATGATTGCACAATCTCAGTATGGATCATATTTCTAGGCCATAATCCTGTTTTCTTCCACAGAACTAGGAGTTGTGATATGGTCATAGAGCTCTATCAAGGTTGACTTCTGTTCAGTGATTTCTCTAACTGTTGTTCCTAGTGGCCATACTTTGCCAGGGATAACTGCACGAGGCTCTCTGATCAGTTTTTCCTTCCCTTGTGCTGATCTTTACATTCAACTGTTATAGGATCAACAGGGAGTTTGCGTTGTTGCTCATAGGATGGGTTTGGAGCTTTAGTTCTGAATCTCACCCCAGTGTCAAGCTCAATAGCCATTACATGTTCCATCATCCTCCTAAGCTCACCAACTGTTCTTCCCTTAAGCTCATGCGCCTTGTAGTTGTGACCCTGCAACAGATCATATTGTACTTGCTAAGCTTTACTGTATCACAGTGGCATAATTCTTTCTTGATATTCTGAATAGATTGAAATGTTTTGAATGCTTCATAGTCACAGTTAGGGATCATGAATCTAGCAAGCTTAAATTCTTTCAGTAGATCCTTCATTTCTGTCAGATTCATCCTCTCAACCAGGAAGTATGGAAACCCATGGTTGATAAGAGTCATGAACATAGCCGACTCAGGCCTCTCTTCTAATATGTCTTTTGTTGTAAGTAGATCATCAGCCTTTGATTCTTTTTGTTCTTTATGAGGCTTTTCTTCAGTTAGTTCTTTCCATTCAGCATCACTATCAGCTTCATCATGAGTTACAGGCTTTGAAGTGGAAACATGCACTGAAAGAGTATGCTCTGGAGATGTAAGCCTTTATCTTTTGGGTGATTCTTTAACATCAATCACTTCTTTCTTTGTGAGCCCCAAGTATCTCCTCTTTCTTGAGTATTGAATTACTTGCTTTGAAGTCTCAGCTGATTCCTTTGTTGGTTTTGTTGCAGGAGCATTAGTTTAAATGTCTCTTATCGTCTTCTTCAGACTTCAATCTCCTCATCCTTTCTTTTCAGCTGAGCAAATTAATCTTATAGAGTCTTGTTAACTTTGTTGCTCTCCAACACAAGATTTTCTTTTTCAGCCTTCTCATGTGCAATTGACTCTTTTTGTTCTTTGACAAGCTCATGCAGAGCATCAATGACTTTATTGTTTTCTTGTATGTTTTCTCTTAATCTTTTCAGGCTAGATTCTTGCTTCATCAGCTCAGCTGATCATATTTTTCTTTTATCAGTCCCTTCAACTCTTGAATTCTTTGATTTCTATTGTTTGACTTGATAACAAGCTTGTTGTATTCAGCTATGAAATAGCTTTTTCTAACAGGGATGTCATCTTCACTTAGATCATCTTCATGATAAGCAATCACATTAACATAGTTGGCTTCTTCTTCCCCTTCTTGATGTTCAGCAGCCAACTCATCATCATTTACTTCATCATGTGCTACACTGACAGAGCTTGAGCTTGACTCAACTGTTTGATCTGCCTGCTCTTCATGTTGTTGTTGATGTTATTGAAGATCAGTGACTGGAGAGACAGGTTCTGTATCATTTGAATGGACAGGGGATTCAGTTTTGGTTAGTGACAGTTGAACTGTACTTGCTTGTGAAGCTAACTCTATCTACCCGGTGTAAATGCTCTCAGTGGATTGGTTTTTAGGAGTTGGAGGTTGTTGGAAAAGTTGTAATTGGAGTTGATTTGGTGATGGAGGGTGAATTAGAGAAATTGGTTGGGTGTTTTGACTGGCTGGTGATTGTGGTTGGGGAGATTGATGATGTTGGTGAATGGGTGATTGATGGGGTGAAGGTGAGGCTTGCACAATGTTAGTAGGTGAAATCCCTTGTTGTTCTTCTCATATCAATTCTTGGGGTATGTTCTCATTAGGATCAGCCATATGTGTAAATATAGGCATATCTCCTCCTTCATACTTCCCACTGATCTTATTCAGTACAGATCTCCCTAGATGTGCCTGAACAAACACATCACCATCTCTAGCTATGCCAGGTAGATCAGCATTGATGATTAATTCCATGAACCTTGGAAACATATACATTTTGTCAGCCTTTTGCACTCTGATGTGGTCACATAGACAACTGAAAATGTACTTGGAGTAGTTGTAAGTCCTTCCTGTTAGGACCTGGTATTTGAACGAAATACCAAATGATTAACGTGTTAACCAAACCAAATAGTGCGGAATCCTATTTGATTGGCGATCCAATCAGTGAGAACGCACATAGAATCAATAAAGTATTGAATCAAACGTTAAGAATCGATTAGGAATCGATCTACAGCGTTCTATGAACTTGGAGTATGAACTTGGAGGCTTCTGGACGGCTAGGGTACGTCTGGATCGAAATAGAATGAATGCTTATGTTTTTCCATGAATTGGGTGGTATTTATAGGTTAGTGTTGTTCATTCGGGCGACTGAACCATTAGTATGGTTCAGTCGTGCGATTGAACCATACGATTGATCCATCCGCACGACTGAGAGTTCAGTCGTGCGACTAAGTCAATCTCATGTTACAATCATACGACTGATCCAGTCTCCTGGTTCAGTCATGCGACTGAGTCATTCGCATGAATTTATTCATGCGTATGGTCCATTCGTATGGGCCATTCGCATGAGAACTTCATTTTGTTAAGTTTGAATGTATTAATTAATATAACATTATGTGTATCAATTCAAACAATCACAAACCTATTTAATCAATTCAACATCAACTCATTAATGAAATATTAAACATTATAAATCACAAACAACCAATATCATTTCATTAACATTCCAAACATTACATCAGTGTAAGAACAAACAAGACCTATTACATTCATATCATGATCTAGGTACATACATGTATCAACAAACTCCCCCTTGGACCTAGATCTCTCTTATGTCTTGTTTTCTGCATCACCTCCTCATACTTCTTGTACTTTTCCTCTCTTGTGACTCCTGCGTGAATCTCAAACGCAAAGCAGAGTCTTATGACGTTCTGGAACTGGAGAGCTTGTACTATATCCTGCGTGTCATAGAACAGTGGCCACTTGTATAGAGTATAGACATCATTAGCTGACAAGTTGGTAAGCCACATTGGGTCAAATACCCTGATGGTATCCATTTGGCCCTCCTTATTTAGAACTATGACCGCTTCTCCGGTTCTCCAATCATAGTACCACCACTTAAAGTGTGGAGTGAAGTCCTGTGGCATTTCCCTGAGAGGGATTCTTGACATCGTGCGCGGAGGACTCCATTTCAGCACTATCTTTGGCTTTCTAGTAATGGCATCAACTTCAGACCTTCTGATGTACCTTGTAGGCTGTTGGGTCTGAAGTTAACCCACCTGGTGTGGTACTCTTTCTTTAGGGCAGCCTCAAACCAGCCTGACATTTTTCTTGGGTCAGCATACAACAACTTCAGTTTGGCCAGCTGGTTGAGCTCAAAACCTGGTAGAGTTTTTAGATCATGTGGAAATCTAAAGTACTCTATGCCCTTCTCCCTCTTAACAGCATAAACATTTAGATCCTCAAAATATGCCCACGCTATAATCCTGCCCGACACCTTATGATGTTTCTTTACTCTGTAGAGTTTGTTGTAGACGTTCTGTTTAGGTGCAGCGCGTTGGGCTCGAACTTCCTCAAAACAAGCAGCCCATTCAGCCTTTCGGATATCAACATCGTCGTTTGAGGCTTGGGCCTTTCCGTCTGTCTTCTCAGACTCCTGCTCCATCTTATCTAACACCTCAAATGTATCACTGACAAGGGATTCACCCAGATTGGGGACCACATTTCCTTCGTTGTCAGCATACTGAGGATAGTGCTCTGCTGTGACATCTTCTATCTCCATTTCATCAACGTCGTTTAGCTCTTCGTCACACGTTGGAGCATCCTTAACGATCTCATCGGGATTTAGCTTGAAGATCTCAGCTAGTTGCTCATTTGAAAGATCGTGAATTATTTCCCCCTCTTCAGGGGTATAACTCACATACCTCCTGACGATCCCTTGCAGATCAAGAATCATAGTTAATTGAGTCTTGACCTGCTGATGGGGAGCAACATCAAATTCATCCCTTTGGATCTGTTTGATTTAAACATGCAACACATCAACTATTAGTTAATAATCAAGATAGAAATGCATTAATCTTAATATAAACATCGAATACATAAATTTAAATACATGATTCAAATACAAAAGTAATCAAATACATAGACATCTAATCATTACTTTTGTCTTGGACCACTGGGTCATCACTTGGTGGGGCAGAGGATGAAGCTCATTGGTCTTGATTCTTCTTAGATCTCCTTTCTTGACCCTGAGCTGAGGCAGATGCAGCTGCATCTCCTCCTTCATCATCATCATCTTCATCCTCATGCCTGTCCTCAGTCCTTTCCTCCTCAACCCCTTCATCATCATCAGTCTCTTCATCATCGTCCTCATCCTCATCCTCATCATCATCATCACCATCATCACCATCTCCCTCTTTAATCTTCAGAGGCTCATCTTTAGATCCCTTAAGCTTGAGCATGATGGTCTTCTTAGCATCCTCCAACTCCTCAATCTTCTTAGCAGATGTGACTCTATGCTCTTGGAGTTAGGCGATCTCGTGACTCTGAGCAGCCATTTGCTGGGCCTGCTCCTCGATCAGCCGAGCCTGCTCCGAGATCTGGTGTGACTGCGCAGCAGTGAGATCTGCCAGCTGACGGATCTACGTAGTCTTCTCTTCATCAGCAGCTAACAGTCGCATCACCATACGGTTCAACGCTGAAAGCTGTTCCTCTACCCCAATTGGAGGTAGAGGTGATCCGTATGTATATGAGGGATGTGATGAGGGTCCTGCTTGGTGGCTAGTGGTGGTGGTGGTGGCTGTGGTGAAGATGGGGTTTGGTCTAGATGATAGTGGAGGTGATGTAGGTGTGAATGATATGGTGGTGGATGGCATATGTGTAGTGGTGGGAGGTGTGGTGATAGGGGGTGTGGTAGTGGTAGTGGTAGCTGTGGTGGCTGTGGTGGTGGATGGTGTGGCTGTAGAGGTGGTGGTGGTAGCTGTGGTGGCTGTGGTGGTGATGAATGTGAGCCGACGCTTCTTCTTCTTCATACCGTGGGGCTGAGCCATCCTTTTCTTCCTCGATCCAGTCGAGGAGGATGCTCCCCCTAGAACACGGCTAGATGGCTCTGGGGCATAGTTAGGATCTGCAGCAGTCTCTCCCGTATCCCTGGGGCGTTCACCAACCGCCCGGAGTCCATGCTCTATGGGAACGACTTTGCTTCCCACAGTCCTAGTCAAAGGCTCCTCATCTGACTCGTCTTCCTCCTTACCAGGTATAAAGTCCTGGTGGAACCCAGCCGACTCAGCTATGTCGCCTGTGGGGGCAGATACTGGAGGTATAACGTCTGTAGCTGTGCCCCTCGGTGGAATAGGCATGTCATCTCCAGCATCCCCACTGTCATCATCATCTGAATCATGTGTGGGTAGAGCAATCTGCTCAACATCGGAATCACTGTCGTCGTGGCGCCACTTCCTCCTAGCTGGCACCACATAGTCCTCCCGGGCCAGATGCCCAAACAATCTTCTGATAGGGGGTTTCACCTGCTTCCCCCTGTATACCTTCAACCTGCCCAAGGTGGTATTGCCGATCACCTCAAGCACTACAGCATCATCCTTCTCCTTTGGCAGGGAGGGGAGCTTCTGGTCTATAATCATCTGCATGAATCGGGGATACATACAGAAGCCCTCCTTCCCTTTCCCCTCAATGTTCTCCACCAAGTAGGTGAAGATCATTTTGGAGAAGCTTAACGGGTGGTTCAGCACCAACACAACATAGGCGTTCTGGATCTGGTCGGATAACTCATCAAAACCTCCCTTCCTGGAAGCTATGCACTTTAGCAGCATGTGCGCAAGATACTTGAACTGGGGACAGAGGTTGCTCTTGTTGAGCACCCCAACATTGATTTCCCCAGAGTACTTGGCTCGAAGAAAGCATCCTCTGACAGTGAGGGGGTGTAGTCTAGTCGGACAGTCAGCATCGTCCCCCAACTATAACACGATCCTAAGATCCTCCTCTGTGATAGCTATAGCCTCTCCAAAGATGGTACTTCTGATGCAGTGAGGCTCAGAGGATCGATCAACTGTCGCACCTTCCCAGAAGGCCTGCTGAATGGAACGATAAGGAGTACAGGGAGCAGATATGGCGTGTTCAATCCTCGATCTCCTTAGGAAGGTGATAATGCTAGAGAAATCTGCAGCATTTCTGGATGTCAGATCCAGATGAGCACAAATATTATGCTTCGTACTCATAGTCCATCGACTCGCCATCTGTTACACAAACAAAGTAAACAATAGTACCCATTGGCTAAGAATGTCATGAAACACTTGGACTTGAAGAAAATTCTTTCTGTCATGCGAATGAGGTTGTGCGACTGAGATCAGTCGTGCGACTGAGCAGTGCGACTGGGATTCAGTCGTGCGAATGACCCCATGCGTACGACTTAGTGTGCGACTGAATTCATGCGTATGTAACCTCATGCGGTTACACCAGTCGTGCGACTGAACTCATACGCATGGTTCAGTCGTGCGGTTAAGCTATTCGCACCCTTCAGTCGTGCGACTGAAGTTCATCAACCTGTCCATTCGCATGTTGGACTGACTGTTCAATTCAAATTCAATTTTTCACCAATTTTGAGTTTTAGACTTTGTGTTCTGGTTCATTAGACTCGCAATTCATTCGTTTAACACCTAACATCTATAATTTCATTTGTTTGAGTCGTTTAGTTAGGTTATTTTGCCACATTTGTCACGGTTTTCTAACGGGTCCGATTATCTAGATTTAGTGTCAAATTGAACGATTTGGTAAGGTTTCTTCACCGCAAATTACCTGTAGAATCAATGCCAATGGTCAGTATGCGAGAAACAAGGGTTTATAGTGATCAAACGAAATTTGGGCAGAGTAACTTTAGTCGTGCGATTTAGGGTAATTTTGAGAGTGGTGAGTCTCTGCGACCGACTCTCCCTCTATTTATACTAACCCTAAATTCAATCGTGCAACTGGGCTCATACGTACCTTTCATTCGGGCGAATGGGCCTCAGTCGTGCGATTGGTTCTGTCGCCCCCCTTCAGTCGTCCGACTGGAGCTCAGTCGTGCGACTTACTCATTCGTTCGCTCTTAAGCATCCGACTGGGCCATTCGTATGGGCCATTCAGTTGAATGGTCCATACTCATGGTCCATTCGTACGAATGGCTCCCATTTGTATGATAAGTCCATACAAATGGTCCATTCGTGCGAATGGGTCATACTTATGAAATTTTCTGCCATTTTGACCATTTTAACATTTGAACCCCTTTTAACTGTTAAATTAACATTATGAGCATTTGACCATCTCAAACATGATTATTTTAACTTGAAAACTTTTGATCACCTCAGACGTGGTCATTTTAAACAATGTGTCACCTCAGACGTGATCATTTTAAACAATTTGTCACCTCAGACGTGACCCATTTATCCTTTGAAAACACATGTGGTCATCTCAGACATGACCCTTTTGGTGAGTTAATCCCATACTGAATTTCATGATATAGTCCGACAAACAAACAGAAATGACTAAATAACTAGAAAATTAAACTAAAGTACAAAAATTAAACTTGTTTTTTACTTTTTGTGAGAGATAAACCCTAAGATAAAATCTACTGGATTCGGTTCTGGGATAGGCAGCTTCTATTTAGTTTGACCATACTTGGACCAATTCAATTTTGGAATCATACAGGCAAGTCAAATCATTTGGGACTTGTTATCAAAACCTTTTGATGCTCACTTCTCGGTTTTCATCCAGAGTCGTTAGCAAGTTTAGGAAATCATACTGGTACTATTAGATTCCCACATTGATTTGGACTTTCAAGAATTGTAGCCACGATGATTGTCAGTATATTTGTCCTCTTAAATCCATACACAGACTTTTGACACAGATTGGTGATTGTTTAAGGTTTAATTATTTCAACCAACATTTGTGGATCCCACACTTATATGGTAATCAACATTCCTCAGGAGCTTTTGAGCGGTCTACGGGTATTTTTTGCAAGAAGAGACTATTCTTAGAGCTTTCAAAGAGAAGCCAATCTTCAGGTCAGTGCCATCGCACAGCAGAGAGGCGGCAAACAACAATGAATTCAAGAATATCTAGGTTATGCTTATCCTCAGGTCAGTGCCATCGCACAGCAGAGAGGCACACAACCTACCTTCTTGTTAGAGCAGCTTAATTTTCTTTTGCACAGAATGCACCAATAACATAAGTTATTAGCTTGATAGCATTTGTCTTTCATTTTTTCGTGCTTTGCTCTATTTATGGTCATCCGCACACATTTGTGGCGTTTACATGCTCATTACCCCTTATTGGAATATTTTTGATTGTGTTAACTAGTGACAAGATGGGAGCCCACAGTCAGTTGAACAACTTAGTTTGATCTTGAGATCACCAGTCAGGTCTAATCATCTATTGTGTTGAATCTACCGACATATCATTTGTGGTCTAGCAACCTCTAGGTCTACTTTCGTTGTGTTACCTTAGTAGTTACTAGTTTTTCTATCATCTTTCCTTTTATATTGCTCAGACTACACAGACTTATACTTTGACTTTTGCATCTTTTCTAAATTAAATTTTAAAGTCCTTTTTGATTTGTTTCTGTGTACTATCATTTTCCAAAGGGTTTGAATCGGTATCACATGTACTGTCTACCTTATATCAGCTAGCCTTTCCTTCTCCCTCGTTTTTTTTAATACTGTTACTGGCTGACCTATTCTCCACCTAAAATTCTAAAATCATAATGCATTTAATTATTTTAGGATTTTAATAGACAACTAAATAACATGAGTTTAAGTTAAACAGAAAATAAAATAAATAAAGAGAATGAAAAAGAAAAAAATTAACTACACTGCATCGGACTACACATGATCATCATCAGGGATAACATCACTTTTCTTTTTAACACCGTTGACCTCTAACAGATATAGAAAACGTGGTTTGTCAAAAGCTTTTGTATAGAGGTCAGCGCGTTGAAAATTAGTATTAATTTTTACCACATCGATTAAGTTCTTTTCAAAACAGTCCCTTATAAAATGGTATTTAATACCGATGTGTTTGGTCTTTGGATGTTGTACCGGATTTTTAGTTACTGCAATTGCAGCAGAGTTATCAACAAAGATAGGAGTTGAAGGGAAATTTAAACCGTAATCCCGCATTTGCTGTTGAATCCAGATGATTTGTGAACAGCAACTTGCAGCAGCAACGTATTCGGCTTCACAGGTTGACAATGCAAACCGAGGTCTGCTTCTTACACTGCCAGGTAACTAATCTCTTACCAAAAAATTGACACCCTGCTGATGTAGACTTGTAGTTCATCTTGCAGCCCCCGTAATCCGAGTCACTATACGCCGTAAGCTCAAAGTCATCATCATGAGGATACCACAACCTAAGTGTGGGTGTACCCTTCAGATAACAAAATATCCTCTTGACCCCGATCAGATGGTTAACCTTAGGCTTAGCCTGATATCTAGAACATAAAGATGTACCATACATGATATCAGGTCGTGAGGCAGTGAGGTACATGATGGATCCAATCATTCCTCGGTACATTATGGCATCTACTAGATCTCCATTTTCATCAGGTGCTATATCATGATTTGTAGCAAGTGGAGTCCCAGCTGCAGAAGCATTCTCCATGTCAAACCGACTGAGAATGTCTCCCACATACTTGGTCTGATGTAGAAAGATCCCATTTGGTGTCTGATCCACCTGTAATCCGAGAAAGAATTTCATCTCCCCCATTGCACTCATCTCAAACTCTTTCTTCATAACTGCTTCAAACTCTTTGCATAATTCTTCATTCTTTGAACCGAAGATTATCTCATCGACATAGATCTGTACTAGCAGTAGGTCTCCATCTTTTTCTTTGATAAACAGTGTGCAGTCAATGACTCCCCTGCGAAAGCCGTGTTTTACAAGATGAGTCGAGAGTTTCTCATACCAGGCCCTTGGAGCTTGATGAAGCCCGTATAAGGCCTTGTCGAGTTTGTAAACTCTGCCCCGTTGATAAGGATCTTCAAATCCCTCGGGTTGACTGACATACACTGTCTCTCGAATTTCCCCATGAAGGAATGCACTCTTCACATCTAATTGATAGACTTTAATCTTCATATACGATGCATAGGCAAGGAAGAAAGGATGGCTTCCATCCTTGCCACGGGTGCAAACACTTCATTGTAATCAATCCCCTCGACTTGGCGAAATTCCTGAACCACAAGTCGAGCGTTGTTCCTGATAATGACCCCTTGGTCATCCTTCTTGCATTTCAAGACCCATTTGGTGCCAATGACCTTAGCACCTTTAGGTCTATCTACCAGAGTCCATACACCCAACTTCTTGAACTGAAGAAGTTCTTCTTGCATGGCACTCACCCACGCCTCATTGTTTAGTGCTTCACTGACGTATTTTGGCTCAAACTGCGAGACAAAACACCTATAAGCACCATCATGAATGTATCCTTTTTCCATAACCTAGGCATAATCAGCTGAGTACAGCTGATTTCTAGTTTGTACTCCTGATCTGACATCCCCAATGACATTGTCTAGGGGATGATAGACATTTAGACGTGATCCTGGAGTAGTAGGAACAGCTACCTCAGAGCCAAGATTATGAACATTTGGTTCTGCATCTAAGGTAGAAGGAGTTTGAGGTTCCGAAGTCGAAGGGGCATCACTGTTAGATGCTTGTGGACTTGCAGGAATTGGAACCTGTTCCTCCTGACTGTTCTGGTCATCTTCTTCAGCTTCATCTTCTGAGGAGGAGTCACTGTCGTCGACTACTCCCCCTGAGCCATTAGATGATTCTCCCTATGAGCTCGATGATGTTGAATCAAGAGATGGTGTATTCAAGATGTCATACATCATCCGTGTAGCTAACTCGTCATTAGAAGGGGAGATAGGGATGTTGAAGGACTTGAAGAATCCATCATAGTCGAAAAAGTAAGCGGGTCCTTTACCAGTAGGTGGTGTGGTATATCTCTGAACATCAACATTACACCACACTTCTACTAAACCCGTTGAGTTGTTGTAAACTCTCTTGTTCGGTATGTTGTATCCTAGGAAGATCCCTTCATCAGCCTTCTCGCTGAATTTGCCTTCTTGAGTCTTCTTCAGAAGTGTGCACGGCGCGCCAAATGGTTCGAGATACTCCAGATTAGGTTTACATCGTTGTAGTAACTCGTAACATGTCTTTCCGTGGCGCTTGACTATCAGAACTCGATTCAATGTATAACATGCATTTGCCACTGCCTCATTCCAGAATTGGATAGGCAGTTTTGAGTCTGCCAGCATCGTCCGTGCTGTCTCTATCAAGCTTCTATTATTTCTCTCAGCAACACCATTCATCTGAGGCGTGTAGGCAGAAGTGAATTGGTGCACAATCCCCTTTTCCTTGCAGTAAGCCTCCATCCACTGATTCTTGAATTCAGTCCCGTTGTCTGAGCGTACCTGTCTCACCTTCAGCTTGTAGAGAGATTCCAGTGTGGTTACTAACTCCTTGAATGAATCAAATGTTTCTGATTTGGACTTCAGAAACATTACCCAAGAGATTCTTGAGTAGTCATGAGTAACCACAAAACAGTACAAGTCACCTGCAATGCTCTTTGTACTGACTGGACCAAACAGATCCATGTGAAGAAGTTCAAGAGGAAGTTCGATAGAATGAACTTTCTTTTCCTTATGAGACTTCTTCGTCTGTTTGCCTTTCTTGCAAGCTACACAAAAATCCGGAAGTTAGAAATTTTTGACGTTAACTCCTCTCACGAGATCCTTCTGGATCAAGTGTTTCATCTTCCGTTGATTAATGTGTCCCATTCTCCTATGCCAGGAGATAGAGTCCTTCTCAGTAGCTTTTGATACAAAGCACTGAACTTCATGATCCGTTGTAGAAGCCGTTGAGAGATCCAAAACATAAAGGTCTTTATATCTTGAAGCTGTCATCAGAACTTGGTCCTCCGGAATCACGTAGTCTTTCTTTAGGACGTAACACTTCTTGTTGTCGAATATGACTTTAAATCCCTTGTCACATATTTGGGAAACCGAAAGTAACTTGTTTTGAAGTTGTTGAACGTAGTTCACCTTATCAAACTTAACTTTCTGATTTCCTACCTCTCCCTGAGCTGTGATATAGCCTCCTTTGTTACCGGCAAACGAAACATGCCCTCCTTTTATTTGTTTGACGTTTGATAAAAGAGCCCTGTTTCCTGTCATGTGCCTGGATGCTCCGCTGTCTACAATCCTTGTGTTGGTTTCAGCACTGTAGCGAACACCCTGAACATACAATGTAAAACATTAGTTTAGATTAGGAACCCAAGCCTTAACTGGCTTGGGTTTCCCAGAGGCATCACACATCATGAATTCAACCCATTGACCCTTAGAGGGTGAGGGTAGCTCAGGTGCCTTCTTGTCTTCATTATCAGACACGCAGGATGACTTTTCTTTCCATAAGCCAGATTTGTGTAAGGCCTGTTTGTGATAAACAGTCGACTGGCTAATGGGTTGAACTTTGGGTTCACTAGTTCTTCTAGGTGCAGTTAAAGAACTACTCTTAGAAGACCTAGGTTTTGAATCCTGAAGTTCAATCTTCTTCCTAGGTGTCTGATAGTAAGGACAAAAGGAAGCAATGTGTCCACACTCTCCACAGTTGTAGCATGACCTGCTATCAACTTTATGATTAAACTTTCTTTGTGGAGATGTGTGTGACACTCTTGTGACATTACTTAGTTTGGGTTTTGACTCTGTTTCTTTTGATGTTTTCTCTTGTTTAACAAAATTAATTGTTTTAACACTTTTAACATCTCTTTCTTTTTGGTTAACTGGTTTTTGACATGAAACTTGTGAAAGATTAACATTAACAGTCTTTTTAGGTTCAGATTTGACTTTGTTTGACCCTGACTTTATATTAACCTTTTCAAATTCTTTTTCCAGTTTAACACAAGGCATTTTACCCTTTGCCTTTGAAGTGGCCTCTATTTGTTTTGTTCCAGATTCAATTGATGAACATGAGGAATCTGGATCACTAACAAGAGGAGTAGACACCACATGATCCTTGATGAGATTGTTATTTATTGGTCTACTCTTAGTGTTCATCAAGGTCTCAGGTGGTGGTGGAACCACTTTATAACCCAAACCCTCCCCGTTGTTACGTTCTCTCACTAAGTGTTGGACAATATGTGATGAACTTGTCCAACTGTGCATTTTTTGCTACAAAGAGTTGACTTCTACTTCTAAAACTGCCTTTTGCTTCTTAGTGTCTTCTAGGGAGTTAAGATAGTACCTAATGTCATTAGCTTGGTTAAATGCAACTACTTCAGTTTCCCTAAGCTGTTTAGTCAAAAGGTCTATCTTTTCTTTGTAACTATGCTCATTTTGTTTTAAAACTCTATTAGCCTCAGTGCACAGTTGTAAATCCTTTACTAAGTTATCATTATGATCTAATAACCTAGCAAATTTCTGATCTATACTTTCTCTAAATGTATTACAGTCAGAACAAGCATGATTGTTAAACAGTTGGTTAGTGGTACTTACCTGAGAAGGTTCAGAAGAATTAGCCATTAACGCAGCATCAGATGTCTCTGGTTCTGGTGATTCTGTCTCTGTTGTAGATGTCCCTTCTTCAGGCTTGTAGCTGACCTCAGTTGTAGTTGTCTCTTCACTATTTGACATCGCTATCTCAACTGAAATATGTCCTTCACTCGCGGAATCATCATCCAAGTCTTCTACGCTTGCAATATTGGATTCCCCTGGAGAGACAAACCGAAAGCTCCAGTCCTGTCCTTCATCATCATGAGCAGTCAAGGCTTTTGGATCCTTGCTTGATGAAGTAGAACTGCTAGCTTGCTTGTCTTGACGAGTGAAGGACGAGAATGGATTCCCGTTCCCAGTCTTCTTTGGCTTCACACATTCTCTTTTGAAGTGCCCCTTTTCTCCACAGTTAAAGCAGGTCACTTTACTCTTGTCAAAGCCAAATGTAGTGTCCTTAGTAGCAACCAAGTTCTGTCCGGTCTTTTTCACAAACTTCTTCGCCCTCCGGGCAGCACTTGCTAAGGCCCACATAATGTCCATCCTTTCCAGCTCATTCTCGTCTACCTGCTCGTAGTCCTCATCTGCCAGATGGCAGTTTCCAATTTTCCCAGCAACAAGTCCATCATAGGAATGAACCACTGCTGCCAGGAGATCCATGTGCTCTCGAGCTACTTCCACGGTCACGTTACCAAGATTCTCGGTCTTCAGTCTAGTAGCATTTGCTTCAGATCCAATGTAATGGGTACTAGAAGACCCTGACGTTTCTGATCCTGAAGGAGAAGCTTGTGAAGGACCAGATGAGCTAGACACAAATGCAGTCTGAAGAGGTGCTCCAGACGTCTTCACTTGAGGAGTGGCATTGTACAAAGCTGGATTCTGAGTGTAGGAAGACTTCTGAGCTAGGTACTTCATCCTAAGTGTTTCTTCTCGCAGCTTTAGAATGAAGTCATTGATATCCAACTTTGCCAACATTTCATTCTGTCTCAGATTTGACACAAATGAAGCCCATTTTTCTGGCAATCCGTCTGCAAAATTTGACATTTTTTCTTCCATGGTAGTAGCAACACCATGTGTATGCAGTTCGCTCATCAAATGGTAGAATCTGTCAATGACATCGTCTAAACTCTCATTTCCCATCGATGAGAAGTTGTCAAATTCTTTCTTTAACTCCTTAGCTTTAATTGCCTTCAGCGAAGCATTCCCGTCATATCTCTTCTCCAGCTCATCCCACAATTTCTTGGCTTGCTTATTCTCCGAGTACTGGTGGAAAATATCCTTAGGAATAGACTGTGTTATCAATGCATAAACTCTCTTTTCTGCATTATACTTAACTTTTTGAGCATCAGTCATTCCTCCTAAAGTAAGCTTAACCCCATCAGCTCCCACCGGCATACTGTAACCTGTCTCAATCGCTTCCCACAAATTTGGATCCACTCCATTGAGGTAGATCTCAAAACGTTGTTTCCAGTGGGGAAACTCATCTAACGTTAAGAGCTTTGGGGGTTTATTATGATTCCCCACCTCACTCTCAAGTAATAGTAAGTTCTGGATCCTTGAGTCCTTCCCGGCTGTGAACGCTGACATCTGATCTTCCATCTCTATTAACTTTAAGTTTCTTAAACAAACTGTCAACTGGTGCGACTGAAGTGATGCGAATGGGCTATCCGTGCGAATGAACTATGCGACTGGTTCAATCGTGCGGCTGAACTGAGCGATTGGTTCAGTCATGCGAATGAAACTGATGCGTATGAGCAATGCGAACGGATGGTTCAGTCGTACGAATGAAGATGCGACTCAGTCCAATCGTGCGTCTGGAGTATGCGAATGAAGTCCAGTCGTGCGATTGGTCCAATCGTGCGACTGAAGCTGCTGTTTTGCGAAAATTTCTAGGTTAAACGTGTTTTGGCCGTAAAAATTCGAATTTTCGCCAACCCTAATCACCTAATGCCGTAGAAACCGAAACTTGATGAGCAGGGGACGTCCAAGACAACTTTTGACACAAAAAGATTGCGTTTTTAGTGTGAAAACACAAACTTTGTATCAAAATTGATTGAATCACATGTAATCAAGAGCCAAGGCTCTGATACCACTTGTTAGGACCTGGTATTTGAACGAAATACCAACTGATTAACGTGTTAACCAAACCAAATAGTGCGGAATCCTATTTGATTGGCGATCCAATCAGTGAGAACGCACGTAGAATCAATAAAGTATTGAATCAAACGTTAAGAATCGATTAGGAATCGATCTACAGCGTTCTATGAACTTGGAGTATGAACTTGGAGGCTTCTGGACGGCTAGGGTACGTCTGAAATCGAAATAGAATGAATGCTTACATTTTTCCATGAATTGGGTGGTATTTATAGGTTAGTGTTGTTCATTCGGGCGACTGAACCATTAGTATGGTTCAGTCGTGCGATTGAACCATGCGGTTGATCCATCCGCACGACTGAGTGTTCAGTCATGCGACTGAGTCAATCTCATGTTACAATCATACGACTGATCCAGTCTCCTGGTTCAGTCGTGCGACTGAGTCATTCGCATGAAGTTATTCATGCGTATGGTCCATTTGTATGGGCCATTCGCATGAGAACTTCATTTTGTTAAGTTTGAATGTATTAATTAATATAACATTATGTGTATCAATTCAAACAATCACAAACCTATTTAATCAATTCAACATCAACTCATTAATGACATATTAAACATTATAAATCACAAACAACCAATATCATTTCATTAACATTCCAAACATTACATCAGTGTAAGAACAAACAAGACCTATTACATTAATATCATGATCTAGGTACATACATGTATCAACACTTCCCTCAAAGATGCCAATAATCCCAGATGATATGTGTCTAGAGAATCTGTCAAGCCCAGACTTCCCGTTGGTGATGCACTTTAGGTACGTGTGACATAGGAATCTGTACGACTTGCATAATCTTCCTTTCTTTATCTCTCCTTTTTCAAAATCACCATCATATCCCATCAAATAGAATACTTTCTCTACGTATTCATTCTCGAACACATCAGGGTGACCAACCTCTTTTTCTCCCAACTCTAGAACCCTCCTGATGGTCTGTTCATCCATTCTTAGTCTTTGATTCTTCACTTCTGCCACGGTAACTTTCAATTCTCCATCTTCTTCTATTCGTGCGGAGTTCCAGAAATCAACTATATGTGATTGATGAATCACAGGCTCTGCTGTTAGAGCATAGAATACCCTGGATCATCTCAGATATCTGATGATGTCCCAACACCCTTCTGATACAGGGTCATCAGCATTGAGAAACGCACACACATTATGCTCTCTCGCAAATCGATTAGCTATCTGTTCATGAGAGTTAAGAAGAATAGATTAAAATCAATATTATAGACATAAGAATACGAACAGTTTTAATGATAATCAAGAATGAAACAGTTCATTATTGATGATTATGACATGTTTGACCTTCAAGACAATGATCTGAGATCAAGATTATGTGTTTGTTTGATGTTTTGATTCAGTAGTTTTGAATGTTTGTGAAAGGGGGAAAAAGTTTGTTGAGTGGGTTTATCTAGGTGTGAAAAAGTGAATAATGAACATTTATGTCAAAAACATCATTTATACTCACTCAAACACATTAATTTCCTTTATTTAATGAAGTGGATCCCACTTTTCTTATTACTCTTCCGTGGAATTTATTTGTTCCGCAGATTTCAGTTCATCCCTTGGACATCTGCGGATGCCTAACTTAAAAACTGAAATTTAAAACTGAGTTAAAGTATAACTTGATTTTCCATAGGTTACCAATCTATGGAAATGAATTATACTAGTTAAATATTAACACATCCGCAGGTTACCAATCTATGGATAATCATATTTTATTCCCCCTTAAGTTTTGCACTGTAGATTCTGTTGATGCTAAGAATGCATTGTAGCTTCTGGTGATGCTTGAAATGCAAAGATTGAAACTTATTTTATTGTATGGTCCTAATCAACTGATAGAACCATTTATTTCTATTGGACCTTATTGACTTTGTTTTCATGACAATTTATGCACAAGAAGATTTATAAATTTAAAAACTTCATGTATCCAAAAGCCAAGTTAGTGCTCTGGTTCCAATTTCTTCATATTGACAATTCATTTGACAATTTTTGTTGTTAACTTGTTTTCATGAATCTACTCCCCCTAAGTTTTTGATCAATGATGATTGTAGGCATTTATCATAAATTTATAAGAAGAATTTCATGAAAGACACATGTCTATCCAAATATATCAAAAGAAAACATTAAATTAAATTAAACAAAATTGAATTAATTACTATATACAAGCATATATACACATAGAATGGGATCATACTATATCACTAAGCATCTTCCTGATTAATTTGTTTGATGAAATGATACCTGATTTTAGTTCTGATTGCAAGTATGTTTGTCCACTTAAATTCAAACAAGAGTATTTTATCAACTAGGCACGTTGTTTATCATGTTTTCATGTTTATTAGCGAGTAGCTGTTATGGGCTCCACATTCAAATCGCCTAGAGATTGTCCCTCCTTTGTGTGTCAAATCATCACTTTTTCACACTTAGAAACTATGTACTTTAAGTTATAAGTTCTATCTTGAGTTGTATTTGACATCTCATTAATGCAAGATGCAATAGCTCTGAATTTAATATAGAGTTGATCACAGAGGATTCTTTTTAGAGCTTAGATATGATCATCATCAGGTCACGAGGTCTCTACTTCCGTAAAACAGAGGTGCTTTTAACCCAGGTCTTTGAATACACAAAACAGAGGGATAATCAGTGTCACACCCCGGGCCCAGGTAGGGTGGGACGTCAAAGACTAGCAACACATATGGCAGCGGAAACAAACCATCATAAGAGCACAAAAGGAGAGAACATCACATGGCTTTAAAGTTTAAAGAAACCCAGGCTAGAAATAGGTCTAACCCGCAAATGTATCGTACATCAAACATTAAGACAAAATGTATTCATCAACAACAAATGTAAATTATTCAAAATGTTTTAAAATCAAACAAGCCAATGCCATGGTCACGGTGCTAGGTCTAGGTCTTCAACAACCGCTAGAGTCCCTTCATGGATTACCTGAAACATGCTCAAAAAGAAATTATGTCAACTAAAAAGTTGGTAAATTCAAGTGCTTAAAGTTTAAAAACAAAAGGATTCAATAGAATCCACATTTGATTTAAAAGAATCGTAGATTCACTGTTGTGGGGGATCACAATCAACCCTGCACTCAGTCTCAGCTAGCCTTTTCAAAAGTTTTGTTATACCGGTTAATCCCGAAGGAAGAACTGAGCCTCAAAACAGTGGACATACCTGCCGGATGGTTCACCTAGTATCTTATAAAAACTTGTCACATGCCACAAACGACCCCACAGGATCTCAGTGTGGTACCCTTCTCGTTCATCACGGAAGGCACTGCGTGTGGGGAATTCCCCAAGTAGATCTAACCATATAAAACAAGCGGTTCACACAAGAATTAATGATCATGATACAAATAAAAGCATGTTCTAACATTAACCCCAACATTCAAGTATCATACAATAACTCATAAAAGGTTTCAATTCAAGCATAACATGTTTCATCCCAAAAACAATAGTAAAAAGGGGACACTAGTACTCACCTTAAGATTCAAGCAAAGGATTCTTCGTGTACCGGAAAAGAGTATCAAGTCTAGCACCCTACCATCAAGATTTAAGTGTTAATCCACTAATTCTAAGGTTATGGAAGGTGAACTAGGTGTGTCATGAGGTTTAATGTTTTACTAGCTTTTGATTTGCTAAGTCTTATATAAAAAGTTTCGTTTTATAGAAAGTTAGGGTTTCTTAGGAAAGAATATTACCATGTTGAATCATCTATACAAGTTAGTTTTAGTTTTCTAAATGATTATTTAGTCCAAGGGGTCGGTTTATAGAGGTTTGGCAAAATTTACAGTTTAGTCCTCCAAGTTTTCAAAATTTACAATTTCTACCCTAAAGTTTGATTTCGTGCATTTAAAGACTTTTATGGCCAAATATTAGGTTCTTGAATTTAAGTAACTTATTTTAGGTAAATTTTATAAGTTTATAATCTGTTAAAAATCTATTTCAAGCCTCTTTTAGTTGAAAGCCTCGTTTTTATGTTTAACCCGTTAAAACGTGTTTTTACGCGTAAATGACTGTTTAAAAGCTTGTTTGACCAATTCTTCAGTACCTTTAAATCTTATAGCACTTATCTTACTGAAATAACATGGTTTCCATGGATTTTGATTTTATACCATTATTTCTAGGATTTTTCCTCAAAACGTCACCCGGTTAATACTTGTTTTTAGTTAAGAGTTCCTTTTAACTTGTCTTTTGACCATTTAATCAACAAATCCGGTCCAAAAGCTTTATTAACTCTTTTAAAGCCTGAAATTCTTTTCAATATGGTTAAAACCCAAGTTTTCTTATTTTTAAGTTGTTTCACCACCTTTCGGGTCCCCAAATCTGTCCAAAATGCTTACAAGTCTATAACTTTATTATTTTCAGCCATCAACATCTCGTCATACACCCAATATCATCCAAAAATTACTGAAATACTAATCCTAACTGACGGTTTCAACATACAACTCAAGAACAAGATGGAAACATAGTGCTTACACCATTTTCAGCCATTACACATGTGTAAAACGTTATAACTCGTGATTAAACATTACCAAAACCTTTTGTAACTTTAAAATCAGGTTATTAGGAGGTTAGAAAACTGGTTTTGAGCAGGTTACAAACTTAGCTTCGGAAGATTACGAGATGTGCAAGCTAGATGGTGCAATAACACCCAAAAGAGGGTTTTCTAGGTGTAAATCGGGTTACACCCATAGAATGACTTATATAACGAGTGAGATACCTTCAAGAACGTTAAAAGCCTCTCAAGAAAAAGGTTGTAGCAGAAAGTTTCTGTTGGATACAAGAATGGTAAGATTTTTGAGTGAAAAATGAAGAAAACACAAGATATGTCCAAATCGGGTGAGATGAAGCTTACACTTGATGTAGTTCAAGGTTTGGAGAGTGTAGAGGGTCACAATGACCTGGAAATCTTTTAGAAAGGGATGGAGATGTCGAACTTGATGAATCCGTGCACCAAAAAGCACACAAAACTTCACCTTCTTGCGGTTTTTTTGAGCTTGGCCGATGGTAGAATGGTGTTGTTCTTTGAAAATATGGTTGGAATCATGCTAGAACCGTGAGTGTGTGTGTGTGTTTTCTGGAGGAAGAAATCGAGAGAGAGATGAGGGAGAGGGATGAGAGTGTAGTGTGTGTGTAGAGTGGAGGAGGTTGCATGTAAAGATAGTGGGGAAGAGGAGGGTGTGTGGTGAATGGTGGAGAGGGGTGGTGTCAAAGGGGGCAGCCGATTTTTGCTTGTAGTGAAGTATTTTGATTTAAAATTTAAATGGTAACTAATATTATGTGTAGTATTAATTTGTAGTGTAGTATTTTAGGTGGTATAATTAGTTAGTTGCTAAGTATTTTGCATGGGCATGCATGCATTAATCCGAAAATTTTGAGTTCATGCACACCTTAATTGTTTCAAATTACAATTAAATGTTTGCATGGGTGACTAATTGACTTCCCTGGAACACTAAGTTTCCCTAAGATAAAGCTTGAACTAGCTAAATCATCACAAAAGCACATGAAATAACAAAAATGGTAACAACAATAAAAAATAATAATAATGCTAATTGTAATATTGGCAATGATATTAACATTAATATTAATTGAATGGGTAATGATACAGGTTGATAAGGGTTAGAATATGACCTAGAGGTCGGTTGTCACATTCTCCCACCGTTTAGGAAATTTCGTCCCGAAATTTTAGCTTCGATTAGATTCAGAACGGGTGGGTTTGAAGAGGTGTGGATAACTCTTTCTCATCTCATCTTCTCGCTCCCAGGTGAATTTAGGTCCTCGCCTAGAATTCCATCTTATCTTGACCTTGGGTATGCGACTTCATCTGAGTTTCATGACCAGCCGGTCAATGATCTCTATAGGCTCTTCCACGAATTTCAACTTGTCGGTTATCCTAGCTTCCTTCAATGGTATCTCCATGGTCTTGTCTACCAGGCACTTCTTTAGGTTTGACACATGGAAGGTCTAACGTATATTGGGCTTAGCTTTCCTCTCTTTCCAAACCTCACAGTACCCTTCCATGGTGCTACTTTTAGCATTACCTTATCACCCACTTGAAATTCCAAAGGTTTTCGTCTTCTATCAGCGTATTTCTTCTGACGGTCCCTAGCTGCTCTTAAACGCTCCTTGATTTTAAATATCTTGTCGGTGGTCTCCATCACGATGTCGGGTCCCATTACTTGGCTGTCACCGATCTCATTCTAGCTCAATGGTGATCGGCATTTCCTACCATATAGGGCCTCATACAGAGCTGCCTTAATACTTGCGTGGTAACTATTATTATAGGAGTACTCTACCAAAGGAAGATGATTGTCCCAGTTCCCACCAAAGTCAATCACACAAGCTCTTAACATATCTTGCAAGGTTTGAATAGTTCACTCACTCTGACCATTAGGTTGTGGGTGGTATGCAGTGCTTAGATCTAAATGGGTTCCCAAGGCTTACTGGAGTGATCTCCAGAAACGAGAAGTGAAGCGGCTATCACGGTCGGAGATGATCGACAGGGGCACACCATGCCTGGTCACTATTTCATCGATGTATAGTTGGGCCAGCTTCGTCAGGTCATAGTCTTCTCGAATCGGCAAGAAGTGAGCTGATTTACTTAGCCTATCCACTATTACCCTAATAACATCATGACCTCTAAAAGTTCTCGGTAACTTTGTGACAAAATCCATTGTGACGTTATCCTACTTCCACTCTGGAATTTCGGGTTCCTACAACGTCCCTGACGGCTTTTGATTTTCCGCCTTCACCATGGCACACGTCAGACACTTGCCAACATAAACGGCGATGGATTTCTTGATCCCATGGCACCAGAAAAGGGCTTTTAGATCATGGTACATCTTGTCACTTTTGGGGTGAACCGAGTACCTAGATTTGTGGGCTTCGTCAAGGATTACTTCTCTAATTCCCCCGTGTTTTGGTACCCTTGTTCTCACCTCATATTTGTATATACCATCGCTGCTCAGCTCTAATCGCTTCTCCATTACTGTCAACAATTCCCATGCTAACTTATTTTACTTTAGCGCTTCGCCTTGTGCTTCCTTTAGTCTCACGATAAGGTCGGTGTACACACTCATCCTTAAGGCACGGATGCGAAGAGGTTTTTCTCTTTTATTCCGGCTCAAAGCATCTGCCACTACATTGGCCTAGCCAGGATGGTAGCGAATTTCGCATTCGTAATCATTCAATAACTCAACCCATCTTCTCTGGCGCATGTTTAGCATCTTCTGATCCAGAATGTGTTGCAAACTTTTATGGTCAGTGTAAATAATGCACTTTGTGCAACAGAGATAATGCCTCCACATTTTGAGTGCAAACCACGGCACTCAATTCTAGATCATGCGTTATGTAGTTCTTCTCATGATTGTTTAGTAGTCTTGATGCATACGCAATTACTTTGTTGCGCTGCATTACCACGCATCCTAGTCCTTGACGCGAGGCGTCACTATAGACCACGAAATCCTCAATTCCTTCTGGGAGGGCGAGGATAGGTGTACTACACAGTTTCTCTTTGAGCATTTCGAACGCTTCATTCTGTTCTCGTTCCCACACAAAGGTTGTATTCTTCTTAGTCAGAGCAGTCAATGGTTGCACAATGCGCGAGAAGTCCTTGATAAACCTTCTGTAGTATCCGGCCAATCCAAGGAATTGCCTTATCTCGGTAGGAGTTTCAGGAGTTTTCCAGTCCTTAATATCCTCAATCTTAGAAGGGTCAACTTGAATCCTATTCTCATTTACCATATGCCCTAGAAATTGGATCTCTCGCATCCAAAATTCACATTTGGAGAACTTGGCATATAATTGCTCATTCTTGAGCGACTCAAGAATCAGCCTAAGGTGCTTCTCATGCTCTTCCTTACTACGGGAGTAGATCAGGATGTCGTCGATAAACACGATCACAAATTTGTCAAGATATGGGCCACATACACGGTTCATGAGATCCATAAACACCGCTGGTGTGTTAGTCAGTCCAAAGGGCATGACCAGATACTCATAATTTCCATATCTCATCCTAAAGGCCGTTTTGGGTATATCTTCTTCTCTTATCTTCAGCTGATGATATCCCAGTCTAAAATAAATTTTGGAAAAATAACTTGATCCTTGCAGTTGATCGAATAGGTCGTCGATTCTCGAGAGACGGTAGCGGTTCTTTATAGTCAGCTTGTTCAGATCCCGGTAATCAATGCACATACGTAGGGTTCCATCCTTCTTCTTCACAAATAATACCGGCGCACCCCATGGAGAAACACTCGGCCGAATAAATCCCTTGTCGAGTAGTTCTTGGATTTGTAACATTAGTTCCTTCATCTCGAAAAGGGCGAGTCGGTACGGTGCCTTGGCTACTGGTGCAGCACCAGGCAAGTAGATCTATTTGGAACTCAACCTACCGGTTCGGAGGGAGTCCCGGTAGGTCTTCGGGGAATACTTTCGGGTATTCAAAAACCACTGGAATATCCTCAATCTTCTTCTC
Organism: Flaveria ramosissima; assembly: GCA_025215565.1. Lineage (NCBI taxonomy): Eukaryota > Viridiplantae > Streptophyta > Magnoliopsida > Asterales > Asteraceae > Flaveria > Flaveria ramosissima. The sequence goes on from CM046037.1 coordinate 79,884,577, forward strand.
CCCTTTAGCTTTCATTACATAGACTATGAATGCTATGCATCCCTTCTTAAGACTCTTGGTAGCTTTCAGATGAGATATTATAGGACATAGCGTGTCACTTCCTTCGCCACGAACCACTAGCACTTTCCCGTTGCTTAACGGTAATCTAAGTAGGCGTTCATCACACACGATCTCGACTCTATGCTTAGCCAGCCAATCCATGCCAACAACCACATCAAATCCTCCTAGCTTAATAGGCATCAGGTTTATCTTAAATGTGCTACCTTCTAGATTCATTAAACAATCCTTGATGACTTCATTAGTTTCTATAAAGTTACCGCCAGCTAATTCTATGGTAAACGTATCAGTCAGGATACATGCACTCAAGTCAATCAAAGGCCTAGAAGTACTAGAGACAAAACTAGCAATTGCTCCAGTATCAAATAGAACGGTAACAGGATGGTTGTTTATAAGGAACGTACATCAGGTTCTTTGCGAGCATCGGCTGGTTCCATCACGAATGCTCGTCCCTTAGGCTTGTTGGGTCTGGCTTCCTTATCTCTTCCCAGCTTAGAACACTTGTTCCTCATGTGCCCTGGGTCTCCACATTCATAGTGTCACACCCCAACCTTGACGGCGGAAACGTCGAGGAGTGAGAGTTAAGATCGTTCACAGCCACATAATGCTATTAGTAAGCCCAAATATATTATTCATAAGTTTCAATTGCAACGTTACAAGCATAAGTCTCAAACAAAGATAACATTATGTAAAAAAAATTAAATGTGACAAGTTCATCCATTTATTTCTCTAGGTCCAATCCTAGATGTGATAAGCTTCAAAGTAGTAATTATACTTGAGTATTTCCTGAAACATGTTAAAAATAACAGGTCAACAATAATGTTGGTGAGATTTCCATAGTTTTCGATACATAAGTATATAAAAGATGGCAATTCATGTTGTAAGTTAGAGAACAAAGTAACTAGGGATGTAAGACAGAATGCACAATCAAACCTTGACAAAGTTTTACAAGTCTCAAACGTTTACAAGCATATATGATTAGCTAAGTGTACTTGGATCAACCAAGCAGGCTTGTCAGGCCCATAGATCTATGACGTCGCCAGGCTAGCAATAGTTAATGATTGTACATATATTCGACATTATATGGTAGCTACAAAGTTCAACTAACCACAACACACAAGTAAATTGCCATAAGTTTACAAGAATCAAACGTTTACAAGTGCAATGTTTATAAAGTAACATGTTTCACCCCAAAGTGTGAAAACATGAAAAAGGGGTATAGAAATACTCACTTGGTAAATAAATATATAATTGACGATTAATAAGAAAATAATATGTGACGTTCCAACGTAGTTCTTCACAAGGTACCTAAGTATACATATTTACAAGGTTTAAGTTTTATAACTAATCTTAACGAATTAACTAGAATTAGGGTTTTGGATGAAACGTGGTAATTAGAGATTTTTATTAATTACATTAAGTGATAAAAGAAAAGAAATTTACAAGTTAAACATTTTAGTATAAAAAGATGTAAGGCAAACATTTGTAATAAACTTAGTTACAAGGTTCGGTAGCCTTTATAACATTTGAAATAATCCTCATTTTACACAATAATATATGCTTATAATTTAAAAAGATAAAGATTTTATGAATTACAACAATATTTAAAGTCTATTTTATAGGAAAAATAATTTAAATATATCATTTTGAATAAATAAATGATTTGGTAAGTTTAAACAATATGTTAAATCTATCTAAATATATATATTATTTGAATTCCATAAGATTAAACCAAGAATAATCTTTATATTTTTTTAAAGAATTATTCTATTAAAAATTAGTTAATTATTTACATTTTTTTAAAAAATAAATAAACGAATAAATAAATAAATAATTAATTAAATAATTTCAGAAATTTATTCGGTTGTCACAAAATTATTTAGAGTTTATAAACACATTTTTTATATTTTTTAAGAATTTTTCCAAAATAAGTTTTTAGGCTAAAAGCCTTAAAAAAAATACATGAGGGTCCCCGGGTTCGAACCCGGGACCTCATGTTTAAAGCACCTACACCTTAACCATTGAAGCAAAGGCCTCAGTCGCGAGATAACTTGGTTTCGAAAACTTTAAAACTATTTGATAGCAAACATCCCCAAATCATATGAACCCTAGGTTCAATTGATCCCAAATTAAACCATAAAACGAAGTTTTTAATCGAATTAACCATGGGGCTTTCACTCCCCATGCTTAAACGATCGTATACATGTGTTTAATTACCCGGTTGGTGGTAGATTCGAGGATGAAAAAGTAGAAGAACAGTCCGCGACTAAATTCGATTCGAATGATGCCCAATTGACGTTGAAAACCAAATTAACTTCGTGTGTAGTTTCAGTAGGTTGTGACCCTCGAAAGCCCTCAACCAATTAATCTAGAAAGGTTGAAGAAGATGTAGTTTGGTTGACTTGCAGACACGATGAGTGTGATGTTCGATTTGACGTGTTTAGACGTGTTTCAGATAGATTTTCGTTTGGTAGGAGTGTAGTGTTGATTAAACCATCAATTAAGTATCGTTTAATTGAATTATTAATGTGCTTTAATGTTCGAACGGGTCATTCGATTAATGGTATCGGTTAAACAATGATTCGAGTGGTAACCGACGGTTAAAACACAATTAAATCATACATTCAAGTTCGAAACTTGCATACGAAACGTTTTGGATCGGTTTTGGGCTTCGAAATTGATTATTTTGACGATTTTAGGGTCGTCGGACTCCGGCCGGAGGGTCGCCGGAGTTGCGGCCGGAAAATCGTGATTAAAAGTTGGGGGAGGGGTTGGGTTTGTAAATTAAAAATTTACACTTTGGCCCATAGAACTATGAGTTGTTATTATTTTATGTAAATAGTTTACTTTAAAGTTTATAAAATGACAAAACAACCCCTGAACTTTATTAACTTTAAGTTTTAACATTTTTCAAAGATTAATAATTTTATAAGTTAATATTATTATTAGTGTTATGACTATTATTTTAGTTAGTAACATTATTATTATTATTATTATTATTATTATTATTATTATTATTATTATTATTATTATTATTATTATTATTATTATTATTATTATTATTATTATTATTCATTGTTTTAAATTTAATGGAACTATCAACTTTCAAATTAAAGATTTAAGGACAAATTAAACAATAAGTATAAGCACCCCATAAGTTTCGAATTTGACAACAATAACCCTTACAAAAATTAACAATGTTAACTTATAATTAACCCGAAAATACATGATGTTACATAGTCCCCAACTTAAAAGAATTTCGTCCCGAAATTAAGAATGACAAACGAACAGGAGACTTATGATGAAAGATAAGTGTACTAACGGACTGTGGTTGGCGTTTGATTACGGGTGAGATGCTTCACTTTGCGAATTATGGAATTTTACACAATGCATCCAAATTTGAACTCTTCCAGTGGAATGCGAATGTTATCATTGACAAACTAACTCTTTGAGATTTGACACATGAAACGTTGGAAAACGATGATGAGTTCCTGAGGTATATTAGACTTATAAGTCACACTTCTCCCATCATCTGGAATGAAATTGTGTAATAAAGTGACGTCTTGAAACCAATAAGAAAAAAATAATAATATCCCGTAATTGTATGAAAGTTTGACCGTCAGAATTTAAGAATCCCAAGTGCCACTATATAATGACACAAGCATAAGGCATATCTTATGAATACGTATCGCTCCTCCGGTTAAACCGTCCGGTTAAGAATGATACGATATGCCGAGATTTTGAGCTGGGTTCCCAAAGATGATTAGAGGCATTGCTAATAACAGAAAGTGAATCGATCATCAGAATTAACGATCGATGTTTAACGACACACCACGATAACCGACTATTTGAGGTAAGTACGAGTCAATTTCTCAACTCGTTATCTTACATGGGTCAATATGAATTGCGCGAAACTAGCCAATCGATCAATAATGCACCAAATTACATCAAGAAATACAAGGCAATTTGAAGATATACCAAGCTACGTCAACATTTCCTTTATGCCAAAACATGAATACCAATCACGGAAATTTATGATCCTTTTTTAACCACATCGGAATGAATGTAATAACAAGTCTTGTGAGTCGCAATCAAGATAGAGATTTAGAGTTTTTCAAGATTAGGAGTTCAAGGTTGTCCAAAATAATGGGAATTGCATTTTCAATTATGGGTAAAGAGTTAAACAAAGACGTCGTTCATGATCGGATTGGAATTTTAATAATTCAGAATGTCGACGATAAAGGCAATCACAAATAGCTTTCCAAGTACGACTTGCACACGCGGTTCATCAAACCCATGAACACAACCGTACATTGCTATAAACAGAAAGGCATGGCATTTATTTATAATAACTTTATCTTGTACAAAAGATTGTTTTATGAGTGTTATCATCGTGCAATTAGGTTTTGATGATAACTCAGAATGAAGGTCAATAAAAAGGTTCCATAAGCTAGATCAAACGTCAAATTGAAACATAAAAGCGTGAGAGAGGAAATCGATTTAAAATTTAAATGTTCCAGGCTTGGAACTAGGGTTACCCTAAAGTAACAACGACCCCTTTTGTGTTCAAGATTCATGCTTTAGCTTGACTGGCTGGAACACTATCGTCGATAAATCAGATAACGGTGTTCACCCTTCAATTTATTACATGTTTCTTGTCAATTGAAGTCTTAAAACCCTGGTAAGTTTGAGATCAAGGAATGGGAATACTCACGAAGATGTGGTTATCACTCCTAGCTTGGTGGTGTATTTCCCAACGTATGACTCTTAACTACCAAACGAGAGTTTGATCCTAACTCATTGTTGAGGATCCACAAGAATAAAATGAAGTAACTTACCATTAAGGTAAGGATAATCACTCCTATCTTAACAATGAAGTTTTATAGAAACAAAATATAGTAAAATGAAAAGTTTCATCAAAGAACGGAGTTCACTCCTACTTTGATGGGGTCATTTCATTTGAGGAAAATACCATCCATAAAATTTTAAACGGGTGATATTATCATCAAGATATGGATTTCACTCCTATCTTGATGATTGAATTTCATAATAACAAGAAAACAATCGAGAACTGACCTTTGTCACCAAAGTACGGGATTCAATCCTATTTTGGTGGGGTCATTTCGTTCGTGAAATACGAGTTCCAAAGGAAAATGATTGAAATCTATCCTCAAAACAAGGAAATCACCCCGATTCCGAGGATGGATTTCATAAAACACACAATACAAAAATTGAAAACCATCATCAAGATACGAAATTTTACTCCTATTTTAAGGAGATAATTCCATTTGTAAAATACAAATTCATAAAAACAAAAAAGAAGGAAATAGTCATCAAGGTATGAGGTTCATTTTTTGTCTTGACGATGAAATTTCATAAGAACAGTAATAGCGAATGGAAAGTCATCACCAAAGTAAGGGAGTCACCCTTGTTTTGATGATATAGAATCATTTAGGGGATACGAGTGTCCTTAGGCATAGGTTGACTTGCGGACTCTTGCATTGCCTACGATGCAAAATGGTTTGAAGTTTTTATAAAGCTCGACTTAGCAAACGAAGAGAATATTGGCTAGAAATTCAGAAACTTCAAATTACATCAATGTAATATTAACAGGAAAAGAAAATCATGCTAGCTAGGATTTAAGGTTAAAGTTCGGGATAACAGAGTTAATTGTGTTAGGTTCTCAAATCTTGAATGGTTTAAGTCAGGAAAACAAGATCAATGACGGAAATTATTCAACATAATAATGAGATGTACACATTCGGTTCAAAATAAAAGGGAAATGTGTTGACTTCTCAAAGTGTTACGTCAACCACAACTTTACGGTAGACACGCGTACCTATAAGCGATCACCCATCTCATGAGTTCCAGTTCAGATAAACGGATCCAACGGTCGAATCAAATTTATGTGTATACCTTGCCTAGACAAGGTATCCCGAGATGCATGTATTCCACCTTTCGGCATTGCATGATTTCAGTTATGGGACACACTTTAAGGACATTTGAAAACCCTAAGTAACAATTTTAAGTTTTTAAAAAATATTCGGTTTAGACGACCAATATCTTTGGATATATTAAGATCCATGTACACGTTGGTCAAGGTATGAAGATAGTTACATAAGGCGCACAACGTATAACGTTGTTTAAACGTAGGAATTGAGGAGTGTAACGAGTTCAATATTAACGAGAACATTCTGTAAGATAGGACTGAGATGATATTAGAGTTTCGATGATAAACCAGTCCAAGGAATCAAGGATTTTTGATATTTTAAATATAAACCGGATGGTTCCATTTGGTAACGTATTACCATTTGAAAACGTTGACACGTCAAGGTAAATTGACCCATTTGCCTTAGAAACTTGTGTATGTTGACCATAGTTTATCACTTGTAAGGCCCCATTCCCGGGACGCTTACAGTTGGTCATTCATCGCACATAAAACATACATTTACATTTGTACTTCATAAACATCGCAGCGGAACATTAAAATAAGCTTTCATTTCTATATAAATGCTTTTGCAAATTAATACAACATTTATTACAAAATAGTTTGTTCGCATTACAATGCAAAAACATTAGTCAAAAGAATGCCATCCCAAAAAGCCGAGTAGCCCTGCAGTGCCATCCTCAGCAAACATTACCTGCCAACTGGAAAACATATAAAAAGTCAGCGTTGCTGAGTGAGTTCTAGTTTTATTATAAAACATACTTTACTTTCATATAAAACCATTAGTTACTTTTGCATGATCACACATCATACGTACGCATAGATAATATCATTATAATCTTCTTCATTCATTCATTCGTTCCATATAACTTTACTTGCGCATCGGACATCATCCGTACCAATACCATATGCTACACCCCGATCAGTCTTAGCTACCGGGCCGAAGTCAATAAATGAACAGCTAAACGTATGCCACGGTACTAGGGGTAAGCGGTAGACGTTCTACATTAATGGTCAATCACAAAGAAGGACCCGTTATCCGATGCATGCAAGACGTTTCATTTCTTTCCACTTTACGTTACATAATACTTCATTTCATTCATCATAATACGTAAAGCCATAGGAAAGGTGATATACATCATACCAAGGATCATTACATGCATCAACATCACATCATACAGGGCAACATCATACATACATAACATGCATCATGCATAAACATGCAACATCATCATCTCTATGCCCTACATGCTTTCTAAGGCCACAACAATTATCTTACATGCTCTTACGGGAACCTTTACGTCAAAACTTACATCTGCACTTTCCCCCGAAAGTCAGAAGTCTAACTACACTTTCCTTCGGGTGCAACAGCTCTATTCGTGCGTATGGACACCCTTCAGTCGCATGGCCTTCATGCGACTGAACATCATGCGATTTGACTCAAGCGGATGAACACTTATGCGAATGGACATCCAGTCGTGCGTATGGACCTCATGCGAATGGAACTAATGCGAATGAGCACCTATGCGACTGATCTAATGCGAATAAACTCATGCGACTAAGCACTTATGCGACTGAACCCTCAGTCGCATGACTCCCCATGCGACTGGACTCCCAGTCGTGCGAATGGAACCTTAGTCGTGCGAATGAATCCCAGTCGTGCGAATGACCCTCAATCGCCTCTCAATCGGCCGTATGGCCTTCATTCGGTCGCATAGCCCTAGCTGATGCAGAATGGAGTTCATCCCGAACCCAATCTGCCATTTTCGGCCTCCAAGCTCATCCAAACCCATTCCAAGCCTGAATTAACCATCCTAGACCCTAGTAATGCATACCACAACACCATACAAGCGCACACAAGCCCGGAAACATACTCTAAACGCATCACACACATCACACCCAAATGGGTCAAACACACACACATACAAAAACGGGTTTTGATGCTTTCCAGCCCCAAAATCAGTTGAAAACAATTAAAAGTGGGGTCCTAGAACTCACACAAACGAGCACAACGACAAGGGCTTCGATTTGGCTTGCTACACAACGAGTTTGGCCACCCGGATACCCTGAATCGACCCTTTTTCCTCTTTTATTCTTCTTTCTCTCTTCTCCTCTCTTTGAAGGCTGAAATTTGAGTATGTGGGGAGAGTTTGGCTGCCCTCTCCCTACTAATATCACCACCTTTCCAACTTTCCTTCGTTGGCGAGTTTGGTCCCTCGACTTTGGACTTAATTTCTTTTTCTTCCTTCGTTGGCTTCAAAATAATAAATATCCGGGTGTTACATCACTCATCCCAGAAATCCCCAAGTAAGCATAACTGGTCTCGCAATGAGATTTATACGATATGCTTGCCTTAGCTCGAAGGCCTTTTGCCAGGAAATCCAGAATACAGGTGTCTATGTGTCACACAAATTTCTTAGGTTCATGAAATCAAAACCTTGATGAGATTTTCATAGATTAGACATAGAGTCTAAAGATTCAAGACATAAACAATAAGTATACGATTCCACGTGTCGTCGAGAATAAGATTAAGAGATTTCATGTTCGGGGAGAGTCAAAGAGTCAAAGATAAGTTTAGGGAGACAAGTAACAATGTTTAGGTAACCCTATGCTAAGGCATCAAATTGCACATAAGAAGGCATAGCATTATGTAGCATGCAAACCATACATTTTACAAGATAGAAATATAATTCTATAAGGTTCATGCATACGCTATAGTCTAGGTCACCATTTCTAATAACCTAAATCCCTATAGTTATGGGCTCTGATACCAATCTGTCACACCCCAACCTTGACGGCGGAAATGTCGAGGAGTGAGAGTTAAGATCGTTCACAGCCACATAACGCTATTATTAAACCCAAATATATTATTCATAAGTTTCAATTGTAACGTTACAAGCATAAGTCTCAAACAAAGATAACATTATGTAAAAAAATTAAATGTGACAAGTTCATCCATTTATTTCTCTAGGTCCAATCCTAGATGTGATAAGCTTCAAAGTAGTAATCATACTTGAGTATTTCCTGAAACATGTTAAAAATAACAGGTCAACAATAATGTTGGTGAGATTTCTATAGTTTTCGATACATAAGTATATAAAAGATGGCAATTCATGTTGTAAGTTAGAGAACAAAGTAACTAGGGATGTAAGACAGAATGCACAATCAAACCTTGACAAAGTTTTACAAGTCTCAAACGTTTACAAGCATATACGATTAGTTAAGTGTACTTGGATCAACCAAGCAGGCTTGTCAGGCCCATAGATCTATGACGTCGCCAGGCTAGCAATAGTTAATGATTGTACATATATTCGACATTACATGGTAGCTACAAAGTTCAACTAACCACAACACACAAGTAAATTGCCATAAGTTTACAAGAATCAAACGTTTACAAGTGCAATGTTTATAAAGTAACATGTTTCACCCCAAAGTGTGAAAAATATGAAAAAGGGGTATAGAAATAATCACTTGGTAAATAAATATATAATTGACGATTAATAAGAAAATACTACGCGATGTTCCAACGTAGTTCTTCACAAGGTACCTAAGTATACATATTTACAAGGTTTAAGGTTTATAACTAATCTTAACGAATTAACTAGAATTAGGGTTTTGGATGAAACGTGGTAATTAGAGATTTTTATTAATTACATTAAGTGATAAAAGAAAAGAAATTTACAAGTTAAACATTTTAGTATAAAAAGATGTAAGGCAAACATTTGTTATAAACTTAGTTACAAGGTTCGGTAGCCTTTATAACATTTGAAATAATCCTCATTTTACACAATAATATATGCTTATAATTTAAAAAGATAAAGATTTTATGAATTACAACAATATTTAAAGTCTATTTTATAGGAAAAATAATTTAAATATATCATTTTGAATAAATAAATGATTTGGTAAGTTTAAACAATATGTTAAATCTATCTAAATATATATATTATTTGAATTCCATAAGATTAAACCAAGAATAACCTTTATATTTTTTAAAGAATTATTCTATTAAAAATTAGTTAATTATTTACATTTTTTACAAATAAATAAACGAATAAATAAATAAATAAATAATTAAATAATTTCAGAAATATATTCGGTGGTCACAAAATTATTTAGAGGTTATAAACACATTTTTTATATTTTTTAAGAATTTTTCCAAAATAAGTTTTTAGGCTAAAAGCCTTAAAAAAAATACATGAGGGTCCCCGGGTTTGAACCCGGGACCTCATGTTTAAAGCACCTACACCTTAACCATTGAAGCAAAGGCCTCAGCCGCGAGATAAGTTGGTTTCGAAAACTTTAAAACTATTTGATAGCAAACATCCCCAAATCATATGAACCCTAGGTTCGTTCAATTGATCCCAAATTAAACCATAAAACGAAGTTTTTAATCGAATTAACCATGGGGCTTTCACTCCCCACTACTGTTGTTTATTTTTTGGTTGGCTTAGCAGCAGCTTTTGGGATTTTAGGATGTTAGGAGGCTTGAGTAGCTCCAGGATTGGACTTTGCAGCCTTACATTCCTTTGAAAAGTGACCAAGATGGTTGTAGTTGTATCCCTTGGCCTTTGAAAGGATTTTGTTGAGCATGTTGACATGTGGGTGTCTCAGAAAATGTAATGTAAGGCCCAAAAGATGATGATGGCTGTTAAGGGTAGTTCAGGTACAACTAGGGCTGAGGAGTTCTTGATCCTTAAGCAACATGTAGAGCATTGCTGATGGAAAAATTTGAAGTTTTGCTCATCTGTTGGCATTTTTGAGTCTCCATTTCCATACGTTATCCACCAAGGATTCCATACACTTGAGTCATTGTGAGAGTGTTGAGATTCTTAGTTCTTTTCATAGAGACACAGTAAAAAGTATTTCATGAGGGAGTGCAATCATGAATTTCCTTGCAATGTGTATATTTTCAAGAATCACTCCCATAGCCTGAAGATAAGAGATTAAGTCAATATACTTGAAGTATTGCTGACTTAAGGTCTCACCAGCAATGTATGTGAAGTTCTCAAATTACTGCTTCAGTACGTCTTTCTTAAACTCTTTGGAGTTAGAGGAACCAAACTACATCGTCAAAGCGTCAAAGACATCTTTGGCGGTCTCACAATGTTGAAATCCTACCATTATGGAGTTTGTTATGGCAGTGAGCAACACCATCACGCCTTTACAGTCGATTTCCATCTTCTTGAAGTCTTCATCGAAGTAATCTTGAACACCCTTCTCAATCATGGCACCATTACCAGCTGTGGACTCCACCTATGGCTTGTAAGGACCGTAATTGATTGACCTCCATATTTTGTTGTCTTGATACTTGATGAAACCTTTGATACGTTTGCACCAGGCTCTTAAATTATTTGGGGTGATAATTGGAGCATTAGTCATAGTTCCCATCTCAGATTCAGAAGATTTCTTGTTAAGAGCCATTCTTGAGTGTAATGAGTGAATAAGTGAAGAAATAAGGTGATTTAGGATGGTTAGATCTCACAATCAAGAGCCTAAGAATCTCTTATACCAATTGCAGGATCGATGCTAGTCTCTCAACACAAGGTTTATCTCATAAACTCATTTAAAACACACTCGAGTGATGAAGCAGAATCTCAACTAAGTTAATAATAACATACTAAGTTCATGAACACATTAATGGTTTTCAAGATACTTGTATACATTACTTCTCAACTCAAAGTTTATAAGACTATTACAAGCATGACTGAATGAGTTACAACGAGAAACTAAATATACTACTATGTACAGCCGGTTATACATAGATTACCAGCTAGAACTTACTACTAAACAAATACTACATTGCTAGAAGTAACTTATCTAAGATAAAATACTATCCTAGATTAGGTAGTCATGACATGTCCATGACTTACGTTTTGTCACCAACCAAGGTTGGTAACTGTACTAACTGATAAATGGTGAACAATGGAATAAAGTATGGTCAACTACATAGGCGTGGAAAGCACCATGCAGTATATCAGAGTTGACAGCATGTGTCAGTTGAACCATAATTATGTCCACTGGTTCATAGTTGATTCTTCAGAAAGTTAAATGGCTTCGGAAGAATAAGTTCTTTTGAAGCCTTTTGTACTTCGGAAGAATCAACTTCTTCCGAGACTTCTGCAAGTCTTTATGACTTTTATTCTTCAGAAGTCTTTGACTTTAATCTTGTAAGTTTTTAACTTCGGAAGGAGAACTACTTAGCCTTGAAAGACTGAGTTCATCCTTTGGAAGTTCTTCATCTTTGAGCTTCAGAAGATCTTCAACTTAGCTTAGGAAGTGTAGCTTTGTCTTCGCAAGTCTTTATTCAGTTGTACCCAAAATATTCTAAGTGTTGTTTTGGTTGAACTAGCCTCATCTGATCAAACTCAATGCAAGAGGAGCTACTCTAGTTTGAATGCAGAAGGTTTGAAAACTATGTCCGCTTTTAAGAGAAAGACTACAATAGGAACGAAATGGTGATTAGGAATAAGAAGGATGATAGAAGGATAGTTATAAAGAACAAAGCTAGACTTGTGGTACAAGGGTACTACAGGACCGTTGAAGGGGATGCACTTACAACACAAGAACACAATAAGGAGAGTTGCTTAGAACACTTAACAAGATGGCAAACAACACAAGTAATTGGTTTTCAAGAATGATGTATATTGCTTCTCAAGTTCTATTACAAATATTAGAAAGCATAAAGGAAAGTTACTAGTACTTGAGATACATATACTACATCCTATATCCGGCCATACTTTTAAAGACAGCTGAATACAAATGACTAGACAGCTACAAAATCAAATGTAGAGTCAAAAGGCAGATTTCCCTTTTGACTAGTGACTATGACAGGCCATAGCTCACATCCTAATATATTACAAGAAGGATAAAAGTACATAAAGTAGAAAGCACATACTCAAGACCTTAATGTACAGTTATCAAAAGTATGGACATTTTCACCAACTCATGTAAGCTGGTGACTTTACAGAGTTGCATCGAAAAGGTGGTCCAGCTTTATGGTAAATTACATCAGATAAAGGAATATCTTCAAAAGTATTCGGAAGAAATCTGGCTTCACTCTTTGGCTTCGGAAGACTTTGTATTTGAAGCTTCGGAAGACTTCACTTTTGGCTTCGGAAGATATTGGTCTTGGCTTCGGAAGATTTTACACTTAGAATATTTCTATTGCATGGTGTAAAACTTCCGAAGCATTTCTACTTCTGTTCTTCAGTGCATGCATGTAGAGAGACTTTGGATGTTTTGGCTACATTAGACTTATAAGAATCCTTACAAACTCCCCCTAGGCTGATGCTACCAAAACATTTGAAGATCGTCAACTGTTGACAGTCCTCATAATGATGATGAGCATGCCCTTCTTCATCAGATGGTCAGGATCACTCAAACTCTCATAATATCTTCTCATCTCAAAAAGATCATGCAGAGGTAGGTTGAATAAGTCTTGCCATATTTAGACATTTTCAACACCTTGATCTCTGATCACATGCCATCTCTCTGGATTAGTTATGAAGGTCCAGGATAAGATGGGTCTCTCAGCTGCAAGAGAAGCCACTTGAATTGGAGTTGATTGGGCTGCCTCTTCATGCACTTCCTCAGGTTGATCTGACTCAGCTTGAGGTGTAGAGGTGGATGATTCAGGCTTCTTCTTCTTTGACTTTGGTTTGGAAGCCATCCTCTTCTTCTTCTTAGAAGACTTTAACTGAGAAGACTGGTCTGTAGCACCTTGTTAATCAGTCTTGTCTTGCTTAGTTGGTGTTCCTCCCTCATAGGTTTAGAAGGAGAGGGAGTTTGACCCTGCTGTGGATCAGAAGATGAAGCTTGCTGAGCCTCAGTAGGAGGTCCAGGTTGTGTTTTCTCAAATTGTTCAACCTTAACCTCCATTTCTGGTGGAGCTTGACTTAGAGGAGAGTGTAAGTCAATCAGCTCTCCACTCTTGATCTTCTGCTTGATTACCCTGATATGCTCATACATTGTGGATAGAGACATAGGGCCAAGTCTCCTTCCGGATAATCCATACAGCTTCAAGAAGCTTATCATCCTTTGTCTGTCAGCAGACTTCTTCATACTCTTTTGGATGATGGCTCTTGACTTTGCAGCATCTTTCCTCATCTTTCTCTTTGTTGCTTTTTGTTCTTTGAGCACTTGAAGTTCAAGCTGTTTGAGATACTTAAACTCAATGTACTCAAAGGACAAGGGAAGAAGTACAGATGCCTGGTAGAGACCTGTGGCACTCAGGTAGTTGATCATGTTTTGCCTATCTGTTTCCTTGTCTACCTGAGGTACTTGTGTAGCTGCCACAACCTCTTGTTAAGGACTTTCTTGAACTGGGGAGAAAGTAGGAACATGCTTGTATAACCTTTTCTGTCTCTTCTCCTCTTTGAATTGGAGACGTAGCCTTGCATCCTTTGCTTCCCTCATCTCTCTTGACACTTCCATGTCAGCCAGTTCATTTAATTCCTCTAAGGGGAGAGATATAATCTCATCTATGTCATAGTTCCAAGTCTACATGTAAGTAATCCTGACTGCCCTCAACACATCATTTTGAGTGTTTGGTCTGGGGGCAGCCCTGATTGCAGCTTGCATAAAGCCTGAAGACCCAAAGGAACTTTCTCCCCTTAGCTTCCTCTTCCTCTCTCTCTCCTCCTCCTCAATCTCCTCAGGAGTTATAATCCCTTTCCCTTTGTCACCCACAGACCTTTGTGACACAGGGTGGAGAGAGCTTTGGCCTTCATTGCTTGGTCTAGCATCCAAGCTCTGGCCAGAGAGAGGTTGTGAGAAACCTTCACCAGCAAGTGTTTCACTGAGGGAATAAATTTCTGAAGCAGTTGTTGGTGTGACAGGGCTCTCAGGCTCTATCACTGGGCCTTCAGCCAAGGTTTTTCCTTTGAAGCTAATCTCAGGGTCTGCCTCAACATCCAGTTGACCAATGACATTACCTGATTGCCTTTGTCTCCTTCTAAGACTGAACTCTTCATTAATTCTGTCTTGAATCCTGAATGCTAACCTGTCAGCTTGTCTAGATTGACTTGGGTTGACAAGTGGCATGTTGATCAAATCAAGACCTTCATAGTAGTTCAAGGTCTGAAAATTGAACACCTCTTGTTGCCCTTGAACCTTTTGAAGAATGGGGGCTCTTCCATCAACATCATACCTCCACCCAATAATGTAGTTTGAAGTTCCTTGAGGTGGGGATGATATAGCCCTTGGAATGCCTTCCTCAAAGAGACTCCTAATGACAGAGTCTATAATGTCCACATCAATGTGAACTTGAGGAAGTTGCTGAGTATGAACAAATGCAAGTGAGGATGGTGAGTCCTCAATTTCCATACTCCCTGAAGAACTCCCTGGTTCTGTGACTGTAATGACTTTCTCTTATTTTTTGGTAGCATCACCCTCTTGCATAGGTGAGCTAGGAGTTAGGTCAATCACATTCACAGGTTCTTGTGTTCCTGGTTGAGCTCTCCTTAAAGGTCTCCCAGCTTGTTTTTTCCCTGAGATAAGATATCTCAAGTTGCTGATCATTGACCCGGTTGTGCAGGGTAGTCAACTGAGATTCAAGGTGACTAACCTTAGAGACTAAATAGGAGCATATTTTTGACAGATTTTGCACCTTTAGTCTCAAATTCCTCTCATCTTCATCAGAAGAATCATTTTCTTTGAAAACATAAGAGTACTTAAGTTGATTTTGAGCTTCGGAAGATATTTCGGAAATTTCTTCCGAAGGTAAAATTACTAAAGTAGTTATTTGTTTAATAATACATAAATTTCTTCCGAAGGTATTTTTAAATCTTTCGAAAAGAAAAGAGATCAAAATTTTCAAAAATCTAAGAAATGGCTTTTTGAAAAGATTTTTCTTCCAAAGAAAACAAGGGCTTATGAAGGTGATAAAATAGACAACTTAGGACACATAGGTTTTAGAAATAATATGATTAAGTTTTAAGAAAAGCTATTCAAAGTTAATCATCCCAATAGCTTATACAAGATATTTAAATCTCTGCTCATCAAAAGCTTTGGTGAACAGATCAGCATATTGTTCATTTGTGTTAACTTTGACTAGTTTGATTAATCCCTTTTCAAAGTTATCTCTAATCAAATGATACCTGATATTGTTATGCTTTGTCATTGAGTGCTGCACAGGATTTTCTGTGATTGAGATAGCACTGTTGTTGTCTATGTGGATGGGAGTCTCCTTGAAGTTGAATCTATAGTCCAACATTTGATTTTGAATCCAAAGCACTTGAGCACAACAGCTTGCAGTAGCAATGTATTCAGCCTCAGCAGTTGATGCAGACACATAGGATTGTTTTGTTACATTGCCAAGAGACTACTCTTCCACCAAGAAATTGACATCCCCTTGATGTAGACTTTGCAGTCATGGCACCATAGTCATTATCTGTATAAGCATATAGATTAAAGTTATAATTCTTTGGATACGAAAGGCCAAGTGATGGAGCACCTTTGAGATATCTTAAAATTCTTTTGATAGTGACCAGGTGTGACATCTTAGGGTTGGCTTGATATCTTGCACAAATACATGTAGCAAACATGATATCTGGCCTGCTAGCTGTGAGGCACATAAGAGACCCAATCATTGCCCTATAGAGATGCTCATCAACACACTCCCCCTCAAGATCAGGTCCAAGGGAGTGATTTCTGGCTATGGGTGTCTTAGCAACCTTACAATCAGTCATGTTGAATCTTTTATGTATGTCTTGTACATACTTTGACTGACTTATGAAGATGCCATTGTCAACTTGCTTCACTTGAATTCCTAGAAAGAAATTGAGTTCCCTCATGGCACTCATTTCAAACCTGTCCTTCATCAGCTTCTCACAGTATTTGCAGAGCCTTGGATTAGTTGACCCAAAGATAATGTCATCTACATATACTTGTACTAGCATTATGTCATTTCATGTTCCTTTGATGAAGAGAGTTCCATCTATAGTACGCCTTTTGTAGCCATGCTGACAGAGATACTGAGATAGAGTCTCATACCACTTCCTTGGTGCTTGGTGCAGCCCAGAAAGAGCTTTATCAAGCTTGCAGACATAATCAGGATGATCAGGATTTGCAAACCCAGGTGGTTGTCTGACATACACCTCTTCATCAATCACCCCATAAAGAAAATCACACTTGACATCAAGTTGGTGGACCTTGAACTTCTTGGATGCAACAAAAGCTAGGAATATCCTAACAACTTCAAGTCTTGCTACAGGAGCAAAAACATCTGTGTAGTCAATTCCTTCTTCTTGAGTATATCCTTAAACAACTAGTCTTGCCTTGTTCTTGATGACATGTCCTCTATCATCCTTCTTATTCCTGAAAACCCATTTGGTTCTTATGGTAGTCTTCCCTTGAGGAAGAGGACATAGGTTCCAAACCTTTTGCCTTTTGAATTGAAGCAGCTCCTCTTGCATAGCTTCAATCCAACTTCCATCCTTTAGAGCCTCGTCAATTTTCTTTGGCTCTATCAAGGACAAGAAACAAGAGTGTAGACAAACATTTGCTTCATGGGTTTGTCCTCTTGTTCTCACCACTGAATCAACATCTCCAATGATGTTTATGGTAGGATGAGACTTGTGGATCCTTAGCTGAGGGATCACAACAAGTTGCTTAGACAGATCTAAATTTGAGAAATTCTGATCTGGCAAGGAAGATTCACCCTCCACATCTGCACACCCTATCAAGATTGACTGATCCAATGAGTGTGTGACATCATTGATGTTGTCTTCAATGGAGTGGTTATCAGCATCAAGAAATTCTTGATCACTTTCACCACCACCATTTTCTCCAACATTTGAATCTCCTTCCTTTGAGTTTTGTGCCTCTAAGCTGGAATTTGAAGGCACCCCAGAAGTATCAGCAAGATTTGTCATTGATGTGCTGGTAGAAGCTTCATTTGCAGGATTGGTTACCACTGGAGCTGAAGATGTGTAGCTTGAAAGTCTTCTTAGCTCAAATCTTGGGTCAGGATCACCTGTAGGTAGTATATCTGTGGACCCTGAAACATTCTCACAAGATTTGTTAAAACAGTTGGTAACTAAATCAAGATCAAATAGCCAATCCGAACCAGAACCTTTCACACTGGGAATGTGCTCATTGAAAGTCATATTGGCTGACTCCTCAACTATTCTAGTTCTAAGATTGTATACTTTATAAGCTTTAGCTTGAGAAGAGTATCCAATGAACTGTCGATCATCTGATTTCTCAGCAAACTTGGCAATTTGATCTTTGGTATTCAAGATGGTGCACGGACATCCAAATGACCTGAGAAAACCAATGAAAGGTTTTCTCTTAGGCCAAAGTTCATAAGGAGTCTTACCATGTGTCTTAACCACTAAAACTCTGTTTTGCACATAGCAAGCAGTGTTCACTGCCTCTGCCCAGAAGGTGATGGGTAGTTTAGAGTCAGACAACATAGTTCTTGCATCTTCAATCAGTGTCATGTTTCTCCTCACAGCAACACCATTTTGCTGAGGAGTCCTGGGAGCACTATATTGTCTTCTAATACCTTTTTCATCACAAAATGTATCAAGGATTTGATTCTTGAATTTCGTTCCTTGATCACATCTTATGGTTTTGACCTTGTGATCACATTGATTCTCAATCTTTAAGATGAAATTCTTCAGAATCTCGAGGGTCTCATCCTTAGTTCTAAGAAAGAAGACCCAAGTAAATCTTGTAAAGGCATCCGTGATCACCAAACAGTAAGAGGACCTTCCTAGACTCATTACACTGGTGGGGCCAAAGAGATCTATATGTAATAAGTGTAGGGGATTAATGATGGAATTTCATTCCTTTGGCTTGTGAGATACCTTGTGTTGCTTCCCTTTCAGGCATGCAACACAGTGGTCATCACTTGTAAACTCTTTCTTTGGTATTCCAGTTACCAAATCATCCTTAATTAGTTTATTCATGTTTTTAAAGTTTACAGGCACATTCTTTTATGCCAGAGGAAAGACTCATCATTATTTGCTTTAGACAGAAAGCATGAAACTTTTCTTGAGGGAGATGTTTCTTGCAAATCCATCTTGTACATGTTCCTTTTCCTGGGGGCTCTGAGCAGGATGTGCTCATGTGGAATGACCAACCCGGGCCTAAGAACAACGCACTCATGCTCAATGAAGAGCATGTTATGACTCTGATCACAAAATTGGGATACACTCAAAAGATTGTACCCAAGCTCCTTGACAAAGTTTACCTTCTTGATGTTGAGCTTACCATTTGTGACCTTGCCCCTTCCTGTAATGTAACCTCCTGCATCTCCTCCAAAACCAACTGGTCCTCCATCAATTCTTTCAAACTTTTAAAGTAGTAACCTATTGCCTGTCATGTGTCTAGAACAGCCACTGTTAATGATCCATACATTTCTGTTTGTCTTAAGCTGTTCCTGCACAAAAGAGATGGTTAGTTACATTTGGAAACCCAAGCCTCATTGGTCTTGGGCTCATCAAAAGAAGTTAAGACAATGCAACAGTAATTGATCCTATAGTCATGCTAGAAGGATCATTTGCTGATGTTTATGAAGGACTTCCAGCCACTTGGTCTTTCTTTGACTTCCACACCACCTTTGGAAGCTTAGACTTGACCTTCAATACTTCGGAAGTTTTGATAACTTTGGAAGTTTTGATGACTGGACCTTCGGAAGATCTTGCTTTCACTGCAGCAGGCTTCAGTGCTACGGATTTATTCCTTTCTTCCGAGACCAAATTTTCTTCCGAAGGCAAGTTTCCACTTGTTTTCTTCTTCATTTTGGAGCTTCCGAAGGAAACAGATTTTCCTTCCGAGGCTTGCTTCTTCTTTTCCAAACTCTTAGAAGTTTCTTTCTTGGTCATGTGAAGAGTACTCTTTGGATTGTAAACACAATCCTTAGCAAGATGAGAAGTACTTCCACACATAACACAGTCCATTTTCTTCCTTCTATGAGTTTTTCTTTGTGAACAAGGGTGAACTTGATCACTTTCCTTCTCCATCTTCATCTTTGCAGATGCTGTGGCACTTATTGTGGGGATAGAACTACCTTTGGAGCTGGATTGTTCAGGTTGTACAACAGTGATGCACAACTGATCAGCCTTCTTCTTGATGATGGGATGATTTGGACTTGAACCAGAACTCTTGTTGATGGAGTTCAAGTTCGTGTCTTTAGCCTTTACCACTTCAAATCCTGTAGAGATGAAGACTTGTTTCTGTGCAGAATTGAAGGTGACCTTGATCTCTTGAGCCTTTTGTACTTTCTTTTGGCCTTCCTGATTAGGTTCTTTCTTCTTGACTTGGTCATCCCAACAGCTTTGCTCTCCTCAGAGGGATGGTGACCCTTCTTAGAATACTCTTCTTCACTCTTATCAGGGTCATTCTCCACCATCTCCTCTTCATCCTCTTCAGTCAAAGGATCTATGAGAGGAAGCTCATCTTCACAAGTTCCACACCAAGGAGATCTTACAGACCAGATTGTGTGTGGAGGAGCTATCTCACAAGATCCTAGTCTCTCCTTATTTTGATACCAAACTTTTGCATGCAAGGATGAGGATATTATGTTCTTGAAGGTCTCTTCTTCAAGAACACAATTTTCTGCCTTGGCTTTGCTGATCACAAGCTCAGCCTGGCATTCAGTTAATTTAGTAATGAGGTCTTTGATCTGAGTCCTGTAGTTTGTATGCTCATGTTTAAGAGTTGAAATGGTTTTCTCTAAGTCCTCTGTCCTTAGTTTATAATCATTTTCAGCTCTTTTAAAATCAGCTTTTAAGATATTTAAGGACTCAAGATCAGATCTCATTTCTAAATTATAGGACCTGTATTTATTGACTTTAGCAATGCATTCAGGAGTACAAAGATGTTCCAATACCTTGGCTTCATGGTGGTCTGCCATGAGTGCTTGGTTTGGAGATGCATCTTCTACCTGAAAGCTCCAGTCAAAGCCTCTTTCTTCAACAGCAACTGCAGCTTGCTGCTTTGGCTTCTCATTCTGGGGGGCTTTCTCAGTGTAGTTTGGTCTGGTTTGTGCTTGGCCACCATTTGTCCTTGGTTCCTTACACTCTCTTGCAAAGTGTCCCATCTGGTTATAGTTGTAACACTTTACTTTGCTTTTATCCAGCCCAAACTTTCCACTGGTTGCATTGCTTGGAAACTTTCTCCATGTCCTCTTGTAAAACTTCTTGGCTCTGTGAGTGAGAAGAGCCATTTGCTAGACTATCTCCATATACTCCAGATCATCCGGATGATACAGTCCAAATCTTCAAGGGTGAAGAGAAAGTTGCCTGAGGTTTCATCAGCAGAGACAAATGCATGAGAAGAACATGTCTCTTGGAAAGGACTTCCTTGAGTGTAGCTTTCCCTTGGAGTCTCTAGGGAGGTATAAAAGGGCCTTTTTGTGAGTTGTCAGGGATGCATATAAGATGATACTGTGGTTCAATGCTTTCCCTTTCAACCACATGGAGGGCTGAACTCAGTTGATTGCTGGAGTTACCAGATGAGTTTTGCATGTTCATCTTCATCTGGTAGCCAGAATACCATACAACTCTGTAAGAGTAAGAGTCTTAAGGTTCTCAGTGCTCTTGATAACAACACAGTAATGTGTCTATTATCTAGGAAGAGAGGACATAAACTTCCTTACAATGTCCTTGTTCTCAAGAGTTACTCCAACATCCATTAGAGTATCCACAATCTCAACATACATGAAGTATTGTTGAGTCATGGTTTCACCTACCTTAAAGGTGAAGTTTTCAAATTGCTGCTTCAGGAGATCCTTTTTGTTCTCCTTTGCTTCAGTAGACCCCTCATACATCAGCTTCAGTGCTTCACATAGTTGCTTGGCAGTTTTGCACTTCTTGAAGCCTCTGTAGATGGAGTTTGGAATAGCAGCTTGAAGGGCTGTCATGGCTTTCTGATCAATCTCTATTCTTTTCCTGTCTGCTTCAGAGTAATCAGCCACAGCCTTAGGAATCATACCACCACCAGTAGCAGAAGTGGTGCTTGGTATGTAAGGTCCTTCAACAACAGAGTCCCACATCCTGGAGTCTTGAGACTTGATGAAGCCTTCCATTCTTTGACACCAAGTATCAAAGTCTTCAAGAGTGGTCAGTGGAGACTTTGTCATAGTTCTAGTTTCCATATCAGCTTTGGTAATAGCTGCCATTTGAGTTGTTAAGTATTTTGTGTGTGTGAGGGATCTTAAGATGGTGAGATCTTATATCAAGAGCCTGAAACGCTCTGATACCAACTGCAGAACCGGTGAAGGGTATGCACTTACAACACAACAAAAAATGAGGAGAGTTGCTTAGAACACTTAACAGATTAAATAGGGAACTAGTTAACTTGTTAATGAAAGATGCTAAGAACACAAGTAAATATGAGACAGAACAAGATGGCAAACAACACAAGTAATTGGTTTTCAAGAATGTTGTATATTGCTTCTTAAGTTCTATTACAAATGTTACAAAGCATACGATAGAAAGTTACAAGTACTTGAGATACTTTATACTACATCCTACAGCCTGCCATACTTTGAAGGCCAGCTGGATACAATTGACTAGACAACTACAAAATCAAATGTAGAGTCAAAAGGCAGATTGCCTTTTGACTAGTGACTATGACATGCCATAGCTCACATCCTAATATATTACAAAAAGGATAAAAGTACATAAAGTAGAAAGCATGGACTCAAGACCTCAATGTACAATTACCAAAAGCATGGACCTTTTCACCAACTCATATAAGTTGGTGACTTTACAGAGTTGCAACGGAAAGGTGGTCTAGCTTTATGGTAAAGTACATTAGATAAAGGCATATCTCTAAAAGTCTTCGGAAGAAATCTGTCTTCACTCTTTGGCTTTGGAAGACTTTGTCTTTGAAGCTTCGGAAGACTTCACTTTTGGCTTCGGAAGATGTTGGTCTTGGCTTCGGAAGAGTTTACACTTAGAATATTTCTAGTGCATGGTGTAAAACTTCCGAAGCATTTCTACTTTTGTTCTTCAGTGCATGCATGCAGAGAGACTTTGGATGTTTTGGCTGCATCAGACTTATAGGAATCCTTACACAATCCTATTTGGTGCTAAAGCCGAGGTTATTGCTTGCTCCTGATGACGTATGCTTGTTCATCATGGAAACCAAGTACACTTAGCTAACCATTATAACTTGTAATTGATATCTTTGTCAAGGTTTAATTGTATTATATGTTATCTATAAACTTGCTTTATTCGTAACCATTGACATGAATTGCAACTTTTAAACTTTTATATATATATGTATGCTTAATCCATGGAAACTCACCAACTTTCGAAGTTAACCCTTTATTTTTAACATGTTTCAGGAAATGCACAAGGTTGATTATTAACTTTTAAAGCATGCTTACACCTAGGACTTGGACCTAGGAAAATAAATAACATGTCTTAAATTCTTGGAAGTTTGAACCTATGTTACTTTATTACGTTGAGACTTTTGGTTGTAATACTTATTTAAACTTATGGTTAATCATATTTACATTTAATGGTAGTGTTATGTGGCTGTGAACAATCTTAACCCTCACATCTCAATGTTTCTGCTGTTAAGGTTGGGGTGTGTCAGATTGGTATCAGAGCCCATAACTATAGGGATTTAGGTTATTAGAAATGGTGACCTAGAATATAGTTTATGCATGAACCTCGTAAGAAAAATCTTTATGATCTTGTAAATATATTTGTTGCATGCTACATGATACTACTTGTTTAGGAAGGCCTTTTAATGTGCAACTTGATGCCTTTAGTTTGGATTGCCTTGTAATTTAGAAAATTAGTTACTTCATCTCCCCTAAAACTTATTCTTAATCCTTTACTCTCTCGACGATGAAATCTCTTAAACTTATTCTCGACGACACGTGGGATCGTACGCATTATATCAAAAGGTTCAGATCTTTAGACTTTATGTCTAATCTATGAAAATCTCATCAAGGTTTTAACTTCTTGAGCCTAAATGAATATTGTGTGACACATAGACACCTGTATTCTGGATTTCCTGGCAAAAAGCCTTTAGGCTAAGGTAAGCATTTCGCATAAATCCCTATCAACTGTGGGACTAGTTATGCTTACCTGGGGATTTCTGGGATGAGTGATAAACTATGGTCAATATACACAAGTTTCTAAGGCAATTGGAGTTAACTCACCTTGATGTGTCAACGTTTGCAAATGATAATGTGTTACCAAATGGAATCATTCCATGTATGTTTTACAAGACTTGAATAATCTTTGTTTGATTTATTATCTTTTACCTCCAAATTTTTGTGACTAATTTACTTTGTATCCAGCATGTCTCGTCATCATGGAAAGTGTGGTAGCTCCGACCGCAAATTGGCCGTCATGATCACCCGTCAAATGGCTGCCGTCATTCCGTCCATGGTTGTCGAACTGAATAGCACCTTGATGACCAACTCTAGCAACAACAACAATGGCAATGGGCAAGGAGAGAATAGTGCGAATCAAGGACGAAACAATCAAACCTGCACGCTTAAGCACTTCAACTCATGCAAACCCACTAGCTTTAGTGGAAAGGAAGGAGCCATTGGACTTCTCGAGTGGTTCGAAAGCATGGAGAACACCTTCATCATCTATGAGTGTCCCGAGGCACTCAAAGTCCGTAATGCCACAAGTGTTCTTCAACAAAGAGCACTTACGTGATGGAATAGCGAGAAAAGAAACCGAGGTGCTGATGCTGTATTGGCACTAACTTAGGATGAATTCAAGAACATTGTCATCCAAAAGTTCTGCCCGAGAAGTGAGCTACAAAAGTTGGAGGAGGAATTTTGGAATCTCAAGAAAGATGGTGGAGATAATTTGGCCTACTCAACTAGGCATCACGAGTTGAGCATTCTGTTTCCCCATATGGTCGACACTATGCCTCGTAACATTGAGAAGTTCATCAAGGGGGTGCCACCCCAAATCCAAGATGTTGTGGTGGGTAGTAGACCCACAACTTTGGAGGATGCCATTACCATCACCGCTCAACTCACTGAATACCACATTCGAGGGGGCACCTTGTCTGTCAAAGGTGCTAAAAAGACTGAAAAGGCGGTTCCTGAAGCAACTAAGGAGGGTAAGAATGAACCGTCTTACAACAACAAGAAGCGCAAGTTCACACCGGCCCGTAATTTTGTTGTGGCTACACCCAAAGTACCTCAAAGACAACCCGTTCTTGTTGCCCAAGCACATGTTGCTAGGGCCTATGCTGGTCCTCTACCATTGTGCAATGTCTGTAGGTATCATCATGCGAGTAATAACCCGTGCCGCATCTGTACACTGTGCGGTAAATATGGGCACTTGGTGGCTACTTGTCACCGTGCACCAAACATTTTTGTCTCGTTAGAATTTGAGCCTATACTTTCTAAGACACATACGAAATTAGAAAGACCTCTTACTGTCGAAGTAGCCGATGGAGAACCCATCACCGTTGGTGTCGTTATTCGTGATTGCATTTTTAGCCTAAACGAACATGATTTCCTTATTGACCTTAGTCCTATGAAACTTGGAAGCTTTGACGTTATCATTGGCATGGATTGGTTAGCCAAGCATCATGCGGAAATTATTTGCTTCGAGAAATGTATTTGAATTCCTTTACCTTCGGGGGATACATTGAAAGTATTCGGTGAAACATCCTCCAAAGGACTCAAACTTATGTTGTGTACTCAAGCCCGAAAATGTCTAAGCAAGAATTATATGGCTTTCTTGGCCTACGTGGTCAACACGAAAGTCAAAGGGAAAGACCTTAAGGATGTCCCAATTGTACGGGACTTTCCTGAAGTGTTTCCCGATGACCTTAGTGGTTTACCTCCCGTGCGTGAAGTTGAGTTTAAGATCGATTTGATTCCGGGAGCGAACCCCATGGCTAAGTCACCATATCGACTTGCACCATCGGAAATGCAAGAGCTAGCTAGTCAACTTCAAGAACTGTCCGACAAGGGCTTTATCCGTCCTAGCTCTTTGCCATGGGGTGCACCTGTTCTGTTTGTGAAGAAGAAAGATGGATCATTTCGTATGTGCATTGATTATCGTGAGCTTAACAAACTTACCATCAAGAACCGCTACCCTCTTCCTCGCATTGATGATCTTTTTGACCAACTTCAAGGAGCTGCTATTTTCTCAAAGATTGATTTACGTTTTGGCTATCGTCAATTACGAGTTCATGATGATGATATCCCAAAGACTGCATTCCGTACTCGATATGGGCACTATGAGTTCATGGTTATGCCCATTGGTTTAACAAATGTTCCTGCTGTCTTTATGGATCTCATGAATCGAGTAAGCAAGCCGTATCTAGACAAGTTTGTGATTGTCTTTATTGACGACATACTTATCTATTCCAAGTCTAAAACCGATCATGAACACCATTTGTGACAAGTTCTTGAGTTGTTGAAGAAAGAACAACTGTACGCAAAGTTCTCAAAGTGCGAATTTTGGCTTGAGGAGGTCCAATTTCTAGGACACGTGGTGATTAGCCAAGGAATTCATGTTGACCCTGCAAAGGTGGAAGTTGTGAAATTTGGTGTGTTCCTACAACCCCAACCGAAGTTCGTTCTTTCCTTGGTCTTTTCTGGCTATTATCAACGTTTCATTGCCAACTTCTCTAGAATCGCGAAGCCGCTTACTTCCTTGACTCAAAAGAATAAACCATTCGAGTGGGGGTCTGAACAAGAAGAAGCTTTTGAAGCATTAAAGCACAAACTGTGTAATGCTCCTATCTTGACCCTTCCCGATGGAAACGAAAATTTCACTGTATACTGTGATGCATCTAGACAAGGCCTTGGTTGTGTTCTCATGCGACGAGGAAATGTCATAGCATATGCATGAAGACAATTGAAGGTCCATGAGTGAATTACATGACCCATGATCTTGAACATGGTGTTGTGGTTTTTGCCTTAAAAATTTGGAGGCATTACCTTTATGGTAAGCAATGTATAGTCTACACCGATTAGAAAAGCCTTCAACACGTTTTCAATCAAAAGGATCTCAACATGAGACAACATCATTAGGTCAAGTTGATTAATGATTATTATTGTGACATTCGTTACCACCCTAGAAAGGCAAATGTCGTAGTTGATGCACAATGTCGTAAGATTCATAACAAGATGGTCTCGTTTCAAGAAATTCGCGATCGACGAAAATGGTTTGATACCTTAGGGGAATTTGATACTGAGATTCGTCTGGATTTTAACGAGACTACGGTGCTGCTGCAAAATTTGAGGATTGAGAATGATATCGAGACTTGTATCTTGGAGGCTCAACAAGTAGTTCAAAAGGAAGGAAAAATGGGAGAGGAATTAGAGTACAATCTCCGAGCACAACTGGAAACAAAATCCAATGGGTTGATGTACTTTTTAAATCGAATTCGGGTTCCAAATCGTGATAATCTTCGTACCTTCATCATGAATGAAGCTCATCAAACTCGTTACTCTATCCACCCTGGTTCCGATAAGATGTATATGGATCTACGTGGACAATACTGGTGGCCTGGAATGAAGAAAGATATAGCAACTTACGTAGCTAAGTGTCTTACGTGTACGAAGGTTAAAGCCGAACATCAATGTCCTAGTGGATTGCTTGAACAAACTAAGATTCCTATGTGGAAATAGGAACATATATCCATGGATTTAATAACTAAACTACCTCGCACCTCTCATGGTCATGATAGCATATGGGTGATCGTTGACCGTTTGACCAAGTCGGCACATTTCATACCCATACGTGACATACAAAACATCAAGGTTGGCTCGTATATACATTGATGAGATTGTGAGTCGTCACGGCGTACCTTTGCATATCATATCCAACCGAGAGGCTCGATTCACTTCGCACTTTTGGTCGTCTATGCAAGAACTCTTGGGTACTCAACTGGATCTAAGCACGACTTACCATCCTCAAACAGACGGTCAAACCGAGCGAACCATTGAAACCCTGGAGGATTTGCTACGTCTTTGTGTCCTTGACTTTGGTGGAGACTGGGATACGCATTTACCTCTCGCGGAATTTTTGTATAAAAATAGTTACCACTCGAGTATCAAGATGGCACCTTTCGAAGCACTTTATAGTCGTAAATGTCGTTCCCCGATCTGCTGGACTAACATTGGTGAAAATTTCATCACTAGTCCTGAGCTCATACAAGAAACGACCGATAAAGTCTCCACGATTCGCAAGAACCTTGAACTGGCTAGAAATCGACAAAAGAGTTACGCCGATAAATGACGCAAGTCGTTGGAATTCCAGTTGGGGATATGGTTCTTCTTAAAGTCTCACCATGGAAGGGAGTCGTTCGCTTTGGGAAGAAGGGTAAACTAGCTCCATGATTTGTTGGACCTTTCAAGATTCTGAAAAGGATCGGGAAAGTGGCTTATAAACTGGAACTACCTTCCGATCTTAGCGGGGTTCATCCTGTTTTCCATGTCTCAAATTTGAGGAAGTGTTTGGCTAACGAAAGTCTACATGTCCCGTTGGATAACATCCAGATCGACGAGTCCTTACATTTTGTTGAGAAGCCTGTTGAGATCATGGATCGTATCATGAAGAAGACTAGAACCACTACTACCCCAATCGTCAAGGTTCGTTGGGAGAATAAGCATGGACCTGAATTTACTTGGGAGCGTGAGGACCATATGAAGAAGAAATACCCGCACTTGTTCGTTTAGTTTCATTCTTGATTTCTAGACGAAATTCTTAAAAGTTGGGGAGACTGTAACCTTTCGTAATTTCGTTAAATAAAAATTAACTTCGTTATGCTCGTGTAAGGACCTTTCTATCATTTATGAAACTATATGGGTTATTTGTGATTGTTTCTTGTATTCCGTATTAATTCATAAATTTGAGAGTTAATAATTTAATTTATTAAAATAAACATAATAATAATAATAAATAATAATAATAATAATAATAATAATAATAATAATAATAATAATAAAATAATAATAATAAAATTAATAATAGAATAAAAGTAACAATAAGAATAAAAATAATAAAAATAAAATTAATAATAAATATAGAATAAAAGTAACAATAATAATAAATATAATAATTTATAAAAGTTAAACAATTAATAAGTTACTTATATATTTAAAAACTTAAAGTTTAATTAAGTCCAGGGGGTATTTATGTAAATTTAGAAACTTAAAATAGAAGTTTTATACATAAAATATTAATTTGAAAACTAAAGGGACTAAAAGTGTAATTTTAAAAACCCAAGCCAAAACCCCCGTCTCTCTCCCCGTAAATCCGGTGACTCGGTCCGGTCACCTCTGGCCGAGCTCCGGCGAGCTCTAAACGAGCAAACCACACCGAATTGTAACTACAAACTTCTCCAACCGGCTCGCGTACATGAATCGAACTCGGTTATGGACGTTAATTGAGTTAAACAACGGTTATGAACTCAAATAATTCGAGTAACCGATATCTTTAATCATAGAACCGTTCGGTCATTAAACTCTAATAATAATCCAATTAATTGAACTTAGACGATCGTTTATCTATCCCTAAACCATTACCACTTTCAATTTTACCTGACAAACACATTTTCATCCCATTCGAATCATCATCTTCATTGGACCTGCAACTCAAGCAAAACCCACCTTCCGAGCAACCTAAACTGAAATTGACATAGGGTTTTTGCTCCGCATCATCTAAAGAAGCTTATCGTACAACTAATTGGGTTAACGACGGACAAATCATCTTGAATCGATTTCTCCTCTACCGCGACTTGGTTTCTTCCCGTCTTCATCGATTTACATCGAAACCTGGTATTTACACTCACCCACATGCTCTATTTCATGCGCCAAACAAAAGCCCCTTAATTGATTTCATTAACAACAACGAATTGGGGTACAATTGGTGGCAATCCGATATATATATATAATATTATAATATATATATAATATATATATATATATATATATGTATATATATATATATATATATATAAGAGAGAGAGATAGATAGATTTATACCGAGATATACTATATATACATATATATACATATATATACCTCTATATATGTCTATCTATCTCTCTCTTCTCTCTACTCTCTTATCCCTAGATCTATGTGTCTATCTCTGTATCTATCGGTCTCTCTCTCCTCTGTCTCTCTCTCTCTCTCTCTCTCTATCTATATATATCTATATATATATATATATATATATATATATGAGGAAACTTACGAACTTTCAAAGTTGACCCTTTATTTTTAATATATTTCAGGAAATGCACAAGGTTAATGATTAACTTTTGAAGCATGCTTACACCTAGGACTTGGACATAGGAAAATAAATAACATGTCTTAAATTCTTGGAAGTTTGAACTTATGTTACTTTATTTCGTTCAAACTTTTGGTTGTAATGTTTATTTAAACGTATGGTTAATCATATTTACATTTAATGGTAGTGTTATGTGGCTGTGAACAAATTTAACCCTCACATCTCAACGTTTCCGCCGTTAAGGTTGGGGTGTGACATTTCTTCTTCATCCTCACTCAAAGCATAAGAACTTCCACCATCAATATTGGAAATGAATGCACTACTATCACCCTTTGATTCTTTAAATTGATATGAAGTCATTTGTTATCTTACACTCTTGTTCCTTGTTTTCTCATCAAGCTCCAGAGCTTCCACCTTTGCTACCAATGTATCTAATCCATTTGCTTTTAGATCAATGGTATTTTTGAACATAGACACAGTCTGAGTCCAACTTTCTAGTAATGTATGAAGCTTCTTTTTGTTCAACTCCTCATTGCTATACTTCAACTCAAAGATATTCATTTCGGTGACAAGTTGAATGTATCTATGGAGTTGTTGAGGAACATATTCAACCTCAATATGATGAAAAGTCTCATATTATAAACGAAGGGTATCCTTCTTGATGCTTCTAATCTCATCACTTCCTTCACACAAAGTGTGAAGAATCTTCCAAAATGAGTTAGTTGTTTCTGTATGCTTCATATCTGATTAAGAGGTCTTCAGGTAAAAGCCATAGTAAACATACTATAGGCCTTAATATCAATTTTGAATCTCTTTGCATCTTCAGGAGATAGATCTTTTAAACTAATGGGCTGATTGAGATCATTATAATCAGGTCCAAGTGCAGGTGGAATATATGGACCTTCAGTTATAGACACCAATAAGTCCGAGTCAGTGTAATTAACATGATTCTTGAATCTGATTTTCCATGTTTTAAAATCATATTTGTTTTCCAATTTTGGAGGTTGATAAGCTGATCCAACAAGTGAATTAATCATTTTAAGAAGCTCTTATCAAACTATTAAAATACCTAATACGCTATGAATATGTAAACGTAATGCAAACACACTCACTCAACAGTAATAAATCACTAATAAAACTGATATTCAATCAATCAGAACAAAAATTCCAAGTAATTAATGACTTCTGATGAGAACGATCTAATTAATCTCAAACTCTTAATAATTCTCAGATAGAGAAGGAGTTGTGATTAAAATTAGTCAAATCTCTTAATGAATTCTCAGATGTTTGAAATTTGAGATAATTGATGATGAATTTTGTTCAAACTTGTTTCAACATCCTTTTGATTGTTGAACAATAACACTAATCCATGAATTAAAATAATATTGATATAGATCAGAGATAATCAAGCAATGGAACAGTACTCGATGATCGATATAAAAGGGTTTGATGATTTTAACTGATTACACCAAATCGTTGAGTAAAATTCCATCGATAGCTATTAATTAGCTAAACCCAATGCCACACCCCCGCTAAAAGAGGAAACATGGGGATGTAACAAGATCGGGATCGTCATAACACATGGTACCCCCGTTAAAAGCGGAAACACGGGATGTAACGAGATCGGGATCGTCATAACACATGGTAAGCGATAGAGATGCAATATAATAAATGATGACAAGCGTGTCATGACGACACCCGACAACAAGGGAACTTGTGTCGTGTTTAGTCAATATTCACGACAACATAGCCATAAGCACAAACATGTTAAACGATTCACATAACCAAATGAAGATAACATTGTAATGTAAATTCCCACAACCCGGGAACAAGTATCCAAAAGGATGTAATTGTTTAATCAGACTACAACATTGTTTCAAAATAATTGTTTGTCAAATATGTTTAGTCTCAAAAATGCATCCTACGGTCTCCACTAAGGCAACACACCTAGATCCTCAATTTGCATGATCACCTGAAAAGATATGCTTAAAATGGTCAACAAAATTGTTGGTGAGATCGCAGGTTTAAATAGTAAATAAGTAATTGATGTTGTATAGTAAATGATGTGGAATACCGTGTATACAGTTATAAGTAAGTAAAATCACATGACAATGAGCTTTGCAACCAAACCTAACGACGTACACAAAGATCTTGTCGGAATATATTCACCCAAGGGCCCGTTCCTGGCCACTACTGGTACTAACTAGTATACCAACAAACAAGGATGGGGGTGTCAACTCGTAGTACTACCAATACCTATCCGTCGGTTCCCACACTGGAATTAAATAGTTGCAAAGAATGGACCACACAGCGAACTCAAGCATGTATCAGATAAGTACTCGCAAAACAGTAACACGTTGATTCCAAGTATGTAAATTATATGTAAATTGTACAGCATTGAAAATGGGTGTGCATACTTTTCCCCCAAGTTTGTAAATGATTGAAATGTTGTATAAGCATAAAAAGGGGCCACGAAACTCACTTGTTAGGTGGTAAGTATGAATGATCAAAGTATCCAAATGTTGTATGCAATGAACGGTCAAACAGCTATTGACAGTTATTGTTAAGCATTAATGATATGTATAAAGCAAATAGTAACGTTCGGTCGGTTCGGTTTGTATCGGTTGGGTCGCGTGTAACACACACAAACAGACACACGTATTAGATCTTATGTAGATCCAAGTACTAGACATCGTCGACATTGCTGATGATATTTGTGTAAAAGTTTCACTGTTATTGAAGGAGTATTTGGTAAATATTATTAGTTATAAATCGGTTGTTGATACTTGTAAAATGTTAAGTTAATTTAATTTGGAATAACATTAGTAAGTTTGATAGCGTTGACTTTAACATTGTCATTAGTAATGGCAACCGTGTCGATGTCACCTTAACACCACACGACATACACACACCACACACAAGAAGGAATTCACACACAACAACTTCAGTCGCACGACAGGACCAGACGCACGACTCAACACTCCATTCGCACGAATCAACCCTCAATCGTACGAATCAGCTTCATTCGTACGATTGAACCTTCATTCGTACGACTGGCATTCAGTCGTACCACACAACACCCAATCGCACGACTCAACTTCCATACGCACAAATCAACCTTCATTCGTACGAATCAGCTTCATTCGTATGACTGAACCTTCATTCGTGCGACTGGCCTTCTGTCGTACCACACAACACTCAATCGCACGACTCAACCTCCATACGCACGAATCAACCTTCATTCGTATGAATCAGCTTCATTCGTACATTTGAACCTTCATTCGTGCGACTGGAATACAATTGTGCGATACGCACAATCGCACACATTCATTCGGTGGCCTGACTCAATCACACACATTCATTCGCTCGCATGACTCAATCGCACACATTCATTCGCACGCATGACTCATTCGCACACATACACATAGTCGCACGACTCAGTCGCACGACACACCTAGTCGCACAACTCAGTCGCACGATTAACTCAGACGTATGGCTCAGTCGCACGACTCACCCAGTCGCACGACTTAATCGCATGACAGGCCCAATCGCCTGAACAGCAGAATCGCGACTGCTGAAGTGCAGAGCAGCCTTCGACTGCTCCGTGCACGGGTTTTACACAACAAGGACTTCAAGAAACACACTACAACATACACAAACAAGAAGCACACTCAGAAGGACATCCCACGCACCCACACGACCTCATGTGTTTGGGTTGAACCCGAACACCCGAAACCCTAAAATGGGCAGCCGTGAATAAGCAAGAAAAGGGACAACCAAGGTCGTCTACCTACAAGAATGGAGTAGACTCGGTTATAGATGAAGTCTAGACGATGAAAACGAGATCAAACGGGGCGGTTTTGGTGTAAGGAGGAGGAAGAAAAGTGAAGAAGAAGAAGTGAAGAAGAAGGTGGAAATGGAGGCTGGGGCTGGAAATGGTGTATTTATACCCAGCCCTAGTTTGGCAAATGTCACATTTAGTCCCTGCACTTAACCCCCGGGTTTCCCAAATTTGTTTCGGTTGAAAACGACTTTAATAGATTAGTTATATTAATGATAAAAATATATTTAATGATATTTGTAACTTAAAAATGGTTTCATTAGTGACAATAAATTTATATAAAAATGGTATATTTGGCGGTAATGATGATGAAAGTTTTAAAAGTTTTTAAAGATAGCACACGATCACAATGAAAGCACAAGCACAAGGATGATAAAGCAAGCATAATATCCACACAAATAGTTTATAAAGATGAGGAATGAACGAGCGAAGAAAAGTTAACGGAGTCCACGTTAATTGGCGGACCTTTTGGTGACGGATGTCACAGTATCCCCCAATTGAGAGAATTTCCTCCCGAAATTCAGCCGGGGTTAGGTCCAAGAGTGTCATCCTCGAATAGATGTGGATATTTGAGTTTCATTTGATCTTCCCGTTCCCATGTAAACTCTGGCCCTCGTTTTGAATTCCATCTCACACGGACAATTTGTATTCTACTGCGCTTCAATTGCTTGACCTTTCGATCCATGATCTCAATGGGTTCCTCAACAAAATGAAGCTTTTCGTTAATCTTGATTTCCTCAATTGGTACGTGAAGGGATTCGTCTGCCAAACATTTCTTGAGGTTCGACACGTGGAAAGTATCAAGCACACCGCTAAGTTCTTGTGGCAACCTTAATCGTAAGCCACTGGACCGATTCTTTCTGTAATCTCAAATGGTCCTACGTATCTTGGGGCTAACTTCCCTTTCTTTCCAAATCGAACGACTCCTTTCCAAGGGGAGACTTTAAGTAAAACTTGATCCCCAATGTTGAATTCTAGAGGCTTCCGACGGTTGTCGGCATAGCTCTTTTGGCGATCTCTAGCAGCTTTTAGTCGGTCTTTGATTTGAAAGATCTTGTCAGTTGTTTCTTGAATGATCTCTGGGTCTGTTAACTGACTTTCACCAATCTCGGCCCAACAAACGGGTGATCTACATTTCCTTCCATACAATGCTTCGAACAGAGCACATCCAATGCTTATATGGTAGCTGTTGTTGTAAGAGAACTCGATCAACAGTAGATGAGCATCCCAACTACCATTAAAGTCGATTACACACGCCCTCAACATGTCTTCTAGCGTTTGTATAGTTCGTTCACTTTGGCCATCTGTTTGAGGGTGATAGGCGGTACTCATATCTAATCGAGTGCCCATCGCTTTCTGCAATGTCTGCCAAAATCGTGAAGTAAATTGGCTGTCACGGTCGGATATGATCGACACCGGCACTCCGTGTCTTGTCACGACCTCCTTGATGTACAATCTCGCCAACTTATCCATCTTGTAGTCTTCTCGGATCGGCAAGAAATGTGCTGACTTCGTCATTCGATCCACTATGACCCATATCGAGTCATGTCCACTGCTCGTTCTAGGGAGTTTGGTAATAAAATCCATAGCTATATTCTCCCATTTCCACTCGGGAATTTCATGTTGCTGTAATAATCCCGATGGTTTCTGATGTTCAGTTTTAACTTTCGAGCATGTCAAGCATCTGCTAACGTACATAGCAATGTCTTTCTTCATGCCTGGCCACCAATACAGATCTTTAAGATCGTGGTACATCTTGTCTGCACCAGGATGAATAGAATATCGCGTCTAATGTGCTTCATCCATGACCAAGGTACGTACACCTCCCCATCTAGGTACCCATATACGATCCATGAAGTATTGTATACCATCATCCTTGCAAATCATCTGTTTATCTAACCTTAGAATTCTTCTCCCGCAAGGTTTTCTTCTTTCCAACGCCTCACTTTGTGCAATTTGGATCTGGGCTTTCAAATTCGTTTAAATAGTCAATCCCAACGCTCGAGCACGTAATGGTTTCACGCGTTCTTTGCGGCTTAAAGCATCAGCCACCACGTTAGCTTTCCCTGGATGATACCGGATTTCACAATCGTAGTCACTAAGAAGCTCTACCCAACGTCGTTGACGCATGTTAAGTTCCTTCTGATCCAGGATATGTTGGAGGCTCTTATGATCTGTGTAGATGATGCATTTGGTTCCATACAGGTAATGCCTCCATATCTTAAGTGCAAATACTACAGCGCCCAACTCAAGATCATGAGTTGTATAGTTCTTTTCGTGCACCTTAAGTTGTCGCGAAGCGTAGGCAATCACCTTATCCTTCTGCATTAGCACACATCCCAATCCTTGATGTGAACCATCGCAGTACACCACAAAATCATCAGTTCCGTCTGGGAGGGACAATATCGGCGCGTTGCACAACTTCTCTTTCAACGTTTGGAAAGCTTGTTCTTGTGCATGTCCCCAATCAAACTTCTTGTGTTTCTGAGTCAGCAGTCTTAATGGTTGAGCAATCTTTGAAAAATTCGCGATGAAGCGACGATAGTAACCGGCCAATCCTAAGAATTGTCGTATCTCTGATGGTGTCTAGGGTGCATCCCATTTCTTCACCGCTTCGATCTTGCCGGGATCTACATGAATCCCATCCTCGTTAACCACATGACCTAAAAACTTCACTTCTCACAACCAGAATTCACACTTTGAGAACTTGGCGAAAAGTTTCTCTTCCGTAGTAGTTCCAGTATTGCCCGAATGTGTTCTTCGTGATCCTCTGTCGATTGGGAGTAGATAAGTATATCGTCTATGAATACGATCACAAACTTATCCAAATAAGGTTTACACACCCGATTCATTAGGTCCATAAACACAGCTGGTGCGTTAGTCAGCCCGAACAGCATGACCAAGAACTCATAATGCCCATAACGAGTTCTAAACGCTGTTTTCGGTATGTCCTCCTCGAAAACCCTTAGTTGATGATATCCAGAACGAAGGTCGATCTTGGAGAAATATGAAGCTCCTTGCAGCTGATCAAACAGATCGTCGATCCTGGGGAGAGGATACCGATTCTTCACTGTTAACTTGTTCAACTCACGGTAATCGATGCACATTCGGAACGACCCATCCTTCTTTTTGACAAATAATACCGGTGCTCCCCACGGTGAGTGACTCGGTCGAATGAAACCCTTCTCCAGTAGTTCCTACAGCTGACTAGACAACTCTTGCATTTCAGATGGTGCTAACCGATATGGCGTCTTTGCTACCAGGTGTAGCTCCAGGAACCAACTCTATACGAAATTCCACCTGTCGTGGAGGAGGCAAACCAGACAAGTCATCAGGAAATACATTTGGGTAATCCCGTACTACTGGAATGTCTACTAATTTTCTCTCCTCTTCCTTCTTTTCTACCACATGAGCCAGAAGAGCGTAGCACTGCTTTCGTAAACTTCGGCGTGCTTTCATGCATGAGATAAGCTTTAAGTTCCTTCCCGGTCGTTCTCCTTGAATCTTGAGTACCTCCCTGTTTGACATAGGGATTCGTACTACTTTGTCCCGACAGACAATCTCAGCTTCGTGTTTCGACAACCAATCCATTACCACGATCACGTCAAAACTTCCTAACTCAAAGGGTATTAAATCTATATCTAAGGGATGGCCCTCCAATATTATCGAGCACTTTCTAATGATTTCATCGGCCTGAACAACCCTACCGTTGGCCATTTCTACAGAGTAGCTAGTTTCTAGCCTACTAGGATTCAAATCAAGCAATTACACAAACTCATCAGATATAAAGCTATTGTCTGCTCCAGTATCAAATAATATAGATGTGAAGTGATGATTGAGTAAGTTCGTACCCGTGACAACATTCGGGTCCTGACGGGCATCGTTGGCTCTAATGACGAATGCACATCCCCGAGTTGTATTCCCTTGATTTGCCGGGCCTTGATTTCAAGCTATGGTCATCACCTGCTGCTGGTTGTTCCCTTGTTGACCCGGCGCCCGATTCAGTCTGGGGCACATGTTTCTGTAGTGATCAGGGCCTCCACACTCCTAACAGACCCTGGCATTCCCGGCAGGGTTAATCGCGTTGACCGGTACCACAAGATTCGGCGCTGGTCTGCAGTCTCTCGCTAGATGCCCCGGGCGTCTACAGATCGCGCATACCCGGCACTGCATTCCTGGGGGATGATGGTAGTTACACTTATCACATTGGGTGCGGCCCAACGTACTCTCTCTTGCCTTGCATCACGGCCACAAAATTTCTAGTTGTCTTGGCCCTTTTATCAAATTTCCCGGCACTCGACCGGCTCGTTTCCCCACCATCTTTCCTTTTCTCTACTCCTCTACCCAAAACCCCTGTTCTCACCATCTCATCAGTCAGAGCGCCAGCCTTCAGAATTGTGCTCTGGATTGTAGGAGGAGCAGCTGCTGTTACCATTGCTCGGCTTTGAGGCGCAAGTCCCTAAATGTACCTCTCGATCCTCTTTGATTCGGGAGTCACTAGATGTGGAACAAGTCTTGCCAACTCGTGAAAACGGTCAGTATAAGCTGCATGCCCAGCCCCTACCATAGCATGATTCCAGAATTCATGCTCCAGTTTCTGCATCTCGTTGAGGGGGCAGTATTCCTCAGTTATTAAGGCCTTAAACTCATCCCACGACATCTGCATCATTGATTCTCTTCCTCTAGCTTGAATCTGAGTGTTCCACCAAGTTAACGCCTTGCCCTGCAGTGAGCATGTGGCATACTTGATTTTCTGGTTGTCGAGGCATTCACTGATGTCAATCACTGCCTCCATCTTTTCAAGCCATCTGGTCAGGGCTATCGCTCATCCCTTCCCATCAAATTCCTTTGGTTTGCAGGCCACAAACTCCTTGTACGAACACCCCCTTCTGGCATTAACAACCCCAGTCTCATTACCGGTTGTTCCACCATTCCCGATCTCCTGATTACTTCAGTTTCAATACCACCTTGACCTCTTTCACCACCATCCTCGTTATCATTGCCACCAACCCCGTGGGGGTGGTGTTGCTGAAGAGCATCGCTCACTTGGGCCACAATAGTCGGAATCAGTGCGGCCAGTTGTTGAGCGATCAGAGCTGCCATATCAGAGTCTCCTGTTCCCTGATTATTACTGGCACGACCATCATTTGTTCTTGGTGTTCTGCCTCTGCCTCTGCCTCTGCCCCTCGGGGCTTCACTTCCGCCACTATTGCTGCCGGTAACTCTTCGAGGCGGCATTTTCTAATCATAAAGTAGTAAACACGTAAGCTTTAACCATTTCAAAGTGTATTATCAATACCACTCATCAAAGTCCAGCATTCCAAGTTAATATCACACTTATAGTCACCACACATCACATGCAGGTCGTATAGTTCTCACACCATGAATTGGTAATGTTCCAACAATAGTCCATCAATGCAATTGTAAATCCATGTATATAATCATGTTTAGTCTAGCAGAGGTTGTTTATCTCCTCCTCTTTCGAGGTTTCAGACATAACCTCCTCAGGGTCAAGCGCAATAGCATGATCTGTGAAGATCTCTTCGGGTTTAATACCTGGATTTGATAAACTAACTTGGCGCTCAGAGGGAACGGAAGATCCAATAGAAGCATCCCATAAGGAGTGAGCAAAAGGGCTCTCTCACAGGGTGAAAAGATCACAAAACAGATAGATGAACGAATCAAGTAAAGAGGAACACATACATGAGATATAAAATGCACAAAGATCCTAGCATGCAAATCTACATGAAGCTTCCTAGGTTATAGTCTAGGTCAAGCGTATTGCCTTGTTTTCTATAACCAATGGCTCTGATACCAATCTGTCACACCCCCGCTAAAAGCGGAAACATGGGATGTAATGAGATCGGGATCTTCATAACACATGGTAAGCGATAGAGATGCAATATAATAAATGATGACAAGCGTGTCATGACGACACCCGACAACAAGGGGACTTGTGTCGTGTTTAGTCAATATTCACATAACCAAATGAAGATAACATTGTAATGTAAATTCCCACAACCCGGGAACAAGTATCCAAAAGGATGTAATTGTTTAATCAGACTACAAAATTGTTTCAAAATAATTGTGTGTCAAATATGTTTAGTCTCAAAAATGCATCCTAGGGTCTCCACTAAGGCAGCACACCTAGATCCTCAATTTTCATGATCACCTGAAAAGATATGCTCAAAATGGTCAACAAAATTGTTGGTGTGCTGTATAGTAAATGATGTGGAATACCGTGTATACAGTTATAAGTAAGTACAATCACATGACAATGAGCTTTGCAACCAAACCTAACGACGTACACAAAGATCTTGTCGGAATATATTCACCCAAGGGCCCGTTCCTGGCCACTGCTGGTACTAACTAGTATACCAACAAACAAGGATGGGGGTGTCAACCCAGTAGTACTACCAATACCTATACGTCGGTTCCCACACTGGAATTAAATAGTTGCAAAGAAAGTACCACAATGCGAACTCAAGCATGTATCAGATAAGTACTCGCAAAACAGTAACACGTTGATTCCAAGTATGTAAATTGTATGTAAATTGTACAGCATTGAAAATGGGTGAGCATACTTATCCGCCAAGTTTGTAAATGATTGAAATGTTGTATAAGCATAAAAAAGGGCAACGAAACTCACTTGTTAGATGTTAAGTATGAATGATCAAAGTATCCAAATGTTGTATGCAATGAACGGTCAAACACCTATTGACAGTTATTGTTAAGCATTAATGATATGTATAAAGAAAATAGTAACGTTCGGTCGGTTCGGGTTGTATCGTTTGGGTCGCGTGTAACACACACAAACAGACACACGTATTAGATCTTATGTAGATCCAAGTACTAGACATCGTCGCCATTGCTGATGATATTTGTGTAAAAGTTTCACTGTTATTGAAGGAGTATTTGGTAAATATTAGTAGTTATAAATCGGTTATTGATACTTGTAAAATGTTAAGTTAATTTAATTTGGAATAACATTAGTAAGTTTGATAGCGTTGACTTTAACATTGTCATTAGTAACGGAAACTGTGTCGATGTCAATTTAACACCACACGACATACACACACCACACACAAGAAGGAATTCACACACAACAACTTCAGTCGCACGACAGGACCAGACGCACGACTCAACACTCCATTCGCACGAATCAACCCTCAATCGTACGAATCAGCTTCATTCGTACGATTGAACCTTCATTTGTACGACTGGCATTCAGTCGTACCACACAACACCCAATCGCACGACTCAACCTCCATACGCACGAATCAACCTTCATTCGTACGAATCAACTTCATTCGTACGACTGAACCTTCATTCGTGCGACTGGCCTTCAGTCGTACCACACAACACTCAATCGCACAACTCAAACTCCATACGCACGAATCAACCTTCATTCGTACGAATCAGCTTCATTCGTACGTTTAAACCTTCATTCGTGCGACTGGAATTCAATCGTGCGATACGCACAATCGCACACATTCATTCGGTCGCCTGACTCAATCGCACACATTCATTCGCTCGCATGACTCAATCGCACACATTCATTCGCACGCATGACTCATTTGCACACATACACACAGTCGCACAACTCAGTCGCACGACTTAGTCGCACGACACACCCAGTCGCACAACTCAATCGCACAATTAACTCAGACGCATGGATCAGTCGCACGACTCACCCAGTCGCACGAATCAATCGCATGACAGGCCCAGTCGCATGAATAGCAAAATCGCGACTGCTGAAGTGCAGAGCAGCCTCCGGCTGCTCCGTGCACGGGTTTTACAGAACAAGGACTTCCAAAAATACACTACAACATACACAAACAAGAAGCACACTTAGAAGGACATCCCACGCACCCACACGACCTCATGTGTTCGGGTTGAACCCGAACACCCGAAACCCTAAAATGGACAACCGTGAATAAGCAAGAAAAGGGACAACCAAGGTCGTCTACCTGCAAGAATGGAGTAGACTCGGTTGTAGATGAAGTCTAGACGATGAAAACGAGACCAAACGGGGCGGTTTTGGTGCAAGGAGGAGGAAGAAAAGTGAAGAAGAAGAAGTGAAGAAGAATGTGGAAATGGAGGCTAGGGCTGGAAATGGGGTATTTATACCCAGCTCTAGTTTGGCAAATGTAACATTTAGTTCCTGCACTTAACCCCCGGGTTTCCCAAATTTGTTTCGGTTGAAAACGACTTTAATAGATTAGTTATATTAATAATAAAAATATATTTAATGATATTTGTAACTTAAAAATGTTTTTATTAGTAACAATAAATTTATATAGAAATGGTATATTTGGTGGTAACGATGATGAAAGTTTTAAAAGTTTTTAAAGATAACACACGATCACAATGAAAGCACAAGCACAAGGATGATAAAGCAATCATAATATCCACAGGAATAGTTTATAAAGATGAGGAATGAATGAGCAAAGAAAAGTTAACGGAGTCCACGTTAATTGACAAACCTTTTGGTGACGGATGTCACACCCAACGTATGATTTGATTAGATTGTTCAACAACACGTTTAAATCTAAATTATGAATACCCAAGCAGTGATGAATATTCAAAAGCAATTCTAAGCAAAATTATCAGATCGGAAAAAAATTGATTGATCTAATAGAGATTTAAAATAGTTTAGATGTATTGTGATACGTTACTACCTTAGATCAAAAGAAAATAACAACTAACTGAACAAATCTAAAACTGATAGATCAATTGATCTAGATCAATAAGCACAAGGCTCTGATACCACCTGTGAATCCAAGAATCGAAACAAGGAATTATTAGTTTAGATATGACAAATAGTGATTGCGGAATTCCCACAACTTGTTCTTGAATTAATTGTTTATAATATTGTAATTATAACGATAATCAATGAAGAACAAACACGAGAAATGGAAAACAAATT
Source organism: Flaveria ramosissima (assembly GCA_025215565.1). NCBI lineage: Eukaryota > Viridiplantae > Streptophyta > Magnoliopsida > Asterales > Asteraceae > Flaveria > Flaveria ramosissima. The sequence continues at coordinate 79,927,548 of CM046037.1, forward strand.
GAAGTAATAAGATAAAACACAGTTGTTTTAAATGATTTCCATTAATACTATATTTGTTACAATTTGTATTTTGGATTTGATGATGAGCTAATTGCTAGATGATGTTCTTGTTTGTTTTTGCTAGTTTGATTGATGTTTTGGTGTAATCAGAAATGATGTATTGTTTTTGTATATTTGGAGAGTGCACTCATGCCGTCTATTTATAGGCAGAGGAATTCACTTTCTACAATGGGTAAAAGTAACTTTCTCATCATGGTAAGAAAGTTACATCAGTGAAATTCTGATGTGATGTGATTGACACATTCTTGAATGACATCAGTCTTTCGTAAATGTTAACTTGTTAACATCACTTCTGAGATTCACTTAATTGACTTCATAGAAGAGTTTGTTCTTCCGTAGGAATTGGTCTTCCGTAGGAATGGGATCTTTGATCTTCAAGTTCATCAGCAGCAACAGACATCGTTCTACATCCACATCAACTTGTCTTCCGAAGATGTTGTTAGGACCGTGTACGTACGGAGTACTAACTGATAATGCGTGTATACCTAATTAAATAGTGCGGAATCCTATTTGATTGGCGATCCAATCAGTGAGAACACAGTTTCGATCAATCTAGAGATTAATGAAACGTTATGAACGATTAGAACACGATCAACTGCGATCTATGAAGTTGGAACAGGTTCTCTAGGGTCTCTAGACGGCTAGAATACGTATGTGAGTTGAAATTCTTCACGAATTAAGTGGTATTTATAGGTTAGGGTTTGTCAATGGTGCGACTGAACCATTAGTATGGTTCAGTCGTGCGACTGAATCATACGATTGGTCCATATGCACGACTGAAGGTTCAGTCGTGTGACTGAGCCAATCTTATGTCTCAATCGTGCGACTGATCCAGTCTCCTGGTTCAGTCGTGCGACTGGTCCATTAGCATGAAGTGTTCATGCGTATGGTCCATTAGCATGGTCCATTCGCATGAGGACTTCATATGATCAAGTTTGAACACGTTTCTCAATCATTATTGACTAAGAACTATGCAAACAACCACAAACCTATATAGTTAGTTCAATATGCATTATGATACAATAAACAATGAAACATTAAACAATATAAGCATCAATCAAATATTTCATTTCTTTGAACTCATTCATTACATATATGTAAGACATGAAAGACATTTTACATTAACCTCCTAAAATAGGTACATATGTATCAACAAACTCCCCCTTGGACCTAGTTTACATCATTGTCTAACATTCTTCATTAGCTCCTCAAACTTCTTGTACTTTTGCTCTCTTGTAACTCCGGCATGTATCTCGAATGCGAAACAAAGTCTTATCATGTTCTCGAACTGGAGGGCTTGTACGATATCCTGCGAGTCATAGAATAGTGGCCACTTGTATAAGGTATATACATCGTCAGCAGACAAGTTAGTCAGCCACATAGGGTCAAATACCCGGATAGTATCCATTTGGCTCTCCCTTTGTAAGACTATGACCGCTTCACTTGTTCTCCAATCGTTGTACCACAACTTGAAGTGTGGAGTGAAGTCCTATGGCATTTCCCTTAGAGGGATTTTGGACATTGTATGCGGAGGACTCCACTTCAACACTACCTTAGGCTTTCCAGTAAAGGGATCAACTTCAGACCGTCTAATGTACCTCTTCGGTTGTTGAGGTCTGAAGTTAACCCACCTGGTGTGGTATTCTTTCCTCAGTGTAGCCTCAAACCAGCCTGACATCTTTCTCGGGTCGGCATACAACAACTTTAGGCGTGCCAGCTGGTTGAGCTTAAAACCAGGGAGAGTCTTTAGATCATATGGGAATCTAAAGTACTCTATACGCTTTTCTATTTTCACTGCATACACATTCAGATCCTCAAAATAAGCCTATGCAATGATCTTGCCTGACACCTTTAAGTGTTTCTTGACTTTGTATAGCTTGGTGTAGACATTAGGCTTTTGTGCAGTACGCATGGCTCGGATCTCAGCCAAACAGGCCGCCCATTCAGCCTTTTTGATGTCAACATCGGCGTCTGAGGCTTGGGCTTGACCCTCGGTCTTCTCAGCCTCTTTCTCCGTCTGATCCAGCTTGTCAAATGTATCACTGCCAAGAGTATCACCCAAGTTGGGGACTACATTTCCCTCTCGGTCAGTGTACTCTGGATAATGGTCAGCAGTGACATCCTCTATCTCGATTTCATCTATGTCGTTGAGCTCATCATCACTTGTCACCTCAAAAGTAGGAGCATGCTTGACAATCTCGTCCGGGTTCAGCCTAAACATCTTAGCAAATTGCTCGTCAGTCAGGTCATGAATAATTTCTCCTTCTTCGGGAGTATAGCTCACTGAACGACTGACAATCCCTTGCAAATCAAGAATCATTGTGAGTTGAGACTTGATTTGCTGAAGGGGAGCAACATCGTATTCATCTTGCTAAGATGTTTGATCTGCTTGATTTAAACATGTAACACATCAATCATTAGTCAATAATCAAGACAGTTAAACATTAAATATATATAAACATTAAGTACAAAATTTTAATACATGATTGAAGTACAAAAGCTTTCAAATACATAAGTACTAATCATTACTTTTTCCCTGAATAGCAGGCTCGTCAGCCGGAGGGGATGAGGATGAGGCTCCCTGATCCTGAGCCTTCTTTGACTGTTGCTCTCTAGCCTGTGTGGATGCTGATGCAGCAACATCATCTCCTTCATCCTCATCTCCTTCCTTCTACTCTCCTTCAGCTCCATCACCTTCTTCATCCGTCTCATCATCATCATCCTCATCATCGTCATCATCACCATCATCGTTTCCTTCTCTGATCTTGAAGTACTCATCTTTGGAGCCTTTAAGTTGCAGCATCAACTTCTTGTTCTTCGCCTCAAGATCATCTATCCTCTATACTGAAGAAGTCTGCAGCTCACGAAGCTCAGCAATCTTCTGACTCTGAGCTGCTATATGCTGAGCCTGAGCAGCATTGAGATGCATCAGCTGGTTTAGCTGAGTAGCTCGTTGCTCTTCAGCAGCAAGCAGCTTAAGCACAATCCGGTTTAGATTGGCCAGCTGCTCCTCTAACCCAACAGAGGGCATAGAGGATTCAAAGCTCAGTGGGACCTGAGATGAAGTCCCGGCTCGATGGGTGGTTGTAGTGGTGGTAGCTGTGGTAAAGATGGGTGGTGGTATAGGTATAACTGGTGGAGGTATGGCTGTAGTAGTGGAGGGTGGAGGTGTGGTAGTAATGGTGGGTGGTGTGGTAGTAGTGGTGGAGGATGTGGTAGTGGTGGTTGTAGCTGTGGTGGTGGTGGCGGTAGAGGTGGTGATCAAAGTGAACCTCCGTCTCTTACTCTTCATCCCGTACGGCTGAGCCATCCTCTTTTTCCTTGATCCCTTCGAGGAGGATGCTCCCCCTTCGCTGCTGGGCTGGTCTGGGGTGTAAGATGTATCAGTATCAGCCTCCCCAGACTCACCCTAGCGTTCACCTACCGCCCTAATCCATCGCTCAGTGGCAACCACCTTGCTGCCCACCGTCCGAACTAATGGCTCCTCATCAGACTCCTCCTCCTCATCAGGATGGAAGTCCTAATGGAATCCTGCCATATCAGCTCCTTCGTGGGTGGATGATGGAGATGTAGCATCTCTGGTAGTGGCCCTAGATTGGGTGGGGATAGTATCTCCACCTTCACCACTATCATCATCATCAGAATCGTCGGATGGGAGCACAATCGGCTCAGAATCTTAGTCACTATCATCGTGATGCCACTTTCTCCTAGCTGGCGCCACGTAGTCCTCTCGGGCCAAATGCCCATGCAATCTCCTTACCGGGGGCTTCACCTGCTTGCCCCGGTAAACCTTCATCCGCCCTAGGGTAGTATCATCCATCACCTCTAGTGTAACTGCATCCTCTCTCTCCTTGGGAAGCGAAGGAAGCATATGGCCGATGATCATCTGAATGAAACGTAGGTACATGCAGAAGCCTTCCTTGCCTTTGGCCTCTATGTTCTCCACCAAGTAGGTGAAGATCATCCTCGAAATGCTGAACGGGTGGTTCAGCACCAGAGCTACATACGCGTTCTGGATCTGATCTGACATCTCATCAAATCCGCCCTTCCTCGAGGCAATACACTTCAGCAGCACATGGGCTAAGTACTTGAGTTAGGGGCACAGGTTGCTCTTGTTGAGCCCACCTGCGTTTATGTCCCCCGAGTACTTAGCCCGAAGAAAACATCCTCGAACTGTCAATGGATACAGTCTAGTAGGGCAATCACCATCATCTCCCAACTCTAAGACTATCCTTAGATCCTCCTCACTGATCTCAATGTCCTGACCAAAGATGGAACTCCTAATACGGTGAGGCTCTGAGGACCTATCTACAACTGCACTTTCCCAGAAAGCCTGCTGTATCGATCTGTATGGTGTGCACGGAGTGCAGATAGCTCTGAAAATCCTCGATCTCCGTAGAAATGTAATAATGCCCACGAACTCAGACGCGTTCCGGGACGTAATGTCTAGATGAGCACATATGTTGTGCTTTGTGCTTATCGTCCACCGACTCGCCATGCTGTTGTAACACAAGATAGATAAACGTTAGAGTGTGTGTAAATGAATGACATTTGAATTTATTGGACTTGAATCCTTCTGTTGTCGTGCGAATGGACAGTGCGACTGAGTCTGAGTCGTGCGATTGAGCTCATTCGTGCGATTAAGCATGTGACTTGGCTTAGTCGTATGCTATCCCATGCGGTTGAACCAGTCGTGCGACTGAACTCGTACGCATGGTTCAGTCGTGCGATTATGCAATTCGCCCAGCTCAGTCGTGCAATTGAGGTTCATCAGTATGTCCATTCGCAGGACAGTCTGTTTTTCCATTCAAATTAAAATCTTGAGCAAAACTTGATGTTAGACGTTGTGGTTTGGCTCATTAGACTCGCAATCGTTCCAACTAACATCTAACACATTTTAAGTTAGCAATTTACTTAGTTTTACAGGTTTATTTTGTGAACTAAGTGTCGGTTCTTGTTAAGGCTCAAATTAAGTCCATTTAGGGCACGATTTGATGAACATTTGAGTGGACTGTAGGATTCTATATGCCCAAGACACTTAGAATATTGATGTGGTTAGTACGTTATGATCCAAGTCGGGTTATACCCAATAACAAGCTTAGCAAACACCAATTAATATTTATTTGATGATGTGATCATGCAATTAAATAATAACACCAAATTTAGAAAATGGGTTTTCTAAATAAGTTGCATATGAGATTAAACAATTTATATGGATATTTTGTTTATTGATGTTGTTTGTAATGTTATTTAAGTTGTTTAAATAACATCAAACAATAAGTGAGTGTGTAAGTGTTACTTTAATAAAAGGTTTATTAAAAGAACACCCTTTAATATGACTTGTTAATGTGTCATATTATTAATTGGTTTTGGGGGAAAAACCCCAATCTATTTCAAACCATTCGGCCGCCCCTAGGGCCTTTTGTTTTGCTTCTATTTTGTCTTGGAAAGACTAATCTTTACACACTCATTCACTCCATCTCCTCTCTCTCTCTCACATGCAAAAGAACACACAAGAAAAAGGGTTTCTTGCTTTGTTGGAAGAAGAAGAACTCGGCTGGAAATTTTTCAGAAGTGTCTCCCTTTGTTTTTGGTGTTCAATCCTAGCAACTAATGTGTTTTGTGATAGTGCTTGGGGTATACTAACTTGAGGGGTCCTTCCTTGGAGCCTTGGCCGAGTTTCTTGCATCTCATTCTCTCTTTTGGTCGACTTTGCAGCTGAATAAAGGTAGTATATCACAGCTCTATGTAGCTGTGATTTTATGTAGTTTTATAGATGTTCATAGCTTGTTCATTCACATATTAAAGATCCCTTTGATTATGGGTTTGTTTTACTCTTGTATGGTCATTTAAAGAACATATTTTTCAGCTTTTAAAATCGGTTTTAAAGCTATATATCCGCTGCGTTTTCTGAAAGTTTAAATGGTTAAACTTGTTTTATGTTCACAACAAACCTTCAATGGCATCAAGAGCCGGTTATGTGGATGACTTGCTTGTTTTGTCCTTTTAAATAGGTTTTAAAGGATGATAATAATCTTAGTATAGGCTGATTTTGGGCTGCTAAGTTCATATGATATGAAACCCCAACCTTTCAAAGTCATATCACACATGCTTGTGATTAAACCTTGAAAGATATACATGTTTGTTGTTTGTTTTGTTTGGACAAAATAAAACCCGAAATTTCAGTTTGTGTTGGCTGAAATTTCGTGGTTTTAAGTGGGGTTTTCATTATATTTTGGATGATATGATAGATGCTTGTTTTAGTGCATAACCTAGCTATTGACCTTGTGATTGTTTGGATGTTTGTGATGGTTGTATTCATTCATTCAATTGGGTTGTATTATTTGTTGTTTGTGCTTTGTTTCAAATGTAATTTATTATTATTGGGTTGTAATAAATAGATTAGGTGTATTTTCATTTTACTAGATATCTTGTATTAGGACTTTATATCTTGTAATATGAAGACATTCACATTGGAAGCACAAAGGAAGGTCATGAAAGAAACATGGAGCATTTTGGATGCGGTTTCAAGTGGGAGGCTTTTGGAAGTTTCTATATGCTTTGTTTGTGACCCTTAGGAATGTCCTATGGACCACACTTGTGATGGCAAACAAGTGTGGACCACTTTAGATGCTGTGGTTATGCACATATGCTCATATGGTTGTTTATGTTTATGCTTGGTTGATTGTTTGTTGTTTGATTGTTTGGTTGATATTGGGATATTCATAACAAACTTATTAACAAACTAAACAAGCTGAAAATTGATGGTTCTTAAAAGTTTATATAAAGTTATTAAAATGATTTAATGATTTTAAAGATTAAAATAGGTTTTAATCAAAGGACCATAGGGTACCTTGTATTTGAAAGCATGCAAATACAAGTACATAGAGTTTTCTAAACTTGTATTTTGAAACCTCTAAACCTTTTTTCAAACAAGATCACAACACCGTCCTTTTACACAACACTTGAGTCACTTGGGAACTCTTAGTGGGATAAAGGTCACCTAACCATTTTGAGGGAACTTGTGATTTGAGGTGAGAATGCCTTATTTGTGGGATAAAGGTCACCTAACCACTTGTTTTGGCAAACTCACACGTGGTGTAAGTAAGTAGGGTGTCTTGATTTGCAAATCATGTCAAATGGATCACCTACGATGTGGTTTCCAAATGGTGTTGATGGGATTAACATGCCGACTTTACATATGATGTTTCAAAGTCGATCCCATATTTCTAGAAGTTGCAAATGGTTGCAATCGTCAAACGTTGACCACCTTATTAATTTAAAACGTGGGATAAAGGTCACCTAACCACAATTTAAATGTAATGTTGGGTTCTAGATTTTAATATGAAAGACCTTAAAAGGCATTTATTATTAAAATTACAATATCGAAAATACTAAAATAAAACTTTGTTAATTTTTGTAGATGGCCTCAAATAATGATAATTCCGATAACTCATCCGCGTCCAACCAATCTCTACGAGCGATCCTCCAAAAGGAACGTATAAATCATAACAACTTCATCGATTGGTATCGAAACTTGGGAATTGTTCTCAAGCAAGAGAGAAGATCGTATGTTTTACACGACCCTATCCCCGATCAACCTAGCGAGGATGATCAGGAGGCCTTCAACGATTGGTTGAAGTACACTGAGGGCTCCGTCCAAGTGTCTTGTCTCATGCTAGCGAGCATGACTCCGGATCTCCAAAAGGAGTATGAACATCACGGAGCTTATGACATGATAACCCAGCTGAAGGAAACGTTCCAACAGCAAGCGAGGGTTGAGCGCTTCGAAACGGTTCGAGCACTCCATGCATGTCGTATGGACGACAACCAATCTGTTTCATCTTATGTTCTTAAGATGAAAAGTCATATTGACCGCCTCGAGAGACTTAACTGTCCCGTCTCGAAGGAATTGGCCACGGATTTGATCCTTAATGGCCTTACCAAGAAGTTCGAGACATTCGTGTTGAACTACAACATGAATGCTTGGGACAAAAGCATTGGTGAGCTTCACTCAATGCTGAAAACGGCCGAGGCGGCCATGGGTAAAAGGGTTTTACCCGTTCTCACCATCAATGAAGGTGGGAACAAGAAAAGGCCTTATCCTGCACCCAAGGCAAAGGTTGCCAAGGGTAAGGGACCCGTTTGGGAAAGGGAAAGGGGTGGTAAGGGTACCACCCAAACCACAAGAGAAAAAGCAAAAGGTTGCTACTAACGACCCATGCTTCAAGTGTGGGGAGATTGGACATTGGGCAAGGAATTGTCCCGTCCATCTCCAAGAGTTGAAAGCAAAGAGGGATGCCGGGCAGACCTCAGGTACAATATACATGATCCATATTGATTTAAACATGATATCCTCTAACACATGGGTATTAGATACCGGATGTGGAACTCACATTTGCAATTTGTTGCAGGGGTTCAAAAGAAGTAGTGACTTCAAGAAAGGGGATGTAAGCCTCTGCATGGGCAATGGGGCTAAAGTTCAAGTTGAAGCCCGTGGTGACTACATCTTGAAACTTCCAAATGGTTTGGAAGTGATTTTGAACAATGTTTTGTATGCTCCTAGTTTGACAAGGAATATTATCTCTGTAGCCCTGTTAAAACAATTTGGATATGTATTATCCTTTATTGAAAATGATATTCATGTTTCTTTAAATGGTATGTTCTATTTTAAAGCTATTCCCATTAATGGTATTTATGAATTGGTTCATGAAAATACTTTAAATAGCTCATTGTACCAAACTAACACCAAGAAACTCAAGTTGGACTTGAGTGATACCTATCTTTGGCATTGTCGTCTTGGCCATATAAACAAGAAACGTTTACAAACACTTCAAAAGAATGGTCTTTTATAAACAAATGAATGTGATTCATTTGATGTTTGTGAATCTTGTTTACAAGGAAAGATGACTAAGGCACCCTTTAGTGGAACTAACGAAAGGGCAAAAGATTTATTAGGAATCATACATTCGGATGTATGTGGTCCTTTTAAGCCAATGACTAGGAATGGTGAAAGATACTTCATTACCTTTACCGACGATTATAGTCGCTATGGGTATGTGTACTTATTAAGGCACAAAGATGAAGCTTTTGAAATGTTCAAAATCTTCAAGAATGAAGTTGAAAATCAACTCAACAAGTCAATTAAAGTTCTCCGTACCGATAGAGGAGGTGAATACCTAAGTGATGTTTTTCAAGATCATCTTAGGAGTTGTGGGATTGTCTCACAACTCACTCCACCTGGAACACCACAACATAATGGTGTGTCTGAGAGGAGGAATCGAACCTTATTGGATATGGTCCGATCTATGATGGCTAGAAGCACATTACCTCTATCATTTTGGGGTTTCGCTTTGCTCTCCGCGGCCCGTATTCTAAATATGGCCCCAACAAAAAGGTGGAAAGGACACCTTTTGAGATATGGCATGGAAGGGTTCCATCCCTATCATACTTAAGGGTCTGGGGTTGTGAGGCTTATGTTAAGACTCCCACTCCAAACAAATTGGAAGTCCGATCCACCAAGTGTATCTTTATTGGATATCCTAGAGATTCTATGGGATATTATTTCTATGATCCACTGGAACAAAAGGTGTTTGTTGCCAGAAAGGGTGAGTTCTTAGAAGCAAAGTTCCTTATGGAAGGAACTAGCAGTAGAACAGTGGATCTTGAGGAGGATCAAGAACCACAACCCGATGCACGTTTGGTTGAAACTAGCACTCAACATGAGGATGTTGAGGATGATCAAATGGTTGATCAATACACGCAAAACGTTCGCAGAAGTGGTAGAACTAGTAATCCACCTGAAAGATACAGATTTTTCATGGATGGATGCTATGTGGTAGATTCAGATGAACCAACCACATACCATGATGCAGTGTCCAATTTGGATTGTGACAAATGGCTTGAGGCCATGAACGTGAGATGAAATGCAATCCATGTATGACAATCAAGTTTGGGAACTTGTTGTACCACCTCTTAATTCCAAGGTAGTTGGAAGTAAGTGGGTTTTCAAGAAGAAAACCGATATGCATGGAAACTTGGATACTTATAAAGCTAGACTTGTAGCAAAGGGTTTCACTCAAACTCAAGGGGTTGATTATGATGAAACCTTCTCACCTGTTGCGATGCTAAAGTCTATAAGGATATTGTTTGCCATAGCTGCTCATTATGATTATGAGATTTGGCAAATGGATGTCAAAACCGCTTTCCTAAATGGATATCTTGAGGAAGATGTCTATATGGTTCAGCCTGAAGGTTTTGTCGATCCAAAACATCTTAATAAAGTATGCAAGTTAAAGAAATCAATCTATGGATTGAAACAAGCATCGAGAAGCTGGAATCACCGTTTTGATGGGGAAGTAAAGAAATTTGGCTTCATCAAAAATGCTGATGAGGCTTGTGTGTATAAGAAGGCTAGTAGGAGCACAGTAACTTTCCTAGTATTGTATGTTGATGACATACTACTATTTGGAAATGACATTCCAACCTTGGAAGGTGTAAAAACCTGGCTTGGAAGTTGTTTTTCCATCAAGGATCTTGGTGAAGCCGCCTATATTCTAGGAATAAAGATCTATAGGGATAGATCAAGGCGGTTGATTGGTTTGAATCAAAGTGCATACATTGATAAGATCTTGAAAAGGTTCAAGATGGAGAACTCTAAGAAAGGTACCGTACCTATTCAAAGAGGAACGATATTGAGTACGACCCAATGTCCAAGCTCAAAGGATGAGCAAGATAAAATGAAGGCAATCCCATATGCATCTGCTATTGGATCCATCATGTATGCAATGATATGCACTCGACCGGACGTGTCATGCGCTTTGAGCATGACAAGCCGTTACCAGCAAAATCCTGGAAACAGTCATTGGATGGCTGTTAAGAACATACTTAAGTACCTAAGGAGGACAAGAGATATGTTCCTGATCTATGGATCTGGTGACGAGGAGCTCGTTGTAAAAGGTTACACGGATGCGAGTTTTCAAACCGATCGTGACGATTCACGGTCACAATCGGGATACATTTTCATTCTGAATGGAGGAGCTGTCTCTTGGAAGAGCTCCAAGCAGGATGTGGTGGCTCTATCAACTACAGAATCAGAATACGTCGCCGCCTCATTGGCAGCTCAAGAAGCTGCATGGTTGAAGAAATTCATTGCCGATCTAGGGGTTGTCCCTTCCATTCAGGAACCCCTAGAGATCTTTTGTGACAACGAGGGTGCGATTGCTCAAATCAAGGAACCCCGTGCTCATCAAAAGACTAGGCACATTGAGCGGAGATTCAACTACATACGGGATGAAGTTGAAAAGGGAAAGATATGTATTCGCAAAGTTCACACGGATCAAATTATTTGAATAAAATTATTTGGATATGTTTATTTGGATTTGATCTGTACATTTTATATTTGGATATGTGGAACTCTTTATTATTTGAATAAAATTATTTGGTTATAATGTTTCAATTAATGTTCCAAATTAGCATGTTTTATCCATGAGTAAAATGTTTACTCTAAAATGTCCGTAGTCGCTCATACTTGTGGGAACAAGTGTGAAAGTAAGATTATTGAATTGGATTGGTTGATATTCATAAGGATGAATATAGGGCAATGGGTTGCCACCAAGGTTCATAGATATTTGTGGGATACAAATATTGGACTAACCCGCATCTCAAATTTCACTACATGGAATCCTTTTGATTGATCATAAGTAAATTTGAGTAAAGGCGAATATCATTTGGTATCCTCAGACCTGAGATACATATTGGGTTTTGATATTCACCAAGTTTTATACCTTGAGCTCATTCTTCACTATCCTGAAATAGTGGACAGTACATAAGGGTATGTTCAGGTATAACACGAGGTGTTTGTGAGAAACGTATGTAGTCAAGATGGAATTTGTTCCTCTTATTCGTTGAGAGTTAGATGTCTAAGGCCTGACAAGTTAAATCAACAAGAAATGATCATTCTGTGTTCTTGGATTTAACATGACATCTGAAACAAAAGGATAGATGATTGATTCACCTAAATCATTTCAAGTAGGGTACTTGAAAGGGATGATGTTATTGAATGGCTATAAGTCATGCGTATTAAGGGTAGTAAACCGTTGTTAGGCGGTATTTACTGCTTGCATCAATCTTCTATGAATCTTGGGCAAGTGGGAGATTGTAGGATTCTATATGCCCAAGACACTTAGAATATTGATGTGGTTAGTACGTTATGATCCAAGTCGGGTTATACCCAATAACAAGCTTAGCAAACACCAATTAATATTTATTTGATGATGTGATCATGCAATTAAATAATAACACCAAATTTAGAAAATGAGTTTTCTAAATAAGTTGCATATGAGATTAAACAATTTATATGGATATTTTGTTTATTGATGTTGTTTGTAATGTTATTTAAGTTGTTTAAATAACATCAAACAATAAGTGAGTGTGTAAGTGTTACTTTAATAAAAGGTTTATTAAAAGAACACCCTTTAATATGACTTGTTAATGTGTCATATTATTAATTGGTTTTGGGGGGGAAAAACCCCAATCTATTTCAAACCATTCGGCCGCCCCTAGGGCCTTTGGTTTTGCTTCTATTTTGTCTTGGAAAGACTAATCTTTACACACTCATTCACTCCATCTCCTCTCTCTCTCTCACATGCAAAAGAACACACAAGAAAAAGGGTTTTCTTGCTTTGGTTGAAGAAGAACTCGGCTGGAAATTTTTCAAAAGTGTCTCCCTTCGTTTTTGGTGTTCAATCCTAGCAACTAAGGTGTTTTGTGATAGTGCTTGGGGTATACTAACTTGAGGGGTCCTTCCTTGGAGCCTTGGCCGAGTTTCTTGCATCTCATTCTCCTCTTTTGGTCGACTTTGCAGCTGAATAAAGGTAGTATATCACAGCTCTATGTAGCTGTGATTTTATGTAGTTTTATAGATGTTCATAGCTTGTTCATTAACATATTAAAGATCCCTTTGATTATGGGTTTGTTTTACTCTTGTATGGTCATTTAAAGAACATATTTTTCAGCTTTTAAAATCGGTTTTAAAGCTATATATCCGCTGCGTTTTCTGAAAGTTTAAATGGTTAAACTTGTTTTATGTTCACAACAAACCCTTCATGGACATCGTCGCACATTACCTGTATAATTAAGAGAAATCGTTAGAAGCAACAGTAATCAGTCTAGAGCACTCAATCGAAATTTGGCAGCGTAACGGTATAATCGTGCGAAGAGAGAGCGATTGGGGGTGATGAGTGTCTGCGACCGACTCCCCCTTATTTATACTAGGGTTTCCTTCAGTCGTGCGACTGAACCTAATCGCACTGTTGATTCGTGCGACTGACTCAGTCACTCACCTTCAGTCGTGCGACTAGGTTTCAGTCGTGCAACTGTCTCATTCGGTCACCTCCATTCGGGCGATTGGTTCATTCTGATGATCCAATCGTATGGATTGACCCATGCTTATGGTCCAATCGCACGTCTGGTCCATACATGTGGTTTAGTCGTGCGATTGGGCTCATACGTATGGTCCAATCGTACGACTGGTCCATACTCATGGTCCAGTCTTGCGAATGGATCATACTTATGAGTTTGACCTTATGACCATTCATACACTTAGCCCTTTTACTTATTGATAAGACATTTTGACCATTTATCATCTCAGACATGACCATTTTAACTTAGAAAAACTGTTGATCACCTCAGACGTGATCCTTTTACATTTGAAAACCCCATTGGTCACCTCAGACGTGACCGTTTTAGTGAGTGAATCCCAGATTGACTTCCGATGCGTAGTCCGACATTTAACTACTAAATTAATTGAAATTAACTAAATTAAACAACTAGAAATAAAGCAAAGCTAAAACATAATTTTGTATTTTTGTGTGAGGTTGAAATCCTAAGATAAGTATCTACCAGATTTTTCTTCAGCGTTAAGTTACTTTGATCATAACTGGAACGATTCATTATGGAATCATACAGGTTTATCAAATCATTTGGGACATTTTACCAAAGCCTTTTGATGCTAGATTCTTGTTATCATCGAGAGTCATTAGCAAGTTTAGGAAATCATACTAGTGCTGTGAGATACACACAATGATTTGGACTTTCAAGAATTGCAGCCACGATGATTGTCAGTATACTTGTCTACTTAAATCCATACACAGATTTTTGACACAGATTGGTGATATGTTAGGTTTAATTATTTCAACAAGAATTTGTCGATCCCACACTTATATGGTAATCAACATTCCTCAGGAGATTTTTGAGCGGTCTACGGGTATTTTGACAAGAAGAAACTATTCTAAGAGCTTTCAAAGAGATGCTAAGCCTCAGGTCAGTGCCATCGCACAGTAGAGAGGCGCAAGCAACAATGAATTCAAGAATATTTAGGTTATGCTTATCCTTAGGTCAGTGCCACCGCACAGCAGAGATGCAGACAACCTATCTTCTTGTTTGAGCAATTATATTCTTTTTGCACAGATCGCACCAACAACATAGGTTATTAGCTTTATTGCTTTTTGCATTTTTCATGTGCTTTGCTCATTTTTATGGTCATCCGCACACATTTGTGGCGTTTATTTTGCTCGTCACCCCTTATTGGAACTTCGTTGATTGTGTTAACCAGGGATAAGATGATAACCCACAGCTTGTTGAACAACTTAGTTTGAGCTTGAAATCACCAATGTGGTCTACTTATCTATTGTGTTGAATCTACCGACACATCATCTAATGAGTTAACAACCTCTAGGTCTACTTTCTGTATGTTACCATAGTAGCGTACTAGTTTACCTATCATCTTTCCTTTTTATTTTGCTTAGACTTTTCAGACTTATACTTCGAATTTTGCATCTTAATCAGTTAAATTCTTTTAAAGTCCCAAACTCTGTTGGATCTAGAAAGGCTGGTGCAACCAAAACCAAATCACTTAGAATATTTTGGTACAACAAATAAAGGACTTCTGAAGCTAAGTGTGGAACTTCCGAAGGAAAAAGAAGCTTTCCGAAGACAAAGTGTAAAACTAACTTCCGAATGAAAACTCCAACTTCCGAAGACAAAGAACTTACTTCCGAAGATCAAGACTTAGAGTGAAAGATCTGAAGTCAACTTCCGAAGTATAGAAGTCCTCAAGCCTCGGAAGTATAGAAGCCTCTTCTGAAGTATAAGTGGCTTCAGAAGAACTTGTTCTTCCGAAGCCAACTTACCTTCGGAAGACACTACTATTATCCAGTGGACATAAGTATGGTCTTCCTGACACTCCGCTGTAGACCTCTGAGATACTGCATGGCGTTTTCTCAAAAGCCATGTAGTTGACCATACTTTATTCCACTGTTTACCTTTATATGTTAGTACAGTTGCCATCTTTAGTTGGTGACAAAAGGTAAGTCATGGACATGTCATGACTACCATATCTTAGATAATACTTTATCTAAGATGCCTTAACTTTAGCATTGTAGTTATGCTTTAGTCTTAGGTTTCAAGCTGGTATCAAAGTATATCGAATGTAGGATCTAGATATATAGTTTTCTCATTGTAACTCATGTTCATGCTTGTAAGAGTCTTGTAATATCTTAAGTTGAAGAGAAGTAATATATACAAGTGCCTTGAAAATTATTTCTGTGGTTCCTTGCTACTATTTATATTATTATCAACTCTTGAAAAGACTTTACTTCATCTGATTTAAGTGTTCTATAAGTGAGTTTGAGAGAAATCCAAGTGTTTAAGTGACAAAACCTGATCCTGCAATTGGTATCAGAGCTCTTAGGCTCTTGATTGTGATATCTTACCATCCTAATCAACCTGTTTTTCACTCCTACTTAATACCACACTCAAAATGGCCCTCAACAAATTGAAGTAGAGATAGGGACGATGACCAAAGCTCCCATCATCACCCCTGAAAACTTCAGGTCATGGAGCAGAAGCATGGAAGGCTCATCAGGTATCAAGACAGCAAGATGTGGCAATCCATTGTCATGGCCCGTTAAGCCAAAAGTAGATGGTGGAATGGTGCACAGGTGATGGGAAGCTGTGTTGAAGATAGATATGTGAGAACAGAATGCGGAGAGGGAAAGAAGCTGGACATCGACAACAATGCTATGACTGTTCTCATGACTGCAATACCCAACTCCATCATGGTGGGGTTTGAGCATTGGCAAGTCAGCCAAAGAACTGTTTGATGCGCTTGCTCACATGTACTCCAAGCTCAATGACTCCAAGAAGGACTCACTGAAGCAACAGTTCGAGAACTTTACCTACGTTGCTGGAGAGGACTCTTAGCCAGCAATACTTCAGGTACAGGGATCTCATTTCTTCCCTTCAATGCTGTGGAAATTCTCTAAACTTAGAGACCTACAAGAAAGTTCATGAGTGCATTACCCAATGAATGGACATTCTACTGTGTCTCTATCAAGAGAACAGAGAATCTGAATACACTCACCATGACCGAACTCTATGGCATCCTTGATGGATACCGTTTGGAAATGGAGAGTAAGAGAGGTCATCAGAAAAGCAAACCCTTGAGTCTTCCTACTAGCAACGCTTTAATGGTTGCTGAAGGGCTCAGAATCTCCCACCTCAACAATACCTGAATACACCCAGCAGCCTTCTTGTTCTTCTGGGCCATACATCACATTTCCTGAGACTCCAAGGTCTCAAACAAGCTCAGCAAAAGCTCCTTTCAGACAGCTGTGCTTTGTATCAGGAAGTGGACACTCAATGATTATCAATATTGCTTGATGATCTAGAGTGCTTCAGCCGGAGATGTGGAATACGTGGACATAGTCCAACAAATGGCTCTACTAACCTACAGAGCAAAGAAGTTCTATAAGAGAACTGGAAGGCAATTTCCCCAGAACCCAATCAACAGCAAATTTGGGTTTGAAAAAACCAAGGCCAAATGTTACAACTGCAACCAACTCGTCATTTTGCAAGGGAATGCAAGGCTCCCAAGTCTAAACCGAGAGGAACCACACAGGCCTCCACACATCCCTCTACACCAAAGCCCACCGAAAGTCAACGAAACAACTACAATGGCTCAAGAAGTTGACTGGAGCTTCATGGTACATGATGTGACTCCTGCTCAAGCACTCATGGCCGTAACAGATGAAAATAAGGTATATGAACATCTCTGTACTCCTCCCTGTATTGCTAAGGTTAAATTGTATCAGGACTACAATATGGAAATTAAATTCGATATTGAGTCTCTAAATGTTTTAAAATCTGATTTTTAAAGGGGAATTGAATCTGACTACTAAGAAAAATTAAGGAGTTAGAGAAAATTGTGTCCCTATTAAAACACGAACACACAAACTATAAGACTCAAATAAAGGATTTAATATCCAAATTGACTGGGCTCAAGCCCAGCTTGTCACAGCTGAGGCTCAAGCCAGGAAGTATGCTATCTCCGAGCAAACTTCCAAGCCATTCTTGCATCATCCTCTCACTCAAAGCTTTGTTACCAAAACAAAGTGGGTTGGGAACCAATGAAATTGCTCCACCACACTCCTATGAGTCTATAAGACAACAAGGTGTGGTACTAAGAGCAAGAGGTTCCATCTGCTGACCCCCACCTCAATATGAGTCAAAGAA
Source organism: Flaveria ramosissima (assembly GCA_025215565.1). Taxonomy (NCBI): domain Eukaryota; kingdom Viridiplantae; phylum Streptophyta; class Magnoliopsida; order Asterales; family Asteraceae; genus Flaveria; species Flaveria ramosissima. The sequence goes on from CM046037.1 coordinate 79,945,182, forward strand.
TGATGCAATTATAGAGACCATCACAGGGAAGAAAGCACCAGGTTAATTATACCCTATTCTAAAACATGATGATCAAACCCTGACCCACCAAAGCAGAAGAGCAGAGCTAAGGCAGCCAGAAAAACTGCCAGAAAGTGGCTGAGTCTAAGCTGAAGATCGACCTAAAGCAAAAAGGTGTATTTCTCAGTTGGAATTCCATTGTGGTTGGAAACTCTTATTCAGTAAAAGGGGTTGTAAATACCAGCCTCCGGTTCCTACAAAGGATCGAAGTAAAGGAAGGTTTTGTGAATGAAGAATGAAGAAAGTGTTGATGCATGTATGTCCCTAGATCATGATTTGTAATGTAATAGATCTGGTCTGTAATATGTGTAATGATAATGAAATGATATGGATTGTTTGTGATTTGTAATGTTTAATATTTCATTAATGAGTCGTTATTGAGTTGATTAATTGGGTTATGATTGTTTGAATGGTTACACATAATGTTATATTAATTAAAACATTCAAACTTAACTTAATGAAGTTCTCATGCGAATGGCCCATGCGAATGGACCATACGCATGAATAACTTCATACGATTGACTCAATCGCACGACTGAACCAGGAGACTGGATCAGTCGTATGATTGACACATAAGATTGGCTCAGTCGCACGACTGAACACTCAGTCGTGCGGATGAATCAACCGCATGGTTCAATCGCACGACTGAACCATACTTATGGCCAGTCGCACGATTGAACAATACTAACCTATAAATAGACCCAATTCGTGGAAAAACGTAAGCATTCATACCATTACGATTCCAGACGTACCCTAGCCGTCCAGAGACCTCCCAAATCGTTCTCCAAGTTCACAGAACACATTAGATCGATTCCTAATCGACTTCTAACGTTAGATTCAATTCTTGATTGATTCTTCGTGTGTTCTCACTGATTGGATCGCCAATCAAATAGGATTCCGCACTATTTGATTTGGTTAACACGCTAATCACTAGGTATTTCGTTCAAATACCAGGTCCTAACAAGTGGTATCAGAGCTTTGGCTCTTGATTACGTGTTGATTCAATCAAGATTGCATAAAAGTTTGTGTTTTTGCACTAAAAACGCAATTTTGGTGTCAAAAGTGATCTTGGACGTTCCCTGCTCATCAAAGTTTGGTTTCTACGGACTTAGGCGATTAGAACTTGTGAAATTTCGAAATTTTACGGCTGTGAAACACGTCAAACCTAGAAAATTTCGCAAAACAGCAGCTTCAGTCGCACGAGTGACCCATTCGCACGACTGGACTCCATTCGCATTGCTCATTCGCACGATTGGACCTAGTCGCACCTTCATTCGGCCGACTGAACCGTTCGTTCGCATAGCTCATACGCACCAGATTCATTCGCACGACTGAAACCAATCGCCCAGTTCAGCCGCACGATTGAACCAGTCGCAGAGTTCATACGCACGACTAGACCATTCGCATCCTTCAGTCGCATCAGTGAAAGTTTGTTTGATTAGACTTAAAGTTATTCGCCATGGAAGATCAGATGTCAGCCTTTACTGCTGGGAAGGACTCTAGGATACAGAACCTGCTGTTGCTTGAGAGTGAGGTGGGTAATCACAATAAACCACCAAAGCTCTTGACTTTAGATGAGTTTCCCCACTGGAAACAACGTTTTGAGATCTACCTCAATGGAGTAGATCCTAATCTGTGGGAAGCCATCGAGATTGGTTATAGTACACCGGTGGGAGCTGATGGAGTTAAGCTAACGTTAGGTGGGATGACGACACACGCAGAAAGTTAAGTACAATGCAGAGAGAAAAGGGTTTATGCATTGATTACACAGTCTATCCCCAAAGACATATTCCACCAGTATCAGAGAATAAGCAGTCCAAGAAACTGTGGGATGAGCTGAGAGAGAAGAGGTATGATGGGAATGCTTCGTTGAAGGCAATCAAGGCAAGGAGTTAAAGAAGGAATTCGATAACTTCTCATCGATTGGTAACGAGAGTTTAGACGACGTCATAGATAGATTCTACCATTTGATGAGCGAACTGCATACACATGGAGTGGAAACTACCATGGAAGAGAAAGTAGTAACTTTGCAGACGGATTGCCTGACAAGTGGGCTTCATTCGTGTCTAACCTGAGACAGAATGGAATGCTTGCAAAGCTGGATATTAATGACTTCATTCTTAAGTTGCGAGAAGAAGCACTAAGGATGAAGTACAGAGCTCAGAAGTCTTCGTACACACAAAATCCAGCTTTGTACAACGCCACGCCTCAAGCTAAGACATCTGGAGCACCTCTCCAGACTGCATTTGTGTCTAGCTCGTCGGGTCCTTCACATGCTTCTCCTTCTGGATCAGACACGTCAGGGTCGTCTTGTACCCACTATATTGGATAGAAGCAAGTGCTACCAAACTGAAGACCGAGAACCTCGGTAATGTGACTGTGGAAGTAGCTCGAGAGCATATGGATCTTTTAGCTGCAGTGGTTCATTCATATGATGGACTTGTTGCCGGGAAGATTGGAAACTGCCATCTGGCAGACGAGGACTACGAGCAGGTGGACGAAATGGAGCTTGAGAGGATGGATATAATGTGGGCCTTAGCTAGTGTGTCCGGAGGGCGAAGAAGTTTGTTAAAAAGACCGGACAGAACTTGGTAGCTACTAAGGATACCACATTTGGCTTTGACAAGAGCAAAGTGACCTGCTTCAACTGTGGAGAGAAGGGGCACTTCAAGAGAGAATGTGTCAAGCCAAAGAAGACGGGTAATGGGAACCCGTTCTCGTCCTTTACTCGCCAAGACAAGCAAGCTTCCAGTTCTACTTCATCAAACAAGGATCCAAAAGCCTTGACTGCTCATGATGATGAAGGACAGGATTGGAGCTTTAGGTTTGTCTCACCAGGGGAATCAAACATTGCCAGTGTAGAAGATATTGATGATGATTCTGCGAGTGAAGGTGATCTAGCAGTTGAGATAGCGATGTCACATAGTGAAGAAGCAACTGCAGCCGAGGTCAGTTACAAGCCTAAGGAGGAGACTTCCACGTCAGAGACAGAAAAGACAGAATCACCAGAACCAGAGACATCTGATGCTGCGTTGATGGCTAGCTCTTCTGAACCAACTCAGGTAAGTACTACTGACCAAATGTTTGATAATCATGCTTGTTCTGATTGTGATACTTTTAGGAATAGCATAGATGAAAATTTGCTAGGTTATTAGATCATAATGATAACTTAGTAAAAGATTTGCAACTGTGCACTGAGGCTAATAGAGTATTAAAACAAAATGAGCATAGTTATAAAGAAAAGATAGACCTATTGACTAAACAGCTTAGGGAAACCGAAGTAGTTGCCTTTAACCAAGCTAATGACATTAGGTACTATCTAAACTCCCTAGAAGACACTAAGAAGCAAAAGGCAGTTCTAGAAGTAGAAGTAAATTCATTAAAACAGAAACTGCATAGTTGGACTAGTTCTTCACACATAGTTCAACACTTAGTGAGAGAAAGGAATAACGGGGAGGGATTGGGTTACAAAGTGGTTCCACCACCACCTGAGACCTTGATGAACACTAAGACTAGACCAGTAAATAATAACCCCATCAAGGATCACGTGGTGTCTACTCCTCTTGTTAGTGATCCAGATACCTCATGTTCATCTACTGAATCTGGACACAAACAAAAGGAGGCCACTTCAAAGGCAAAGGGGTAAATTGCCTTGTGTTAATCTGGAAAAGGAATTTGAAAAAGTTAACTTAAAGTCAGGGTCAAACAGAGTCAAATCAGAACCTAAAAAGACTTCTAATGTTAATTTTTCACATGCTTCAAGTCAAAAACACAGTTAACCAAAAGAGAAAGATGTTAAACAGGTTAAAACAGTTAACTTTGTTAAACCAGAGAAAACATCAAAAGAACCAGAGTCAAAACCTAAAGTGATTGATGTTACTAGAGTGTCACACACTTCTCCACAAAGAAAAGTTTCATCATAAAGTTGATAGCAGGTCATGCTACAAACTGTGGAGAATGTGGACACATTGCTTCCTATTGTCCTTTCTATCAGACACCTAGGAAGAAGATTGACCTTCAGGACTCTAAGCCTAGGTCTTCTAAGAGGAGCTCTCTGACTCCACCTAGAAGAACTAGTGAACCTAAAGTTCAACCTGTAAGCCAGTCGACTGTTTATCATAAACAGGCCTTGCACAAATCTGGCTTATGGAAAGAGAAGTCATCCGATGATGATGATGATACTGATGACAAGAAGGAACCTGAGCTACCCTCACCCTCTAAGGGTCAATGGGTGGAGTTTATGATGTGTGATGCCTCTGGGAAACCCAAGCCAGTAAAGGCTTGGGTTCCTAACCTAAACTAATTTATTTACTTTGTATGTGCAGGGTGTTCGATACAGTGCTGAGACTAACACGTGGATTGTAGACAGCGGAGCATCCAGGCACATGACAGGAAATAGGGCCTTTTATCAAACGTCAAGCAAATAAAAGGAGGGCATGTTTCCTTTGCTGGAAACAAGGGAGGCTATATCACAGCTCAGGGAGAAGTGGGGAATCAGAAAGTTAAGTTTGATAAGGTGAACTACGTTCAACAACTTCAAAATAACTTACTTTCTGTTTCCCAAATCTGTGATAAAGGATTTAAGGTCATCTTCGACAACAAGAAGTGTTACGTGCTGAAGAAAGACTACGTGATCCCAGAGGACCAAGTTCTGATGACTGCTTCAAGATATAAAGACCTTTATGTCTTGGATCTGTCAACAGCTGCTACAACGGATCATGAGGTTCAGTGCTTTCTATCTAAAGCTACTGAGAAGGATTCCATCTCCTGGCATAGGAGAATGGGACACATTAGTCAAAGGAAGATGAATCATTTGATTCAGAAGGATTTGGTGAGAGGAGTTAATGTCAAGAACTTCCAGCTTCCTGACTTTTGTGTAGCTTGCAAGAAAGGCAAACAGACGAAGAAGTCTCATAAGGAAAAGAAAGTTCATTCAATAGAACTTCCTCTTGAACTTCTTCACATGGATCTGTTTGGTCCAGTCAGTACAAAGAGCATTGCAGGCGACTTGTACTGTTTTGTGGTCACTGATGACTACTCAAGGTTCACTTGGGTAATGTTTCTGAAATCCAAATCAGAAACATTTGAGTCATTCAAGGAGTTAGTAACCACACTGGAATCTCTCTACAAGCTAAAAGTTAGACAAGTACGCTCAGACAACGGGACAGAATTCAAGAACCAATGGATGGAGGCATACTGCAAGGAAAAGGGAATTGTGCATCAATTCACTTCTGCCTACACGCCTCAGATGAATGGTGTTGCTGAGAGAAGAACAGAAGCTTGATAGAGACAGCACGGACTATGCTGGCAGACTCGAAACTGCCTATCCAATTCTGGAATGAGGCAGTGGCAAATGCATGTTATACACTGAATCGAGTCCTGATAGTCAAGCGCCACGGAAAGACATGTTACGAGCTACTACAAAGACGCAAACCGAATTTGGAGTATCTTGAACCTTTTGGCGCGCCGTGCACACTTCTGAAGAAGACACAAGAAGGAAAATTCAGCGAGAAGGCGGATGAAGGAATCTTTCTAGGATACAACATACCGAACAAGCGAGTTTACAACAACTCAACGGGTCTTGTAGAAGTGTGGTGTAATGTTGACGTTCAGAGATATACCACACCACCTACTGGCAAAGGACCCGCCTACTTCTTCGACTATGATGGATTCTTCAAGTCCTTCAACATCCCTCTCTCTCCCTCGGATGATGAGTTAGCTACTAGGATGATGTATGATATCCTGAATACACCATCTAGTTCACAGGGAGAATCATCTACTCAGTCAGGGGGAGTAGTCGATGACAGTGACTCCTCCTCTGAAGATGAAGCTGATGAACAGATGACCAGAACAGTCAGGAGGAACAGGTTCCAGTTCCTGAAAGTCCACAAGCATCTACCAGTGATGCACCTTCGACTTCGGAACCTCAAACTCCAACTACCTCAGATGCAGAACCAAATGTTCATAATCTTGGCTCTGAGGTAGCTGTTCCTACTCCAGGATCACGACTAAACGTCTATCATCCCCTTGACAATGTCATTGGGGATGTCAGATCAGGAGTACAAACCCGAAATCAGCTATACTCAGCTGATTACGCCTCAGTTATGGAGAAAGGTTACATTCATGATGGTGCTTATCGGTGTTTTGTCTCGCAGTTTGAGCCAAAATATGTCAGTGATGCACTAAATGATGAGGCGTGGGTGAGTGCCATGCAAGAAGAACTTCTTCAGTTCAAGAAGTTAGGTGTATGGACTCTGGTTGATAGACCTAAAGGTGCTAAAGTCATTGGCACCAAATGGGTACTGAAATGCAAGAAGGATGACCAAGGGGTCATTATCAGGAACAAAGCTCGATGGTGGTTCAGGGTTTTCGCCAAGTCGAGGGGATTGACTACAATGAGGTGTTTGCACCCGTGGCAAGGATGGAAGCCATTCGTATCTTCCTTGCCTATGCATCGTACATGAAGATTAAAGTCTACCAATTAGATGTGAAGAGTGCATTCCTTCATGGGGAAATCAGAGAAACAGTCTATGTAAGTCAACCCGAGGGATTTGAAGATCCTTATCATCGGGATAGAGTTTACAAGCTCGACAAGGCTTTATACGGGCTTCATCAAGCTCCTCGAGCTTGGTATGAGAAACTCTCGACTCATCTTGTGAAACACGGCTTTCGCAGGGGAGTCATTGACTGCACGCTGTTTATAAAAGAAAAGGATGGCGACCTACTGCTTGTACAGATCTATGTTGATGACATAATCTTCGGTTCAAAGAACGAAGAGTTATGCAAAGAGTTTGAAGCAGTGATGAAGAAAGAGTTTGAGATGAGTGCTATGGGGAGATGAAGTTCTTTCTCGGGTTACAGGTGGATCAGACACCAAATGGGATCTTTCTACATCAGACCAAGTATGTAGGAGACATTCTCAGTCGCTTTGACATGGAGAATGCTTCTGCTGCTGGGACTCCACTTGCTACGAATCACGATATAGCACCTGATGAAAATGGAGATCTTGTAGATGCCACGATGTACCGAGGAATGATTGGATCCCTCATGTATCTCACTGCCTCAAGACCTGATATCATGTATGCTACATGTTTATGTTCTAGATATCAGGCTAAACCTAAGGTCAACCATCTGATCGGGGTCAAGAGGATTTTTCGTTATCTGAAGGGTACACCCACACTTGGATTGTGGTACCCTCATGATGATGACTTTGAGCTTACCGCGTATAGTGACTCGGATTACGGGGGCTGCAAGATGAACTACAAGTCATCATCAGCAGGGTGTCAATTCTTTGGGAGAAGATTAGTTACCTGGCAGTGTAAGAAGCAGACATCGGTTGCATTGTCAACCTGTGAAGCTGAGTATGTTGCTGCTGCAAGTTGCTGTTCACAAATCATCTGGATTCAACAGCAAATGCGGGATTACGGTTTTAAAGTTCTCTTCTACTCCTATTTTTGTTGATAACTCTGCTGCAATTGCAGTAACTAAAAATCCGGTTCAACATCCTAAGACCAAACACATCGGTATTAAATACCATTTCATAAGAGACTGTTTTGAAAAGAACTTAATTGATGTGGTTAAAATTAATACTGATTTTCAACGCGCTGACCTCTATACTAAAGCCTTTGATAAACCACGTTTTCAATATTTGCTAGAGGTCAACGGCGTTAAAAAGAAAAGTGAGGTTTTCCTGATGATGATAATGTGTAGTCCGATGTAGTTTAGTTAAAGTTTTTCATTTATTTTATTTTATCTGTTTATTTTCGTCTGTTTAATTTAAACTCATATTTTGCTGTTTATTAAAATCCTAAAATAATTAAACCAGTAATGATTTTAGTATTTAGGGGGAGAATATGTCAGCAAGTTAACATTAAAAAAAAAACGAGGGAGAAGGAGTGGATAGCTGATATAAGGTAGATCGTATCTGTGATACCGATTCAAAACCTTTGGAAAATGATAGTACACAGGAACAAATCAAGAGGGACTTTAAAAATTTAAATTTTTAAAAGATGCAAAAATTTAAAGTATAAGTCTGTGTAGTCTAGGCAATACAAAAGGGAAGATGATAGAAAACTGGTAACTCCTAAGGTAACACAAAGAAAGTAGACCTAGAGGTTGCTAGACCACAAATGATATGTCGGTAGATTCAACACAATAGATGATTAGACCTGACTGGTGATCTCAAGATCAAACTAAGTTGTTCAACTGACTGTGGGCTTCCATCTTATCACTGGTTAACACAATCAACAATATTCCAATAAGGGGTAATGAGCATGTAAACGCCACAAATGTGTGCGGATGACCATAATTAGAGCAAAGCAAAGAAAAATGAAAGACAAATGCTATAAAGCTAATGACTTATGTTGTTGGTGCATTTTGTGCAAAATAAAATAAGCTGCTCTAACAAGGAGATAGGTTGTGTGCCTCTCTGCTGTGCGATGGCACTGACCTGAGGATAAGCATAACCTAGATATTCTAGAATTCATTGTTGTTTGCCGCCTCTCTGCTGTGCGATGGCACTGACCTGAGGACTGGCTTCTCTTTGAAAGCTCTAAGAATAGTCTCTTCTTGTAATAATACCCGTAGACCGCTCAAAAGCTCCTGAGGAATGTTGATTACCATATAAGTGTGGGATCCACAAATGTTAGTTGAAATAATTAAACCTAAATCAATCACCAGTCTGTGTCAAAAGTCTGTGTATGGATTTAAGTGGACAAACATATTGACAATCATTGTGGCTGCAATTCTCAAAAGTTCAAATCAATGTGACAATCTAAGAGTTCCAGTATGATTTCCTAAGTTGCTAATGACTCTGGATGAACACCAAGAATTGAGCATCAAAAGATTTTGATAACAAGTCCCAAATGATTTGACTTGCCTGTATGATTCCAAAATTGAATTGGTCCAGGTGTGGTCAATCCAAGTTGAAGCTGTCTATTCCGGAACCAATCCCGTAGATGTCCATCTTAGGATTTATCTCTCACAAAAAGCCAAAAACAAGTCTTGTTTTGAGTATTTAGTTTAAATTTCTAAGTTAGTTAGTAGTTTTAGTTTGTTAGTTTGTCGGACTACATCAGGAAAATCAGTAAGGAATCAACTCACTAAAAGGGTCATGTCTGAGATGACCACATGTGCTTTGAAAGTTTAAAACAGTCACGTCTGAGGTGACAAAGTGTTTAAAAGGGTCACGTCTGAGGTGACTAAATTGTTTAAAGGATCACGTCTGAGGTGATCAAAAGGTTTCAAGTTAAAATGATCATGTCTGAGATGATCAAAAGCTCATAACGTAAATTTCAAAAGTTAAAAGGGTTTAAATGTAAATGGTAAAAATGGCAGAAAATTAACTAAGTGTGACCCATTCGCACGATTGGACCATGAGAATGGACCAACCATGCGAATGGCTTCCACTCGCACGAATGGACATGAGATTGAGTCATTCACACGAATGGCTTATCAGAATGGCCCATTCGACCGATTGGAAGGGGGCGAATGAGTCAGTCGACCGACTGAGACTCATTCGGTCAACTGAACATGCGAATGAAAGGCACGACTGAGTCAGTCGACCGACTGAACCTCAGTCGGTCAACACATGCGACTGACTGGGCCAATCGCACGATTGAGCCTTAGTCGCCCGAATGAACTGAGCGACTGAGGCCAGTCGGCCGAATGAACTCAGCTTCAGTATTTAAAGGGCACAGTCGATCGCATTTCATTCATCACACCCCAATCGCTCTCAAATCGCACACCCTACCGTTACGCTGCCAAATTTTCATTAGACTTTGTTTTCGTCTTGATCTTGATTCACTGACTCTCGCTATTGATTATACAGGTAGTTTGAAGATCCAACTTCCCAAAACGTGAAAGATTAAACCCTAATTTGGTTATTCGACTGTATAACAAGAACCGAGACTTGAAAGACCTAATAACCTACCAAAACTATGCAAAACGTTAAAATTAAGTCTAATAGGTTATTAGTAACAAGAATGCGAGTCTATTGAACCGGTTATCTATGTTAAAACACTTGTTTTGTTGAAGATTCGAACGATTGGCGACTGAACTACAGGACAGGCGACTGGTCGCCCAGATGAACTCCAATCGCACGATTGAAACTTGCGATTGGGTAAATCGCCCGAATGAACCATGCGATTGAGCTCAGTCGGCCGACTGAACCATTCGCAGACTCAGTCAGCAGACTGAACCCAATCGCATGTCACATTGACCAGAATGAGCTCAGTCGCATGAAAGGACAGCCGACTGACTTCAGTCGCATGATTCATTCGCACGAATGAATCAGAATGAATTTCAACATTACACTTAGAACAGAATTTTCATGTATTATGTACTAATGGTTCTATGTCATGTGTTTTCAGGATAATGGCTGAGAGATGGTCCATAAATCCAAAGCACAACATCTGTGCTCATTTGGATCACACTACCAGGAACGGGGCCGAGTTCACCGACATTATAGCCTTTCTTAGACGGTCCCGGATTCATAAGGCTATCTCCACTCCTTGCACGCCATACAGATCACTACATCAGGCGTTCTGGGAGAATGCCTCTGTGGACCGCTCCGTGAGCCCTACAGCATTAGGAGCTCTATACTGGGTCATGATATTGAGATCACTGCTGCCGACATCCAGAGGGTCCTAGAGTTTGGGGATGATACTGATCATCCTACCAGATTACATCCACTGACCGTGAGAGGATGCTTTCTGAGGATAAAGTACGCTGGGGACATAAACTCAGGTGTGCTCAACAAGAGCAACCTGAGCCCCCAGTACAAGTACTTAGCACACGTGATCCTCAAGTGTGTTGCGTCGAGGAGGGTTGGGTTCGACGACCTCTCAGACCAGATCCAAAATGCCTACGTGGCACTGGTGCTGAACCACCCCTTCAGCTTTTCTAGCATGATATTCTCCTATCTGGTGGGAGAACTTGGAGGCAAAGGGAAAGGAGGGGTTTTGTATGTACCCCAGGTTCTTACAGCTCATCTTCAACGAGAAGCTGCACACATCTGCCCAAAGAGAGTCATGATGCAGTGGCTCTAGAGATCATGGATGACACGACTCTGGGTCGGATGAGGGTTTATAGGGGGAAGCAGGTGAAGCCCCAAGTTAAGAGATTGATTGGCCACCTGGCCAACGAGAGGTATGTGCACCAGGCAGACGCAAATGGCGTCATGATGGAAGTGACTCTGATGATGAGAGGCTGCTACTCCCAGAGATTGATTCAGATGATGATGATAGTGGAGACGCCGGGGACGATATGCCTGCTCCACCGAGAGGCACTGTGTCTGATGTTATTCCCCGGTGTCTGCCCCTGCGGAGATGTTGCTGAGACAGCCGGATTTCATCAGGAGTTTGTTGTTGGTGCTGAGGAGGAGGAGGAGTCTGATGAGGAGCCCCTCACGCGAACTGTGGGAAGCAAGGTTGTTCCCACAGAACACGGCTACGGGTGGTTGGTGAAACCCGAGAGACTCCAGAGAGACTGAGACTGACCCGAGTTATGCTCCGGGTTCAGCAGGCAGGGCAGTAGGGGGAGCATCCCTCCACAGGGACGAGGAGGAAGAGGATGGCTCAGCCCCATGGACTGAAGAAGAAGAAGCGTCGACTGACCTTCGTTACTACTGTAGCCTCTACATCCACCACCACAGCCACCACTACCACCTCCACTGATATACCATCCACCACCACAGCCACCACATCCACCACTGCTACCACAGCCACCACCATACCTACCACTACAGTACATTTCCATCCACCACCATACCATTTACACCCACATCACCTCCACCATTTTACCGACCCATATTCACCACAGCCACCACCACCACCACCTCACATCATGCAGGACCGTCAGCCCAGTCCTCACACATGTATGGATCACCTCTACCTCCAATCGGGTAGTAGAGGAACAGCTGTCGGCGCTAAACCGTATGGTGATGCGCTTACTAGCTGCCGACGAGGAGAAAGCTGCACAGATACGCCAGCTTACCGACCTGACTGCTGCCCAGTCTCAACAGATGGCAGAGCAGGCTCGTGTTATAGAGCAGCAGACCCAGCTGATGGATGCACAGAGAGTAGAGATGTCCCAACTCCAGGAGCAGCATGCCCAATCAGCCAAAAGGATAGAGGAGTTGGAGACCACCAACAAGACCATCATGCTGCGGTTAAAGGGATCAAAGGATGAGCCCTTAAAGATCAAGGAAGGGGATGGAGATGATGGAGATGGTGATGACGATGATGAAGATGATGATGAGGATGAGGAGGATACTGAGGATGAGGAGGAAACAGACGAAGAGAGGACAGAGGGAAGGATGATGATGACGAAGCAGAAGGAGGGGATGCGGCTGCATCGGCCTCTGCTTCAGGTCAAGAAAGAAGGTCGAAGAACAGACAGGACCAGTCAGCTACCACCTCTGCTCCTCCGAGTGATGAGACCTTGATTCAAGATAAAAGTAAGACTAGATGTTTTATGTATTTATTTATTTTTGTGTTTGAATCATGTACTGAAAACAATGTCTTGAATGTTTATATATTAAGTTAATGTATTTCTGTTTGATTACTTACTAATGATTTATGTGTTGAATGTTTAAATCAAACAGATCCAAATTATCAAAGAGATGAGTTTGATATTGCTCCCCTTCAACAGGTCAAGACTCAACTAACCATGATTCTTGATCTGCAAGGGATTGTAAGAAGGTCTGTGAGTTATACCCCTGAAGAAGGGGAAATAATTCATGACCTATCTAACGAGCAACTCGCAGAGATCTTCAAGCTCAATCCGGATGAAATAGTTAAAGATGCTCCAACAGTTGATTCGACTAGTGATGAAGAGCTCAACGATGTTGATGAAGTCGAGGTCGAAGATATCACTGCAGAGGAGTACCCTCAGTATGCTGACAACGAGGGTAATGTGGTCCCCAATCTGGGTGAGTCCCTCGTCAGTGATACTTTTGAGGTACTGAACAAGATGGAGCAGGAAACTGAGAAGGCAGAAGGAACAGCCCAAGCCTCAAATGATGATGTTGACATTCGAAAGGCTGAGTGGGCTGCATGTTTTGAAGAAGTGAGAGCCCAACGTGCTGCACCAAAGAAAGATGCCTACACCAAGCTCTACAGAGTCAAGAAACACCACAAGGTGTCAGGCAGGATTATAGCATGGGCTTATTTTGATGATCTTAATGCTTATGCAGTTAAGAGAGAACAGGGCATAGAGTACTTCAGATTCCCACATGATCTGAAGACTCTACCAGGTTTTGAGCTCAACCAGCTGGCTAAGCTAAAGCTTTTGTATGCTGACCCGAGGAAGATGTCAGGCTGGTTCGAGGCTGCCCTTAAGAAGGAGTACCACACCAGATGGGTTAACTTCAGACCCAACAGCCTACTAGGTATATAAGAAGGTCTGAGGTTGATGCCATTACTGGCAAACCCAAGATAGTGTTGAAGTGGAGTCCTCCGCGCACAATGTCGAGAATCCCACTCAGGGAAATGCCACAGGACTTCACTCCACACTTCAAATGGTGGTACTATGATTGGAGAACAGCTGAAGCGGTCATAGTCCTAAGCAAAGAGGGACAAATGGATACGATCAGGGTATTCGACCCGATGTGGCTTACTAACTTGTCGGCTAATGATGTCTATACATTATACAAGTGGCCACTGTTCTATGACACGCAAGATATTGTACAAGCCCTCCAGTTCCAAAATGTTATACGACTCTGCTTCGCGTTTGAGATTCACGCGGGAGTCACAAAGAGGAGAAGTACAAGAAGTACAAGGAGGTTATGCAGAAGACAAGAGATTAGAGAGATCTAGGTCCAAGGGGGAGTTTGTTGATGCATGTATGTCCCTAGATCATGATTTGTAATGTAATAGATCTTGTCTGTCTGATTATGATGTAATATGTAATGATTAATGAAATGATATGGATTGTTTGTGATTTGTAATGTCTAATATTTCATTAATGAGTCGTTATTGAGTTGATTAATTGGGTTTATGATTGTTTGAATGGTTACACATAATGTTTATTAATTAAAACATTCAAACTTAACTTAATGAAGTTCTCATGCGAATGGCCCATGCGAATGGACCATACGCATGAATAACTTCATACGATTGACTCAATCGCACGACTGAACCAGGAGACTGGATCAGTCGTATGATTGACACATAAGATTGGCTCAGTCGCACGACTGAACACTCAGTCGTGCGGATGAATCAACCGCATGGTTCAATCGCACGACTGAACCATACTTATGGCCCAGTCGCACGATTGAACAATACTAACCTATAAATAGACCCAATTCGTGGAAAAACGTAAGCATTCATACCATTACGATTCCAGACGTACCCTAGCCGTCCAGAGACCTCCCAAATCGTTCTCCAAGTTCACAGAACACATTAGATCGATTCCTAATCGACTTCTAACGTTAGATTCAATTCTTGATTGATTCTTCGTGTGTTCTCACTGATTGGATCGCCAATCAAATAGGATTCCGCACTATTTGATTTGGTTAACACGCTAATCACTAGGTATTTCGTTCAAATACCAGGTCCTAACAGAAAGAAAGAACAAGAAACAACAATCCTCAAGTTCCCAAAAGATTAACATTACATGCATAATGTGTGGTCTGCAAAACCACATGGCCAAAGATTGTTACTACAATCCTGCTAGCACAGATTATGCAAATAATGTTTAAAAGGAAGGAGTCAGGGAAGGTTTCTCATTTGGACCATATCAAATGGTTCAAGTGATGAAAAAGGGAAAGCTTGTTTCCAAAGCAAGGCTGCTTTCGGAAGAAGATCCTTCTTCCGAAAGGAAAATGGCTTCAGAAGCTAAAGCTATCAAGACTCTAAAGAATAAAAGAGTCCCCTTGAAACCATCCCAGAAGAAGACTGCTTCGGTAGAAAAGGTGGTGGAGGCTTCTTCTGAAAAGAAAGAAGCTTCGGAAGAATGCCAAGCTACAAAAGCTTCAACAAGCTCATCCTCCATGATCAACCAAGTGATGGAATGGAAGATCAAGGAAGATGCTGTAGCCCAAACCTCTTCTTCAAAGACATCCATTGAACCCGCATGCATAAATTTTGGTTCAATTATGTCATTATCATTGGAAGAACCCAAGACCAACAAGGCTTGGGTTTCCAATCAAAACTAATCATCTCATCTTATGTGCAGGGACATCCATATGACAAGAATAACAATGTTTGGATTGTTGATAGTGGATGCTCCAGGCACATGACAGGGAACAGATCTCTCCTTCAACAATTTCAACATTATGATGGAGGTCCTGTCCAGTTTGGAGGTGAGGCCGGATGATATATTTCTGGCAGAGGAAGTATATCCAATGGAAAATTAAAGGTTGACAAAGTTAACTTTGTCAAACAGCTTGAACACAACCTGTCAAGTGTTTCTCAGTTCTGTGATCAAAAGCATCAAATGCTCTTCACAGAACATGAGTGAATAATCCTCAAACCCGTGATGACAATTCCTCAGGAATTAGTGCTTCTTAGATCTCCCAGGAAAGGGGATATGTACAAGCTGGATATGAACAATGCTTCCCTAATGGGAGAAGTATCATGCTTTCTTTCCAAAGCTGATGATGATGTGTCAACACTATTGCATAAACGAATGTGTCATGTAAATTTTAAGACAATGAATAAATTGGCTAAAAATAACTTGGTACATGGTTTTCCTAAAAAGGAATTTTTCTGCAAAGATAACTGTGTTGCATGCCTGAAAGGGAAGCAACACAGGGCATCTCATAAATCCAAAGTTGTTAACTCCATCACCACCCCATTACACTTATTGCACATGGATCTATTTGGTCCCACAAGTATAATGAGCATTGGAAAGAAATCATATTGCCTTGTGATTGTTGATGATTTTACTAGATTTACATGGGTATTCTTTTTAAGAACCAAAGATGAAACTGTTGAAACTTTGAAATCTTTTATTCTTAAAATAGAAAATCAAATTAATCACAAGGTTAAAATAATTAGAAGTGATCAAGGGACTGAGTTTAAGAACCACATTCTTGACTCATTCTGTAACTCAAAAGGGATTGCCAGACAATATAGTGCTCCTAGAACTCCTCAACAAAATGGTGTTGTTGAGAGGAGGAATAGGACACTTATTGAGGCTGCTCGGACTATGTTAGTTGATTCAAAGCTGCCTCTAACATTCTGGGCAGAGGCAGTCAGCACTGCATGCTATGTGCAGAACAGGGTTCTAGTAGTAAAGCCACATGGAAAAACCCCTTATGAACTATGGAACAAGAGGCCACTGTTCATTGGCTTTCTAAGGTCCTTTGGCAGCAGGTGTATCATACTTAACACAAAAGACAATTTGGCAAAATTTGCTGAAAAGTCGGATGATGCTATCTTTGTTGGATATTCCTCTAGCTCTAAAGCTTATAGAGTTTATAACATTAAAAATCAACAATTAATGGCCCTGATCATATCTTTGATTTAGAATTGTTTCCAAACTATTCTAAACTATCTTGTGAGAATGTTTCAGCTGGAACAGGTGCTCAAAGTGACTCTAATGAAGATCAACTGTTTGAACTTCCCAGACCTATTCCAAGTTCTCCAAGAGCTACAGCAAATCAAGTTCCCACTGTTGGAAGATCTGATAGTATAACCATCTCAAGAGATAGTGGAGCTTTAACAAGCAGTTCACCTATTGAATTTCAAACCTCTTCAAGTGACCCTGCACAACACCAAGCTGATGAAAGCAACATCTTGAAGGAATAGGCAACTGTTGATGATGCTTCACAGCAAACAAATGATGATGTTTCTCTTTCATTCAATCAGTCCTCATTGAATGAGTTTGAAACAACTTCTGGACCAAGTATTCAAGCTCCTGAGCAAAATATGTCCAATTTGGATTTATCTTTGCAACTGGAGGTGATTCCTAGACTTAGGAT
Source organism: Flaveria ramosissima (assembly GCA_025215565.1). Classification (NCBI taxonomy): domain Eukaryota; kingdom Viridiplantae; phylum Streptophyta; class Magnoliopsida; order Asterales; family Asteraceae; genus Flaveria; species Flaveria ramosissima. The sequence continues at coordinate 79,962,169 of CM046037.1, forward strand.
TCATAACACTCATCCAGCTGAGAACATCATAGGGGAAGTCTCTGAAGGCGTAAGAATAAGAGGACAAACTCACAATGGGAATGTCTGTTTGTACTCATGCTTTTTATCCCAAATGGAACCCAAGAAGGTGGAAGATGCCTTGAAAGATAGTAGCTGGGTTGAATAAATGCAAGAGGAGCTGCTTCAATTCAAAAGACAAAAGGTTTGGAACCTATGTCCGCTACCATCTGGTCAAGTACCTATAGGCACTAAATGGGTTTTTAGAAACAAGAGAGATGATAGAGGCTTGATTATCAAGAACAAGGCAAGACTGGTGGTTCAAGGGTACACTCAAGAGGAGGGAATCGATTATACTGATGTCTTTGCACCTTTTGCAAGACTTGAGGCAGTTAGGATCTTCCTTGCTTATGCTGCATCCAAGAATTTCACTGTCTACCAGCTTGATGTCAAGTGTGCCTTTCTATATGGGGATATAGATAGGGAAGTCTATGTATGCCAACCTCCGGTATTTGAAGATCCACAGCATCCCAACTATGTGTGCCAATTGGATAAAGCTCTATATGGGCTGCACCAAGCACCTAGGCTGTGGTATGATACATTATCTCAGTTTCTTCTGAAGAATGGTTACACTAGAGGTACCATTGACAAGACTCTTTTCATAAGGAAGTCTGGGAAGGACATCTTGCTCGTTCAAGTCTATGTTGATGACATCATATTTGGTTCTTCAAATGACCAAATGTGTAAAGACTTTGAGAGCATTATGAAGAAGAAGTTTGAGATGAGTTCCATGGGAAAAATAGACTTTTTCCTTGGAATTCAGGTGAAGCAAATGAAGGAAGGGTTCTTTATCAGTCAATCTAAGCATGTCAATGATATCTTAGAAAGATTTGATATGAAAGATTATAAAGCAGCAAAAACACCTATACCCAGAAACCACAATCTCTGCCCTGACTCTGAGGGGGAGGATACTGATCAACATCAGTATAGAGCGATTATTGGTTCTCTGATGTATCTCACAACAAGTAGACCTGATATCATGTTTGCAACTTGCATTTGTGCAAGATATCAAGCTGCTCCAAAGGTGTCTCATCTAATTGCTGCCAAGAGAATTCTTAGATACCTTAAAGGAGCACCTAAACTAGGTCTCTGGTATCCATGAAATAGTGATTTCAATCTCTATGGTTACTCTGACAGTGATTATGGTGGCTGCAATATCAACAAGAAATCAACATCCAGTGGATGTCAATTTCTTGGTGGAAGGATCATCTCATGGCAATGCAAGAAGCAATCCTGTGTCTCTACATCAACTGCTGAAGCTGAATACATTGCTGCTGCTAGTTGTTGTGCTCAGCTGCAGTGGATTCAAAACCAGATGATAGACTATGGATTCAACTTTATGAGCACTCCTATCCACATTGACAACAACAGTGCTATATCCATTACTGAAAATCCAGTGAAGCACTCCAAGACTAAGCACATCGATATCAGGTATCAGTTCATTAGAGATATTCATGAGAAAAATTTTATCAAGCTAATCAAAGTTGATGCAAATGAACAATATGCTGAGTTGTTCACCAAAGCCTTTGATGAACAAAGATTTAATTATCTCATTACAGCTATTGGGACGATAAACCTTGATTAGTCTATCTCATTTGAAAACCTTTTAATGTGTAAAGCCCTGTTACAAAAGATCTTTCTCTAAAAAAAATTATCTAAGTATGAATTCTTCCGAAGAGGAATTAACCCTCGGAAGATATTTTACATATCTTCCGAAGCAAATTTCTCCCAGGATAATTTTCTTCTTGGAAGAGTTGTTAAGTCTCGGAAGAAGCGATTGATTTCATATCAGGTCTACTTCCGAAGCTTATAACACTCTCCATTCGGAAAGCAACATATACTCTCGGAAGTAATCACTTTACCTTCGGAAGTAAATTTGCCTTCGGAAGAACATTACCTTCGGAAATGCTTTATACTCGGAAGAAAGATTTTACTGTGTAACGGAAATCCTTTGGGCCCCACTCTGTAAAAAGTAAAGATTTTGTTAATGATGTCGGATTATTTAAATGGACTAACCTTACCGCCCATATCACATCATCCACTGAAACCTCCCATCGTCTTATCCAAACCCCCTTTAAACCGCCATTCCACCCATTTAAATACCTCCGGCTAATCACTTACATCCTTTTTACCAAAATAACTGCCCTAAAAGCTTTCTTCATCTTCAATTTACCCTATTCCGAACTATCTTCCTGTAACTTTCTTCAATGGCACTTAACCCTCAGCACAACCAAGTCGCACTCCTTGACTCTTCAAGGGATGTTGACTTCTCAGATATCATCTCCTTTCTCACCCAATCTTCTTATTACACCACTCTAACTGTTAACCCCACGATTTACTCAAACCATATGTCTGAATTTTGGGCAAACGGTCAGATTGAAACCCTAAATGGGGTTCGTGTCATTAGATTGAGCATTTGTGGCCAGGAGTTGGTCATTTCTGAACAAATCATCAGGGAGCATCAAGAGCTTCATGATGAGGGCGCTCCAACAGAATTCCCCAAAGCAGATTTGGACAATACTTATACCCAAATGGGATATGGTGGAGATGTTAGCAGGTCAACTGTCTATAAATTCAACTTCTCTTACAACTGGAAGTTCCTGCTGCATGTGGTTCTTCACTGCTTGTCCAACAAATCTGGGGGATGGGATCAAATCCCATATGAACTTGGGTGCCTAGTTCATGGTTTGGTGAAAAGCCTCCGCTTCAACTACTCAAGATTTATGCTGACCAATCTCATGGGAAACCTTCAACGGGACACATTCTTCATGTATCCCAGGTTTTTCCAGCACATAATCAATTGTGAGCTAGACCAGAGCAAGCTTGTCTGCGCAGCTGCTCTGACTGCTCCTCAAATGAGGCTAACCATCTTCAAAACCTTGAAGAGAGTGTCCACCAACTTCACCGAAAGAGATATTGCACTTCTTCCAGGTATGATTGAGCCAATGGCTCCTGGTGACATCCCTGTTAACCCCACAGGTGATGAACCCACACCAGCAACTACCCTCACTTTGCCAAATCTACCTCCTCCACCCATTACCTTCACTTATCAAAGACGTCCCAAACGAACACTTGTTCAATCTTCTCTGATTGAACAAGTTCCTCATGTTCTACCCAAAAAGGCTAGAGTGGAACAATGGGCTCCCACTCAGCCTGAGGTCCAACCATCCTTCACAATTGACCTTAATATGGGTCTTGAGTCTCCTCAGTCTCAGACCCATGAGCCCGAAACCCAAGCTGAAAACCCTCAGGGAGAGTCTCAATACTCCCCTGAGCAGCCAAAAAGGGACAACCCCATCACAGGCTCAATGCCTTTAGACATTGATCAAAGTCCCGGGTCACTAGATTTCACTTCCATATCCTTTACTGACCTATCAATTGGACCTGATGAAGAGATTATGTCTCTTCATGGCAATGAATTTGATCCACAACACCCTCTCAAGGATCAACAGAGCCAAGAGAGATCTCTTATCTCTAGCCCCCATCAGCAAACCTTTAATGAGGTGAGTCCCACTGATGTGGAGGGGACTCATGTAGATTCAGTTGCCACTACTGAAGGAGCCTAAAGGGATCCTCATGACAGTGGTAACATCACTGAAACTGAATCTACGGCAACCATGCCCTTTGATGACTCTGAAAGAGACATCATTGAGCAAGGGAAACCAAGGCGCCAAGAAACCACATCTGGTGGTGAGGATGAATATACAAGGTATGTTACCTCATCTCCCTGTGATTCTTCAAAAGAAGATGAGGGAAGACTGCAACTCACCATTGAAGACCTACTTTCTAAAGTCTCAAATCTTGAATCCAAGGTTAGGACTTTAGAGGATAGGTCTGCCACTCAACAACTTGAGATTGAAAATCTCAAGGCCAAACTAGCTGAGAAACAGATTGAGCGGTCTGTTAGGCATGTACCAACTCATGTCTCTTTGACCTCTTCCTCTAGCTCATCAAGCTCTCAGGATGATGCTACCAAAAAGGGGGAGAGTGTTCAGAGACAAAGTCAAAGACAAGATGAATCCCAAAGTCAAGCTCTCACTTCTCTGAGCTCAAAATATCCTATGCAACAAGCTTTAATTTTCCCTGAGCCTCCTCCAGTTGTAATTCAAATGTTGGATTCTATATGCCCAAGACACGTAGAATATTGATGCGGTTAGTACGTTATGATCCAAGTCGGGTTATACCCAATAACAAGCTTTGCAAACACAAACAATTATTTAATTGATGATATGATCATGCAATTAAATAATCACACCAAATTTAGCAAATAGGTTTTCTAAATATTGCATTTGTAGTGGAACAAATTATAAGGATATTTTGTTGATTAATTTTATTATTTGTATTGTTATTTAAATAGGTTTAAGTAACATTAAATAATAAAATGAAAGAGTCATTTACATTAAAAGGGGTTTAATTTAAATAATGTACATGACCTTTTAATGTGTGTTTTTTTAAAACTTTGGGTGGGAAAACCCCTTCTAGAAGGCTGAATTTCGGCCTCCAAATGGTCCAATGGGATCATTTTAAGTTGTCCTGAAAACACACATTAGAAAGAGTGTGCAACTGACCTTTTCACATACATCATTTCACACAAAAGAAACTCTTCTTCTCTCCTCAAAAGCTCTCGGCCAGTAGGATCTTTTAGAGGGTTTTTGGATTGATCTTGGTGTTCTTCTCCCTAGCAAGAAGGTGTTTGCTATAGTGCTTGGGGTATACAAGCTTGAGAGGACCTCCCTTTTGGTGCCTTGGTCGTTTTCTTGGTCCATATCATCCTCCATATCCGCCATTTTGCTGCTGGAAGGTAGTTCATGGCAGCTTCTTTATGGTTGTCCATATTGTATGTTTATGTATTTCTATAGCTAGTTTTATTCACATATAAAGATCCTTTGTTCCTGGGTTTGTTTGTAACTTTATAATATCAAAATATAACTCGATTTTTCAGTTCATAAATTATGTTATAAAGTTCATTTCCGCTGCGTTTTCACAATGTTTAAATGGTTAAACTATGTTTATGTTCTAACAAACCCAACATTGGCATCCGAGCCGGTTATGTGGATAGCTAGCTTGTTTTGTCCTTGAAAAATTCGTTTTATGGGACTTTACAACCCCTTTAGGGGCTGCTATATTCATGTATTATGAATCCCCAAACTTTCAAAGTTATATCACACATGCTTGTGATTAAACTTTGAAAGACATGTATGTTGTATTGTTTGTTTGTTTGGACAACATAAAACCCGAAATTTCAGTTTGTGTTGGCTGAAATTTCATGAGTTTTAGTGGGGATTCATTGTTGTTTTGGATGATATGATCATTGTTCATTATGGTGCATAACCTAGCCCTTGACCTTGTGTTATTTGGATGATTGTAATGGTTGTATTTATTCATTCAATTGGGTTGTATAATCATTTATTTGTGCTTGGTTTAAAATGTAATTTATTTATTATTGGGATGTAATAAATAGATTATGTACTTTTCATTTTACTAGAAATCTTGTATTAGGATATAATATCTTGTAATATGAAGATGTACGCGTTTGAAGCACAAAGGAAAGACACAAGAAACATGGAGCATTTGGATGCGGTTTCAAGTGGCAGGTTCATGGAAGCCTTTTGTGTTGTTTTTTTTTGTCCCTTAGGAATGTCCTATGGACCACACTTGTGATGGCAAACAAGTGTGGCCACTTTAGATTCTATGGTTATGCACTAATATTTGTTTGATTATGGTATTGTGGTTGATTGCTTATATATGATGTTTGCTTAACAATCCTTCAATGATCATAACAAACTATCTAAATGGGCCTTAATCATTAAAAGGTAATAAAATGTTATTAATATTGTTTAATGATTTCAAAGATTAAAAGGGTTTTAGTCAATGTACCATAGCGTATCTTGTATTTGAAAGCATGCAAATATGAATACATAGAGTTTTCTAAACTAGAATTATAAAATCTCTAAAGTTTTTGAAAATAAGATCAACACCGTCCTTTTACACAACACTTGAGTCACTCGGGACTCTTAGTGGGATAAAGGTCACCTAACCATTTTGAGGGAACTTGTGACTTGAGGTGAGAATGCCATATTCGTGGGATAAAGGTCACCTAACCGCTTATTTTGGCAAACTCACACGTGTGTGTAAGTAGGGTGTCTTGATTTGCAAACCATGTCAAATGGATCACCTACGATATGGCTTCCAAATGGTGTTGATGGGATTAACATGCCGACTTTACATATGATGTTAAGTCGATCCCATACCTCTATAAGTTGCAAATGGTTGCAATCGTCAACTGTTGACCACCTTATTAATTTAAATCGTGGGATAAAGGTCACCTAACCACTATTTAAATGTAATGTTGGGTTCTAGATTTTAATATGAAAATGACCTTAAAAGGTATTAATTATTAAAATAACAATATCGAAAATACTAAAATTGAACTTTGTTAAAATTTTGTAGATGGCCACCAATAATAATGATAATCATGATAATTCATCCACGTCCGCTCAATCTTTACGAGCGATTCTCCAAAAGGAACGTCTAAATCATAACAATTTTATCGATTGGTATTGAAACTTGAGAATCGTTCTCAAGCAAGAAAAACGATCATATGTTTTAGACGACCCTATCCCCGATCAACCTAGTTAGGATGATGAGGAGGCCTATAACGATTGGATGAAGTACACTGAGGACTCTGTCCAAGTGTCTTGCCTTATGTTGGCAAGCATGACTCCGGATCTCTAGAAGGAGTATGAGAATCACGGAGCTTATGACATGATAACCCAACTAAAGGAAACGTTCCAACAGCAAGCGAGGGTTGAGCGCTTCGAAACGGTTCGAGCACTCCATGCATGTCGTATGGACGACAACCAATCAGTTTCATCTTATGTACTTAAGATGAAAAGTCACATTGACCGCCTCGAAAGGCTAAATTGTCCCGTCTCAAAGGAATTGGCCACGGATTTGATCCTCAATGGCCTTACCAAAAAGTTCGAGACGTTCGTGTTGAACTACAATATGAATGTTTGGGACAAAAGCATTAGTGAGCTTCACTCTATGCTCAAAACAGCCGAGGCGGCCATGGGTAAAAGGGTTTTACCCGTTCTCACCATTAATGAAGGTGGGAACAAGAAGAGGCCTCATCCCGCACCCAAGGCAAGAGTTGCCAAGGGTAAGGGACCCGTATGGGGAAAGGGGAAAGGGGTGGCAAGGGTGCCACCCAAAGCACAGGAGAAGAAGAAAAAGGTTGCTTCCAATGACCCATGCTTCAAGTGTGGGGAGATTGGACATTGGGTAAGAAATTGTCATGTCCATCTCCAAGAGTTGAAAGCAAAGAGGGATACCGGGCAGACCTCAGGTACCATATACATGATCCATATTAATTTAAACTTAATATCCTCTAACACATGGGTATTAGATACCGGATGTGGAACTCACATTTGCAATTTGTTGCAGGGGTTCAAAAGAAGTAGCAACTTCAACAAAGGGGATGTTAGCCTCTACATGGGCAATGGGGCTAAAGTTCAAGTTGAAGCCCGTGATGACTACATCTTGAAACTTCCAAATGGTTTGGAAGTAATTTTGTACAATGTTTTGTATGCTCCTAGTTTGACTAGGAACATTATTTCCGTAGCCCTATAAAAACATTTGGATATGTATTATCATTTATTGGAAATGAAATCCATGTTACTTTGAATGACATGTTTTACTTTAAAGCTATTCCGATCAATGGTATCTATGAATTGGTTCGTGAAAATACATTGAATGATAGCTTATTGTACCAAACTAGTACCAAGAAACTCAAATCGGATTTGAGTGATAGTTACCTTTGGCATTGCCGTCTTGGTCATATAAACAAGAAAAGAATACAAACACTATAAAAGAATGGTCTTTTAAAAACAAGTGAATGTGATTCATTTAATGTATGTGAGTCTTGTTTACAAGGTAAAATGACCAAGGCACCTTTTAGTGGCAAAGCCGAAAGGGCAAAGGATTTATTAGGTATCATACATTCGGATGTATGTGGTCCTTTTAAACCTATGACACGGTACAATGAAAGATACTTCATTACCTTTACTGACGACTATAGTCGATATGGGTATGTGTACTTGTTAAGACACAAAGATGAAGCTTTTGAAATGTTCAAGATCTTTCAAAATGAAGTACAAAATCAACTCAATAAGTCAATTAAAATTCTCCGCACCGATAGAGGAGGTGAATACCTGAATGATGCTTTTAGGGACCATCTTAGAAGTTGTGGGATTGTCTCACAACTATCTCCACTGGGAACACCACAACATAATGGCGTGTCCGAGCAGAGAAATCAAACTCTATTGGATATGGTTTGATCTATGATGGCTAGAAGCTCATTACCTCTAACATTTTGGGGTTTTGCTCTGCTCTCTGCGGCCCGTATTTTGAATATGGCCCCAACCAAGAAAGTGGAAAGGACACCTTATGAAATATGGCATGGAAGGGTTCCATTATTTTCATATTTGAGGGTGTGGGGGTGTGAGGCTTATATGAAGACTCCCACCTCGAACAAGTTAGAAAGCCGTTCCACTAAGTGTATCTTTATTGGATATCCAAGAGATTCTATGGGATATTATTTCTATGATCCAATACAACAAAAGGAGTTTGTTGCCAAAAAAGGTGAGTTCTTGGAAACCAAGTTCCTTATGGAAGGAATTGATAGTAGAACTGTGGATGTTGAAGAGGATCAAGAACCGTAACCCGATACACGTTTGGTTGACACTAGCACTCAACATGAGGATGTTGAAAGTGATCAAATAGTTGATCAATACACAGAAAACGTTCGCGGATCTGGTAGAACTAGTAATCCACCTGGAAGATATGGATTTTTCACTAATGGATGCTATGTGATAGATTCCGATGAACCAATCACATACCATGATGCGTTGTCCAATTCGGATTATGACAAATGGCTTGAGGCCATGAACGTTGAGATGCAATCCATGTATGACAATCAAGTATAGGACTTGGTTATACCACCTCTTAACTCCAAAGTAGTTGGAAATAAGTGGGTTTTCAAGAAGAAAACTGAAATGCATGGAAACTTGGATACTTATAAAGCTAGACTTGTTGAAAAGGGTTTCACTCAAATTCAAGGGGTTGACAATGATGAAACTTTCTCACCTGTTGCGATGCTAAAATCTATTAGGATATTGTTTGCCATAACTGCTCATTATGATTATGAGATTTGGCAAATGGATGTCAACACCGCTTTCCTAAATGGATATCTTGAGGAAGATGTGTATATGGTTCAGCCTGAAGGTTTTGTCGATCCAAAACATCCTAAAAAGTATGCAAGTTAAAGAAATCAATCTATGGATTGAAACAAGCATCGAGAAGTTGGAATCACCGTTTTGATGAAGAAGTAATTAAATTTGGATTCATCAAGAATGTTGATGAAGCTTGTGTATATAAGAAAGCTAGTAGGAGCATCATCACTTTCCTAGTATTGTATGTTGATGACATACTACTATTTGGAAATGACATTCCAACCTTGGAAGGTGTAAAAACCTGGCTTGGAAGTTGTTTTTCCATCAAGGATCTTGGTGAGGCCGCCTATATTCTGGGAATAAAGATCTATAGGGATAGATCAAGGCGGTTGATTGGTTTAAATCAAAGTGCATACATTGATAAGATCTTGAAAAGGTTCAAGATGGAGAACTCTAAGAAAGGTACGGTACCTATTCAAAGAGGAACGATATTGAGTACGACTCAATGTCCAAGCTCAAAGGATGAGCAAGATAAAATGAAGGCAATCCCATACGCATCTGCTATTGGATCCATCATGTATGCAATGATATGCACTCGGCCAGCCGTTTCATGCGCCTTAAGCATGACAAGCCGATACCAGCAAAATCCTGGAAGCAGTCATTGGATGGCTGTTAAGAACATACTTAAGTACCTAAGGAGGACTAAAGATATGTTTCTAATCTATGGATCTGGTGATGAGGAACTCGTTGTAAAAGGTTACACGGATGCGAGTTTCCAAACCGATCGTGATGATTCACGATCACAATCGGGATACATTTTCATTCTGAATGGAGGAGCTGTCTCTTGGAAGAGCTCTAAACAGGATGTGGTGGCTTTATCAACTACAGAATCTGAATACGTCGCCGCCTCATTGGCAGCTCAAGAAGCTGCATGGTTGAAGAAATTCATTGCCGATCTATGTAAGGCCCCGTTCCCGGGACGCCTACAGTTGGTCATTCATCGTACACAAAACATACATTTACATTCATACTTCGTAAGCATCGCAGCGGAACATTTAAAATAAGCTTTCATTTCTATATATAAATGCTTTTGCAAAAAAAATACAACATTCATTACCAAATAGTTTGTTCGCATTACAATGCAAAAACATTAATCAAAAGAATGCCATCCCAAAAGAGCCGAGTAGCCTTGCCGTGCCATCCTCAGCAATCATTACCTGCCAACTGGAAAACATATAAAAAGTCAACGTTGCTGAGTGAGTTCTAGTTTTATAATAAAACATACTTTATTTTCATTAAAAACTATTCCTTTTCTCATGCGATCATTCAACATACGTATAGACAGATAATGTCATTATTATCTTTCATCTCATTCGTTATCTTTCGTTCCTTTCATGCATTCATTCTTCCGAGTCTGTTGCGACGACAGAGTCGCTCACCTCAATAGCAATCTCAATGATTGCACGCTATCCGAGTCTGTTACAACCATAGGGTTGCTCACCTCATTGCCCATCTTAATGATAGCAAGCTATCCGAGTCTCTTGCAACAACAAGGTTGCTCACCTCATGGCAACATCATGATAGCACGTTACTCGAGTCTCTTGCAACGACAAGGTTGCTCACCCCATAGGCAATCTCAATAATTGCACTTCATCCGAGTCTCTTGCAACACAAAGTCGCTCACCCCATATATATATGCTTGCAAGCCTTTCTTCCGTTCATTCATCATTCATTAATGCATGCATTCTTACTTCATGTTCCTCTTTCATTATCTTTCGCTTTACATTACATAATACTTCATTCATTCATTAACATGACATGTAAAGCCACAAGAAAGATAAGCATACATCACAATAAGGAACATATCATACACATTCATCATCATCATACAGGGCAACATCATACACACATAACATGCATTAACATGCAACATCATCATCATCATGCCCTACATACTCACTAAGGTCATAACAGTCATCTTACATGCTCTTACGAGAAACTTTACGTCAAAACTTACACCTGCACCTTCCCCCGAAGGCCAGAAGTCAAACTACACTTTCCTTCGAGTGCAACAGCCCTATTCGGGCGTATGGACACCCTTCAGTCGCATGGCCTCCATGCGACTGAACACCATGCGATTGGACTCATGCGGATGAACATCTATGCGAATGAACATTCAATCGTGCGTATGGACCTCATGCAGATGGAACTACTGCGAATGGGCACCTATGCGACAGACCTCATGCGAATGGACTCATGCGACTAAGCATCTATGCGACTGAACCCTCAGTCGTATGACTCCCCATGCGACTGGACTCCTAGTCGTGCGACTGAAAACTTAGTCGTGCGATTGAACCCTCAATCGTGCGAATGAATCCCAATCGTGCGATTGACCTTCAATCGCCTCTCATTCGGCCGTATGGCCTCCATTCGGTCGCCTAGCCCTAGCTGATGCAGAATGGAGTTTGTCCCGAACCCAATCTGCCATTTTCGGCCTCCAAGCTCATCCAAACCCATTCTAAGCCTAAATTAACCCTCCTGGACCTTAGGAATGCATACCATAACACCATACAAGCACACACAAGCCCGGAAACATACACGAAACGCATCACACACATCATACCCAAATGGGTCAAACACATACTCACACCAAAAACGGGTTTTGATATTTTCCAGCCCCAAAATCGGTTGAAAACAAGTAAAAGTGGGGTCCTAGAACTCACACAAGCGAGCACAACGTCAAGGGCTTCGATTTGGCTTGCTACACAACGAGTTTGGCCACCTGAATCACCCGAACCGACCCTTTTTCTCTTTTCTTCTTCTTTCTCTCTTCTCCTCTCTTTGAAAGCTGAAATGTGGGTGTGTGTGGGGAGAGTTGGCTGCCCTCTCCCTACTAATATCACCACATTTCCAACTTTTCTTCGCTGGCCAGTTTGGTCCCTCGACTTTGAACTTTATTTCCTTTTCTTCCTTCGTCGGCTTCAAAATAATAAATATCTGGGTGTTACAAGTCCACCCCCCTTATATAGGTTTCGTTCCCGAAACCTGTTATTCTTCGAACAAACATGGATAATGTTGTCTCATATCTTCCTCAGTCTCTCACGTTGACTCGGATCCCTTCCTGTGCTTCCACTGTACACGCACAAGAGGAACCACTTTATTTCTCAGCCTTTTCTTTTTCCGATCGATGATTGCCACTGGTTGCTCCACATAATTGAGCCGTTCATCTACTTCGATATCTTCCAATGGAACAATCATATCTTCATCAGCTAAGCACTTCCTTAAATGAGATACATGGAATGTTGGGTGAATTCCACTTAACTCATCCGGTAATTCTAGTCTATAGGCCACCTCTCCTACTCGAGCAATGATTCAGAAAGGGCCTATATACCTTGGGCTTAACTTGCCCCGCTTTCGGAAGCGAATGATACCCTTCCAAGGTGAGACCTTCAACATAACCTGGTCACCCACCTGGAACTCAATCGGTCTGCGTCGTTTATCAGCACATGACTTCTGTCTATCTTTGGCTGCCTTCATGAAGGCTTTAATCTTCTCAAGCTTCTCAGTCGTAGCCTCGATTACGTCGACGCTTCCCAATTCCTTTTGACCAATATCACCCCAACAAACGGGTGTTCTGCATCTCCTACCGTATAGCATCTCATATGGAGGCATACCAATGCTGGCATGATAACTGTTGTTGTATTAGAATTCGGCTAACGGTAGGTGGTCATCCCAACTTCCACCAAAATCAATCACACATGCCCGAAGCATGTCTTCCAGTGTCTGAATGGTCCTTTCTAACTGACCATCAGTCTGGGGATAATAAGCCGTGCTAATATGTAACCTCGTCCCCATAGCATCGTGGAATTTTTTCCAAAATTTAGATGTAAACCGGGTGTCACGATCCGACACAATAGACACCGGCAAATCATGACGAGTTACAATTTCCTTGATGAACAGATCAGCCAACCTCTCAGATGAATATGTCTCGCGGATCGGTAGGAAGTGAGCACTCTTCGTCAAGCGATCAACTATCACCCATATGGCATCATACCCTTTCGGGGTACGCGGCAGCTTTGTAATAAAATCCATGGTGATGTGCTCCCACTTCCATTCCGGTATATCCAAAGGTTGGATTTTCCCATACGGCTTTTGATGCTCGGCCTTCACCTGTAAGCAAGTAAGGCACTTACTCACATACTCCACCACATCGCGCTTCATACCCGACCACCAATAATCTTTCTTCATATCGTGGTACATTTTCGTGGCACCAGGGTGAATGGAGTACCGAGTCTTGTGAGCTTCATCTATGATCTTCACCCGTAGATCCCTAAAACGAGGAATCCACACACGACCGAATCGGGCTCTAACACCGAGCGTGTTTTCACCCAATTCCCCAACCAGACCTCTCATTCTTTCAGAGTTAAGATGATCTTCCTTCAATGCCTCATCTTGAAACTCTTTGACTTGCTTCATTACATCGGAGGTCATGATCAACTGATATGCTTTCACCCGAATCGGCTCGGGCCTCTCTTTCCGGCTAAGGGCATCAGCCACGATATTGGCCTTGCCCGGATGGTAGTGGATCTCACAATCGTAATCCTTTATAAGTTCCAACCACCGTCTCTGCCTCATGTTCAGATCCTTCTGCTCGAAGAAGTACTTCAGACTCTTATGATCAGTTAATATGGTGCACTTCGTCCCATACAGATACTGCCTCCAAATCTTTAGTGCAAAGACCACGGCTACTAGCTCCAAGTCATGAGTAGGATAATTGACGTCATGAACCTTCAACTGTCAGGATGCATAGGCTATAACCTTTCCTCTCTGCATTAACACACACCCCAACCCCGAGTAGGAAGCATCAGAATAAACCACCAGATCTTCACTTCCCTCAGGTAATGACAGAACAGGAGCTTGAGTCAATCTCGCCTTCAACTCCTCGAACGCCTTCTCTTGAGCTTGACCCCATACGAACTTCACATCTTTTCGGGTCAACTTAGTCAGTGGAGAAGCAATCTTAGAGAAGTCTTGGATAAATCTTCTATAGTAGCCCGCCAAACCCAAGAAACTACGAATTTCGGATGGCGTCTTTGGTGACTTCCATTGCATAACCGCCTCCACTTTCGTCGGGTCCACCATTATCCCGTCGGGATTCACCACGTGACCCAAGAACTGAACCTCGCGCAACCAAAACGCGCACTTGGAGAATTTAGCATACAACTTCTCCCTTCTCAACGTCTCTAGAACCTCCCGAATGTGACCGGCGTGCTCTGCTTCGCTCCTCGAGTAAATCAGGATATCATCAATAAACACGATCATTGATTTATCCAACATCGGCCGACAAACTCGATTCATCAGATCCATAAAAGCAGCTGGCGCATTGGTCAAACCGAAAGACATGACGAGGAACTCGTAGTGACCATAGTGCGTACGGAAAGCTGTTTTAGGAATATCTTGTTCCTTCACCTTCAACTGATGGTAACCAGATCGAAGATCTATCCTCGAAAACCAACTAGCACCCTGAAGTTGATCGAACAAATCATCTATCCTCGGTAAGGGGTATCGGTTCTTCACCGTCAACTTATTCAGCTCACGGTCGTCGATGCACATCCTCATACTACCGTCTTTCTTCTTTATTAACAGGACCGGAGCACCCCAAGGAGAGATACTCGGTCTAATGAACCCCTTATCAAGCAACTCTTGCAACTGCTCCATCAACTCTTTCATCTCGGTCGGAGCCAACCGATACGGTGCTTTGGCGACAGGTTGGGCACCCGGTATCAGATCAATCTGAAACTCGATCTCTCTGTCAGGTGGCACTCCTGACAAGTCTTCTGGGAACATATCTGGAAAGTCACACACAACCGGTACATCGGCTAGTTGTGGTGTTGGCGTATCCACATCCTTTACATAGGCCAAGTAGGCACTAAATCCACGCCTCATACACTTTCCCGCCACCGCCATCGAGATCATTTTCGGAATCGTAGTAACCCGATCACCATAAACCGTCACTGAACTACCGTCAGGCGCTGACAACTGAATCATCTTCTTGCGACACACAATGTTCGCCTCGAAGTCCGCTAACCAATCCATCCCAAAAACCAAATCAAAACCACCTAAGGTCATCACAAACGGTCTAACAAGAAACTTATGACCCTCTAGCTCCACATCACAGTTCTCTATCATCTCAGAAATCCTGGTAGACTTACCTATGGTAGTTTCTACATCAAAGGGCGCATCAACACGTCTACTACTAACAGGCAGCTTAGCACAGAAAGCAGCAGAAATAAAACTTTTACTGGCACCCGAATCAAATAACACAGAAGCTAAAGTTTGGTTCACCAGAAACGTACCGGACACGACATCAGGGTCCGTTCTAGCTTCCTCCTGTGTCATGGTGAATGCCCTGGCGCTCGCCCTCGGTCCTTCACCTCCTGTCTTCTTCGCCCCAGAGCTCTCACCCCTCGGCCTCTTACAATCTTTGCTCATATGACCCTCTTCACCACAGTTATAGCATCGGACTATACGACAGTCCTTTGCCATGTGCCCCGCCTTTCCACACTTGAAGCACAAGTTTGACCCCAACCTGCACTCCCCACTATGCTCCCTTCCGCACTTGCCACA
The DNA here is from genome assembly GCA_025215565.1 of Flaveria ramosissima. Classification (NCBI taxonomy): domain Eukaryota; kingdom Viridiplantae; phylum Streptophyta; class Magnoliopsida; order Asterales; family Asteraceae; genus Flaveria; species Flaveria ramosissima. Next base: position 79,978,086 of record CM046037.1, read on the forward strand.
CCTTCTCGATCCCGCGCCCGACAAGACCACACGGCGATCATCCACCTGTGCCTTCTTATTACCCGTTGAGGCACCCGACCAAACCTCTTCCCTGCCAGTTTCGATCACCACCGTTCTTTCTGCCACCTTCAGTCACCACCACCGTCCTTTCATCATACAATCTTCCCGCCAAATCCACCGTCGACCTAAACGTGCTCGGTCGGGCAGCGATCATGTGCCTGCGAATATCCGCTGGCAAACCCTGAATATACCTCTTGATCTTTCGGGACAGAGGTGTCACCTGATCTGGCACCAGACGTGCCATCTCATTGAATTTCGTGGTGTACTGTTGGTGAGTCATTGTTCCCGCCTCCAGTTGCAAGAACTCCCTCTCGACCTTGTCCATTTCCCGATGAGGACAAAACTCCTCGATCACCAACCTTTACAGCTCAGACCATCTCATTCTCCCAATGGCCCTGCTACCCTCGGCTTGGAAAATATTGTCCCACCAACATAGAGCCGAATCCACAAAAGAGTGGGTAGCGAACTTCACCTTCTGGTCTTCACGGCATTCGCTGATATCCAGAACGGCCTCCATTTCTCTCACCTACTGGTGAGCAGCAGCAGCAATGCCGTTTCCATCAAAAGTTAGGGGCATGCATCTCATAAACGCCCCATAGTTACAGCCCCGTACCACCCCTTGCACGGACTCATCTTCTTCCTCCTCCTTATTATCGGAGAAAATTGTTTTAGGCTCTGGTTGCTCCCCCGAGGCCCTATTTCTCTCCTTCCTTTCTCCCTCTTTCACAGCCTTGATGACTTCGGTCACCACAGACGGTAAGATTGTCTGCATGACCTGATGCACTTCCTCAACAACAGCCTCCTTTACCGAGGCCCTCAAGTTTGCACTCTCATCCCCAGCCTCCGGATGAGGGGTCTCAGGTTCTTCAGTAACCTCCTTCTCAGCTCTTGGCCTTCCTCATTTAGGGCGTGGTTCTGCATCAGGGCCACCACAGCCTCCACCCCTTGAAGCTCTAGAAGATCTACCACCAGCCATTCTCTATCACATTGAAAGATTCAAACACCAACACCGTCATTCAAGGGAACAACTTAGTTTATGTCAAGTATAGTAAGTCCCTAATTACAGTGGCCAGTTGTGATTAGCCACTTACTTTACTCTTCATACCCCAAGCATCACCTGTCCTGACTACATCAGTATTTAAATCTACATACAGCACTCAACCACATACCATGCGCACATAAAACCGGTTAACTTTAAGAAAATACTTGATGGCTAGAAGCTCATTACCTCTATCATTTTGGGCTTTTGCTCTGCTCTCTGCGGCCCGTATTTTGAATATGGACCCAACCAAGAAAGTGGAAAGGACACCTTAAGAAATATGGCATGGAAAGGTTCTATTATTTTCATATTTGAGGGTGTGGGGGTGTGAGGCTTATGTGAAGACTCCCACCTCGAACAAGTTAGAAAGCCGTTCCACTAATTGTATCTTTATTGGATATCCAAGAGATTCTATGGGATATTATTTCTATGATCCAATACAACAAAAGGAGTTTGTTGCCGAAAAAGGTGAGTTCTTGGAAACCAAGTTCCTTATGGAAGGAACTGATAGTAGAACTGTGGATCTTGAAGAGGATCAAGAACCGTAACCCGATACACGTTTGGTTGACACTAGCACTCAACATGAGGATGTTGAAAGTGATCAAATAGTTGATCAATACACAGAAAACATTCGCGAATCTGGTAGAACTAGTAATCCACCTGAAAGATATGGATTTTTCACTAATGGATGCTATGTGATAGATTCCGATGAACCAATCACATACCATGATGCGTTGTCCAATTCGGATTGTGACAAATGGCTTGAGGCCATGAACGTTGAGATGCAATCCATGTATGACAATCAAGTATGGGACTTGGTTATACCACCTCTTAACTCCAAAGTAGTTGGAAATAAATGGGTTTTAAAGAAGAGAACCGATATGCATGGAAACTTGGATACTTATAAAGCTAGACTTGTTGAAAAGGGTTTCACGTAAACTCAAGGGGTTGACTATGATGAAACTTTCTCACCTGTTGCGATGCTAAAATCTATTAGGATACTGTTTGCCATAACTGCTCATTATGATTATGAGATTTGGCAAATGGATGTCAAAACCTCTTTCCTAAATGGATATCTTGAGAAAGATGTGTATATGGTTCAGCCTGAAGGTTTTGTCGATCCAAAACATCCTAACAAAGTATGCAAGTTAAAGAAATCAATCTATGGATTGAAACAAGCATCGAGAAGTTGGAATCACCGTTTTGATGAAGAAGTAATTAAATTTGGATTCATTAAGAATGCTGATGAAGCTTGTGTATATAAGAAAGCTAGTAGGAGCATCATCACTTTCCTAGTATTGTATGTTGATGACATACTACTATTTGGAAATGACATTCCAACCTTGGAAGGTGTAAAAACCTGGCTTGGAAGTTTTTTTTCCATCAAGGATCTTGGTGAGGCCGCCTATATTCTGGGAATAAAGATCTATAGGGATAGATCAAGGCGGTTGATTGGTTTAAATCAATGTGCATACATTGATAAGATCTTGAAAAGGTTCAAGATGGAGAACTCTAAGAAAGGTACGGTACCTATTCTAAGAGGAACGATATTGAGTACGACTCAATGTCCAAGCTCAAAGGATGAGCAAGATAAAATGAAGGCAATCCCATACGCATCTGCTATTGGATCCCTCATGTATGCAATGATATGCACTCGGCCGGACGTTTCATGCGCCTTAAGCATGACAAGCCGATACCAGCAAAATCCTGGAAGCAGTCATTGGATGGCTGTTAAGAACATACTTAAGTACCTAAGGAGGACTAAAGATATGTTTCTAATCTATGGATCTGGTGATGAGGAACTCATTGTAAAAAGTTACACGGATGCGAGTTTCCAAACCGATCGTGATGATTCACGATCACAATCGGGATACATTTTCATTCTGAATGGAGGAGTTGTCTCTTGGAAGAGCTCTAAAAAGGATGTGGTGGCTTTATGAACTACAGAATCTGAATACATTGCCGCCTCATTGGCAGCTCAAGAAGCTGCATGGTTGAAGGAATTCATTGCCGATCTATGTAAGGCCCCGTTCCCGGGACGCCTACAGTTGGTCATTCATCGCACACAAAACATAAATTTACATTCATACTTCGTAAGCATCGCAGCGGAACATTTAAAATAAGCTTTCATTTCTATATATAAATGCTTTTGCAAGTTAATACAACATTCATTACAAAATAGTTTGTTCGCATTACAATGCAAAAACATTAATCAAAAGAAGGTCATCCCAAAAGAGCCGAGTAGCCTTGCCGTGCCATCCTCAGCAATCATTACCTGCCAACTGGAAAACATATAAAAAGTCAGCGTTGTTGAGTGAGTTCTAGTTTTATAATAAAACATACTTTATTTTCATTAAAAACTATTCCTTTTCTCATGCGATCATTCAACATACGTATACACAGATAATGTCATTATTATCTTTCATCTCATTCGTTATCTTTCGTTCCTTTCATGCATTCATTCTTCCGAGTCTGTTGTGACGACAGAGTCGCTCACCTTAATAGCAATCTCAATGATTGCACGCTATCCGAGTCTGTTACAACCATAGGGTTGCTCACCTCATTGCCTATCTTAATGATAGCAAGCTATCCGAGTCTCTTGCAACAACAAGGTTCCTCACCTCATGGCAACATCATGATAGCACGTTACTCGAGTCTCTTGCAACGACAAGGTTGCTCACCCCACAGGCAATCTTAATGATTGCACTTCATCCGAGTCTCTTGCAACACAAAGTCGCTCACCCCATATATATATGCTTGCAAGCCTTTCTTCCGTTCATTCATCATTCATTAATGCATGCATTCTTACTTCATGTTCCTCTTTCATTATCTTTCGCTTTACATTACATAATACTTCATTCATTCATTAACATGACATGTAAAGCCACAAGAAAGATAAGCATACATCACAATAAGGAACATATCATACACATTCATCATCATCATACAGGGCAACATCATACATACATAACATGCATTAACATGCAACATCATCATCATCATGCCCTACATACTCACTAAGGTCATAACAGTCATCTTACATGCTCTTACGAGAAACTTTACGTCAAAACTTACACCTGCACCTTCCCCCGAAGGCCAGAAGTCAAACTACACTTTCCTTCGAGTGCAACAGCCCTATTCGGGCGTATGGACACCCTTCAGTTGCATGGCCTCCATGCGACTGAACACCATGCGATTGGACTCATGCGGATGAACATCTATGCGAATGAACATTCAATCGTGCGTATGGACCTCATGCGGATGGAACTACTGTGAATGGGCACCTATGCGACTAAGCTCATGCGAATGGACTCATGCGACTAAGCATCTATGCGACTGAACCCTCAGTCGTATGACTCCCCATGCGACTGGACTCCCAATCGTGCGACTGAAAACTTACTCGTGCGATTGAACCCTCAATCGTGCGAATGAATCCCAATCGTGCGATTGACCTTCAATCACCTCTCATTTGGCCGTATGGCCTCCATTCGGTCGCCTAGCCCTAGCTGATGCAGAATAGAGTTCATCGCGAACCCAATCTGCCATTTTCGGCCTCCAAGCTCATCCAAACCCATTCTAAGCCTAAATTTACCCTCCTGGACCTTAGGAATGCATTCCATAACACCATACAAGCACACACAAGCCCGGAAACATACACGAAACGCATAACACACATCACACCCAAATGGGTCAAACACATACTCACACCAAAAAGGGGTTTTGATATTTTCCAGCCCCAAAATCGGTTGAAAACAAGTAAAAGTAGGGTCCTAGAACTCACACAAACGAGCACAACGTCAAGGGCTTCGATTTGGCTTGCTACACAAGGAGTTTGGCCACCCGAATCATCCGAACCGACCCTTTTTCTCTTTTCTTCTTCTTTCTCTCTTCTCCTCTCTTTGAAAGCTGAAATGTGGGTGTGTGTGGGGAGAGTTGGCTGCCCTCTCCCTACTAATATCACCACATTTCCAACTTTTCTTCGTTGGCGAGTTTGGTCCCTCGACTTTGAACTTTATTTCCTTTTCTTCCTTCGTCGGCTTCAAATTAATAAATATCCGGGTGTTACAATCTAGGGGTTGTCCCTTCCATTCAGGACCCCCTAGAGATCTTTTGTGATAACGAGGGTGCGATTGCTCAAATCAAGGAACCTCGTGCGCATCAAAAGACTAGGCACATTGAGCGGAGATTCAACTACATACGAGATGAAGTTGAGAAAGGAAAGATATGTATTCGCAAAGTTCACAAAGATCAAAATATTGCGGATCCTCTTACGAAGCTCCTAGAAAAGGCAAAGCATGAAGGTCATACCTATGCCATGGGACTTCGATATTCTAGTGATTGGATTTGATCTGTAATTTCGTATTTGGATATTTGGAACTCCCTTACTACTTGAATAAAATTATTTGGTCATAAATTTCAATGAATGTTCCAATTTAGCATGTTTAATCCATGGGTAAATTGTTTACTCTAAATGTCCGTAGTTGTTCATAATTGTGGGAACAAGTATGAGGGTAAGATTATTATGAATTTGGATTGGTGGATATTCATAAGGAATGAATATAGAGCAATTGGTTGCTGCCAAAGTTCATAGATATTTGTGGGATACAAATATTGGACTGACCCGCATCTCAAATTTTACTACATGGAATCTTCTAGATTGATCATAAGTAAATTTGAGTAAAGGCGAATATCATTTGGTATCCTCAGACCTGATATACATATTGGGTTTTGATATTCACCAAGTGTTATACCTTGAGCTAGTTCTTCACTGCCCTGAAATAATGGACAGTACGTAAGGCTATGTTCAGGCGTGACACGAGGTGTTTGTGAGAAACGTATGTAGTCAAGATGGAATTTGTTCCTCTTATTCGTTGAGAGCAAGATGTCTAAGGCTTGATTAGATTAAATCAACAAGGAATGATCATTATGTGTCCTTGGATTTAACATGACATCTGTAACAAAAGGATAAATGATTAATTCACCTAAATCATTTCAAGTAGGATACTTGAATGGGATGATGTTATTGAATGGCTATAAGTCATGCATATTAAGGGTAGTAAACCGTTGTTAGGCGGTATTTACTGCTTGCATCAATTTTCTATGAATCTTGTGAAAGTGGGAGATTGTTGGATTCTATATGCCCAAGACACGTAGAATATTGATGTGGTTAGTACGTTATGATCCAAGTTGGGTTATACCCAATAACAAGCTTTGCAAACACAAACAATTATTTAATTGATGATATGATCATGCAATTAAATAATCACACCAAATTTAGAAAATAGGTTTTCTAAATATTGCATTTGTAGTGGAACAAATTATAAGGATATTTTGTTGATGAATTTTATTATTTGTATTGTTATTTAAATAGGTTTAAGTAACATTAAATAATAAAATGAAAGAGTCATTTAAATTAAAAGGGGTTTAATTTACATAATGTACATGACCTTTTAATGTGTGTTTTTTTTAAACTTTGGGTGGGAAAACCCCTTCTAGAAGGCTGAATTTCGGCCTCCAAATGGTCCAATGGGATCATTTTAAGTTGTCTTGAAAACACACATTAGAAAGAGTGTGCAAGTAACCTTTTCACATACATCATTTCACACAAAAGAAACTCTTCTTCTCTCCTCAAAAGCTCTCGGCCAGCAGGATCTTTTAGAGGGTTTTTGGATTGATCTTGGTGTTCTTCTCCCTAGCAAGAAGGTGCTTGCTATAGTGCTTGGGGTATACAAGCTTGAGAGGACCTCCCTTTTGGTGCCTTGGTCGTTTTCTTGGTCCATATCATCCTCCATATCCGCCCTTTTGCTGCTGGAAGGTAGTTCATGGCAGCTTCTTTATGGTTGTCCATATTGTATGTTTATGTGTTTCTATAGCTAGTTTTATTCACATATAAAGATCCTTTGTTCCTGGGTTTGTTTGTAACTTTATAATATCAAAATAGAACTCGATTTTTCAGTTCATAAATTATGTTATAAAGTTCATTTCCGCTGCGTTTTCACAATGTTTAAATGGTTAAACTATGTTTATGTTCTAACAAACCCAACATCAAATGGATCAAAGGATGCTCCAAGATCTCAATAGGTTCTTCAACAAGTTCCTATTGGAATCTCTTATTGAACAGCCAAGTCCTGATCTGTCTGTGATCTACTTCGGAGCTCAAGAGCTTCAGAGGTTAAATGCACCATCTACCACTATTGAGGAAGTTGGTCAACCTAAGGTCCAAGTGGAACCTGAGATTAACTTCGAAGGGGAAAAAAGGACTGATGGCCCAGCAACTGAGACAGTTGGGACAGATAGTGCATTCTCACAGACTTCCGAAGCACAATTCGAAGCCTCGGAAGAACAATTTCAAACTTCCGAAGCTGAGATTGCTGTTGCGGAAGGACTATTCTCCCTATCCGATGATCTAATAGTCACAGATGCAATCCTAGAACTTGCATCTGAGGTTAATAGGGAGGATTTTCTCACCCAACCTCTAGCTCAAACATCAGCATTAACTCCAGCTTTCATCTCTACTACTCAACCTGAACCTTCCATCCAAAAACCCCCAAAGTCTAGCACTTCCGAAGACATCAAAGGAAAGAGGAAGATGACTAAGGAAGAGCTTCAGGAGGAAGAAAGATTAGAAAAACTTAAAAGAAAAGGAAGGCTTCCAACTGGAAAACTGCTAGCTGCCAGTATCAAAGCAGTTGCAGCCAACCAGGAGGCAGTCAACAATAGAAGAAGAGTAGAGATCATTGATAGACTTGTCAGTCTAGGAGCTGCGAATGAAGATGTACTCCTGCTACCATTAGAGGAGTTAGTTGAGCTAGAAAAGGCAACTTTGCTGCAAAAACAGCAAAGAGAAGAGGCAGCAAGGTTGGCCTTAGAAGAAGAAAGGAAGAGGAAAGAAAGAGAAGCTGATCAGCAGCTCAAGAGGGAAAGGATAACTTTCCTAACCTCCAGAGGTTTCTCTCAAGAAGAATTATCTCCACACAACAATGATACGATCTTATGGCACTTCAACAAAGAGCAAGATCAAATGGAGAAAGAGAGAAAGAAAGCTGTCAGGGAAAAGCTGATGCAGAAGAAGAAGAAGGAAGAGGAAGCAGGACTAACTGCTGCCAAAAAGATAGGTGAGAAGGCCTGGATGAAGAGCTATCTCAGGGCTCATGGCTTCTCTAGCAGGAAAGTGGGTCCTATGTCTGAAAAGACCCTCCAGCGACATGTCAGTGACATAAAGGCTGACATTCGCTCGGGGAAGAGGAAGGAGATGTACAGAAGGGGACAGGGGATGATCTTCAAATCAACTACTCAACCCTAACTTCAAACCCAACCACAACCTGAACCAATACCCTTTCCACTTCCCATCAAAACCGAACCAACCACTGAACCATACACCCCTGAACCTACACCATCACCCTTACCAACCTCTTCACCTCAACCACCTAAACTACCCATCCTCCAACCCAAAACTCTAGCCAGAACCCAAACACCTCAACCTACCCAACAACCCATCAAACCATCCCCTCAGCCTTCTAAACATCTCTCCTTAGAAGAATTCAAGGCAATCAAGACAATGCTCATCAATTGCACAACCCTGAGCGATATCTCCTTTGAGGAGGATTCAGTCAATTTGACTTATGTTGATGGATCCTCACATTCTCTCACTAGAGATCAATTTATTGATCTGCCTAGAGGAACACTGGACCAAGCTGCAAATCTCCTTGGCCTCAATTCAGACACTTTGAATAAGGAAGAAAAGAAGTTAAGGAGAAGGCTGGTGACTCTGCTGGATACCAAGAAAGGTGACCGGGTGCCAAGACAACCACTTGCACCAAGGAAGAAGATCATCCAGTGGAGGTTCGAAGACTCTTCTCATAACTTTGTTGTTGAAAGAGAGAATGGAGAGCTCAACAGGCTAAGTGCCTTATCTCTGCTACACTTGAGCAGATTTGACATTGCTGAGTTAGCAGGGAAGCCATTCTCCAACCCTTCAAACTCTGATGTAGCTGCCCATATCAGAAATCATCTAGGCAGTCTTCATATGGCCGAGTTAACTGCTAGAAACAAGGTTGAAGAGGAGTTTAAACTGAGAGAGGGGGAGAAAAGGAAGGGATCAACAACCAAAGGCAAAGCCTTTCTAAAAATGGTTGAAGGTCCTGAACTTGAATCCATAGTTAAATGGGAGTATGACTATAACTCCCGTCAACTAACTCTTTTCAGGGGGACGCAACATAGGGTACATGTCATTCAGAGTGATAGACAGGATCTCCTATCCACCAATGACTTGTACAAGCTTCTCAGCACCACTTCAGGGAAGAACAAAGAGACAGACAAATATCTTCTATCCCTGGTGTTGAAAGCTTTGAGAAGCAGAAACAAGTGAGGTTTTGGTAGCATCAGCCTAGGGGGAGTTTGTTGGATCTAGAAAGACTGGTGCAACCAAAACCAAATCACTTAGAATATTTTGGTACAACAAATAAAGGACTTTCGAAGCTAAGTGTGGAACTTCCGAAGGAAAAAGAAGCTCTTCCGAAGACAAGGTGTAAAACTAACTTCCAAAGGAAAACTCCAACTTCCGAAGACAAAAAACTTACTTCCGAAGATCAAGACTTAGAATGAATGATCTGAAGTCAACTTGCGAAGTATAGAAGTCCTCAAGCCTCGGAAGTATAGAAGCCTCTTCCGAAGTATAAGTGGCTTCGGAAGAACTTGTTCTTCCGAAGCCAACTTACCTTCGGAAGACACTACTATTATCCAGTGGACATAAGTATGGTCTTCCTGACACTCCGCTGCAGACCTCTGAGATACTGCATGGTGTTTTCTCAAAAGCCATGTAGTTGACCAAACTTTATTCCACTGTTTACCTTTATATGTTAGTACAGTTGCCATCTTTAGTTGGTGACAAAAGGTAAGTCATGGACATGTCATGACTACCATATCTTAGATAATACTTTATCTAAGATACCTTAACTTTAGCATTGTAGTATATGCTTTAGTCTTAGGTTTCCAGCTGGCATCAAAGTATATCCAGCTGTAGGATCTAGTATATATAGTTTCTCATTGTAACTCATGTTTCATGCTTGTAAGAGTCTTGTAATATCTGAGTTGAGAAGTAATATATACAAGTGCCTTGAAAATTATTTATGTGTGTTCCTTGCTACTTATTATATTATTATCAACTCTTGTAAAAGACTTTACTTCATCTGATTTGAGTGTTCTATAAGTGAGTTTGAGAGAAATCCAAGTGTTTAAGTGACAAACCTGATCCTGCAAACTCTTTGTTCCTGTGTACTATCATTTTCCATAAACATTGAATCAGTATCACAGATACGATATCATTTCTATTAGCTAGACTGTCCTCCTCCCTCGTGTTTTTTTTTCTAAGTACTGAAATTAAAACAACTAATTTAATACTAATTTAACCTATTCTCCCCCTAAAATTCTAAAATCAAAAATATTTTTTTTAAGTTTTTGGATTTTATAGAAACAGGAAATTAAAATAAGAAAAATAAAAGAAAATAAAAAGAAAACGTTGTCGGACTAAGCATTTTCATCATCAGTGATTACATCACTTTTCTTTTTCACCCCATTGACCTCTAACAGATATAAAAATCTCGGTTTTTCAAAGGCTTTTGTGTAAAGGTCAGCGCGTTGAAAATCCGTATTAATTTTAACAACATCGATTAAATTCTTTTCAAAACAATCATGTATAAAGTGATATTTAATTCCGATGTGTTTGGTGTTGCGTGTGATTCGATTAGTTTTGGTGCAAAAATCACGTTTTTCATTCAAAAGAGTCACCTTTTTTTAGTAAAACAGTGTTTTCAGTGTCTCTAGATCTAAAAGTTTAAGTTTTTCGGCATACGGCAGATTAGGGTTCTTGAAAAATCGTGTTTTTTAGTGAAAATATCAAAAACCTTCGAATTTTCATAATCACCAGCCTTCAGTCGCACGATTGGATCAATCGCACGACTGAACTCAATCGCACATCCCATACGCACAATTGAACTCAGTCGCCCCTCCATTCGTACGACTGAACCAACCCATTCGCATTGTCCATCTGCATTTGCCCAATCGCACAGTTGTTCATCCGCATTAGTCCAATCGCACGATTGACCTATCCGCATTGGTCCAATCGCACGACTGGCCCATTCGCACCTCTCCATTTGCACGAGTGAATAAGTCTTAAGTTAAAATTTAAAGTTTATAGAAATGGAAGATCAGTATTCCGCGTTTACTGCCAGTAGAGACTCTCGAATCCAGAACCTTCTGCTTCTGGAGAATGAGGTTGGAAATCACAATAAGCCCCCTAAACTTATAACGTTAGATGATTACCCATGATGGAAGCAAAGGTTTAAGATTTATCTAAATGGAGTTGATCCCAATCTGTGGGAATCAATCGAGACAGGTTATAACATGCCGGTTGGTGCTGATGGTGTTAAACTTACCTTGGGTGGCATGACCTATAGCCAGAAGGTGAAGTACAATGCTGAGAAGAAAGTGTATGCTCTGTTGACTCAGTCGATACCTAAGGATATATTCCACCAGTTTTCTGAGAACACACAGGCAAAGAAGCTATGGGAAGCCTTGGAGAAACGATACGACGGGAATGCATCGTTGAAAGCTCTAAAGGCAAAGGCTTTGAAGAAGGAGTTTGATAACTTCTCTTCAATGGGTAAAGAGATCTTGGATGATGTCATAGACAGATTCTACCATTTAATGAGTGAGCTGCACACTCATGGAGTCACAATGTCAATAGAAGATAAGGTCTCAAGCTTTGCCGATGGTCTGCCAGAGAAGTGGGACTCGTTTGTGTCTAAATTTGAGACAGAACAAGTTACTGGAAAAATTAGACATAAATGACTTCATCCTGAAATTGAGAGAGGAGGAACTGAGGATGAAATACAGGTCACAGAAAGGATCCTATGACCAGAATCCTTCACTTTATAAATCCTTTTCCACTTCAACAAGTTCAAGAGCACCGCTTCAAACGGCATTTGTGTCTAGTTCAACCGCTTCTTCTCAACCTACAGCTTCAGGATCTGAAATGCCAGGGTCGTCTTGCACCCAATATATAGTGCCTGAAGCAAATGCTACTAAGTTGAAGACCGAGAATCTCGGGAATATTACTGTGGACGTTGCAAAGGAGCACATGGATCTTCTAGCTACAGTTGTTCATTCCTATGATGGTCTAGTTGCAGGGAAGATTGGAAATTGCCCTCTGGCCGATGAAGACTACGAGCAGGTAGACGAGAATGAACTAGAAAGGATGGATATTATGTGGACTCTTGCAAGTGCTGTCCGAAGGGCGAAAAAGTTTGTGAAAAAGACAGGACAAAACCTGGTAGCCACAAAAGATACTACCTTTGGTTTCGACAAAACCAATGTTACCTGTTTTAACTGTGGAGAAAAGGGGCATTTCAAACGTGAATGTGTGAAGCCCAAGAAAACAGGTAACGGGAATCCATTCTCGTCTTTCAACCGTCAAGACAAACCCACGAGTGGAGCTGCATCGTCAAGCAAAGAAACAAAGGCCTTGACTGCTCAAGATGATGAAGGACAAGATTGGACCTTCAAGTTTGTGTCTCCGGGTGAATCGAACATTGCAAATGTCGAGGGTTTGGATTATGACACTACAAGTAGGTGACATTGCAGTGGAACTAGTGATGTTAGAAAATTAAGATACTGCTAATGTGGTCAATCACCTGATTGAAGAAGATCTTAGAATGACAAGTTTAGAATCTCCAGCATCTGAGGAATCAAACTCTGCGCTGATGGCTGATTCAACCGAATCTTCACAGGTAAGTAACAAAGACCAACTTTTTGAAAGTCATGCTTGTAATGAATGTAATAAGTTTAGAGAAAGCATTGATCTTAAATTTGCTAGGTTATTAGATCACAATGATAACTTAGTAAATGACTTACAACTGTGCACAGAAGGTAATCGAATTTTAAAAACAAAATGAGGGCAGTTATAAAGAGAAAATAGAATTTTTAAATAAACAACTAAGGGAAACCAAGGTCGTTGCTTTTAATCAAGCAAATGATATAAAGTTTTATTTGAACTCTTTGGAAGAAACTAAGAAAGAAAAAGCAGTTTTGGAAGTCGAAGTCAACTCATTAAAACAAAAACTGCACAGTTGGACCAGTTCCTCTCACATAGTACAAAACTTAGTGAAAGAACGAAACAATGGGGAAGGGTTGGGTTACAAAGTAGTTCCACCACCACATGAGATCTTGTTAAATGCTAAATGTAGACCAGTAAATAACAATCCTATTAAGGATCATGTGGTGTCCACTCCTCTAGTTAGTGATCCAGATTCCATGAGTAAACCGATGGAATCTGTCACTAAATAGAAGGAGGCTACTTTGAAGTCTTAAGGTAAGATGCCTATTGTGAATTTGGAAGAACAATTTGAAAAGGTTAGTGTAAAGTCAGGTTCAAACATGTCTTTTTCAGAATCCAAACTGACCAAACAAGTTAACCAAGCACGTGCTTCACGTCAAAGTCCAAATAAACAAAAGGCTAGAGATGTTAAAAACGTTCAAACAATAAATTTTGTTAAAGAAACAAAAACATCTAAAAAAGAAGTGTCCAAACCCAACCAGACTAAAGTCACACCTGTTTCACACACTTCCCCAAAGAGACAATTTTCCCAATATGTAGAAGGTAGATCATGCTACAATTGTGGAAAGAGAGGACACATCGCTTCTAATTGTCCTCATTATCAGACACCAAGAAAGAAAATTGAACTTTATGATACTAAACCAATTTCTTCAAAAAGGAGTTCTATTACTCCACCAAAAAGAAGTAATGAACCTAAAGTTCAAACCATAAGCCAGTCGTCTGTTTATCACAAACAGGCCTTACACAAAACTAGCTTATGGAAAGAAAAGTCAAGTTCAGTGTCTGATACTAAGAACACTAAGAAGCATGATATGCCCTCACCCTCAAATGGACAGTGGGTTGAATTTATGATTTGTGATTCCTCCGGGTCACCCAAGCCAGTTAAGGCTTAGGTCCCACACCTAAACTAATCATTTCCTTTTAATGTGCAGGGTGTCCGTTACAGTGCTATCACAAATACCTGGATTGTTGATAGTGGGGCGTCTAGGCACATGACCGGGAACTTATCTCTCCTTTTCATTGTCAAACAAATTAAAGGGGGACATGTATCTTTGCTAGAAATAAAGGACGATACATTACTTCTCAAGGCGAAGTGGGAAACCAAAAAGTCAAGTTTGACAAGGTCAACTACGTTCAACAATTACAAAACAACTTGCTTTCTGTATCCCAGATTTGTGACAACGGATTCAAGGTAGTCTTTGACAACAAGTGCTATGTGTTGAAGAAGGAGTATGTAATCCCGGAGGACCAAGTCTTAATGTCAGCTTCAAGATATAATGATTTATATGTCTTGGACCTATCAAAGGCCTCCACACCCAATCATCAAGTTCAATGCTTCTTGTCAAAGGCAACAGAGAAAGACTCCATTTCCTGGCATAGGAGAATGGGACACATTAATCCACGGAAGATAAATAACTTGATCCATAATGATCTAGTGCGTGGAGTAAATGTTAAGAACTTCCAATTACCGGATTTTTGTGTCGCGTGTAAGAAATAGAAACAGACAAAGAAGTCTCATAAGGAAAAGAAAGTTCACTCAATTGACCTACCTCTTGAGCTTCTTCACATGGATCTGTTTGGGCCAGTTAGTATAAAGAGCATTGCCGGCGACATATACTGCTATGTAGTTACGGATGATTACTCAAGATTTTCTTGGGTGATGTTTCTGAAATCCAAATCAGAGACATTTGAATCATTCAAGGAGCTGGTAACTACATTGGAGTCACTCTACAAGCTGAAGGTAAGGTGAATCTGTTCGGACAACTATACCGAGTTCAAGAACCAATGGATGGAGGCATTCTGCAAAGAAAAAGGAATTGTGCACCAGTGCACATCTGCCTACACTCCTCAAATGAACGGAGTTGCTGAGAGAAAGAATCAAAGCTTGATAGAGACAGCCCGGACGATGCTAGCAGACTCGAAACTGCTTATCCAATTTTGGAACGGGGCAGTTGCCAATGCATGTTACACCCTAAATCGAGTCCTGGTGGTCAAACGTTATGGTAAAACGTGTTACGAGTTGCTCCAACGACGTAAACCTAATCTAGAGTACCTCGAACCGTTTGGCGCATCATGTACGCTGCGGAAGAAAAATCAGTTAGGGAAGTTCAGTGAAAAGGCTGAAGAAGGAATTTTTCTAGGATACAACATACCGAATAAGAGAGTTTACAACAACTCAACGGGTCAAGTAGAAGTGTGGTGCAACGTCGACGTTCAGAGATACACCACCCCCTCTGCTGGAAAAGGACCCGCATTCTTTTTCGATTATGATGGATTCTTTAAGTCTTTCAACATCCTTCTCTCCCCTTCTGATGATGAGTTAGCAACCAGAATGATTTATGATGTCTTAAACACACCGTCCCTAGACTCGACAACATCAGTTCCATACGAGGAGTCTTCTAGTTCTTTAGGGGGAGCACTTGATGTAAGTGACTCCTCCTTTGATGATGAAGGAGTGGTGACTGAACAGGTGAACTAAGAGGACCAAGTTCCTGCTACAGCAAGTACACAAGCATCAAATGCTGATGCCTCTGACTCTTCGAAACCTCAAACTCCAACAGCTTCAGATACTGAAGCTGTGGTTCACAATCTGGATAATGAGGTAGCTGTTCCCACCACTACTGGATCCCGGTTAAATGTTTATCATTCTTTGGAAAATGTCATTGGAGATGTTCGATCAGGAGTACAGACCAGAAATCAGCTATACTCAGCTGATTATGCCTCAGTCATGGAAAAGGGATATCTTCATGACGGTGCTTATCGATGTTTTGTGTCTCAATTTGAGCGAAAATATGTTAGTGAAACATTAAACGATGAGGCATGGGTAAGTGCGATGCAAGAAGAACTCCTACAGTTCAAGAAGCTAGGAGTATGGACCCTTGTGGACAGACCAAAAGGTGCTAAAGTCATTGGCACTAAATGGGTCTTGAAATGCAAGAAAGATGACCAAGGGGTCATAATAAGAAACAAGGCTCGACTTGTAGTTCAAGGATTTCGACAAGTCGAGGGTATTGATTATAATGAAGTGTTTGCACCTGTGGCTAGAATGGAAGCAATCCGTATCTTCCTAGCCTATGCATCTTACATGAAGATTAAAGTTTATCAACTGGATGTAAAGAGTGCATTCCTTCATGGTGAAATCCGGGAGACAGTGTATGTCAGTCAACCCGAAGGATTTGAGGATCCATATCATCGGGACAGAGTTTACAAGCTGGATAAGGCTCTATATGGGCTCCACCAAGCCCCAAGAGCATGGTATGAAAAACTCTCAACTCATCTTGTGAAACACGGCTTTCGCAAAGGATTGATTGACTGTACACTGTTCATCATAGAAAAGGATGGTGACTTACTGCTAGTTCAGATCTATGTTGTTGACATAATCTTTGGTTCCAAAAACGAAGATCTATGTAAAGAATTTGAAGCAGTAATGAAAGCTGAATTTGAGATGAGTGCCATGGGAGAAATGAAGTTCTTTCTCGGGTTACAGGTGGATCAGACACCAAAGGGCATATTTCTACATCAGACCAAGTATGTAGGTGATATCCTAAATCGGTTCGATATGGTGAATGCTTCGGCAGCTAGGACTCCACCGGCTACAAACCACGACGTGGCACCTGACGAAAATGGTGATCTGGTGGATGCCACCATACACCGAGGAATGATTGGATCCCTCATGTACCTCACTGCCTCACGACCTGATATCATGTACGCGACGTGTCTCTGCTCCAGATATCAGGCAAAACCGAAAGTCAACCATCTCATAGGAGTCAAAAGGATATTTCGTTATCTGAAGGGTACTCCAACACTTGGGTTGTGGTATCCTCATGACGATGACTTTGAGCTTACAGCGTATAGCGATTCGGATTATGGCGGCTTCAAAATGACCTACAAGTCAACTTCAGTAGGATGTCAATTCTTTGGGAGAAAATTAGTCACATGGCAGTGTAAGAAGCAGACATCGGTTGCTCTGTCAACTTGTGAAGCTGAATATGTTGCTGCTGCAAGCTGCTATTCACAAATCATCTGGATTCAACAGCAAATACGGGACAACGGTTTGAAATTCTCTAACACTCCTATATTTGTTGATAATTCTGCTGCTATAGCCATAACTAAAAATCCTGTCCAACATCCTAAAACCAAACACATCGGAATTAAATATCACTTTTTACGTGATTGTTTTGAAAAGAATTTAATCGATGTTGTTAAAATTAATATGGATTTTCAACGCACTGACCTCTACACAAAAGCCTTTGATAAACCGAGATTTTTATATCTGTTAGAGGTCAACGTGGTGAAAAAGAAAAGTGATATGATCACTGATGATGAAAATGGTTAGTCCGACAACGTTTTCTTTTTATTTTCTTTTATTTTTCTTATTTTAATTTCTAGTTTCTATAAAATCCAAAAACTCAAAAAAAATATTTTCGGATTTAGAGTTTTAGGGGGAGAATAGGTTAAATTAGTATTAAATTAGTTTTTTTAATTTCACTACTTAAAAAAACGAGGGAGGAGGACAGTCTAGCTAATAGAATTGAGATTGTATCTGTGATACTGATTCAATGTTTATGGAAAATGATAGTACACAGGAACAAAGAGTTTGGACTTTAAAAGAATTTAACTGATTAAGATGCAAAATTCGAAGTATAAGTCTGAGAAATCTAAGCAAAATAAAAAGGAAAGATGATAGGTAAACTAGTACGCTACTATGGTAACACACAGAAAGTAGACCTAGAGGTTGTTAGCTCATTAGATGATGTGTCGGTAGATTCAACACAATAGATAAGTAGACCTCATTGGTGATTTCAAGCTCAAACTAAGTTGTTCAACAAGCTTTGGGTTATCATCTTATCCCTGGTTAACACAATCAACGAAGTTCCAATAAGGGGTGACGAGCAAAATAAACGCCACAAATGTGTGAGGATGACCATAAAAATAAGCAAAGCACATGAAAAATGCAAAAAGCAATCAAGCTAATAACCTATGTTGTTGGTGCGATCTGTGCAAAAAGAATATAATTGCTCAAACAAGAAGATAGGTTGTGTGCCTCTCTGCTGTGCGGTGGCACTGACCTGAGGATAAGCATAACTTAAATAATCTTGAATTCATTGTTGTTTGCGCCTCTCTACTGTGCGATGACACTGACCTGAGGCTTAGCATCTCTTTGAAAGCTCTTAGAATAGTTTTTTCTTGTCAAAATACCCGTAGACCGCTCAAAAAGCTCCTATGGAATGTTGATTACCATATAAGTGTGGGATCCACAAATGCTTGTTGAAATAATTAAACCTAACACATCACCAATCTGTGTCCAAAATCTGTGTATGGATTTAAGTGGACAAGTATACTGACAATCATCGTGGCTGCAATTCTTGAAAGTCCAAAGCATTGTGTGTATCTCACAACACTAGTATGATTTCCTAAACTTGCTAATGACTCTCGATGATAACAAGAATCTAGCATGAAAAGGCTTTGGTAAAATGTCCCAAATGATTTGATAAACTTGTATGATTCCATAATGAATCGTTCCAGTTATGATCAAAGTAACTTGACGCTATACTGTCCAGGAAGAAAAATCTGGTAGATACTTATCTTAGGATTTCAACCTCACACAAAAATACAAAATTATGATTTAGCTTTGTTTTATTTCTAGTTGTTTAATTTAGTTAATTTCAGTTAATTTAGTAGTTAAATATCAGACTACGTATCAGAAGTCAATCTGGGATTCACTCACTAAAAGGGTCACGTCTGAGGTGACCAATGGGGTTTTCAAATGTAAAAGGATCACGTCTGAGGTGATCAACAGTTTTTCTAAGTTAAAATGGTCATGTCTGAGATGATAAATGGTCAATATGTCTTATCAATAAGTAAAAGGGCTAAGTGTATGAATGGGCATAACGTCAAACTCATAAGTATGAGCCATTCGCACGACTGGACCATGAGTATGGACCAGTCGTACGATTGGACCATAATGTATGAGCCCAATCGCACGACTAAACCACATGTATGGACCAGACGTACGGTTGGAACATAAGCATGGGTCAATCCATACGATTGGATCATCAGAATGAACCAATCGCCCGAATGGAGGTGACCGAATGAGACAGTCGCATGACTGAAACCTAGTCGCACGACTGAAGGTGACCGACTGAGCCAGTCGCACGACTGAGCCTCGGTCGCACAAATCAACAGTGCAATTAGGTTCAGTCGCATGACTAAAAGAAACCCTAGTATAAATAAGGGGGAGTCGGTTGAAGACACTCATCACCCCCCAATCGCTCTCTCTTCGCACGATTGTACCGTTACGCTGCCAAAATTTCGATTGAGTGCTCTAGACTGATTATTGTTGCTTCTAACGATTTCTCTTAATTATACAGGTAATGTGCGACGCTATCCACTCAAATGTTCATCAAATCGTGCCCTAAATCGACTTGATTTGAGCCCTAACAAGAACCGACACTTAGTTCACAAAATAAACATGTAAAACTAAGTATATTGCTAACTTAAAATGTGTTAGATGTTAGTTGGAACGATTGCGAGTCTAATGAGCCAAACCATAACGTCTAACATCAAGTTTTGCTCAAGATTTGAATTTAAATGGAAAAACAGACTGTCCTGCGAATGGACATACTGATGAACCTCAATCGCACGACTGAGCTGGGCGAATGGCACAATCGCACAACTGAACCATGCGTACGAGTTCAGTCGCACGACTGGTTCAACCGCATGGGATAGCATACGACTAAGCCAAGTCACATCCTCAATCGCACGATGAGCTCAATCGCACGACTCAGACTCAGTCGCACTGTCCATTCGCACGACAGAACAGAGGGATTTAAGTCCAATAAATACAAATGTCATTCATTTACAAACACTCTAACGTTTATCTATCTTGTGTTATAGCAGCATGGCGAGTCGGTGGACGATGAGCACAAAGCACAACATATGTGCTCATCTAGACATTATGTCCCAGAACACGTTTGAGTTCGCGGGCATTATTACATTTCTACGGAGATCGAGGTTTTTTAGAGCTATCTCCACTCCATGCACACCATACAGATCGATACAGCAGGCTTTCTGGGAAAGCGCGGTTGTAGATAGGTCCTCAGAGCCTCACCGTATTAGGAGTTCCATCTTTGGTCAGGACATTGAGATCAGTGAGGAGGATCTGAGGACAGTCTTTGAGTTGGGAGATGATGGTGATTGCCCTACCAGACTGCATCCGTTGACAGTTCAAGGATGTTTTCTTCGGGCTAAGTACTCGGGGGACATAAATGCAGGTGTACTCAACAAGAGCAACCTGTGCCCCCAACTCAAGTACTTAGCCCATGTGCTGCTGAAGTGTATTGCCTCGAGGAAGGGCGGATTTGATGAGATGTCAAATTAGATCCAGAACGCGTATGTAGCTCTGGTATATATATATATATATGTATATCATGATTACAAAATGATAAGATTTTACATGAAATCATTATGAAATCATTACAACCGTTAAATAACTTCTAACCTATACAATCAACTAGACCTAACAAAGAGGTAGCTCATCTTGACAAGTTTCACACCTTGGAGATCTTACATATAGTAGTGTGTGTGGAGGAGATATCTTAGTAGATCCCAGTCCCTGCTTGTTCTAATAACAAATCTTTGCTTGCATGGATAAGCATATAATGTTTTTGAAGGTCCCTTCTTCAAGAACACAATTTTCTACCCTGACTTTGTTGATCACAAGCTCAGCCTGGCATTAAGTTAACTTGATAATAAGATCTTTAGTTTGAGTCCTGTAATTTGTGTGCTCATGCTTAAGAGTTGAAATTGTTTTCTCTAAATTTTCTATTTTAAGTTTGTAATCATTTTCAGGTCTTTTAAAATAAGCTTTTAAGATATTTAAGGACTTAATATCATATTTCATTTCTAAGTTGTACGGCCTGTGTCTATTTACTTTAACAATGCATTTAGGAGTACAAAGATGTTCTAATACCTTGGCTTCTTCATGATCAGCCATCAGTGCTTGGTTGGGAGAAACATTTTCAACCTGAAAGCTCTAGTCAAAGCCTCCTTCTTCAACAGCAACAACCTTGTTGTTTGGTTGGCTTGGCTTCTAAGATCTGGGAGCTGCATATGTGTACTTGGGTCTGGATTGTACTTGGCCACTATTTGTACTTCGGGCCTTGCATTCCCTAGAAAAGTGTCACATTTGGTTACACTTGTAACACTTTACTTTCCTTTATCCAGTCCAAACATTCCACTGGTTGCATTGCTGGGAAACTTTCTTTTAGTTCTCTTGTAGAACTCCTTGGCTCTATGAGTGAGAAGAACCATTTGTTGGACTATATCCATGTACTCCAGATCATCTGGATGGATATAATCCAATATCTCCATGCACTCCAGATCATCTTGATGGATATAATCCAATTCTTCAAGAGTGAAGAGAAAGTTGCCACAACTTTCATCAACATACACAAAGGCTTGAGCAGAGCTTGTCTCTTTGAATGGGCTTCCTTGGATGTAGCTCTTCCTTGGTGTCTCCAGGAAGGTGATGAAAAGAGCCTTTTGTGAGTTGTCACGGTAGTATATAAGATGAAGCTAAGCTTCTCTGCAGTCCCTTTCAACCACATGAAGGGCTGAACTCTGTTAATTGTTAGAAGAGCTCCCTGATGGATTTTGCAAGTTCATCTTCATCTGGTATCCACTAAGGATACCATACAACTTTGTGAAAGTAAGAGTTGAGAGGTTTTTAATTCTCTTAATGGCCACACAGTAGTGAGTCCATTCTCTGGAAAGAGAGAACATAAACTTCCTCACAATGTCCCTATTCTTAAGTTTTACACCAACATCCATTAGAGTATCCACCATCTCAACATACTTGAACTATTGTTGAGTCATGGGTTCACCTGTCTCGTAGGTGAAGTTCTCAAACTACTGCTTCATGACGTCTTTCTTATTTTCCTTGGCTTCCTCAGACCCCTCATACATAAGCTTAAGTGCATCCCAGAGCTGTTTTGCAGTTTTGCACTTCTTGAAGCCTTTGTAGATAGAATTAGGAAGAGAAATTTGGAGAGCAGTCATGGTCTTTTGATCTACATCAGTTTTCTTGCAATCTTCCTCTGAGTAGTCAGTCACTTCCTTTGAAATCAAGTATCAAAGTAATCGGGAGTGATCACATGGTACCAGTTTCCATATCGGCCTTGGTAAGAGCTGCCTTTGAGTTGTTAAGTGTTTTGTAAAACTAAAGGGATTTAAGATGGTGAGATCTTACAATCAAGAGCCTAAAAAGCTTTGATTCCAATTACAGGACCGTTGAAAGGGGTTAATGCAATAGTTCACAATGAAGAGAGACTTAATACACTTAGCAGATCAAATAGGGAACCGGTTAGGATGAAAGTTATGAACACAAGTAACAAGAACAATAAACAAGAACACTCATATATGGTTTTCAAGAATAATATATATGGATCTCAAGTTCTTACAAGTGTTACAAAGCTTACCTAAAGATACAAATACTTGAGATATTTTATACTACATCCTACAGCCGACCATACTTTGAAGGCCAGCTGGAAACACTAATCTAGACAACAAGATCAATGTACAGTCAAAAGACATATTGTCTTTTGACTAATAATTATGACATGCCATAGCTCACATCCTTATTTACTACAAAAAGGATCAAAGTATAAGAGTTGAAAGTTAGAGACAAAAGACCTTAATCTATAACTTCACAAAAGTAAGGACTTTTCATCAACTCGTATAAGTTGGCGAGTCTTCAAAAGTGGCAGCAAAAAGTTGTTTAGCTTTTTTCAAAAGGTGATTCAGAAAAAGCATGTCTTCTCTGTCTTTGGAAAAAATCAGTCTTTGGCTTCGGAAGACTTCATCTTTGGCTTCGTAAGATTTGGTCTTTTGGCTTCTAAAGATCTGATACTTCGCATAATTCACTGAGTTGTATCAAATATTCTGAAGTAACTTCCTTGTACTTCACATATGCATGCTGAGAGCTCTTTGGTTGTTCTTTGGTTGCATCAGCCTCTAAGTGTATTCCTTACATAACCTCATTAGGACTTGGTCAACATCCCAAGCCATTAAACATAACTCTTCAAATGCTAATTCACATGTATATTACCAAAGATGAAGATGTGTAGACTATCATTCAGTGTGATCCACTATCTCCCTAAAACCCTACTATTTAAATAGTGGGGACTGAATTGACTATGGAAACATCTATCCTAGATCCTCCTTTATAAAATATTGGTCCTAGCGAAGAAAATATCAATGTGAAAAAGGTTGTCTCTATTGTATATGTTTTGGTAGCATCATCCTAGGTGGAATATCTTGGGATGTAGAAAGGATGAAGCTACTTGAAAACTAAGTGCTTATAGTATCTGGAAATAAAGCCCAAGTACTGAAGATAAGTCTACCTACTAAAGGCTTCATCTGATGTTTATGTGCTGGACTACTATGAATCAGCCCTCTGCCTCATTAGACGACATGTTGATTCACTACTTTTGTATACAAGTATGTCAATGATGAAGTATAGTGGTCATATCATTACACTGCAACTGTAGATCTCTTGTTGTACTGATTCTTGTATATTGTATTATAGCAAATTATATTGCATTTTCATGGTATGCCATAATGTGTATATCAATGGTTGTAACATGCCATTGATCCTAAACCAAAACAAGATGGTCAAGATGTGTTCAAGTGTTTAGTTTTTATAGTATAAATACATCACTTCTGCATAGTTATGAGGTTAGTTGTTTTGCCCACTTGTATTCTATTATTGTATTATGCAATCATGAATATAATCAAATGAATAATTTGAAAAAAATCCTTTGTGTTATATCTTTCAAGTATTACTGTTTATGTGTTTGTTAGAAAGTAGATAATAGAGAGTTCGTATCTATTATATGTTGATATGCAGAAAGTCTTGTTCAATCGATCTAACATAACTGATTTCAAAGATATTCACTTAATGTATATATTTACAATTTTAAAGACATATGTACTAATGATAATGTAAAAGATATGTTTCTAAGTCATAAATGGTAAGACTAAGTAGCTCATGCATGTAATATGACTGAGACATCACCATTATGCATATAGCTGAGAATAAGGTGTCAAATAGTGGTCACACTTAAAAGTACTACAGAAAATGACAAGTTATGTTTTTATGAAGTTTGCTATGCGTACATAATAAACTCTCTCACCTAAGAAATGCATAAAAATTAAACATTATAATGAGTTATGGTATGGGTCTGATTATTGATACAAATTATTTGGAAAATTAACCAAACATGACCTATTTAATCCCGAAATTTTATCGTAAATCTACTAAAACATGCTTTTAGGTTAACCAACAAATAATGACTTTCATATTACTTTAGTAAGTATGATTCATGTACCTATGTCATGATAATTCTTATAAACTTGATATATTCTATAAGTATTCATCAAATCATGGATATGTTATTACGCAACTTTCATAATTTGACAAGGTTACTATACAATTGTTACTAACACTATTCATAATACAGATTTCATACTCTATCATATTGTTAAATAGTTGGTTTTATACTAAGGAAATGGACAAGGTGTATGTAGTATTAGTAGGTAATCGTGCTGCTTTATAACCACACATATGCAAAGACTAACATTCATTGCCTTAGTTTCATGCATAAAAAAACCAAGTATGTGACTCACATAGAATTAATAGGGCTTGGTTCTTAGACTCGAATAGTATATATCTATTTGTATTGTAGCACACCAGTAGAACTTTGCTGGTCATTATATTCAAGAATATGTTATCATATTCAGACATCTTACAGGTGAGTACTTGCAATCCCTTTTACATTTTACAATGTAACATTTTGTATTTTTTGTATTTGAACTTTCATTTTTAGTTATAAATTAACAAAGTAGAAATTCATTATCATATTACATGTGAATAGACATATAGATAACATGCATATTTAATGCCTTGTTTGTAAAATTTGGCATTCCCCTTATGCACCACTTAAACCGTAACATAAAACATGATCAATAACCAAAAAACTAAGACTTATATTCAATAGGGATGCCCAATGTTTTAAGTTTTTCACAAATCAAACAACTTTCTAGAAGTCTTTAAAGGCTAGAAATGATTGTAAATGCAAGAAATAAAAATACTACACATGTGTAACAAGTAGATTCACACTAATTGATTACTTAACTTAATCACTAAGCAAAATAACCCATCCTTAAACCCTAATTCGTCCCCTATCCCTTTTAGGTTTTCATATGATTTTTTATTTTATTTAGTTCACTTTATGAAACTTTCTCTCTACTTCATACCATAACTAAACCCGCTAATCCTCAACTATAAATATAAGGCCTCCTTCTATCAATTATTTCACCAAATCAAAATAAAACTTTAACTTTCCCTCTCTAAGTCTTCTAGCATAAAGAATATCAAGGTGTTCAAGAGCTTGATTCAAAGGTGAGTTTTGTTTTTTTTAGTTTTAATACACTATGACTTTACCTTCTCTTACTTCCTCTTCTTCTCCCAATTTGAGATGATTCTTTGTTATCCATAAGCCTTAGTATTGCAACAATGATGATCAATCAGTCCACAACACAATATATCATGATTTACGAAAGGGATTGATCGGGTTGAATATTATTCTTGTTTGTTCTTAGTTTCTACTTCTAGTACATTCTTACACTTTAATTTTTCTACTACTTCTTCTTTTTCATCAATATGATATGATTATCGGTTGACATACACCTTAGTTTAGCCAAAAGATGATCAATCCAATCTCAACACACAATATCAAGATTTATGAAAGGGATTGATCTTGTTAAAGGTTTTCATGCTTGTTCTCATTCTTTATTCTTATATCAGTTTCATAGTATAATATGATGACATATAACTTAGCTCACAATACTTGTATACCTATTTAATGGCCAAAACCCATTTTTCTCCAAATCATGATCAAAACTCTCCCAGGGCCTATTCAAACCTTCAAAGGAAGAGGCTGGGAGATATCAACCTCCATCCACACAAGTGCATACATAGAATGAGTAAGCTTTAGGGTATGCCGATTAACCCTTAGAAAGCGATCAAACCTACTATTCACGGAAAAAAGATGAATGGTTAGCTTAACTTTAAACAACCATAAATTATTCAAAAAAGAATCAAACGATGTGTTTCTTTTTTTGAAAATTAATTTCACTGAGTTAGCTTTCTAACCCGGCTGATCTCATCGAATAATTCAACCATTTGAACCTCGAAACCGCCAACACAAGTTGGATATGATTTAATTAAGATATTAAATTAAAAATTAAGAAATTTTTAGCCTCTAATAAGTTTCATTCATATTGGAAAGTATCTTACGAAAACAGTAACCGAATTTGAAATTTTAGGTTATCTACAAAATTTTTATTTTGGATCTTTTATAAGTCTTGCACATCAAGACATTGAGTTAAAGCCTTTTGTAGTATCATAAACTAATTAAAACCATAATTAGTAGGGAATCCTACATTTGGTTGATCAGTTTAAGTCAATACTCAAACATTCTACGGTAAGTTTTATAGCCCATTTAACAACTTTTTGGGAAAGACATGTGTAAGGTTTAATGAAAGGCTGATGCACTCAAAAAACACCCAAGTCCTTCCTGCATGCATGCACATAGTGCAAAGTAGAAGTTGCTTCAGAAGTTTTACACCTGCCTTAGAAATATTCTAAGTGTAAAATCTTCCGAAGCCAAAAGTGAAGTCTTTCGAAACTTCAAAGACAAAGTCTTCCAAAGCCAAAGAAGTGAAGACAGATTTCTTCTGAAGACTTTGAAGAACATGCTTTCTTTGATGTACTTTTCATAAAGTTGACCAACTTTCCACTACAACTCTGAAGACTCACCAACTTATACAAGTTTGTTGGATCTAGAGAGGCTGTTGCAACCAAAACTAAGTCACTTAGAAGATTTTGAGTACAACATACAAAGGACTTCCGAAGCCAAGTGTAGAACTTCCGAAGGAAGAAGGAGCTCTTCCGAAGTCTAAGTGTAAAATACACTTCCGAAGGAAAACTCCAACTTCCGAAGATAAAGAAGCCACTTCCGAAGATCAAGACTTAAAGACAAAGATCTGAAGTCAACTTCCGAAGTACAAGAAGTCCTCAAAGCCTCGGAAGCATAGAAGCATCTTTCGAAGTATAAGTGGCTTTGGAAGAACTTGTTCTTCCGAAGCCAGTTAACCTTCGGAAGACACTTATATTATCAAGTAGACATAAGTATGGTCTGTCTGACACTCTGCTGCAAATCTCTGAGATACTGCATGACGTTTTCTCAAAAGCCATGTAGTTGACCATACTTTAATCTACTGTTTACCTTTTTATGTTAAGTACAGTTGCCATCTTTAGTTGGTGACAAAAGGTAAGTCATGGACATGTCATGACTACCATATCTTAGATAATACTTTATCTAAGATACCTTAACTATAGCATTGTAGTATATGCTTTAGTCGTAGGTTTCCAGCTGGTATCAAGTATAACAGGCTGTAGGATCTAGTATATATAGTTTCTCATTGTAACTCTTGTTTCATGCTTGTAAGTGTCTTGTAATCTTGAGTTGAGAAGTAATATATACAAGTACCTTGAAAATACTTCTGCTTGTTCTTTTGATTACTTATTATATTATTATCAACTCTTGTTAAAGGCATTGCTTCATCTTATTTGAGTGTTATTATAAGTGAGTTTGAGAGAATCACAAGTGTTTAAGTGACAAAACCTGATCCTGCAATTGGTATCAGAGCTTTTTAGGCTCTTGATTGTGAGATCTTACCATCCTAATCCTAACCAGTTTTTCACTCCTCCTTATACCTCACTCAAAAATGGCCCTCATCAAATCTGAAGTTGAGATGGGAACGATGACCAAAGCTCCCATCATCGACCCTGAAAACTTCAGGTCTTGGAGCAGAAGAATGGAAGGCTTCATCAGATACCAGGATAGCAAGATGTGGCAATCCATCGTTAATGGCCCGTATAAGCCAAAAGTTGCTGGTGGAAACGGTGCCATGATCGAGAAGGCCGTTGAAGACTATTCCGATGAAGACAGGAAGAAGCTTGACATAGACAACAATGCTATGACTGTACTTATGACTGCAATCCCAAACTCCATCATGGTGGGGTTTGAGCATTGTAAGTCGCCCAAAGAACTCTTTGATGCTCTTGCTCAAATGTACTCAAGCTCGAATGATTCAAAGAAGGAATCACTGAAGCAGCAGTTTGAGAACTTCACCTATGTTGCTGGAGAAACTTTTAGCCAATAATATTTCAGGTATATGGATCTTATCTCTTCCCTTCAATCTGTGGGAATCACTCAAAAACTTAGAGACCTTACTAGAAAGTTTATGAGTGCTCTACCTAATGAGTGGACATTCTACTGTGTCTCCATCAAGAGAACAGAGAATTTGAATACACTCACCATGACCGAACTCTATGGGATCCTTGATGGATACCATTTGGAAATGGAAAGCAAGAAGGGTCACCAAGCAAGCAGACCCTTGAGCCTTCCTGCTAGCAACGCTTTAATGGTTGCTGAAGGCTCAGGCATCTCCCAGTCTCAGCAGTACCTGACCTACACCCAGCAGCCATCTTGTTCATCTGGGCCTTACATCATATTTCCTGAGACTCCAAGGTCTCATCAAGCTCAGCAAAGCTCCTTTCAGGAGGGCTGTGCATTTGTCTCAGGGAGTGGACACTCCAATGATCATCAATTCTGCTTTGATGATCTTGAGTGCTTTAGCCCGGATGACATGGAGTATGTGGACATAGTCCAACAAATGGCTCTTCTAACCTACAGAGCGAAGAAGTTCTTTAAGAGAACTGGAAGGCAATTTCCTCAAAACCCAATCACCAGCAAGTTTGGGTTTGACAAAAGCAAGGCTAAATGTTACAACTGTAACCAGCTTGGCCATTTTGCAAGGGAATGCAAGGCTCCCAAGTCCAACCCGGGAACCTCACAGGCCTCCACACATCCTTCTACACCAAAGCCCAACGGAAAGTCAACTGAAACAACAGCAATGGCTAAAGAAGTTGACTGGAGCTTCATGGTTCAAGATGTGACTCCTGCTCAAGCACTCATGGAAGGAACAGATGAAAACAAGGTATATGAACATCTCTGTACCCCTTCTTGTATTGCTAAGGTTAAACTTTATCAGGACTACAATATGGAAATTAAATCTGATATTGAGTCTTTAAATGTTTTAAAATCTGACTTTAAAAGGTCTGAATCTGACTACCAAAAGAAAATTGAGGAGTTAGAGAAAACTATGTCCCTCTTAAAACATGAACATACCAACTATAAGACTCAAATCAAGGATTTAATATCCAAATTGATTGAGGCTCAAGCCCAGCTTGTCACTGCTGAGGCTCAAGCCAGGAAGTATGCTATTTCCGAGCAAAACTTCCAAGCCATTCTTGCATCATCCTCTCACTCCAAATTTTGTTATCAAAACAAAAGTGGGTTGGGAACCAATAAAATTACTCCACCACACTCTTATGAATCTGTAAGACAACCAAGGTGTGGTACTGAAGAGCAAGAGGTTCCATCTGTTGACCCACCTTCTCAAGAGTCAAAGAGTGATGCAACTATGGAGACCATGACCATCACAGGGAAGGAACAGGTAATTGTGCCCTCCCCAGCCAATGATGATCAAACCCTAACCACCAAAGCTAGAAGAAGCAGGGCTAAAGCAGCCAGAAAAACTGCCAAGAAGGTGGCTGAATCCAAACTGAAGATAGACCCAAAGCAAAAGGGTGTATTCATATCAGCTGGATTTTAGGTGGTTGGACCTTCTGATTCAGGAAAAGAGTACAGTACCAGTACTCATATCCTACCAAAGGATCAGAAGTTAAAGGGAAAGGTTGCTGATGAGGAGAAGAAGAACAAGAAACAGCAACCCTCTCAGAAAGTTAACATTGCATGCATAATGTGTGGTCTGCAAAACCACATGGCTAAAGATTGTTACTACAATCCTGCTAGCACACATTATGCAAATAATGTTAAAAGAGAAGGAGTCAGGGAAGGTTTCACATTTGGACCATATCAAATGGTTCAAGTGATGAAAAAGGGAAAGCTTGTTTCCGAAGCACGGCTTCTCTCGGAAGAAAATTCTTCTTCCGAAAGGAAAAAGGCTTCGGAAGTTAAACTGCAAAGACTCAAAAAATAAAAGAGTCCCCTTGAAACCATCCCAGAAGAAGACTGCTTCGGAAGAAAAGGTGGTGAAGGTCTCTTTCGAAAAGAAAGAAGCTTCGGAAGAATGCCAAGCTACAAAAGCTTCAACAAGCTCATCTTCTATGATCAACCAAGGGATGGAATGGAAGATCAAGGAAGATGCTGTAGCCCAAACCTCTTCTTCAAAGACATCAATTGAACCCCCATGCATAAATTTTGGTTCAATCATGTCACTCTCATTGGAAGAACCCAAGACCAACAAGGCTTGGGTTTCCAATCAAAACTAATTATCTCACCTTATGTGCAGGGACATCCATATGACAAGAATAACAACATTTGGATTGTAGATAGTGGATGCTCCAGACACATGACAGGGAACAGATCTCTCCTTCAACAATTTCAACATTATGATGGAGGTCCTGTCCAGTTTGGAGGTGAGGCCGGAGGATATATTTCTGGCAGAGGGAGTATATCCAATGGAAAGTTAAAAGTTGACAAAGTTAATTTTGTCAAACAGCTTGAACACAATCTGTTAAGTGTTTCTCAATTCTGTGATCAAAAGCATCAAATGCTTTTCACAGAACATGAGTGCATCATCCTCAAACCTGGGATGACAATTCCTCAGGAATTGGTGCTTCTTAGATCTCCCAGGAGAGGGGATATGTACAAGCTTGATATGAACAATGCTTCCCCAATGGGAGAAGTATCATGCTTTCTTTCCAAAGCTGATGGTGATGAGTCAACACTATGGCATAAACGAATGTGTCATGTCAATTTTAAGACAATGAATAAATTGGCTAAAAATAACTTGGTACATGGTTTGCCTAAAAAGGAATTTTTCTGCAAAGATAACTGTGTTGCTTGCCTGAAAGGGAAACAACACAGGTCTTCTCATAAATCCAAAGTTGTTAACTCTATCACCACTCCATTACACTTATTGCACATGGATCTATTTGGTCCCACAAGTATAATGAGCATTGGAAGGAAATCATATTGCCTTGTGGTAGTTGATGATTTTACTAGATTTACATGGGTATTCTTTTTAAGAACTAAAGATGAAACTGCTGAAACTTTAAAATCTTTTATTCTTAAAATAGAAAATCAAGTTGATCACAAGGTTAAAATAATTAGAAGTGATCAAGGGACTGAGTTTAAGAACTTTGTTCTTGACTCATTTTGTAACTCAAAAGGGATTGCCAGACAATACAGTGCTCCTAGAACTCCTCAACAAAATGGTGTTGCTGAGAGGAGAAATAGGACACTTATTGAGGCTGCTCGGACTATGTTAGCTGATTCAAAGCTGCCTCTAACATTCTGGGCAGAGGCAGTCAGCACTGCATGCTATGTGCAGAACAGAGTTCTTGTAGTAAAGCCACATGGAAAGACCCCTTATGAGTTATGGAACAAGAGGCCACCGTTCATTGGCTTTCTAAGGTCCTTTGGCAGCAGGTGTACCATACTTAACACAAAAGACAATTTGGCAAAATTTGCTGAAAAGTCAGATGATGCTATCTTTGTTGGATATTCCTCCTATTCTAAAGCATACAGAGGTTTATAATATTAAAAACCAACAATTTGAGGAATCTTCCAACATTGTAGTTAATGAGCACACTCCTTGTGTTAGGGGGAATGGCCCTGATCATATCTTTGATTTAGAATTGTTTCCAAACTATTCTAAACCATCTTGTGAGAATGTTTCAGCTGGAACAGGTGCTCAAAGCAATTCTGATGAAGATCAACTGTTTGAGCTTCCCAGACCTA
Source organism: Flaveria ramosissima (assembly GCA_025215565.1). NCBI lineage: Eukaryota > Viridiplantae > Streptophyta > Magnoliopsida > Asterales > Asteraceae > Flaveria > Flaveria ramosissima. The sequence continues at coordinate 80,010,256 of CM046037.1, forward strand.
CTCCAAGTTCTCCAAGAGCTACAACAAATCAAGTTCCCACTATTGAAAGATCTGACAGCATAACCATTTCAAGAGATAGTGGAACTTCAACAAGGGATTCACCTGATGATTTTCAAATCTCCTCAGGTGATCCTGCACAACACCAAGCTGATGGAAGCAGCATTTTGAAGGAACAGGCAACTGTTAATGATGCTTCACAGCAAAGAAATGATGATGTTTCTCTTTCATTCAATCAGTCCTCATTGAATGAATTGAAACAACAGCTGGACCAAGTATTCAAGCTCCTGAGCAAAATATGTCCAACTTGGACTTATCTTTGCAACTGGAGGTGATTCCAAGACTCAGAATTCACAATACTCATCCAGCTGAAAACATCATAGGGGAAGTCTCTGAGGGTGTGAGAACAAGAGGACAAACTCATAATGGGAATGTCTGCTTGTACTCATGCTTCTTATCCCAAATGGAACCCAAGAAGGTGGAAGATGCCTTGAAAGATAGTAGCTGGGTTGAATCAATGCAAGAGGAGCTGCTTCAATTCAAAAGACAAAAGGTTTGGAACCTATGTCCGCTACCATCTGGTCAAGTACCTATAGGCACCAAATGGGTATTCAGGAACAAAAGAGATGATAGAGGCTTGATTATCAAGAACAAGGCAAGACTGGTGGTTCAAGGATACACTCAAGAGGAAGGAATCGATTATACTGATGTCTTTGCACCTGTTGCAAGACTTGAGGCAGTTAGGATCTTCCTTGCTTATGCTGCATCCAAGAATTTCACTGTCTACCAGCTTGATGTCAAGTGTGCCTTTCTATATGGGGATATAGATAGGGAAGTCTATGTATGCCAGCCTCCAGGATTTGAAGACCCACAGCATCCAAACTATGTGTGCAAGTTGGATAAAGCTCTATATGGGCTGCACCAAGCACCTAGGCTGTGGTATGAGACATTGTCTCAATTTCTCCTGAAGAATGGTTATACTAGAGGTACCATTGATAAGACTCTCTTCATTAGAAAGTCTGGGAAAGACATTTTGCTTGTTCAAGTCTATGTTGATGACATCATATTTGGTTCCTCAAATGACCAAATGTGCAAAGACTTTGAGAGCATTATGAAGAAGAAGTTCGAGATGAGTTCCATGGGAAAAATGGACTTTTTCCTTGGAATTCAGGTAAAGCAACTGAAGGAAGGGTTCTTCATCAATCAATCTAAGTATGTCAATGATATCTTAGAGAGATTTGATATGAAGGATTGTAAAGCAGCAAAGACACCCATACCCAGAAACCATGATTTATGCCCTGATTCTGAGGGGGAGGATACTGATCAACATCAGTATAGAGCAATCATTGGTTCTCTGATGTATCTCACAGCAAGTAGACCTGATATCATGTTTGCAACTTGCATCTGTGCAAGATATCAGGCTGCTCCAAAGGTGTCTCACCTAATTGCTGCCAAGAGAATCCTCAGATACCTCAAAGGAGCACCTAAATAGGTCTCTGGTATCCAAGAAATAGTGATTTTAATCTCTATGGTTACTCTGACAGCGATTATGGTGGCTGCAACATCAACAAGAAATCAACATCAGGTGGATGTCAATTTCTTGGTGGAAGGATCATCTCATGGCAATGCAAAAAGCAATCCTGTGTCTCTACATCAACTGCTGAAGCTGAATACATTGCTGCTGCAAGTTGCTGTGCTCAGCTGCTGTGGATTCAAAACCAGATGATAGACTATGGATTCAACTTCATGAGCACTCCTATCCACATTGACAACAACAGTGCTATATCCATTACTGAAAATCCAGTGAAGCACTCCAAGACAAAGCACATTGATATCAGGTATCATTTCATTAGAGATATTCATGAGAAAAATCTTATCAAACTAATCAAAGTTGATTCAAATGAACAATATGCTGATTTGTTCACCAAAGCATTTGATGAACAGAGATTTAAATATCTCATTACAGCTATTGGGATGATAAACATTGATTAGTTAATCTCAATTGAAAACCTTTTAATGTGTAAAGTCTTATGTCAAAACAATCTAAGCCCTGTTACAAAAGATCTTTTCTTAAATTTATCTAAGTATAAGTTCTTCCGAAGAGAAATTAACCCTCGGAAGATATCTTGCATATCTTCCGAAGCAAATTTCTCACAGGATAATTTTCTTCTCGGAAGAGTGTTAAGTCTCGGAAGAAGCGATTGAGTTCACCTCAGATCTACTTCCGAAGCACTTAACACACTCCATCTGAAAGCAACATATACTCTCGGAAGTAAGCAATTTACCTTCGGAAGTAAATTTGCCTTCGGAAGAACATTACCTTCGGAAATACTTTATACTCGGAAGAAAGATTTTACTGTGTAACGGAAATCTTTTGGGCCCCACACTGTAAAAAGTAAAGATTTTGTTAATGATGTCGGATTATTTAAATGGTCTAACCTTACCGCCCATGTCACATCATCCACTGAACCCTCACATCATCTTATCCAAACCACCCTTTAAACCGCCATTTCACCCATTTAAATACTTCCGGTTAATCACTTACACTCTTTTTACCCAATTCACTGCCCTAAAAGCTTTCTTCTTCTCCAATTTACCTTACTCAGAACTATTCTACTGTTATCTTTCTCAAATGGCCTTAAACCCTCAGCACAACCAGGTCGCACTCCTTGACTCTTCAAGGGATGATGACTTCTCTGATATCATTTCTTTCCTAGCCCAATCTTCATACTACACTGCCTTGACCGTAAACCCTACCATCTACTCCAACCAAATGTCCGAATTTTGGGCAAATGGTCGGATTGAAACCCTAAACGGGGTTCGTGCTATTAGGTCAAGCATTTGTGGCCAAGAGTTGGTCATCACTGAACAGATCATCAGGGAGCATCTCGAGCTCCATGATGAGGGCGCTCCGACGGAATTCCCCAAATCTGAGTTAGATAGTTCTTATCTCCAAATGGGATACGGTGGAGATGTAAGCAGGTCAACGGTCTACAAATTCAACTTCTCCTACAAGTGGAAGTTCCTGCTGCATGTGGTTCTTCACTGTCTATCTAACAAATCTGGGGGATGGGATCAAATCCCTATGAACTTGGGTGCTTAGTTCACGGGTTGGTACAAAGCCTCCGCTTCAACTATTCAAGGTTTGTGCTGACTAACCTTATGGGAAATCTGCAAAGGGACACATTCTTTATGTATCCCAGGTTTCTCCAGCACATCATCAACTGTGAGCTGGATCAGGGTAAGCTTGTCTGTGCAGCTGCTCTGTCTGCTCCCCAAATGAGGCCGACCATCTTCAAGATCTTGAAGAGAGTGTCTACCAACTACACTGGAAGAGATACCGCACTACTTCCAGGTATGATTGAGCCAATGGCTCCTGGTGACATCCCTGTTCACCCCACAGGTGATGAACCCACACCAGCAACTACCCTCACCATCCCAAATCTACCTTCTCCACCCATTACTGTCACCTACCAGAGACGTACCAAACGAACCCTTGTTCAATCTACTCTGGTTGAACAAGCCCCTCCTCTTCAAACCAAAAAGGCTAGAGTGGAACAAAGGGCTCCCACTCAGCCAGAGGTCCACCCATCCTTCACTATTGACCTCAATATGGGTCTTGAGTCTCCTCAGTCTCAGACCCATGAGCCCAAAACCCCAGCTGATAGCCCTCAGGGTGAGTCTCTATACTCCCCTGAGCAGCCACAAAGGGACAGCTCAATGCCTTTTGACATTGATCAAAGTCCCGGGTCCTTAGGTCTTCACTCCTTTTCTTTTACTGACCTTTTGACCGGAGCTGGTGAAGAGATTATGTCTCTTAAAGGCGATGAAGTTGATCCACTACACCCTCTCAAGGATCAACAGAGCCTAGAGAAACCTCTTATCTCTAGCCCACACCAGCAAAGCCCTACTGAGGTGAGTCCCACTGATGTGGAGGGGACTCATGTAGATTCAGCTGCCACTACTGAAGGAGCCTCAATGGATCCTCAGGACAGTGGTAACGACAGTCAGACTGAATCTACGGCAACCATGCCCTTTGATGCCTCTGAAAGAGACATCATTGTGCAAGGGAAACCAGGGTGCCAAGAAACCACATCTGGTGGTGAGGATGAACATACCAGGTATGTTACCTCATCTCCCCGTGATTCTTCAAAAGAAGATGAGGGAAGTATGCAACTCACCATTCGAGACCTACTTTCTAAAGTCTCAAACCTTGAATCAAAGGTTAAGACTTTAGAGGATAGGTCTGCCACTCAGCAACTTGAGATTGAAACTCTCAAGGCCAAACTAGCTGAGACACAGATTGAGAGATCTGTTAGGCATGTACCAGTTCAGGTCTCCTTGACCTCTTCCTCTAGCTCATCTAGCTCTCAAGATGATGCTACCAAAAAGGGGAGAGTGTTGAGAGACAAAGCCAAAGACAGGAAACCCAAGGTCAAGCTCTTACTTCTTTGAGCTCAAGATATCCAATGCAACAAGCTGCCATCTTCCCTGAGCCTCCTCCAGTTGTCTTTCAAGTGGATCAAAGGATGCTCCAGGATCTCAATAGGTTCTTCAACAAGTTCCTTTTGGAATCCCTCATAGAACAGCCTAGCCCAGATATGTCTGTGATTTACTTTGGAGCTCAAGAGCTTCAGAGGTTGAATGCACCTCCTACCACTGTTGAGGAAGTTGGTCAACCTAAGGCCCAAGTGGAACCTGAGATTGATTTCGAAGGGGAAACTAGGACTGATGGCCCAGCAACTGAAACAGTTGGGACAGAAGGTGTATTTTCACAGACTTCCGAAGCACAATTCAAAGCCTCGGAAGAACAAGCTCAAACTTCCGAAGCTGAGATTGCTGCTGCGGAAGGACTATTTTCTCTTTCCGATGATCTAATAGTCACAGATGCAATTCTGGAACTTGCATCTGAGGTTAATAGGGAGGACTTTCTCAGCCAACCATTGGCTCTAACATCTGCATTGACTCCAGCTCCTACCTCTACCACCCAACCTGGATCTTCTATCCAAGAACCCCCAAAGTCTAGCACTTCCGAAGACATAAAAGGCAAGAGGAAGATGACTTCGGAAGAGCTTCAGGAAGAAGAAAGGTTGGAGAAGCTCAAAAGGAAAGGTAGACTACCAACTGGGAAACTGTTAGCTGCAAGTACCAAAGCAGCTGCAGCCAACCAGGAGGCAGTCAACAATCGAAGAAGGGTAGAGGTAATAGATAGACTTGTCAGTCTAGGGGCTGCTTCGGAAGATGTACTCCTGCTACCATTAGAGGAGCTGATAGAGCTGGAAAAGGCAACCTTGCTGCAAAACAGCAAAAAGAAGAGGCTGCAAGGTTGGCCTTAGAAGAAGAAAGGCAGAGAAAGAAAGGGAAGCTGATCTGCAGCTCAGGAGAGAAAGGATCACTTTCCTACTCTCCAGAGGATTCTCTCAAGAGGAGTTGTCTCCACACAACAGTGATACGATCTTATGGCTCTTCAACAAAGAGCAAGATCAAATGGAGAAGGAGAGAAAGAGAGCTGCAAGGGAGAAGCTTGTGGAGAAGAGGAAGAAAGAAGAAGAAGCTGGACTGTCTGCCGCCAAGAAGATAGGTGAGAAAGCTTGGATGAAGAGTTATCTCAAAGCTCACGGCTTCTCTGGCAGGCAGGTGGGTCCCATGTCTGAGAAGACTCTCCAACGACATGTCAGTGACATCAAGGCTGACATTCGTGCGGGGAGAAGAAAAGAGATGTATAGAAGGGGACAGGGGATGACCTTCAAAGCAACCTCTCAACCCAAAATCCAAACCCAACCTCAACCTGAACCTATACCCTTTCCCTTCCCAATCAAAACTGAACCCACTCTGAACCATTCACCCCTGAACCTACACCATCACACCTACCAACCTCTTCACCTCAACCACCTAAACTACCCATCATCCAACCCAAAACCTTAGCCAGAACCCAAACTCCTAAACCTACCCAACAACCAATCAAACCATCCCCTCAGCCTTCCAAACATCTCTCTATGGAGGAATTCAAGGCGATCAAGACTAAGCTCATCAACTGTACAACTCTGAGCGACATCTCCTGTGAGGAGGATTCAGTCAACTTGACTTATGTTGATGGATCCTCAAGTTCCCTCACAAGAGATGAGTTTCTTGATCTGCCCAGAGGAACTTTGGACCAAGCTGCAAAACTCCTTGGCCTCAATTCAGATACATTGAATGAGGAAGAAAAGAAGCTGAGGAGAAAGCTGGTGACTCTACTGGATACAAAGAAAGGAGAAGGGTACCAAGACAACCTCTTGTACCCAGAAAGAAGATAATCCAGTGGAGGTTCGAAGACTCTTCTCACAACTTTGTTGTTGAGAGAGAGAATGGAGAGCTCAACAGGCTGAGTGCCTCATCTCTGCTACACTTAAGCAGGTTTGATATTGCTGAGTTAGCAGAGAAACCATTCTCCAACCCTTCAAACTCCGATGTAGCTGCCCACATCAGAAATCATCTAGGCAGCCTTCATATGGCCGAGCTTACTGCTAGAAGCAAGGTGAAGAGGAGTTGAAACTGAGAGAGGAGGAGGAAAGGAAAGGATCAGCAACCAAAGGCAAAGCCTTTCTTCAAATGGTTGAAGGTCCTGAACTTGAGACCATAGTTAGATGGGAGTATGACTATAACTCCCGTCAACTAACTCTCTTCAGGGGGTCACAACAAAGGGTACATGTCATTCAAAGTGATAGACTGGATCTCCTATCCACGAATGACTTGTACAAGCTTCTCAGCACTACTTCGGGAAGAACAGAGAGACAGACAAATATCTTTTGTCCCTGGTGCTGAAAGCTTTGAGAAGCAGAAATAAGTGAAGTTTTGGTAGCATCAGCCTAGGGGGAGTTTGTTGGATCTAGAGAGGCTGTTGCAACCAAAACTAAGTCACTTAGAAGATTTTGAGTACAACATACAAAGGACTTCCGAAGCCAAGTATGAACTTCCGAAGGAAGAAGGAAGGAGCTCTTCCGAAGTCTAAGTGTAAAATACACTTCCGAAGGAAAACTCCAACTTCCGAAGACAAAGAAGCTACTTCCGAAGATCAAGACTTAAAGACAAAGATCTGAAGTCAACTTCCGAAGTACAAGAAGTCCTCAAAGCCTCGGAAGCATAGAAGCATCTTCCGAAGTATAAGTGGCTTCGGAAGAACTTGTTCTTCCGAAGCCAGTTAACCTTCGGAAGACACTTCTATTATCCAGTGGACATAAGTATGGTCTGTCTGACACTCCGCTGCAAATCTCTGAGATACTGCATGGCGTTTTCTCAAAAGCCATGTAGTTGACCATACTTTAATCTACTGTTTACCTTTTTATGTTAAGTACAGTTGCCATCTTTAGTTGGTGACAAAAGGTAAGTCATGGACATGTCATGACTACCATATCTTAGATAATACTTTATCTAAGATACCTTAACTATAGCATTGTAGTATATGCTTTAGTCGTAGGTTTCCAGCTGGTATCAAGTATAACCGGCTGTAGGATCTAGTATATATAGTTTCTCATTGTAACTCTTGTTTCATGCTTGTAAGTGTCTTGTAATCTTGAGTTGAGAAGTAATATATACAAGTACCTTGAAAATACTTCTGCTTGTTCCTTTGATTACTTATTATATTATTATCAACTCTTGTTAAAGGCATTGCTTCATCTCATTTGAGTGTTATTATAAGTGAGTTTGAGAGAATCACAAGTGTTTAAGTGACAAAACCCGATCCTGCAAAGTTGGTGAAAGGTCTATGCTTTACGTAACTATACATTGAGGTCTTGTGTATGCAACTTTCTACTTTGTGTACTTTTTGTAATATATTAGGATGTGAGCTATGGCATGTCATAGTCACTAGTCAAAAGGCAATATGTCTTTTGACTCTACATTGATCTTATGTTGTCTAGATTGATGTTTCTAGCTGGCCTTCTAAGTATGGCCGGCTATAGGATGTAGTATAAAGTATCTCAAGTCTTTGTATCTTTCTTGAGTAGAGATTTAAATATCTTGTTTCAGCTGTTGGGATGATTAACTTTAAGTAGCTTTTTCTTAAAACTAACTCACATTATTTCTAAAATCTGTGTGTCCTAAGTTGTCTATTTTATCACCATCATAAGCCCTTGTTTACTCTGGAAGAAAAAAATTTTAAATGATATCCTTAGACTTTTGAAAATTTTGATCATTTTACTCTTCGGAAGATATGTATTTACCTTCGGAAGAAACTTATGTCTTCAAAACAAATAACTATTTAAGTGGATTTACCTTCGGAAGAAATTTCCAAACATATCTTCCGAAGCTTAAAATCTTTCTGAGTACTTACATGTTTAAAGAAACATTTTCTTCCGAAAGAAGTTAAGTCTCGGAAGTTTTATTCTCCTTTGAATAAAATCACTAAGTTTTAATCTCTTTCGAAGCAAAATTTTCTAAACTCTTTGAAATATTTTTTGAACTCATTTTTGGCTTTGGCATCTTTTATCAAAAACTTCTGAAGTAAAATTAACCTTCGGAAGATTTTCGACTTCCAAGAAAACTACCTTTTTAGGCACTTTTTCAAAGGTGGAACTGACATCCGGATTTCAAGTTTATCCTCTTTCATAAATATAATAAATGGTTCCCCCCTCTTTCACTATCTTCTTCATCTAAACTCTGGGTTCTACTGCGAGGCGCGTGACAAACCAGGATCTCAGACACAGTCATATCAAACGACACTATATGCGTTTTAAAATAAGTGTTTGACCTTGAATCAGAGTAAAACACAGTTTTAAATATAATCATTGTGGAAGCGTAAATGAAAAACCATAAGTAGTAAATGCGCAAAACAAAGCGCCCAATAGAAAAGTAGTAAATGTTGCATTCAAATGATAAAGATGATGCATGAGCCTTAGATATGCAACCCTAGCCTTAAGCATGCTAGCAACCTGAGAAGACATGCTAAAGTGTGTCAACACAAGCTTGGTGAGTTCACAGGTTTAAATCAGTAAATATGTTTAAGCGTTGCTTTGGTAAAAGTAAACAAAGGTATACCATAGGTAGCTAGCCTATATATCGAGTTACTTAGCGTTTCGAACCGAAGCTGACTGTTTGTGAGTTGTTTTGCCTTCCGCCATGTCTTATCACAGAACATTTGTAACGCCGTGAATAAAGTCGAAACGAGTTAATTAATAATAATGGGCCTAGCCGGGATTATTTAAAAGAAAATAAGCGGGGGATGAAGTATGGACAGAGTAAACCTCGCAGGTTATGTGTTAGACGAGTTTAAGGTCCCGGAACGCTCAGTATATATAAACGGATCAGCTTGAGCCACTCTCATTTGTAATTCAACACCAATTTCTAGAGAGAGAGCGTAGAGAGAGAAAGTGGAGATTTAAGGCTCGGTTGATCAAGAGATTGAAGATCGGTGTTTGTGGGCATTCAAACAACAAGAAAAGACCAAGAATCCAGGTAAGAAACATCGTTTAATCGTTCCTTTTGATGTAAACCTGGATTCTAGGGCTTGGGGTTTTTGAAAGTGGCAAAGAATCGCCCAAAACTCACGTTTTTGTGTAAGAAAACATGTAAGAAGCTTAGATATAGCTTATTGGGTGATAAACCAAGGATTTGGGTGTAAAAGATTGAAGTTTTGGGTCAAAATGGGTTGGTTCGTAATTTCAGCCCGTTCTGCGAAACTGGGTGTTCATCCAGCGAAATTATGTAGTCATCCAGCGAAACAATGGATCTTCCTGCGAAACTATAGTTTCGCAGGGAGTTTCGCAGACATGGTTTTCCAATGAAAGTTGGGCAAAACTGGCAGTGAAACTGGCAGCGAAGATGCCAACAAAGCTGCTAGCGAAACTGCTGGCGAAACTAGCAGCGAAACTGCTGGCGAAACTAGCAGCGAAACTGCTGGCAAAACTAGTAACGAAACTGCTGATCTTGCAGCGAATTTAGCAGCGAAATTAGGCAGAAATTAACTCTTTCAAGTGTTAACTTATCTCCAGGCTGTGTAGTGTGACCCTTGCTTAGAAAGCTTAATTGAGAAGCTACTCACTGAGTCCAGGTGAGTTCTAGATCCCCTATTTTAAAGGTTTTAAACTTGTTTGGGGCTGGAAATGCATACCAAATATACTTTTTAGATGATCAAGATTTAAGAGGTTTTAACAGGAAAATCGATTTTTGTATAACAAAATGTGATATATAAATGCTTTAAAATAAAAATTTTGCGCGCTGCTACCCCTAGGACCCTACTGTCAGGGGCTGCCGCCCCCGAACCCCCGCTGTCCCGTGGAGGGTCAGTTATGTTCTATGATGACTAGTACTTGTTATGTATGTGTATGTGTATGGGAATGGATGATGCATGATATTTATGATGATGTGTGATAATGTATGTGATGTTTATATTGTATTATGTATGTTATGTTGTGTTTCCGTACGTTCCTATTATGTATTATTTCGTGACTTACGTGTTATGATTATGAAATGAACGAAAAGTATTATGTAACGTAAAGCGGACGTTAATGATAATGATAAGTGGAATGTAAGTAAGAACGAATGCATGCATTAATGAATGAATGAAAGTAAGAAAGTCTTGCAAGCAATGTATGGAGGTTCACACCCAATGAAGGGTGTTAGCTCAACTGTGTGCGGGTTAGCTACCCCGGAAGGATGCACACTGTGGTCTAATCTTTGTGATTGACCATACGTATGGGATCCTTGTCGCTTGCCCTAGGTACTAGAGTTAGCTTCGTGCACAATGTTCGAGGTCTATGATAGACTTCAAGCCCAGTAACCAACTTCGTGCATAATGTTCGGGGTATAGCACATGGCATTGGTCCGGAATGAAAGATGAATGATAATAATGAGTGTACTTGCCCCAGGCCCTAGGGTCAGCTTCGTGCACAATGTTCGGGGTACAGTACATGTCATCGGAAGTTAATGAATGTACGAAAGATAAGTAAAGAAGATTATGAATGAAAGTGAATGATAACGATGACGTACGATGATGAATGAACGAAAGTTAAGGAATGAATGATGAAAGATAATAATGCTATTATCTATGTGTACGTATGATGCTTGATCACGTATGAATGTAAAGGAAGGTTTTAAACGAAAGTAAAGTATATTTTATTTTAAAACTAGAACTCACTCAGCAACGCTGACTTTTATGTATTTTCCAGTTGGTAGGTGAATGTTGCTGAGGATGGCACGGGGCAGCTACTTGGCATTTTGGATGGCATCCATTTGTATAACTATGACGTTTTTGTGATGTAATGCAAACGATAATATTTTGTAACTGTTAAAAATGATGTATTATTTTGCAAAAGTAGTCATTAATATATGAAATGGTCTTAAGTTATTTCGCTGCGATGTTTTCCATAGATATAAATGTATACTTTATGTGCGATGATCGTCCAACTGTGAGCGTCCCGGGAACGGGGCCTTACAACAATGGCAAGTGTCTAGGTCAATTAAACACCCCTTCGACCTCCAGTCGAGTTAGCGCGACTAACACGGGTGGGGTTTGTCAAACCCAGTAGTACTACTCAAAATTACCTCGCTAACCTGTTATTAACGGTTCGAGTGTGTAAGGACTTGCATGATAATGTTTGCACTACAGTACCAGGCGATATACCAATAATACTAAAACCAGTAAATAGAAATAGTTTGCATGCTTCTCCCCCAAAAGGAAAGTAAGTAAAAGTGGGGCCGTGAAGACTCACCTTAGATGCGTAGTAAAAACATGAAGTGTAAATGCCAAAAGCTAATCGTTACCTAACAAATGTAGGTCCATGAGTGTATGTACATAATAGTCAAATGAACCTCGTAGTATCCAAACTACGTAACTGTTAGTGTGTTCGAGAAATGTTTGACAAGTTTAACCAAGTTGACTTTGTTGACCAAAGTTGACCGAACTGACCCGAAGTCACGTTGGTGACTCAAATAAGTAAAAACATGTTTATTCATGCTCAAATAGCTCAAAAAATGATTCACATAATGTTTCATGTTGAAAATCTATTTTTGGAAAGTATGACGTCGGTACACATGCGTAATCCGTTTAAAGATTATGATATATACCACAACAACCATCTCAATTATACATGTAACACATCCAACAATCATCCACAACATGTTAACATAACCTAGAAACTTAATCATGCCTAAAATTTCCTAAATTAAAAATGCAAGAACACAAATTTCATAAATTTCATCCAAAGTCTCCAAACATGCTCCTATGATCATTCTAACATCAATCACATCATCATATCATTTTCTACGCATATCATATTCAACATTCATCACATCAAGTCACAAAAGTTTCCATAAAATTTGGTAATACACAGACTTTCGAATTTTGTTTTTTTGTAATCAAATAATTGGTCTTTTTCATAGGAATACCATTTCTTTAGATCCTTATTTTGAGATGTCTGGCATTGATGTTTTCCTCATTTCACCATTGGACTATTCTAGACCATAGAATATGAGATAAATCGTATTGATAGTGACCTCTTAACCAGTTTTTCCATGGATTCATTCCAGAAATTAGAACCAAAAACCGACTTTGTTATTATCTTCCTTCACCTTTAAGCTTTCTCAATTGGCCAATCTTAACCGTAGAAGCAACCCTGATTTCTCCATGCAACTCCACAGGCAGCACAATCAGGTTACCCTGTAGGACTCTGAGAAAGATTCAAGTTTCTCAGAGGTTTGCTAATTTCTTACTCTATCCAACTACTTCACCTCCCTAACCATTGATCCTCCACTCTATGAGAATCAGCTTTTGGAATTCTGGAAGACCTGTCAAGATATCATTATGGATAGGGAGAAGACATTGTCTGCCACAGTGCAGGGGAGGACAATCTTCATCACTCCAGCCATCATCAATACCCACCTTCAGCTGGATGATGAAGAATGTGAGTTGTCTTTCCCAAAGTAAGCTGTAAATCATTCCTTTGAGCAGATTGGCTACGAGGGAGATTTCTCTGTAAAGACCTTCACGAAAGGGAAGGTCTCATCCCAGTGGAAGTACCTACTTCATGTGGTCATCCATAGCTTATCCAACAAGCATGGGGGATGGGACCAGATTCCTGAAGATCTCTCCTTTATAGTTAATGGAATGGTCCAGGGGGTCAAATTCAGGTACTCATAGTTTGTTTATACAAATTTACTGGCAAAGTTGGACTCCTTAGAGTATTATATGTTCTCTAGATATGTTCAACGCATTCTCGATTGTGAACTGGGCTCACAATTGAGGGGGACAGGTAATATTCTAAAACTGGGACGGATGAATCCCGACATCTTTAAAACAATGAAAAAGCAAACTGTTGGCTTCTCTGGGGTAGAAACAGCCCTTGTCCCAAAAATGTTAGAGCTCATTGCTCAAGGTGACAATCTAGCAACACATGCTAGTGTTGAACCCACACCTTCTACCATTCAACCACAAACAGCCACAAATCATCTTCACCTACCAAAGAAAAACCAAACAAACCCCTACACAAGCTCCTCAGGAAGAAGTGGAAACTGGAGCTCCTATTTCTCCTGAGGAGCAAACCACTCCCATCTCATCAAGAATCAGTGTTGAGGTTCCTCATGCTCAGCCAGATGAGCTCATTAGCCCATCAGCCTTAAGCCTTCACTCAGAGTCTCAACACTCTAGTGAACAACCTTTAGGGGAAAGTTACCATCCCAAGCCTCTTGATCTAAACCAACCAATTCCCAACCTAGAATTCTATGATGATAAAGACATGGGATTTAATGCGTACCATGAGTCTCTCTATTCCTCCCCTACTCAAAGAGAGATGATTACTCCTGCTTCTCCCTTGTCTAGCCCACATCATTCACCCATCACTGAGGTGGATCTCCCTGAACCTGTTCAGGAGGTCTATATGGAAGAGGCTTTCACTTCTGCAAGTGATTACATCTATAGGACCTCAACCATGGTAACCCAGCCCATTGACACTTCAACTGAAGCTGTCATTGAGCAAGGGAAAACAAACAACCAAGAACACTATGCTGGTGGTAAGAGAGAAGACTTTGGTCCCATTCTCTTATCCCCACATGATTATTTTGATGAAGATGAGGGGAACATGAGTCTAAAAGTGCAACAACTTACAAAAACCTGCACCTATTTAGTCTCAAAGGTCAGTCACTTGGAGTTTCAAGTGACTACCTTACAAAACAGGGTCAATGATCAGCAAATTAAGATATCTTATCTCAAGGAACAACTAGTTGAGAGACCTTTAAGAAAAGGTCATCCAAGAACACAAGAACCTGTGGATGTAGTTGACCTAACTCCTAGCTCACCATGCAAGTGGGTGATGCTACCAAAAAGGGGAAGAAAGTCTTAGAAGTCACAGAACCTGGGAGTTCTTCATAGAGTATGGAAATAGAGGATTCACCACCCTCACTTGCAGTTGTCCATACTCAGCAACCTTCTCAATTTCACATTAATGTGGACTCACTCATACAACAATTTTTTGAGGAGGGTATTCCAAGGGCTATGTGTAAGGATTCCTATAAGTCTGATGCAGCCAAAACATCCAAAGTCTCTCTGCAAGCATGCACTAAAGAACTGAAGTAGAAATGCTTTGGAAGTTTTACACCATGCACTAGAAATATTCGAAGTGTAAAATCTTCCGAAGCCAAGACCAATATCTTCCGAAGCCAAAAGTGAAGTCTTCCGAAGCTTCAAAGACAAATCTTCCGAAGCCAAAGAGTGAAGACAGATTTCTTCCGAAGACTTTTTGAGATATGCCTTTATCTGATGTACTTTACCATAAAGCTGGACCACCTTTCCGCTGCAACTCTGTAAAGTCACCAACTTACATGAGTTGGTGAAAGGTCCATGCTTTTGGTAACTGTACATTGAGGTCTTGAGTCCATGCTTTCTACTTTATGTACTTTTATATTTTTTGTAATTTATTAGGATGTGAGCTATGGCATGTCATAGTCACAAGTCAAAAGGCAGATATGCCTTTTGACTCTACAATTGATTTTGTTTGTGTCTAATCAATTGTATCCAGCTGGCTTTCAAAGTATAGCCGGCTGTAGGTTGTAGTATAAGTATTCCTTGTTCTTGTATCTTTCCATTATGCTTTGTAACACTTGTAATAGAACTTGAGAAAGCAAGATACTGCATCCTTGAAACCCAATCACTTGTGTTCTCTTGTTCTGTCTCTTACTTATTACTTGTGTTCTTAGTATCATACTTGTGGTTAATCCAGTTTACTGTTTGATTAAGTTTGGTGAATCTCCTCTTTGTGTTGTTGTGTTGTAAGTGACCACCCTTCACCGGTCCTGCAATTGGTATCAGAGCATTTCAGGCTCTTGATATAAGATCTCACCATCTTAAGATCCCTCACACACACAAATACTAAACTTTTCAAATGGCAGCCATTTCCAAGACTAATATGGAAACTGGAACCATGAACAAGTCCCCACTGATCACTGTTGATGACTTTGATACCTGGTGCATGAGAATGGAAGGTTCATCAGGTCTCTAGACTCAAGAATATGGGAGTCTGTTGAAAATAGACCTTTCATACCCTGCACTCCTTCTGCTACTGGTGATGGTATGATCCTCAAAGATGTGGCTAACTACTCTGATGAAGATAGGAGGAGAGTAGAGATTGACAGAAAAGCCATGACAGCTCTTCAAACTGCCCTTCCAAACTCTGTGTACAGAGATTTCAAAAAGTGCAAAACAGCTAAACAGTTGTGGGATGCACTAAAACTGATGTATGAAGGTTCCTCTGAAGCCAAGGAGAACAAGAAGGATCTCCTGAAGCAGCAGTTTGAAAACTTCACCTTCAAAACAGGTGAAACCATGACTCAGCAATACTTCAGGTATGTTGAGATAGTGGATACCCTTGTGGATAGAGGAGTTCCTCTTGAGAATAGAGACATTGTAAGGAAGTTCATGTTCTCACTTCCTAGGCAATGGACACACTATTGTGTGGTGATCAAGAGGACTGAAAATCTCAAAACTCTTACTTTGACAGAGTTATATGGGATTCTCAGTGGCTACCAGATGGAGATGAACATGCAAGGTTCATCTGGCCACTCCAACAATCAATTGGGTTTAGCCATGCACGTGGTTGAAAGAGATAGCATAGAACCCCAACATCATCTCATATGCTACCCTGACAATTCACCAAAGGGTCTTTTCATCACCTTCCCAGAGACACCCAGGGAGAACTACACTCAAGGAAGCCCATTCCAAGAGACAAACTCTTCTCAAGCTTTTGTGTATACTGATGAAAGTTATGGCAACTTTCTTTTCACTCTTGAAGACCTGGATTGTATCCATCCAGATGATCTGGAATACATGGAAATAGTCCAGCAGATGGCTTTTCTCACTCACAGAGCCAAGAAGTTCTACAAGAGAACTGGAATGAGGTTTCCAAGCAATGCAACCAGTGGAAAGTTTGGCCAGGACAAAAGCAAAGTCAAGTGTTACAACTGTAACCTGATGGGCCACTTTGCCAGAGAGTGTAAGGCACCTAAAACAAATGGTGGCCAAACACAACCCAGACCCAACTACACTGACAAAGCTCCCCAGAATGAGAAGCAAAAGCAACAAGCTGCTGTTGCTGTTGAAGAAGGAAGCTTTGACTGGATCTTTCAGGTGGAAGATGCTTCTCCAAACCAAGCACTATTGGCAGATCATGATGAAGCCAAGGTATTGGAACATCTTTGTACTCCTGAATGCATTGCTAAAGTTAATAGATACAGGTCCTATAACTTGGAGATGAGATCTGATTTTGAGTCCTTAAACATTTTAAAATCTGATTTTAGAAAGTTTGAAAATGATTATAAACTAAAGATAGAGGACTTAGAGAAAACCATTTCAGTTCTAAAACATGAGCATACAGATTTTAGGACTCAAATCAAAGATCTCATAACCAAGCTGACTGAGTGCCAGGCTGAGCTTGTGATCAGTAAAGCCAGGGCAGAAAAGAGTGTTCTTGAAGAAGAGACCTTCAAGAACATGATATCCTCATCCCTGCACAACAATGAGATAGCTCCTCCACACACAATCTTGTCTGTAAGATCTCCTAGGTGTGGAACTTATGAAGATGAGCTTCCTCTCATAGATCCTATGAGTGAAGAAGATGAGGAAGAGATAGTGAAGAATTCCTCTGAAAAGAGTGAAGAGGAGGATTCTAAGAAGGGCCACTATCCTTCTGAGGAGAAGAAGATCACTGTGATGACCAAGTCAATGAGAAAGAACTTGATCAGAAAGAGCAAAAGAAAAGCAAGGAAGGCTCAAGAGATCAAGGCTACTTTTGACTCTAAGCAAAAACAAGTTTTTATCTCTGCAGGGTTTGAAGTAGTAAAGACTTAAGATATCAACCAAAACTCTTCAGCTAAGAGTTCTGGTTCTTGTTCAAATCATCTCAGTACCAAGAAGAAGACTGATCTGCTATGTACCACTGCTGCACAGCCTGGACCATCAAACTCCAAGAACAGTTCCCAGCTCAAAAGGACTGTCTCAGCATCTGCAAAGATGAAGGTGGAGAAGGGATGTGACCAAAGACAGTCTTGTTCTCATAAGAAGACTCTTGTGAAGAAGAAAATGGTGTGTGTCATGTGTGAAAGTACCTCTCACATTGCTAAGGATTGTCCATACAATCCTAAAAGTACGGTCCATATGACCAAGACAAAGACTTCAAAGAGTTCCAAGAAGATTCAAGCTTCGGAAGGAAAATCTAATTCTTTCAGAAGCTCCAATCTAAGAAGAAGGCAAATGGAAAATTACCTTCGGAAGAGAAGTTGGTCTCGGAAGAAAGGAATTCTTCCGAAGCACTGAAGTCTGCTGCAGTGACTGCAGAATCTTCCGAAGGTTCAGTCATCAAAACTTCTGAAGTCCCAAAAGCTTCCGAAGTTTTAAAGGTCAAGTCCAAGACTCCAAACGTGGTCTGGAAGTCTAAGAAAGACCAAGTCACTGAAAATTCTCCATCAACAACAGCTCAAGATCCTCCTAGCACAACCATAGGATCTATTACTGTTGCATTACCTTCTATTATACTTAGTGAGCCCAAGACAAATAAGGCTTGGATTTCCAAATGTAACTAATCATTTTCTTTGTGCATGAACAGCTCAAGACAAACAAGAATGTCTGGATTATTGATAGTGGTTGTTCCAGACACATGACAGGCAATAGATCACTACTCCATAACTTTGAGAGGATTGATGGAGGACCAGTTGCTTTTAGAGGAGATGAAGGTGGTTATATTTCTGGAAGAGGCAAGGTCACAAATGGTAAGCTCAGCATTGAAAATGTAAACTTTGTCAAGGAGCTTGGGTACAATCTTCTAAGTGTATCCCAATTTTGTGATCAGAGTCATAACATGCTCTTTGCTGAGCATGAGTGCATTGTTCTCAAGCCTGGAGTGATCATTCCTCATGAGCACATCCTGCTTAGAGCCCCCAGAAAAGGGAACATGTACAATATGGGCTTGCAATAAACATCTCCCTCTAGAGAAGTTTCATGCTTTCTATCTAAAGCAAATAGTAATGAGTCTTTCCTATGGTATAAAAGAATGTGCCATGTAAACATTAAGAACATGAATAAACTAATTAAACATGATTTGGTAACTGGAATGCCAAACAAAAGAGTTTACAAGTGATGATCATTGTGTTGCATGCCTGAAAGGGAAGCAGCATAAGGTATCTCAAAAGCCTAAGGAAAGAAACTCTATCACTACTCCCCTACACTTATTACATATGGATCTCTTTGGCCCCACCAGTGTAATGAGTCTAGGAAGGACTTCTTATTGTTTGGTGATCACATATGATTTTACAAGATTCACTTGGGTTTTCTTTCTTAGAACTAAGGATGAGACCCCTGAGACTCTGAAGAATTTCATCTTAAAAATTGCGAATCAATGTGATCACAAGGTCAAAATCATAAGATGTGATCAAGGGACTGAATTCAAGAATCAAACCCTTGATACATTTTGTGATGAAAAAAGTATTACAAGACAATATAGTGCTCCCAGGACTCCTCAGCAAAATGGTGTTGCTGAGAGGAGAAACAGGACACTAATTGAAGCTGCAAGAACTATGTTGTCTGACTCTAAAGTGCCCATCACCTTCTAGGCAGAGGCAGTAAACACTGCTTGCTATGTGCAAAACAGAGTTTTAGTAGTTAAGACACATGGTAAGACTCCTTATGAACTTTGGCACAAGAGAAAACCTTTCATTGGCTTTCTCAAGTCATTTGGATGTCCTTGCACCATCTTGAATACCAAAGATCAAATTGCCAAATTTGCTGAGAAATCAGATGATGGACACTTCATTAGATACTCTTCCCAGGCTAAGGCTTATAGAGTATACAATCTCAGAACTAGAATTGTTGAGGAGTCAGCCAATGTGACTTTCAATGAACACACACCCTGTGTGGCTGGTTCTGGTCCTGATTGGCTATCAATTGTTTTAAAAAATCTTGTGAGAATGTTACAGGATCTGCAGAAAATTTAAATACAGGTGATCCTGATCCAAGATTTGAGCTAAGAAGACCCTCAACTCATACATCTTCAACTCCAGTTGGAACTACTACAGCAAATGAGGTTTCTATCAGCACTACAATGACAAACTCAGCTGATACATCTAGGATGCCTTCAAATTCCAGCTCAGAGGCTCCACAACCAGATAAGGATACCTCAATTATGGAAGAACACAATGGTGGTGGTGACAGTGATCAAGAATTTCTTGATGCTAACAACCACACCATAGATGACAACATCAATGATTTCACACACTCATTGGATCAAGTCAATCTTTTAAGTGTGGTGATGTGGAGGGTGAAACATCTATGCCAGATCTAAATTTCTCAAATTTAGATCTTTCTCAGCAACTTGTTGTGATCCCTCAGCTTAGGATCCACAAGTCTCACCCCACCACAAACATCATTGGAGATGTTGTCACAGGGGTAAGAACAAGAGGACAAACCCATGAAGCAAATGTTTGTCTTCACTCTTGTTTCTTATCCCAGATAGAGCCAAAGAAAGTTGATGAGGCTCTAAAGGATTGAAGTTGGGTTGAAGCTATGCAACAAGAGTTGCTTCAATTCAAAAGGCAAAAAGTTTGGAACCTTTGTTCTCTTCCTCATGGGAAGACTACCATTGGAACCAAATGGGTGTTTAGGAATAAGAAGGATGAAAGAGGCATTATCATCTAGAACAAGGCTAGACTAGTTGTTCAAGGATACACATAAGAAGAGGGATTGACTACACTAATGTTTTTGCTCCAGTAGCAAGACTAGAAGCTATTAGGATATTCCTGGCATTTGCTGCATCCAAGAACTTCAAGGTCTTTCAGCTTGATGTGAAGTGTGCTTTTCTGTATGGAGTGATTGATGAAGAAGTGTATGTCAAACAGCCACCTGGTTTTGTAGACCCTGATCATCCTGATTATGTCTGCAAGCTTGACAAAGCTCTTTATGGGCTACATCAGGCACCCAGGAAATGGTATGAGACATTGTCTGAGTATCTTTTCAAACATGGATACAGGAGAGGTACTATAGATGGAACTCTCTTCATCAAAGGACAGGGAAATGACATATTGCTAGTTCAAGTGTATGTGGATGACATCATCTTTGGTTCAACTAATCCAAAGCTCTGCAAAGACTTTGAGAAGCTGATGAAAGACAGATTTGAAATGAGTGCAATGGGAGAACTCAATTTCTTTCTGGGAATTCAAGTGAAGCAAGTTGAAGATGGTATCTTCATAAGTTAGTCAAAGTATGTTCAGGACATACTCAAGAGGTTCAACATGACTGATTATAAGATTGCTAAGACACCCATAGCCAGAAACCACTCCCTTGGACCTGATCTTGAGGGGGAGTGTGTAGATGAACACTTATACAGGGCTATGATTGGGTCTCTTATGTATCTTACTGCTAGCAGGCATGATATCATGTTTGCTACATGTATTTGTGCAAGATATCAAGCCAACCCTAAGATGTCTCACCTCATCACTGTCAAGAGGATTCTAAGATACCTCAAAGGTGCTTCAACACTTGGTTTATGGTATCCAAAGAATCCTGACTTCAATCTGTATGCTATACAGATAGTGATTATGGTGGTTGCAACATGACTGTAAAGTCTACATCTGGGGGATGTCAGTTCCTTGGTGGAAGGGTTGTCTCATGGCAATGCAAGAAACAATCCTGTATGTCTGCATCAACTGCTGAAGCTGAATACATTGCTGCTGCAAGTTGCTATACTCAAGTGCTTTGGATTCAAAATCAGATGGTGGAATATGGATTTAACTTCAAGGAGACTCCCATTCACATAGACAACAATAGTGCTATCTCTATCACAGAAAATCCTGTGCAGCACTCAAGGACCAAACACATCAATATCAGGTATCATTTAATAAGAGATAACTATGAAAATGGATTAATTAAACTAGTCAAAGTTCATACAGATGAACAATATGCTGATCTGTTTACAAAAGTTTTTGATGAACAGAGATTTAAATATCTAATATCAGCTATTGGGATGATTAACTATGAGTAAATTTTTCTTAAAACTAATTCTAATTATTTCTTAAAATATGTGTGTCCTAGGTTGTCTAGTTCATCACTTTCATAAGCTCATGTTTTTTTGGATAAAAAAAATCCGTTTTGAAGATTTTCCTTGGATTCTTGAAAATTTTCTGATCCTTCGGAAGATATATTTTTATCTTCGGAAGCAAATCATGTCTTCAAAATAAATAACTGTCTAAGAAATTTTACCTTCGGAAGAGGTTTCAATCTATCTTCCCAAGCTTAAATACTTGTCTCAGACACTTATTTGTTTTCAAGGACTATTTTCTTCCGAAGCAAAATTAACTCTCGGAAGCTTTGTTGTTTTATATACAAGGCATTCAAGTTTTTATTTCTCTTCCGAAGCAAAATTTTCAAAACTCTCAGGAAATTCTTCCGAAGTCATTTTAGCTTCGGAAGCTTTTTCATTAAACCTTCCGAAGATAATTTACCTTCGGGAGCTTTTCGAATTCCAAGAAAACTACTTTTTGAGCAAAAGTAAACTACTTTTTCAGAGGTGGGACCGATATTCGGATTTCAAAGTTTATCCTCTTTCATTAACTTTGGTTCAAATCCTTTTCACATAAATACCCAACGGTTCCGCCTCTCCCTCACTATCTTCTTCAATTCTACTATTCCTCAAACCTAATTCCCAAACCGCCTTTGCTTTTCATCTTTCTTCATCCTTAAGCTTCTAAAATGGCCAACCTTAACCGTAGAAACAACCTAGATTTCTCCATGGAACTTCACAGGCAACACAACCAGGTTGCTCTGTTAAGCTCTGAGAAAGATGATAGTTTCTCAGAGATTTGTCGTTTCTTAGTTTTATCAAATTACTTCACCTCCCTAACCATTGATTCTACTCTCTATGAGGATCATCTGATTGAATTTTAGAAGACCTGCCAAGAGGTCATCATGGATGGGGAGAAGGCAATGTCTGCCACAGTGCAAGGGAGGACAATCTTCATCACTCCGGTCATCATAAACACTCACTTGCAGCTGGATGATGAAGAAGGTGAGTTGTCCTTCCCAAAGAAAGCTGTCAATCATTCCTTTAAGTAGATGGGCTATAAGGGAGATTTCTCTGTAAAGACCTTCAGGAAAGGGAAGGTCTCATCCCAGTGGAAATACCTACTCCATATGGTTATCCACAGCTTGTCAAACAAGCATGGAGGGTGGGACCAAATTCCTGAGGATCTCTCCTTCATAGTGCATGGAATGGTTCAAGAGGTCAAGTTACTCTCAATTTGTCTATACAAATTTGCTTGCTAACTTGGACTCCTTAGAGTATTATATGTTTCCTAGATATGTTTAACACATTCTCAACTGTGAACTGGGCTCACAATTGAGGGAAACAGATAATATTCTTACATTAGGATAGATGAAGCCCGGCATCTTTAAAATCATGAAGAAGCCAACTGTAGGCTTCTCAGGGGTAGAAACAGCCCTTGTCCCCAAAATGTTAGAGCTCATTGCTCAAGGTGACAACCTAGCAACACAAGCTAGTATTGAACCCACACCTTCTACCTCTCTACCACCAAAAAGGCCTCAAGTCATCCTCACCTACCAAAAAAAATCCAAACGAAACCCTGCTCAAGCTATTAAGTTTGTGCAGGTCCCCATATACTCACCAACACAAGAGGAAGTGGACACTAGAGCTCCCACTTCCCCTGACGAGCAAACCACTCCCATCTCTTCAACAATCGGGGCTGAGGTTCCTCATGCTCACCCTGATGAGCTCACAAGCCCAACTGCCTTAAGCCTTCACTCTAAGTCTCAACACTCAAGTGAACAGCCTTCAAGGGACAGTTACCATCCCCAGCCTTTAGATCTAAATCAACCCATTCCCAACCTTTCATTCTATATTGATGAAGACTTAGGTCTCAGTGAGTATCATTAGTCTCTTTTCTCTTCCCCTACTCAAAGAGAGATGAGTACTCTTGAATCTCCTCAGTCTAGCCCACATCAGTCACCCATAACTGAGGTGGATACTTCTGAACCTGTTTAGGATATTCATATGGAAGAGGCTCTCACTTTTGCAAGTGATTACATTATTAAGACCTCAACCATGGCAACTCAGCCCATTAACATCTTAACTGAGAATGTCAATGAGCAGAGGAAATCCAGCAGCCAAGAACCTGAAGCTGGTGGTGAGAGAGAGGACTTTGGTCCAATCATCTCATCCCCCAATGATTCTTCTGATGAAGAAGAGGGGAATCTGAGACTAAAGATGCAAAAACTGTCAAAATCATGCTCCTATTTAGTCTCTAAGGTTAGTCACCTTGAATCTCAGGTGACTACCCTTCAAAATAGGGTCAATGATCAGCAACTTCGGATATCATATCTCAGGGAAAAACTAGCTGGGAGACCTTTAAGAAGAGTTCAACCAGGAACACAAAAACCTATGAATGTGGTTGACCTAACCTCTAGCTCACCTATGCAAGAAGGTGATGCTACCAAAAAGGGGGAGAAAGTCATTACAGACACAGAACTTCGGAGTTCTTCAGAGAGTATGGACATTAAGGACTCACCATCCTCACTTGCAATTGTGCATACTCAGCAACTTCCTCAAGTTCACATTAATGTGGACTCTATAGACTCTATCATCAGGAGTCTCTTTGAGGAAGGTATTCCAAGGGCTATGTCATCCCCACCTCAAGGAACTTCAAACTACATTATTGGGTGGAGGTATGATGTTGAAAGAAGAGCCCTTATTCTTCACAGAGTTCAAGGGCAACAAGAAGTATTTGATTTTCAGACCTTGAACTACTATGAAGGTCTTGATCTGGTCAACATGCCACTTGTCAATCCAAGCAAATCATGACAAGCTGACAGGTTAGCACTCAGAATTCAAGATAGAATTACTGAAGAGTTCAGCCTAAGAAGAAGACAAAGGGAATCAGGTAATGTCATTGGTCAAATGGATGCTGAGGCAGACCCTGAGATTAGCTTCAAAGGGAAAACCTTGGCTGAAGGCCCAGTGATAGAGCCTGAGAGCCCTGTCACACCAACAACTGCTTCAGAAATTCATTCCCTCGGTGAAACACCTGCTGGTGAAGGTGTCTCACAACCTCTCTCTGGCCAGAGCTTGGATGCTACACCAAGCAATGAAGGCCAAATCTCTATCCACCCTGAGTCACAAAGGTCTGTGGGTGACAAAGGGAAAAGGATTTTGACTCCTGAGGAGATTAAGGAGGAGGAGAGAGAGAGGAAGAGGAAGCTAAAGGGAGAAAGTTCCTCTGGGTCTTCAGGTTTTATGCAAGCTGCAATCAGGGCTGCCCCCAGACCAAACACTCAAGATGATGAGTTGAGGGCAGTCAGGATTACTTACCTGTAGACCAGGAACTATG
This sequence comes from Flaveria ramosissima, assembly GCA_025215565.1. NCBI lineage: Eukaryota > Viridiplantae > Streptophyta > Magnoliopsida > Asterales > Asteraceae > Flaveria > Flaveria ramosissima. Next base: position 80,035,102 of record CM046037.1, read on the forward strand.
ACATAGATGAGATTATATCTCTCCCCTTAGAGCAATTAAATGAACTGGCTGACATGGAAGTGTCAAGAGAGATGAAAGAAAAAGAGGATGCAAGGCTACTTCTCCAATTCAAAGAGGAGAAGAGACAGAAAAGACTATACAAGCATGTTCCTACTCTCTCCCCAATTCAAGAAAGCCCTGTGCAAGAGACTATGGCATCTACACAAGAACCTCAGGTAGACAAAAAAACAGACAGACAAAACATGATCAACTACCTGAGTGCCACAGGTCTCTACCAGGCATCTGCACTTCTTCCCTTGTCCTTTGTGTACATTGAGTTTGAGTATCTCAAACAACTTGAACTTCAAGTGCTCAAAGAACAAAAAGCTACAAAGAGAAAGATGAAGGAAGAGGCTGCAAAGTCAAGAGCCATTATCTAAAAGAGTATGAAGAAGTCTGTTGACAGACAAAGGATGATGAGCTTCTTGAAGCTATATGGATTCTCCGGAAGGAGACTTGGCCCTATGTCTCTATCCACAATGGATGAGCATATCAGGGTAATCAAGCAGCAGATCAAGAGTGGAGAGCTGATTGACTTATACTCTCCTCCAAGTCAAATCCCACCTGAAGTGGAGGTTAAGGTTGAACAACCTGAGACAACACAACCCGGACCTCCTGTTAGGCCTCAGCGAGCTTCATCTTCTGATCCACAGCAGGGTCAAACTCCCTCTCCTTCTGAACCTGTAAGGGAGGAAGACCCAACTGAGAAAGACAAGGATGATCAACAAGGTGCTGCAGACCAAACTTCTCAGTTAAAGTCTTCTAAGAGGAAGAAGAGGATGGCTTTTAAACCAAAGTCTAAGAAGAAGAAGCCTGAATCATCCACCTCTACACCTCGGGCTGAGTCAGATCAACCTGAGGAAGTGCATGAAGAGGCAGCTCAATCAACTCCAATTCAAGTGGCTCCTCTTGCAGTTGAGACACCCATCTTATCCTGGACCTTCACTACTAATCCAGAGAGATGGCATGTGATCAGAGATCAAGGTGTTGAGAATGTCTATACATGGCAAGACATAATCAACTTACCTCTGCATGATCTATTTGAGATGAGAAGATATTATGAGTGTCTGAATGATCCTGACCATCTAATGAAGAAGGGTATGGTCATCATTGTGCTGAAGACTACAAACATCTGAAGATCTTCTAGATGTTTTGGTAGCATCAGCCTAAGGGGAGTTTGTAAGGATTCCTATAAGTCTGATGCAGCCAAAACATCCAAAGTCTCTCTACAAGCATGCACTAAAGAACTGAAGCAGAAATGCTTCGGAAGTTTTACACCATGCACTAGAAATATTCTAAGTGTAAAATCTTCCGAAGCCAAGACCAATATCTTCCGAAGACAAAAGTGAAGTCTTCCGAAGCTTCAAAGACAAAGTCTTCCGAAGCCAAATAGTGAAGACAGTTTTCTTCCGAAGACTTTTTGAGATATGCCTTTATCTGATGTACTTTACCATAAAGCTGGACCACCTTTCCGCTGCAACTCTGTAAAGTCACCAACTTACATGAGTTGGTGAAAGGTCCATGCTTTTGGTAACTGTACATTGAGGTCTTGAGTCCATGCTTTCTACTTTATGTACTTTTATCTTTTTTGTAATATATTAGGATGTGAGCTATGGCATGTCATAGTCACAAGTCAAAAGGCAGATATGACTTTTGACTCTACAATTGATTTTGTTTGTGTCTAGTCAATTGTATCCAGCTGGCTTTCAAAGTATAGCCGGCTGTAGGTTGTAGTATAAGTATTCCTTGTTCTTGTATCTTTCCATTATGCTTTGTAACACTTGTAATAGAACTTGAGAAAGCAATATACTACATCCTTGAAACCCAATCACTTGTGTTCTCTTGTTATGTCTCTTACTTATTACTTGTGTTCTTAGTATCATACTTGTGGTTAATCCAGTTTACTGTTTGATTAAGTTTGGTGAATCTCCTCTTTGTGTTGTTGTGTTCTAAGTGACCACCCTTCACCGGTCCTGCACTATGTCATCCCCACCCTAAGGATCTTAAAATTACATTTTAGGGTGGAAGTATGAAGCTGATAGAAGAGCCCTCATACTTCAAAGAGTTCATTGGCAGCAAGAGGTCTTCAACTTTCAGACCTTGAACTACTATGAAGGTCTTGATCTGGTCAACATGCCACTTGTCAATCCAAGTTAATCCAGGAAAGCTGACAGGATGGCTCAAATAATTCAAGACAGAATTATTGAAGAATTCAGTCAAAGAAGAAGACAAATGCAATCAGATAATATCATTGGTCAACTGGATGTTGAGGTGGATCCTGAGATTAGATTCAAAGGGAAAACCTTGACTGAAGGCCCAGTGATAGAGCTTGTGAGCAATGTCACAACAAAAACTACTTCAACATCCCATTCCCTCAGCGATGCACCAGTTGTGAAGGTGCTTCACAACCTTTCTCTGGCCAGAGTCTGGATGCTACACTAAGCAATAAAGGCCAAATCTCTCTCCACCATGAGTCATAATGGTTTGTGGGTGACAAAGGGAAAAGGATTTTGACTCCTGAGGAGATTGAGGAGGAGGAGGAGATAAAGGGGAAGAGGAGGCTAAGGGGAGAAAGTTCCACTGGGTCCTCAGGCTTTATGGAAGTTGTAATCAGGGTTGCTCCCAGACCAAACACTCAGAATGATGAGTTGAGGGCAGTCAGGATTAACTACTTACAGACCAGGAACTATGATATAGATAATATCATCTCTCTCCCCTTAGATGAACTGAATGAACTGGCAAACATGAAAATGTCTAGGGAGAGGAAGGAGGCAGAGGATGCAGAGTTGCTCCTCAAGATAAAGGAAGAAAGAAGGCTGAAAAGACTGTACAAACATGCTCCTACTCTCTCCCCAATTCAATAAAGTCATGTGCAAGAGGCAGTGATAACTCCCCAACCTTAGGTAGATAAAGAAGCTGATAGACAAAATATGATCAACTACCGTAGTGCCGCAGGACTCTACCTGACAGTTGCACTTCTTCCTTTGTCCTCTGAGTACATTGAGTTCAAGTACCTCAAGCAACTTGAACTATAAGTTCTTAAAGAACAAAAGGCTACAAAGAGAAAGATGAGGGAAGAAGCTGCAAAGTCAAGAGCTATCATCCAAAAGAGTAAAAAGAAGACTGCAGATAGGCAGAGGATGATGAGCTTCTTAAAGATGTATGGATTCTCCGGAAGGAGGCTTGGTCCAATGTCTCTATCCACCATGGATGAGCACATCAGGGTGATCAAGCAAAAGATCAAGAGAGGAGAACTTGTTGACTTACACTCCCCACCAAGTCAAGCTCCTCTTGAAGTTGAGGTTAAAGGTTGAACAATTTAAGACAACACAACCTGGACCTCATGATGTATCGTAGCAAGTTTCATCTTCTGATCCACAGCAGGGTCCAACTCCCTTTCCTTTTTAACCTATGAGGGAAGAGGACCCAACTGAGAAAGACAAGACAGAACAACCTGGTGCTAAAGGCCAATCTTCTCAGTTAAAGTTCCCAAAAAGGAGGAAAAGGATGGCTATTAAACCTAATTCAAAGAAGAAGAAGAAGAAGAAGTCATCCACCTCCGGACCTCAAGATGAGCCAGATCATCATGATAGAGTGCAATAAGAGGCTGCTCAACCAACTATAGTTAAAGTGGAGCCTCTTGCATCAGGAAAACCCATCTTGTCTTGGACCTTTGCTGCTAATACAGATAGATGGTATGTCACTAGAGATCAAGGTGGTCAAGATGTCTACTTCTGGGAAGACATGCTTAACTTACCCTCTTCATGATCTCTTTGACTTGAGAAGGTATTTTGAAAGTCTGAGTGATCCTGACCAATCAATGAAGAAAGGAATGGTCATGATCATGATGAGGGCTGTCAATATCTGAAGACACTTCTTTATTTTGGTAGCATCAGCCTAGGGGTAGTATGTAAGGTTTGATGAAAGGGTGATGCACCCAAAACAACCCAAGTCCTTCCTGCATGCATGCACTTAGTGCAAAGTAGAAGTTGCTTCGGAAGTTTTACACCCTGCCTTAGAAATATTCTAAGTGTAAAATCTCCCGAAGCCAAGTCCAATATATTTCGAAGCCAAAAGTGAAGTCTTCCGAAGCTTCAAAGACAAAGTCTTCCAAAGCCAAAGCAGTGAAGACAGATTTCTTTCGAAGACTTTGAAGAACATGCTTTCTCTGATGTACTTTTCATAAAGCTGACCAACTTTCTGCTGCAACTCTGAAGACTCACCAACCTATACAAGTTGGTGAAAGGTCCATGCTTTACGTAAAACATTGAGGTCTTGTGTATGAAACTTTCTATTTTATGTACTTTTTATAATATATTAGGATGTGAGCTATGGCATGTCATAGTCACTAGTCAAAAGGCAATCTGCCTTTTGACTCTACATTGATATTATGTTGTCTGGATTGATGTTGCCAGCTGGCCTTCTAAGTTGGCCGGCTATAGGATGTAGTATAAAGTATCTCAAGTCCTTGTATCTTTCTTCATGCTTTGTAACACTTGTAAAAGAACTTGAGAAGCAATATACAGCACTCTTGAAAACCATATCCGTGTGTTGTTGTTCTTAGTTCTGTCTCTTGTTATGCTTGTGTTCTAAGTATCAAACTATAAAGTCCAAGTTCCCCATTTCATTTGTTTAGTGTTGTAACACTCTCCTCATCGTGTGAGTATCGTATTGACCATCCCTTAAACGGTCCTGCAACATGTATCATATCGTACTCAGACTCGTTTTCACAATTCAAATCATTAGAAACTCATTTTACTTGGAAACTTTAAACATAGAACACAAGTTCTTATTTATTCATTGTAAAACCCTTCTTGTTTATCATACACAACCATTAACTTATTTAAGCTAATGGTAGTACGGTGGTGGATCCATTGCTGCTATAAACCCATTCAAGTCTCTTAGGGATTTGGGTAATCGAAATCCGACTCATTCACGGGGGTACACGTCATTATTGTTGGTTGTGGACTCTTGTGTTGTTTATCTTTCTCGTAAAACGTTTGCTTTTAAATTATACATCTCTACTTATTCTTATATGCGTTAAAAACCTATGTTTCTTACTAATGTTATGTTGACTCATTTTCTTTGCATGTTTTCAGGTAACTAGACTAGGGTTTCAAGACTTTCTCACTTAGGATGCTTTGACCTAGTTTTAATAAAACATTTGTCTTTTTTGTTTATTTGTTGTTTCAAGACTTTTTTGTTTAAAATAATTAGGAGTGACCAAGGGACTGAGTTTAAGAATCAAGTTCTTGACACATTCTGTAACTCAAAAGGGATTGTCAAACAATATAGTGCTCCTAAAACTCCTCAACAAAACAGTATTGTTGATAGGAGAAATAAGACACTTATTAAGGCTGCTAGAACTATGTTAGCTGATTCAAAATTAACTCTAACATTTTGGGCAGAGGCAGCAGCACTGCATGCTATGTGCATAACAGAGTTCTCATAGTTAAGCCACATGGAAAAACCCCTTATAAGCTATGGAACAAGAGACCATTGTTCATTGGTTTTCTTAGGTCCTTTGGTAGCAGGTGTACCATACTTAACACAAATGACAATTTGGCGAAATTTGCTAAAAAGTCGGATAATGCTATCTTTGTTCGATATTCCTCTAACTCTATTTCCTATAGAGTTTACAACATTAAGAATCACCAATTTGAGGAATCTTCCAATATTGTTGTAAATGAGCACACTCCTTGTGTTAGAAGGAATAGACCTAACCATATTTTTATTTAGAATTGTTTCCAAACTATTCTAAACCTTCTTGTGAGAATGTTTCAGCTAGAACCGGTACTCAAGTAATTCTGATGATGATCAACTATTTGAGTTACTACCTCTTCCAAATTCTCCAAGAGTTGCTGAAAATCAAGCTCCCACAAATGAAAAACCTGAAAGTATTACCATCTCAGAAACCAGTGGAGCTTCAACCAGTTGTCAACAAAGTGAGCCTCAAAACTCATCAAGTGATAACTCAAACACTGCACAACACCAAGCTGATGGAAGCGGCAATCTAGAGGAACAGGCAATTGTTAATGCTGCTTCACAGTATAATGCTACTGATGTTGTCTCTCCTTCATTCAATCAGTTATCATTGAATGAGTGTGAGACATCAGTTGGACCAAGTGTTCAAAATCATGAGCAGAACTTCTCAAATTTGGATCTATCCATGAAATAGGATGTGATCCCTAGGCTCAAGATTCACAACACTCACCCAGCTGAGAACATCATTGGAGATGTTTCTGAAGGTGTGAGAATAAGGGTACAAACTCTTAATGGGAATGTCTGCTTGTATTCATGCTTCCTTTCTCAGATGGAACCAAAAAAGGTAGAGGAAGCCTTGAAAGATAGTAGTTGGGTTGAGTCAATGCAAGAGGAACTGCTTCAATTCAAGAGACAAAAGGTTTGGAACCTATGTCCACTACCATCTGGTCAAGTACCCATTGGCACAAAGTGGGTATTCAGAAACAAGAGAGATGATAGAGGCTTGATCATCAAGAATAAAGAAAGAGTGGTAGTTCAAGGATACACTCCATATGAGGGAATTGATTACACTGATCTCTTTGCACCCGTTGCAAGACTTGAGGCAGTGAGAATCTTTCTTGCTTATACTCCAGATGAGGGAATTGATTACACTGATCTCTTTGCACTCGTCCAAGAATTTTACTGTCTACCAGCTTAATGTCAAGTGTGCATTTCTATATTGGGATATAGACAGAGATGTCTATGTGTTCCAGCCTCAAGGATCTGAAGACCTATAGCACCCTAACTATGTGTGCAAATTGGATAAAGCTCTCTATGGGTTGCACCAAGCACCTAGACTGTGGTATGAGACCTTGTCTCAGTTTCTCCTGGAGAATGGTTACACCAGAGGTACCATTGATAAGACTTTATTCATAAGAAAGTCCAGAAAAGACATTTTGCTTGTGCAAATCTATGTTGATGACATCATATTTGGTTCCTCAAATGACCAAATGTGTAAAGACTTTGAGAGCATTATGAAGAAGAAGTTTGAGATGAGTTCCATGGGGAAAATGGACTTTTTCCTTGGAATTCAGGTGAAGCAAATAAAAGAAGGGTTCTTTATCAATCAATCTTAATATGTCAATGACATTTTAGAAAGATTTGATATGAAGGATTGTAAGCCAGCAAAGACTCCTATACCCAGAAATTACAATCTTTGTCCTGACTCTAAGGGGGAGGATACTGATCAACGTTAACATAGGGCAATCATTGGATCTCTGATGTATCTCACAGCCAGTAGACCTGATATCAGGTTTGTAACTTGCATTTGTGCTAGATATCAGGCTACTCCAAAGGTTTCTCACCTAGTTGCTGCCAAGAGAATCCTTAGATGCCTTAAAGGAGCACCAAAACTGGGTCTCCGGTATCCAAGGAATCAAAACTTCAATCTCTATGGCTACACTGATAGTGACTATGGTGGCTGTAATATCAACAAGATATCAACATCAGGAGGATGTAAATTTCTTAGTGGAAGGATCATATCATGGCAATGCAAGAAGCAATCTTGTGTCTCTACATCAACTACTGAAGCTGAATACATCATTGCTGCTAGTTGTTGTGCTTAGTTGTTGTGGATTTAAAACCAGATGTTAGACAATGGCTTCAATTTCATGAAGACTCCTATCCACATTGACAACAAGAATGCTATTTCCATTACAGAGAATCATGTCAAGCACTCCAAGACAAAGCACATTGACATCAGGTATCATTTCATTAGAGATATTCATGAGAAAAACCTGATCAAACTAGTCAAAGTTGACTCAAATGAACAATATGTTGATTTGTTCACCAAAGCATTTGATGAACAAAGATTTAAGTATCTAATTACAGTTATTAGGATGATAAACATTGATTAGTTTATCTTCTTTGAAAACCTTTTCAAAATGTGTCTTGTCTTTGTTATACAATCTAAGCCCTGTTACAAAAGGTATTTCTTCAGAATTTGCTAAGCATGAGTTCTTCCAAAGAGAAATCATCCCTCGGAAGATGATATATTTATATTCCGAAGGAAAATTCCTCTAAGTTAGTTTTATCTTTCGAAGAGTTTTAGCCTCAAAAGAACATTTGACTTCATATCAAAGTTTACTTCCGAAGCTTGAAAACTTCTTCACTCGGAAGACCTTCTTACTCTCGGAAGTAAATTTTTCTTATGATGAGATTTACCTTCGGAAGTAAGTTTGGCTTCGGAAGAGATTACTCTCGGAAAAGCTATTACTCTCGAAAGAAAGCTTTACTGTGTAACGGAAATCTTTTGGGCCCCACTCTGTAAAAAGAAAAAGATTTTACTAATAATGTCGGAATATTTTAAATGGATTAATCCTTACCGCCCAGTCACATCTTACCCCAAACTGTCACTTCACCTTATCCATCCGTCATTTCACCCATTTAAATACTTCCGACCTATTCTTTTAATCTTTTTACCAATTTCAAAGCCCTAAGTTCATTCGTCTTCACTTTTACTCCCAAATTCACCATACTTTCTCTGTAATTTCTCAACAATGACCCTAAATCCCCAGCACAACCAAGTCGCACTCCTTTACTCTTCAAAGGATGCTGACTTCTCAGAAATCATCTAGTTTCAAACCTAGTCCACCTACTACACAGCCCTTACTGTTAACCCCACTGTCTAATCCAACCATATGGCCGAATTTTAGGCAAATGGTCAGATTGATATCCTGAATGGAGTTAGGGTTATCAGATCAAGGATTTATGGTCAAGAGATGGTTATCTCTGAACAAACCATCAGGGAGCACTTAAAGCTTCATGGTGAAGGTTCTCCTACTGAATTCCCCAAAGTGGATTTGGAGTACACATATGCCCAAATGGGATATGACGGAGATATGAGCAGGTCCACTGTCTACAAGTTCAACTTCTCCTAGAACTGGAAGTTCCTGCTTCACTTAGTTCTTCACTGACTATCAAACAGTCTTGGGGTTGGGATCAAATACCATATGATTTAGGATGCCTAGTTCATGGGTTAGTAAAGGGCCTCCGGTTCAACTATTCAAGGTTTGTGATGAATAACCTCTGAGGAAACCTTCAAAAGGAGACATTCTACATGTATCCCAGGTTTATTCAGCGTATAATCAACTGTGAGTTGGATCAGGATAAGCTTGTCCTTGCAGCTACTCTTCCTATTCCTCACATGAGGCCAGCCGTCTTCAAGGTTCTGAAGAGGATATCCTCCAACTTCATCGAAAGACATACTGCACTTCTTCTAGGTATGATTGAGCCAATCGCTCCTGGTGACATCCCTGTACACCCTATAGGTGATGAACCCACACCAGCAATAACCATGTCAATGCCAATTCTTCCTTCACACCCCATCAAATACACATATCAGAGAAGCTCCAAGCAAACCCTTGTTCAATCTACTTTGATTAAACAATTTCCCCTTATTCAATCCAAAAAGGCTATAGTGGAACAACGGGCTCCCACTTACTCTGAGGTCCAACCATCCTTCATAATTGACCTCAATATGGGAATTGAGTCTCCTCAGTCCCAATCTCATGAGCCCCAAACCCAAGCTTTAAGCACCCAGGGTGAGTCACCATACTCCCCTGAGCAGCAAAAAAGGGACAGCCCAATCATAGGCTCAATGTCTCTAGACATTGATCAAGGTCCCGGGTCATTAGGCATAACTCCCATATCCTTTACTGACCTACTTACAGGTACTGATGAAGATTTCAACTCACAATTAGATACCTACTTTCTAAAGTCTCAAACCTTGAATCCAGTGTTAAGACTTTAAAGGATAAGTCTGCCACTCAGCAACTTGAGATTGAAAATCTCAAGGCTCAACTAACTGAGACACAAATTGAGAGATATGTTAGGCATGTACAAGTTCAAGTCTCTCTGACTTCCTCCTCTAGCTCATCAAGCTCTCAAGATGATGCTACCAAAAAAAAGGAGAATGTTCAGAGTAAAACACATGCGGAGCAAAGCTTGGCTCTTTCTACACTATCTTCTAGATACCCTGCTCAACAAGCAACTGTTTTCCCTGAGCCTCCTCCTATTATTCTTCAAGTGGACCCAAGGATGCTCATAGAGCTAAATAGGTTCTTATCTAAGTTCCTAATTGGCTCCACTCTTGAACAACCATGTCCGGAAGTTGTTGTGGCATACTTTGGAGCGGAAGGACGCTGAAGGATTATCCCAATCTTGAACTGAAATAGTTGGGACAGGTAGTGTATTCCCACTAACTTCCAAAGCTGAAGTCAAGGCTGCGGAAGGATTATCCCAATCTTTCGAAGCTGAGATTCAAGTTGCGGAAGGGTTATCTTCTTTGTCTGATGATCTAACTATCATAGAGGAAATTCTTGAACTAGCCTCTGGGATAAATAGTGAAGACTTTCTCAAAACCCCTCTCACTCAAACACCTTCATCATCAAGCTCAAATCACCACTCATCAACCTGAATCCTCTGCACCTGAATCTCTAAAGGCTCAAGCTTCCGAAGACAATAAAAGAAAGAGGAAGTTGACTGTGGAAGAACTGTTAGAGGAGGAAAGGATGGAGAAGCTCAGAAAGAAAGGTAGACTCACCACCAGGAAGCTACTAGCTGCAAGTAGCAAAGCAGCTGTGGCAACCCAGGAAGCTATCAACAACAAAAAAAAGAGTGGAGATTATTGACAAACTTGTCAATCTTGGAGTAGCAAGTGAAGAAGTGCTCCTCTTACCACTTGAGGAGCTGGTGGAGTTGGAAAGGAAAACTCTGCTGCAGAAGGAACAAGAGGAAGCAGCAAGGTTGGCCTTAAAGACAGAAAAGAAGAGAAAGAAATAAGAAGTTGAGCAACAGCTGAGGAGTAAGAGGATAGCCTTCTTATGCACTAGGGGCTACTCTCTTGAAGAACTAACTCCTCATAACAATGATACGATCATGTGGGTCTTCCACAAAGAACAAGATCAAATGGATAAGGAGAGGAAGAAGGCAGCCAGGGAAAAGCTTAAGGAAAAGAAGAAGAAAGAGGAAGAAGCAAAACTAGTGGCAGCCAAGAAGATGGGAGACAAAGCCTGGATGAATGCATATCTCAGAGCCCATGGCTTCTCTGGTAGACAAGTTGGTCCCATGGCTGAAAAGACCCTACAGTGACATGTTAGTGACATCAAGGCTGACATTCGCTCAGGAAGAAAGAAGGAGGTTTACCCAAGTACTCAAGGATGATACCCAAACCCACACCTCAATCTCAACCACAACCCCAACTTATACCTAAGCCAAGCCCCTTCCCATTCCCTATCAAAACTGAACCAACCACTGAACCCTATACTCCTAAGCCTACTCCATCAACTTTACCCTCATCCTCACCCATTGCTTCACAACAACCACCACCACTACATATCCTTAAACCCAAAACACTTTCCAGAATCCAACCATCATCTTCACATCAACCACCAAAGTCATCCTCTCAATCATTCAAACCTCTAACCTTGGAGGAATTCAAGGAAATCAAGAAAAAGCTTATTAACTATACTACTCTGAGCGAAATCTCTTATGAAGAGGAGACCATCAAATTAACATTCATTGATGGCTCTTCTAGTTCCCTCACAAGAGAAGCATTTCTTGATTTGCCTAGGGGAATCCTGGACCAGGCACTTCAGCTCTTGGCAACTAACTCTGATCCACTCAATGAAGAAGAGAAGAAGCTGAGAAGAAGACTGGTGACTCTCTTGGACACTAGGAAGGGGAATAAGCTGCCAACTCAAGCCATCATTCCTAGGAAGAAGATTGTCCAATGGAGGTTCGAAGACTCTTCTTACAACTTTGTTGTGGAAAGAGAGAATGGCGAGGTCAATAGACTAAATACTTCATCTCTGTTACATTCTAGCAGATTTGACATTGCTGAGTTAGCAGAGAAGCCATTCTCAAACCCCTCCAACTCTCAGACAGCTACTCATACTCGGAATCATCTAAGCAGCCTTGACCTTGCTGAGTTGACTGCAAAAGCAAGGATTGAAGAAGAGTGGTGGCTAGAGGAGAAAAGCAGTGAATCTTAGTACCCTGTAAGCGTGAAGTCAGGCTTTTCTAACTCCTAGTCGGCTAGTAGAAGGATAGAGACTAAAGAAAGTTAGTTTTTGAAACAAAGAGAGCAGGTAGAAAAGAAAGGGTCAATCAAGGGAAAGACTTTCCTACAAATGGTTGAAGGCCCTGACTTGGAACCCATAGTTCGATGGGAGTATGAATACAACTCCCGTCAACTAACTCTCTATAGAAGGTCACAACAAAGGATGCATGTCATTCAGAGCAATAGACTAGATCTTTTGTCTACCAATGACTTGTACAAACTTCTCAGCACCACCTCTGGAAAGAATAGAGAAACAGATAAGTATCTTCTCTCATTTGTGCTGAAAGTTTTGAGAAGCAGAAACAAGTGAAGTTTTGGTAGCATCGGCCTAGGGGGAGTTTGTTGGATCATGTAAGGATGGTGCAACCAAAACAAACACTTAGAGCAATTTTGGTGCAACTGTGAAAGACTTTCGAAGGCAAAAGCTGCACTTCCGAATATTAAAGTTAAAAGAACTTCCGAAGAGGAATCCTGGCTTTCGAAGACAAATCCATCACTCTTCCGAAGATCAACACTTAGAAGAATTCAAGACAATATCTTCCAAAGTATAAAGTCTTGAAGATCAGCACAAGTCTCGGAAGAAGTAGACTCTTCCGAAGTATAAGTGGATTCGGAAGAACTTGTTCTTCCGAAGCCAACTAACCTTCGGAAGAACCTACTATGAACCAGTGGATATAAGTACGGCCCTTCTGACAAGCCGCTACAACCTCTGATATAATGCATGGCATTTTCCCACGCCCATGTAGTTGATCATACTTTATTCCATTGTTCACTCCTTATCAGTTAGTACAGTTACCAACTTTAGTTGGTGACAAAAGATAAGTCATGAACATGTCATGACTACCTAATCTAGGATAGTATTTTATCTTAGATACCTTACTACTAGCAATGTAGTATTTGTTTAGTAGTAATTTTCAGCTGGTAATCTTTTGTACAATGGCTGTAGATAGTAGTATATATATAGTTCTCATTGTAAACTCAGTTAATATGCTTGTAAGAGTCTTGTAAACTTTGAGTTGAGAAGTAATATATACAAGTATCTTGAAAACTATCTCTTGTGTTTACTTATTTATTATATTATTATCAACTCTTAAAGGACTCTGCTACATCAATCCGAGTGTGACCTTGTGAGTTTGAGAGATAACAGTTGTGTTGAGTGACTATATTCGATCCAGCAATGCTAATTTTCATTCTCACAATCATCTAACTCATGGATCTACTTGAATCAATGGATCAATATAGATTGTCATATCAGATTAGAATAAACTCTCAAGCATGGCTAGGTCACATCTTGCTATCCACTATATTGTTAAATGAATGCTTATATTTAATCAAGTACTATTCCTTTGTGATATGGCTTTGGCTTTGGAGCAAATTCATGTGAGTAGTCTTGATTGTGGACTCATATAGATTGTATCTATTTTACTTGTTGCACTTGCTTAGTAAATGCTTTTATAATATTTGTTTAATTGAGTCCTAAACCTGTTAACTTACCAACCTATTAGGTTGACCCTTATATGCAATATATTTTTGACAACAACTAAGTAGCCAAGATGATATATCCAGCTAATAGTGCATGACGAGATTTGCTACATAAAGTCTTTGTAATAGGGTAATATTTTGAGAATCTCTTGGTTATGTTCTTGAACAAAATAATGCAATGACTTGTAGTTTTATGTAATACCTATTCTATCAATGTGTTCTAGATTTGCAATTTGTCGTGTACATTCGTATGTTTGCACTTAAGCTATGGTGAGACAGAGAAAAAAAAGAAAGAAAACCTAACTTTAGCTAGTTCTCAATATGCTACGATGACAGCAACAACGGGATGCTTGATGGTAATTTTACGGTTTAAAACTTTTACTTCAAATAGTACTAGATGACATAAACTAGTAAACAAATTGATGTGCAGCTATTCTAGCCTTACTTTTAGGTGTTAAGTAGAGTTAGGGGATGCTTGTTTTAGCCTCTTAATGGTTCAGATGTCTGAATGGTTCAGACTCTATGTTTGTCTCTGAATGGTTAAACATTATACTAATGTGTAATGGTTAAACATTATACTAATGCTGAATGGTTAAACATTATACTAATGCTGAATGGTTAAATATTATACTAATGTTGAATGGTTAAAACCTCTTATCTGAATTGGTCAGACATTTGCCTTTGAATAGTTAAATCGATATACTAGCTATAAACATTAACAAACAACCGCTTAAATTAGTTGGGTGTGATGTGTGTTTTGAGTTCCCAGTCATCCTCTTGCGATGGAGAAAGAAGCATAAGTTTGTGGGAAATGAAATGAGTAGCTTTGTGGCGCCATGACATTATCCCGCGCTCTTCTAAGCAAATAGGATACTCCCACCACCACCACCACCACCACCACCACAACCACCACCACCACCACCACCGTCATCCACTTGATTTTGATGGGATCCCTCCATTTACATCATCAGCACCAAAGCTTCTTCATGACCCCAATTTCATTTCCCAGAGCATCCACCACAACTACACGTTGCCTACGCTCCATCTTCTACAAGTGTTTCTCCACCTCTTCCCCTAAACTCTGCACCACTGCGAAAATCAAGTCCATAGATAGGGTTTCTGCTGATGAACTCAAACAGCAGTGGTTAAATTCTCTCAACTGCCCCCCTCTTCTTAAACCCCAAAATCACGAGGAGACTAGTTCCAACAGTGACGATTCACCTTGGGTTATTGGGATTGACCCTGATGTTTCAGGTGCATTGGCAGTGTTGAAGACGTATGATTTGCCACAGGTACTTTTCATTGCTTCATAGTTTACCTATGCAACTTTACATCTTGTTAAATTTACAAGATTTGGGTATTCTTGCTTACTTGTTGGTGCCATAGAGGTATCAACAACTGTAATGTTACAGAGTGAATCCATTGCAATGTATTGTTTGAGCAACAAGTGGGGGGTTTATAGAGCAGATGGGCTCCCTCACTCGCCTCTTGCTAGTCCGCAACATTATTGATTGTGCTTTATGTGTCCCTACCTGCTCTATAACTCTAACAATCTTTGAAATAACTGTAATTACTTAGCTCCAAACTTTTCTTTTGAGCAATATGGCTTTATAAGCTCTTTAATTTTATGGTTGCTGCATTTAAGTACAGATGCCACATTCTTGATTTTATATGTGCAATTATACTTGAAGTGGATACAGGTCCATGTTTGGTGGTTTATATTGGTTTGTATGTTTCAGGTATATGATTCTCCTAACGTGAAAGTGTTGATAGGCAGTCGTATACGTCGTCGTATGGACGCTAAGGCTATGGTTGAGTTACTTCGGAGTCTTAGTATTCCGGTTGGTATGTAGCTGTCTCTTCTCTCATTTTATGTTCATGTTAAGATTCGTTTAATATGAATTTAGACCTGATTTAATTTGTGTTTTTAACATTGAAAGTTGCATCAACAATAAATTCTAAATGTGGGAATTTCCTGACCAATTTACTTACGGATGGGTCGGCTTGGGTTATCTTATTTTGAACAGCAAACTGCTAAAACATAAACTTAGCTTAAGCGGAAACTGGTCAATGGGTGATAGTAGTCGAGAAATTGCCTTTAAGTGCAATAAACTCCTAAATTATTTAAATAAGAAGTTCAATACTTTAATTATTATTGAAATTTTATAACGAACCTTTGTAATCATCTTTGACAGACTTTACTTCTGAACTATATCTTTCGGACAAATAATATATCAGGTCCAACCCAACCTGTAGAAAAGGTACCCATTACCCCACCCGTCTGGCCTGACCATTGTGCCACATCTAGTTTATAGTTATGCTAACATTCAGTTATGTGTAATTGTGTATGTGGCATATAGTTATTATTAGTATATGTTCATGGTTTTCATTCTTGATCTACCAAGGACCATTTATTTCTATATATCCATCATTGGAAACTTCTTGTAAAGCTAAGTACATGGTATTTGATCATTATTTCACTGTATGTGTTTTTGCATAGAAGTGTATAAGGGACTCTAACAGAGTGTTATTCTTTCTGCTATATTATGGGGGCTTACCACTTTATATATATTTTCCTTTCCTGAAAGTCATTTTTAACATATAGCCATAACCTCTCGAGCTGATATAATTCTAGTAGATGTTTGTTGTGACTTGGTTAACTTTGCATCAGGAACAACTGCATATATAGAACAATCACTTCCATATCCAGGAGATGGGAAACAGGTTAGTTTCTCAGCATTTTCTTTTACTTATAACTGATCTGTCAAGACAAAATGATCTTATGATCCTCTTCTTTTTCCATAAGGGGGTGTTTGGATATGCGTATTCTGCTTTTGTTTATGTGATTATTTAGGGCTAAATGTGCAGTTTCGGATAGTTAGTTTTATACCTGGTGTGATAAAACTGATTATCTGATGGCAAAATAAATATACTTATATTCACCTCTACTTTTAACCTGACTCAAGGGATTTTAAACCTGCCTCACAGAACGTCATTCCTTCTCTACTATGTCACATTTGGACATTTTATCTGTTTATTCGTATAATAGTAAAAAACAACAGAAGCACATCCAAACGCTATCTTCAACAAGTCGTCTGTGAAAACACAAATCCAAACACCCTCTTAACTCCCAAAAACTTGTTTTTTTTTGTGGTCTGAAATCTTTAGGGATGGTGGAGTGGTGGATTTAATTATGGGCTATGGATTGGGGTCCTCGTTGCGTCAGGAGTTTCTGTTGTCCCTGTGCCATCTGTGCGTTGGAAGCAGGAATTTAAACTGTCTGGAAATGGCAAAACGAAGGTTAGTTTGCTCCTAAACACTGACAAAAATATTTGAAGACGTATAATGGAAACATTCTTTAGATGGAGGAATCCAGTGCGCCAAGAAACTGCATCTGGTGGTGAGAGTGCTGAGGCCATGCCTATGACCTCATCTCAACCAAAAAGAACTAGACCAAGTGTTTTTTCAGCTATTCTTGAAAATATATTTTTACTAAAGATCGTTGTTCCACTAACATTGTAATGTTGGCAGGATGATAGCAGGGCAGTTGCATGTTCCCTATTTCCAGCATTAAGTTCATCACTGAAGAGGAAAAAGGATCATGGTACTTGCCTTGTGATATTTCCTAAATATGATTACAAAACTATGTTATTAGAAAGCTTGTGCGTTTCAATATATATATTGGATGACTTTATTTGCAGGCCGGGCTGAAGCGTTGCTGATTGCTGCATACGGAAAAGGCATAAGATTAAACTCAGATTCTGAGTCGTTAATGAGAATTGACACGGACAACAGTGCATCGTTACTGGGTGATTGATGTACATTAACAGAAGTTGGTTAAGGAATGTTTTCATGGTAAGCAGATGCTATGTAGATGTGGCATGGGTGAGAAGGACTTTATCAAGCACATCGGTTAGTTAACATAGAGCCTTGATGATATACTTTGAATTTGTTGTAATTTGAGGAGTTACAATTGGCGGGTATGCATACATTAGTTCCCATTTAGGCTGGAAGATTAAATATTTATATCTTTTTCTCAAGTAAATATTAAATCATATTCATCTATCTTATAGTTAATTATTCTATATAGGGTAAAGTTCAAGGAGAACCTTTTATAATTGTAAGAATTAAAACATGTTAAAAGACTTAAAAGTCAATTAAAATCATTATTTTTTATTGGAATAATGTTATTACACATATAGAACATTGTGGTTTTTTTTGTATATGCGTAAATATACAAATGTAAAATGTTTAACATTTTGCAAAAAAGAAAAGAGGAAAAAAAACATATATTTGTAGTGTAGGTAAAACTTACATTATTGTTAACTTTTTTACATTTGTGAATTTACACATATACGTAAAATATCATTATCTTCTGTGTCATAATGTTATTTTAACAAAAAAAAAATAATTTTAACAGTTTTTCGTAAGTTCTCACGATAAAGTAGGGTTCTCGATTTAACTTTTTCCTATATAATTACTCTAGTTAATAATATATTTTATAATTAATTTACTAAATATTCTTGTGGTTAGTATTTATGACTCTACTATCCATGACTCCATGAGGTTTAGTAGATTTGGTTGTGGATGCCTTATTTTTAGTAGTTATAATTGTATGCCAATAATGTTTTATTGAATTACAATAGAATTAGAGTTATTTATGGTTTATCTATGTTGTTTGGCTAAAATATTAGCTTTAGTTAATTAGTTTCGTTTCTGAATGAGACAATATGGTTTCAATTTTTTATCAATTCGGTCCACATGTTTCACGTCGTTCATTTTCCTTTATTAATATTTTTGTGAATTGGCCAAATTACTCTTTTATTGCAAAGAAAAAAAACAAAACTAAAAACACAAAATAAGATAATGGTATTTTTAAGCCTGCTTGTCTAAAAAAAAAAAAAGAAAAAGACCCTTTTACATCTCTTCCTACTCCCATGACCTGTCTATCCCCACATTCGTTCTTCGAGCATCACTGTTATTGTCAGACAGATTCATCGCCACAATCATAGACCCCTTGCTATAGAATGATTGATACCCAATAAACACTATCCTCCTCGCCCTCAATCACCTCCTCTTCTATATCTTCTATATCTCTTGTAAGTTGTAATCGTCTCCTCCAGCCAACTCTAAAAAACAATCAAGCTAATAAAGATAGTTGAAGCAACATCCATAATAAAGCCATTCCCTCATTTCATTTCTTGATACCACTGTTCAATCTTCACGACTTTCATTCTTGTCTTGAACCTGATTGTGATGATTGAAGAAATATGAATCAAACAAATGGTTTATGATTGCATGTGCAGGTGTAGCTGGTGGAATAAGTCCATGCACGTGATGTGCATGTCTTTACTTTAGTTGTTATTTTGTTACTAAAATAATGGGTCAATTCTTTACTCGGTTAGTGCTTTTAGCCGTTAATTTGTTGTGTATTCTTGGGTCTTTCCTTGCTATTTAAACCAGCTTGTACTCTGCTTTATATGTACTTCGCAATCATCAAAAAATCTACTTGAGTTTCATTGTTTCTTGTGTTCATTTAATATCAAAATTTCCAACAATTTTGGTATTAGAGCCTTTGTGGCTCCTGTCGACCTCTCTCTGTTACTTCTTCCTCAACCATGGCTAAAAACCCATCACACTCAAACCCCACGACTGTCGTCCCCATCCCGGTGTTTAAAGGCGAAGGATACGAACATTGGAGTATCCGGATGAGAACCATACTAAAATCACGCGAGTTATGGGAAGTCGTCTTTCTGGGTGTCACTGCCATCAATGATGGGTCTCATGATCGTCATGAAGCAAAACGGAAGGATGCGTTGGCCATGTCCATCATCCAACAGGGTGTTCATGACCAACTGTTCTCCCGTATTGAGCCGCGGATTCAACAAAAGCGACTTGGGATACACTCCGGGTCGAGTTTCAAGGAAATTCACAGGTACAATCGGTGAAACTACAAGGGCTCCGACAAGAGGTTGAAAATCTTGCCATGAAGGATGACGAAGTCATAGGCAATTATTTCTCACGTGTCATGGACAACGTGGGATGGCAACGATCTTATGGTGAGGAATTAACCGATCAAAAGGTTGTAGAGAAAATTCTACGAAGCTTATCACCGAAGTATGACTACGTGATACTTTT
Source organism: Flaveria ramosissima (assembly GCA_025215565.1). Classification (NCBI taxonomy): domain Eukaryota; kingdom Viridiplantae; phylum Streptophyta; class Magnoliopsida; order Asterales; family Asteraceae; genus Flaveria; species Flaveria ramosissima. The sequence goes on from CM046037.1 coordinate 80,054,846, forward strand.
GATAGAAGTTGTGTTTGATCTTGTAGATGTTACTCCGGTCAAGTTGATAGGAATACTCCAGTCCCAAGAAGAGCGAATTAACAGTCGAGCACAGATCAGCAGTACCATTAAAAGACCCGAACACCAAGATGAGCAAGCGTTGCAGGTCACTCAAGATCAGGCTAGACCCGTACGCGGGCGTGGTCGCGGGCGTGGAGCATTGCGGGGACGATGTTCAGGTCGCGGTCGTGGTTCTTTGGATCGTAGCAAATTACCTAATGTCATGTGTGTAAAAAGTATGGTCATCTCAAAAAAAGACTATTGGTACAATGATGATCCTCAAGTGAATGTTGCCGAAAATGGAGAACAACATGAAGAAGCTCATGATGAACCTCAACACTTGTTGTTGGCCTTTACTAAAAACTGATCCGGACTCGCTTGCCTTAATGACACTCACAAGCGAGACTCAAGATGCATCATACAAGTGGTTTGTAGACTCCGGGTGCTCAAACCACATGATCGGGATAAAGACAAGCTTTGTTCATCTCGATGAATCCTTCAAACTGGTGGGTGATAAAAAAACGCCTAGCAATTGAAGGGAGAGGGTCCGTACGGATCCAAAATCAAAATGGAGACTACAAAATCCTTGATGACGTGCATTATGCCCCGAAGCTCGAATATAATCTCTTAAGCGTCGGTCAACTGATGCGAAAGGGATATTCGATTCTATTTGATGATGACATGTGTGTTGTGAGAAACAAGGCCACGGGTCAAGTTGTTATGGAAATTTTGGTTGATGTTAATAACATGTTTGTGTGTGACACTACTTGCTTGATTACAACAGGGGATGGTGTTCCCAACAAAATCGAAGTTGAATCCTATCGCTGGCACCACAGGTGTGGTCACTTACACTTTGATAGCCTTAAACAATTATATAACAAAGAGATGGTGATTAGGCTACCCAAAATTGCAGTGTGAAGCATGCATAACTGGAAAACAGACTAGGAAACCTTTTAAATCCACTTCTTGGCGTACCAAAACCAAGTTGGGACTTATGCACACAGATCTCTGTTGGCCCATCCAATCTCCTAGTCTCGGTTCCAGTCGGTATTACCTTCTCTTTATTGATGATTTTACACGTATGTGTTGGGTGTACTTAACTAGCAAAAGTGAAGCTTTTGAAAGATTCAAGACCTTCAAGTCTCTGGTTGAAAATGAATGCAACAGCTCGATTAAGGTCCTTCGATCTGATAGGGGAGTTGAATTTGCTCTCAAGAGTTTAACACCTTCTGTGATCATGTTGGAATTAAACAGGAAGTCACTGTACCATACACTCCCCAGCACAACGGTGTCGTAGAACGGAAGAACATGACCATCATGAACCTTACTCGAAGCATGTTACAAGAAAAGAAACTTCCAAATTTCCTTTGGGCAGAAGCTGTTGCTACAACAGTTTACACCATCAACAAATCACCAACGAAGGCACTCGTGGACCAAACTCCTTTTCAGGCGTGGACAGGCATCAAGCCCTCAGTCAGTCGCATGGGGCGATTCCTGCCCAAATGAGAAGAAAATTAGGCAAAAGATCTGAACGAGCTGTTTTTATTGGTTACTCCACTTCTACTAATGGTGTGTACAAGCTTTATAATCCAGACACAAAAAAAGTCAGTGTGAAAAAAGATGTTGAATTTATGGAGGATGCCAAGTGGGATTGGAAAGCTCATGTTGAAAGCTGCAGTAATACTCGTTCATACCACTTTATTGACCCTTTTTCAATTGACCTTTATCATGACAGTACAATTGGGACTCTATTTTACCTAATCATAGCACCAACAACTCACAAAGTACACCTAACACCCATCATAACCTTACTGTTGACCCTACATGTACCTCCACCATAAATATTTCACAACCAAACCTTAACCACACACTTGATTTATCTACATCCTCCACTACTACAGCCCATGCTCCAGAAATAACCACCTCCAAAAGAAACACCAAACCTCCAACTTGGCTCCAAGACTACTGTAGTAGAGAAGGACTTTTAGAGAGTGATGATGAACATCTCACGTGCCAATTTGCTCTGAGTGCTACTGATCCAATGACTTATACCCAGGCAGCCGCGTCTAAGAAATGGATTGACGCCATGAAACGAGAGATTCAAGCCATCGAACGCAATCAGACGTGGGAACTCGTTTCCCTTCCTCCTGACCGACATACAGTTGGCGTGAAATGGCTATACAAAACCAAAGTGGGTGTGGATGGCGAAGTTCTCAAACACAAGGCGCAACTCGTCGCCAAAGGATACTCTCAACTTCCGGGCATCGACTTTCACGAGACATGTGCGTCGGTTGCTCGTTTTGAAACGATTTGAGTACTTATTGCCATTGCTGCACAACGGGGATGGAGAGTGCACCAATTGACGTCAAGTCCGCATTCCTGAATGGGGAACTAACTGAAGAAATATGTGGATCAGCCGGAGGGTTTTGTGTCCAAGGAGCATCCGGATATGGTGTATAAGTTAAAGAAAGCGTTGTATGGGTTAAAGCAATCCCCTCGAGCATGGTATTCAAAAATTGACAAGTACTTTGACTCTCATGGTTACAAGAAAAGTTCAAGTGAGCCTACTCTTTACATTAAACATGCAACTAATGGTGATATTATTTATGCATGTTTTATGTTGATGATATTATTTGCACATCCTCATGTGATGAGTTGATAAAGGAATTTAAGGAAGGCATGAAACATTCATTTGAGATGACAGATCTTGGTCTGCTTCGTCTGTTTCTTGGTCTCGAAGTAATTCAAAGTGAAGATGGCATTTTTCTTCACCAAAAGGAGTATGCTCAGACCTACTGACTCGTTTCTCTGTACCCTCCAATAAGACATAAGACACTCTGATGAACTTCAACGAGAAGTTATCAAATCAAGATGGAGCTGAGAAAGCTAACGGTGAAATCTATAGATGCATTGTGGGAGGACATATTTATCTAACGCATACAAGACCGGACCTAGCCTATGTTGTAAGCATGGTGTCGCAAAATCTGTCTAAGATCCATATGGGGGCTGTACGAAGGTTGCTAAGGTATGTTGCTGGAACTACTAATCTCGGGTTATGGTATGCCAAAAGAACTACAATCAATTTAACCGGATACAGTGATAGCGACTGGGCCAGCTGCATAGATGATCGAAAGAGTGTATCGGCCTATGTTTTCCTATTGGGTAGCGCTGCTGTAGCATGGAGCTCAAAGAAGCAGCTAATGGTGGCACTATCGACTACCGGAGCTGAGTATATCTCGGCTACGGGTGCTACATGTCAAGCGATTTGGATACAACGAGCTTTAGCAGACATGGGAATAAATCAAGAGTAGCCGACTACCATCTTTTGCGATAACAAGTCTGCCATTAGCCTATCCATGAACCCTATTCATCATAACCGGTCCAAACATATTGAGCTACGGTATCATTTCATCAGGGAAATAGTTGACAAAAATCTGGTTTCATTGGATTTTTGCTATACTCATGAACAAGTTGTTGATGTCCTTACCAAGTCGGTGACTAAGGAGAAGTTTGCTTATTTCAGATCGAAGCTCGGAGTTCGACGATTTGACTCAAGAGGGGATGAAATATGAGTCAAACAAATGGTTTATGATTGCATGTGCGGGTGTAGCCGGTGGAATAAGTCCATGCACGTGATGTGCATGTGTTTACTTTGTTGTTATTTTGTTACTAAAATAATGGATCAATTGTTTACCCGGTTAGTGCTTTTAGCCGTTACTTTGTTGCGTATTCTTGGGTCTTTCCTTGCTATTTAAACCAGCTTGTACTCTGCTTTATATATACTTCGCAATCATAAAAAAACTACTTGAGTTTCATTGTTTCTTGTTTTCGTTTAATATCCAAATTTCCAACAATGATGAAGTTGATGTTTAGTGAAGGTTTGATGGAAAAGGGGTGGAGAGTGATCGATTTGTCATCACAAGATATTGTAATCAAAGTTAAACCAAACAAAGGTGCATGTTTTTTTTTCTAGGGAAAATTACATATATCCCCTTATAAATTTCATTAATGTAATATATCCAACTTAAAATTTTAATTACATATATCCCTTTGTCAAACTTAATTAATTACATGTATACCCAAATTAAAAGTTTAATTACATATATCACCTTCTAAAACATAGCTAATTACGTATATACTCAAAACTAAAAGTTAATTACATATATCTACTTTATTAAACCTTAATATTACATATTTATCCATTTTATTAGTTTTATTAAAAATAACTCATATAATTAGTATCTCTTATTTTTCTTAAACTAAAAAAAATTATGTTTTTCCTTCCTTACTTGTTTTTATAGTTTTGATTATTTATTAATATTTTTATACTAACGCTTTTTATGTTATTTTTATTTTTATTTTTACCTTTTTATGCTAATTTTTTCCGGTATGTAAACGAGACACGTACAGTCTCATTATGCAACATGAAAATGTGTTCAGATCATGTTGCATAACGAAACTTGAAGTGTCTCGTACAGGAACCAGAAAAAAGTTAGCATCAAAAGGTAAAAAGAAACAAAAATAACATAAAAAACGTTAGTATAGTTTGATTAGTAAATAGTCAAAACTCGAAAATATAGTAAAAAGAAAATACATAATTTTATAGTTTAATAAAAATAATATTAATTATATAAGTTATTTTTAATAAAAATAATAAAATAGGTATTTATGTAATATTTATGTTTAATAAAACGGATATATGTAATTAAACTTTTAGTTTGAGTATATATGTAATTAGTTATGTTTTAAAAGGGGATATATGTAATTAACTAAGATTTAGAAGGGGATATATGTAATTAAAATTTTAAGTTGGGTATATATATAATTGATGAAGTTTATATGGGAATATATGTAATTAAAATTTTAAGTTGAGTATGTATGTAATTGATGAAGTTTGTAAGGAAAAATATGTAATTCTCCCTTTTTTTCTGAACCCAATAAACTCTAATCCAGTATCATAAAACGCAAGAACCGTAACAATTACCAGATTCATTACTGATGATGGCCAATGAGGATATTATTAATAGAAATTTTCCCCAGAGGTCCAAACCTTTGAAGTCTGTCCAGTATGGTAATAGAAATTACAATTAAGAAAGTAAAATATAATCGTTACATCGTTTGGTTAATATCCATTAAAAAAACCAGCAGTCATCCTTTAAGGACTGTATTAAAAATATTATTTTTACTAAAATTTTCTTCTACACTGATAGCTATTTCAAGAATTACATAAATAAGTTGTTTAATTTGTATTTCCCTTAAATCATACAGGACATAGATTTAAGGATTACAAGACGCTAAATAGTAGATGCTTCTACAGGGTTATATCATATATAACTCCCTCAAGATTCGAGATCACTGATCGAGTCCCATCAACTTCATGGATCTGCAGTCCATGCCCAATAGCTTCTTTTGTAACCATCACATCCATCCTGCATTAACAAGTTGATTATCATCCACCATCACTTTCAACAATACAAACAAACCTCCCACCGACCCGTTAGTTATAGACTATTGATTATGTTCCATGAGTTGGTTGTTTTAGATATCTGAATAACAGTCAAGCCCTTTCTCACTAAAGTCGATTATGGCATCTATTTTGTAACAAACCAAGCGTTGTTCTCTAACGTGCATTTCCCAATGCTGGACAAAAACATTCTGCAGCCTCAACTTTTTTTCATCTTTTGGTGTTTACTACTTATATTTCTCTATATACTCAGGTAACTCAACCTTACTTCATCTAATTGCGTAAAAAACCAAACTTTTTGTACTGAAAACCTTAGCGATAAAGACAGCAAGAAATTATAACCGACAACTGAACAAGTGTGACAATGACCAATTCCTCCTCTAGTGACAGACAAATGGCTATGCAACAGAAAAACGCTAGTGTCAGGTACTAAAGTGTACTAATCCAACCAGCCATAGAAAACATTCTGTAAAAGGTTAATCTCGCAGAGGGATGAAGTACAAATTTAAATACGGTTTTTCACATAGCTTATATCATCATAGTATATATTCATCTATCATACGCATTTAAACAGCTCCGTCTTACAACTATTAGTCAAGGATCTTCTAAATGGATAGATGATGGTCAAAGGAAAACCGTTTGACATGAATCGGAGTGGACTCCAGCCAAAAGTTAACAATATGCTTAGGGAGTAGGGACCAACTTTTTAATATTAAATAATTATAAAAAAAAATAATAAATAAATGTCATGGAGAAACTGAAGCAAAATCATATGTTGGCAGCCAAGCAAATTATAAGGTATGTAAAAGGAACGATGTGATATGGTGTGCGATACTAGAGATAGTGAAAAAGTGTTAACAGGCTATATCGATAATAGCCACACAACCGACCGTAGTGATGGGAAGAGCACATCGGTTATGGAGTTTTACTTGAGTGGTGGCCCCATTGCTTGGTGTAGTCAAAAACAATACACAGTATCAATTTAAAGAAGAACTTGGTGGTAATAGAAGATGTTAGTAGCAAGGAACAACATGCTATTTTAACCAAAGTGTTACCGGGAATCAAGTTCATTGAAATGAGGGAACTCCTTGGTGTTGATTGTTGAAGAGCTAAAGAAAGTGGATCACAATTACAGGGAGATTGTTGGGGTGCTTACGATCCAAGGCAAACAAGGAAACCGAATATCGGATAATGTTAAAGTTGTACAAAGTAATCTCCTAGTTTTTCGAGTTCTGATAAATAAGGTGCCAGGGTTTGATCGTTATCAATTAATATAAACCCAAAAGAGTCGTGCTCAAGTTGATCACAAAATTCTGAGTGGGAGTAGACACGCTTGTGAAAGCTTTAAGATTGGTATCCCACACGATCCAATTGTTTGTTAGCATCTTCTATCTTACAAAATTAGGTTGAAAATAAAGCCCTTGAAGAACGAGTTACTTACATTTTTGAACGAGACATATAAGCCAATATGAATCTGCATCTCTCTTTTCCTTGTTGAGAAAGGAGTTGTTTCACTGTGTCAAAAAGTAGAGGAACACTATTTTGCTGAAAGCTTACAAATTGTCAAGGACAATTCAATAGATGTTACACAAACCAGTATAACTAAAATGCTATGCACTTATATCATACTGTCTGTTAATTCATAGCATCATCAAATCTTTTAACTGAATATATGACAAAACATGATAGCAGGATTGTCCACATGTTTACATGTTCTTGTCTTTATACAGTCAACAGTATGGGATTAGTTATATGCATGCACACGAAGAAGACGGCATATTATATAATATTTCTTAAATGATAAAATGACTAGGATATAGATGTCGGCTCCAAGAACCAGATCAAATCCCTCTGGATGCTTTTCTAGAATATGGTTTAGCTGATCAGAGTTTCCCCATTCTAGCTTCTCTGCACTTAAGGCTGTTGACAACAATCTCGACATCAGACAACAAGTACCAAATTTACTCAAATGTAATGATCTTACCAGTGCATGAATTGGGATTATCAGAAGATTCATGAAGCTTTATGTTTTTCTTCAAGATCTGAGAAAGAAAAGTTATGTAAACAGTTACAACCAGAAAAACAAGACCTACATAACTTTGTGGCTTTGTGCAGGATAATATAGTCTTGCAATCATGCCTCTAGGACTTCATCATTATGGTCAGTAAGCACTACTTCACGGCAAAATCTGCTGCAAAGTATACCAGTAACACCTGCATAAGTAGCGGGCATACTGACCCATTATAGTTACAAATATATAAAGAACAAAGGGACCATTACAATTTCATATTCATAAAACAATAATGTGTAGACAGGCATTCTGCACAATCATGCACAAACTACAGGCATAATATATTAAAAGAGAGAACTTTTTATTAGTGGAAAAAGAAATTATGTAAAAGTTAAAGAAAAATGTCACCTTATCAAATGCCTCTTCGAGAACATTTAATAGTGATAGATTACTATGAATAAGAATTATCGCTCCTAACCCCGACAGATTCCATCATGCTTAACTCATGTATCATGTATATACACATTACCGTATTTAAGATATACAAATTCATAAGAAAAGCTCTCTTGTTAGTTGTTCCACACTGCCATATCCTAACTTACAGACACTGCGTCAGATAGTTAAGAAATTATCCATTAATTTCATAGGACAGACCATATACCTTAAACAGGCTCATCTTATGAAGTTAAATATTTAATGCCAAACACTTTGCACAAAGAATTTCAAACATAAAATGAACAGTAGAGTGTATTCTCTGCAACGAACGAACCTACACCAGATCCTAATTCGATAGCAGAACATCCTTGCAGCAGCTCGGCATTATTGGAAATGTATTCATTTAACAGTCTTGCACCAGGCCATACCAACTGCCCAGTCAAATCGAAATCAGCTGTGCAACAAAATATAACAACGCACGGTTAATGCCAGCTAGATTATATGCTATTGAGACCTTAACAAGAAATCATAACAGTAATGAAATATACCAATTAATGATCAAGAATAATATGCTAAATAGCAGAGAAATAATACAGTAATGTACACCACATTATAGCTTCTTCAGTGTCTAAGATCACTCTAAATAAAATGAAACTTACTCGAAGCTGATTGAAGACAGAGAAGCTGAAGAACATGAGACCCAAATGTAAACGTAGCTAGCTCATAACTGCACATTAACATACGAATAAGAACTCAAATAATCAATTGACGTGTAGTGTAGTGTAGTGTATGTATATTTAGATGGATGAATACTTGTTATTTATGAAGAAGGATTCACCCAAGCAAACAGTATCATCATCATCATCATCAACAGTGTCGACTGCATGTGGTTTAATCAATTGGTTGTCTTGTTGAGCGTTTACAAACATGGTGTGGTGTTCTTATGATAATCAAGCTCTACCTAATTCGCGATTCCAGGCTCCTGCTACTCGGTTTCAAAACTCAAAACCCTAAACATTTGCTGAAGATGGGATACCATATTATTAATCACACAACAATGTAAATAAAATATAATATATAAATTTTACAAATTTTTTAAGGGTCCTGCTGGGGACACCGCATGTGTTTTTAGGAGAAACCGGATCTAATCGTCACGATTTGATCTAACCGTGACCTTTTGAGAACCTAGAGGTGACGGTTTGCTCTAACCGTGACCTTTTGGTCTGACTCCTAACAAAAGTACACTGATAAAGATGCAGGAGTCTGAAACAAAAGGTCACGGTTTGCCCTAACCGTGACCTTTTAGTGTTTTAAAAACTTTTTTTTTCTCTCTTTTAATTGTATTGGATAAAAAAACTTTTCTATTTAAAAATGTTTATCAACAAAACAAAAGTAAAATATGCTAAAAACTTTTTTACTAATTAATTAATCACTAAAAAAATTGTGATGTCTTTTTTTATTTTCAATATTTGACGTTACAGTTTGTCCAGTAGTTCATACAAATTTTAAATTGGTTTTATCGTTCACTTTTATCAACGGCGAGTGTTATACGGACTATTAATAAAAATATTACTTGGAAATTATAATGGATGAGGACCCAATGCCTGCCAAGAACTTTGCTTAAATAAAAAAAATCATAAAAAGTATGATTAAAAAATTAAATATTAAAGTTTTTAGCACATTTTACTTTTGTTTTGTTGATAAACATTTTTAAATAGAAAATTTTTTTTTATCCAATACAATTAAAAGAGAGAAAAAAAAGTTTTTAAAACACCAAAAGGTCACGGTTAGGGCAAACCGTGACCTTTTGTTTCAGACTCGTGCATCTTTATCAGTGTATTTTTGTCAGGAGTCAGACCAAAAGGTCACGGTTAGGGCAAACCGTCACCTCTAGGTTCTCAAAAGGTCACGGTTAGACCAAACCGTGACGGTTAGATCCGGTTTTCTTCAAAATTCCTACGGTGCGCCTAAAATTCCCCTTTTTTTAATACTTCTTTGCATACACTTTTCTATTTGTAACTTTACATTTTGTTTATCTATACTATTATATACTAAATATTAAAATGATAAAATGATAATTTCATTTAAAGTATGAGATACCTATATAACATTTTAAGCATAGAGTACAAGTGTTTTATGAAATAGTTTCATTTTTGCCCTAATTTAATTAACTTATTCTAATTATTAATACATTATTTAATAATGTGATATTATTTAATTCACTTCATTAAATTTTATTTTATTTTTATATATTTTATTTTTATAATAATATATATTGACAATTTAAATTTATATAACTAATTACTATTTAAATTAAGTATTATTTTATTTAAATATTTAAGTATATAACTTATATATATATATATATATATATATATATATATATATATATATATATTCATATTTATAATAACTGTAATACTAATATTTTTTTTCTAGGGGTATATTATGAGTTTAATAATTTTAATATTTTATAATAAAAGTGAAACGAGGATACAATGATAATTTCACATATGGGTTAAGACACCCATATGAAAATTTATGCTTAAATTTTAAAAAATTAATCATTTTATTCCATTTATGCCCTTATAATAAAGTATAACATATGATGCTTATAATATAAATGCTAAAGGATATACACGTGACGAAACAAAACCGCCATTTACTTTCATTGTCGTTCATTCATTGCGATTGAGCACTAATCCCTCTCCCATTTCCCTTGCCGGTTGTTAACAGTTCAATAACAATCAAAATGGTAATTTGTGATGACAATTTCTCCATTAACTTTCTCCGGTCTATGCAAATTACCACCGAAAACGGCATCCGATTATCATAAAACTCTAACCTACATTCATAAAACGAAACCCTCCCCCCTAAAATCTTGGTAATAAGTGATATCCGACCGCAAATACCACTCATTTTTCACTAATCTTGTGGTGATAATATAGTTGTCTTAAACCTTTTGTAATATAAGTAATTGTTTTCTTTCATTCAATTTTTCATTATTTATATTTTAATTTTTTAATTTACGTCATAATGCACCAAGCCGATACTAACTAAAATCGAATTCCCAAAAAATAGCGCAACAACCGTACCGTCGCAACGCGCGGACATTTTCACTAGTATAAAAGTAATAGTTTTAAATGTTTTTTACTTTTAATTCTGGATAGAGTTAATTGTCAGTTTTGTCCTTAAGGTTTGATGTCTTTTGTCGTTTTTACCCAAAAACTTTAGTTTTCCGTTTTGTGTCCCTGACATTTGTAAGGCCCCGTTCCCGGGATGCTTACAGTTGGTTCCTCATCGCACATATAATTACATTTAACTTTCATAAAACGTTGCAGCGGAAACATTAAACATCATTCCATTTCATCATAAAAACTTTTGCAACATGATAAATCGTTGTCCACTTACAAAATATTTGTTTCATTACATTACAAAAGCATTAAACAAAAGAATGTCATCCAAAACAAGCTGAGTAGCCACCCGTGCCATCCTCAGCAACATTACCTGCCAACTGGAAACACATAAAAAGTCAGCGTTGCTGAGTGAGTTCTAGTTTTATAATAAAACATACTTTACTTTCATTAAAACCGTTCATTTCTTTCATGCGATCATACATCATACGTACACATAGATAATATCTTTATTATCTTCATCATTCATTCATTAACTTCCATTCGTTCGTTTGTTATTACATCTTTTCTTTCCAACAAACCATAAACTTTACCTTTCTGTTCATGGTACTGGACCTAGGCCTATCATAGACCTTTTATAACGATGCACAACACCTCATGGCCACAGCACCTAAGGTAAAGTTTAGGTGTACTATGCATTACCTTTCTGTTCATGGTACTGGACCTAGGCCTATCATAGACCTTCTATAACGGTGCACCGCACCTCTGGTCACAGTACCTAAGGTATGGGTATAGGTGTACCATTGCCATATGCAATACCTTTCTGTTCATGGTTCTGGACCTAGGCCTATCATAGACCTTCTATAACGGTGCCCCGCACCTCATGGCCACAACACCTAAGGTATGCAGCAATGGTTCTATACAAATGGTCAATCACAAAGAAAGACCCCGATGTGCATCCTCCCGGGGTAGCGAACCCACACACCGTTGGGCTAACACCTTTTAATGGCCTGTCCCGATGGCCAATGCTTGCAAGACTTTTGTTACATTCCATCGTTTATTAGTGCATGCATTCATTTATCATGTTTCCCTTTTATTATCTTCCACTTTACGTTACATAATACTTTCATGTCATTCATTAGCATAACACGTAAAGCCACAAGAAAGATAAACATTCATCATAATCAGGAACATCAATATATACAGTCATCATCATCATACAGGGCATAAGATAAACGTACATAACACACATCATACATACTATGCATCACACGCACCACCACGCATAACATCACACATAACATCATACATAACATCATACATAACATCATCATCAACATGCCCAACATAACGTCTATGACCTCGAAAGTCAACTTACACGAACCTCCGGGAACCTCCCGAGTCAAAACCCACAACTGCACTTTCCCTCAAAAGTCATAAAATAAACCATTGTTCTTTCGGGCGTATGAGCCCTACTTGGGCGTATGGACACCCTCCAGTTGCATGGCCTTCCAGGCGACTGAACACTTAGGCGAATGGACATCATGCGAATGGACCCTATGCGAATGGACCTATGGGCGAATGGACATCTATGCGTATGGACTCACAGTCGCATAGCTTTCATGCGTATAGCCTTCAGTCGCATGACTTCAGGCGCATGGGCTTTAGTCGCATACCCTTCGTGCGAATGAACCTCAGTCGCATGGCCTCCAGGCGCATGGACCTCAGTCGCATAACCTTCGTGCGAATGAACCTCAGTCGCACAATCCTTCAATCGCATGCCTTACAGGCACATGAACTTCAGTCGCATGACTATCATGCGTATGGACTTCAGTCGCATGGAAATCGTGCGCATGGACCTCAGTCGCACGCCAATCGGCCGTATGGCCTCCAATCGCACTCCAGTCGGTCGCCTAGCCCTAGCTGATGCAGAATGCAGTTTCAGCCGAACGCAAACTGCCCCTTTCGGCCTCCAAGCTCTTCCAAACTCGATTTTAGCCCAAATCAACCATCCTAAACCTTAGAAACACCTACCACAACACCATTCATGCATACACAAGCCCAAAATCCAACCCCAAACGCATCAAACACATACACATACGCATACAAACGGGTTCAACACCCAACTTTTTCAAAAACGGGTTTTGATGTATTCTAGCCCCGAAATCGGTTGAAAACGTGTAAAAGAGGGGTCCTAGAACTCACACAAACGATCCCGATGAGAAGAGCTTTGATTCAACTTGCTACACTTCAACTTTCACGCTCGAATCCACACGAACCAAGCTCGAGACCACTTTTTCTTCCCCTTTCTCTCTATGGCTGAAACGTGTGAGTGTGGGGGAGGGTGTGGGCTGCCCTCCTCCTTTTATACTCCCACCCATTCAACCTTTTCTCGTTTTGGCAAGTTTGGTCCCCCGACTTTGGACTTAATTTCTTTTTCTTCTTTCGTCAGCTTCAAAGAAAAATTTCCGGGTGTTACAAGTCCACCCCCTTATTTAGGTTTCGTCTCCGAAACCTGTTATTGCTCGAACAAACGTGGGTAATGCTGCCTTATTTCTTCTTCAGTCTCCCACGTTGACTCGCATCTCTTCTTGTGCTTCCATTGTACGCGCACAAGTGGAACCACTTTGTTGCTTAGCCTCTTCTCTTTTCGATCGATGACTGCCACGGGTTGCTCCACATAATTGAACTATTCATCTACCTCGATATCATCCATTGGAACAATCACATCCTCATTCGCCAAACACTTTCCTCAGATGAGTTACGTGGAATGTCGGATGAACTCCTCTTACTCATCTGGTAACTCTAACCTATAAGCAACCTCTCCTACTCGATCCGGAAAGGCCCTATGTATCTCGGGCTCAACTTGCCCCGCTTTCTGAACCGAATGATACCTTTCCAAGGTGAGACTTCCCAACATAACTCTATCACCCACCTGGAATTCAATCGGTCAACGTCTCTTATTGGCATACGACTTCTGCCTATCTTTAGGCTTTCTACCTCGTGAACCTTCAACTGTCGGGTGCATAGGCTATAACCTTTCCTTCTACATTAGCACACACCCCAACCCCGATTAGGAAGCATCAGAATGAAACACCAGATCCTCACTTCCATCGGGTAATGACAGAACAAGAGCTCGAGTCAGTCCTGCCTTCAATTCATCGAACGCCTTCTCTTGAGCTTGACCCCATCCAAGTTTCACATCTTTCCAGGTCAACTTAGTTAGTGGGCAGGCGATCTTGAAGGAGTCTTGAATGAATCTTCTGTAGTAGCCCGCCAAACCCAAGAAGCTACGAATCTCGGATGGCATCTTAGGAGACTTCCATTGCATCATTGCCTCTACCCTTGCCGGATCCACCATAATCCCGTCGGGATTCACTACATGACCCAAAACTGAATCTCGTGCAACCAGAATGCGCACTTGGAGAACTTTGGCATACAACTTCTCCCTTCTCAGCGTCTCCAACATCTCTCGAATGCGGTCGGCATGCTCCTCCTCGCTCTTCGAATAAATCAAGATATCCTCAATAAACACAATCACTGATTTATCTAACATCGGCCGACTTACTCGATTCATCCAATCCATAAAAGTAGCTGGCGCATTGGTCAAACCAAAAGACATAACGAGAAACTCGTAGTGTCCATAATGCGTGCGAAGAGCTGTTTTAGAAATATCCTGCTCCTTCACCTTCAACTGATGATAACCAGATCGAAGGTCTATCCTTGGAAACCAACTGGCACCCTAGGGCTGATCAAACAGATCATCGATTCTCGGTAGGGGTACCGATTCTTCACTATCAGCTTATTCAACTCACGGTAGTCTATACACATCCTCATACTACCGTCTTTATTCTTTACAAATAAGACCGGAGCACCCCAAGGAGAGATACTCGGTCTAATGAACCCCTTATCAAATGGCTTTTGTCATTACTCCATCAAGTCCCTTTTAGCTCAGCCAGAGCCAACCGATACGGTGCCTTAGCTACTGGTTGGGCACCTGGTACCAAGTCAATCTGAAACTCAATCTCACGGTCCCGTGACACTCCTGTTAGGTCTTTAGGAAACACATCTGGAAAGTCACACACAACCTGTACATCGGACAGTTGTGGTGTCGGCGCACCCACATCCTTTACGTAGGCCAAATAGGCACTACATCCACGCCTCATACACTTTCCCACCACCGCCATCGAAATCACTTTCGGCACCGTCATGACTCGATCACCTTAAACCGTTATCGAACTCCCGTCGGGCGCTGTCAATCGGATCATCTTCTCGCGACACACAATGTTCGCCTCGTATTCCGCCAACCAATCCATTCCTAGGTCTACATTGAAACCGCCTAAGGTCATTACGAATGGTCTAACTGGAAATTTATGACCTTCTAATTCCATGTCACGACCATCTATCGCATGAAAATCCTGGTAGACTTACCTATGGCAGTTTCTACATCGAAGGGCTTATCAATACTTCTACTCCTAATGGGCAACTTAGCACAAAAGGTAGTAGAAATGAAACTCTTACTAGCACCAAAATCAACTAACACCGAAGCTAGAGTTCGGTTTACTAGAAACGTACCTGACACAACACCGGGGTCCGTACTAGCCTTCTCCTAAGTCATCACGGAAGCTCTGCGCTCGCCCCCTGCCCTCCAGTTCTGGTCGTCTTCCTTGCTCCGGAACTCTCTGCCCTTGGTGCCTTGCAGCCCCTGCTTATGTGACCCCTTCCACTACAGTTACAGCACCGTACCACCCCACACTCTCTTGCCACATGACCGGGCCTCCCACACTTGAAGCAGAGATTTGATCCCCACCTACACTCTCCTGTATGTCTATTCTCGCAATTACCACATCTCTTCACCTCCGTATTGGATGTGACCACACGTCGGTCATCCATCCTCGCAGCCTTGTTATTTGGAATGAAACACTCACTTTCAACCCGCTTTCCTTTCCAATTCTTGTTGCTGCTACCCTCCTTGTTTACTTCAATCACGGTCATCTCCTTCACCGCCCTAATTACCTTAGTCACCATAAACGGAAGAATTGTTTGCATCGCTTGTTGAACTCCCGCAACCATAGCCTCTTTCATTCCGGTCCTCAGGTTAGCACTATCATCACCGCCTTCCAGGTGAGGGACCTCGGGCTCATCGAGTGCCATTTCAGCTGCCCTAGTCATGCTTCTCGTGACACGTGATCCAGCACAACATCCACCACAACCTTCATCTGACAAAACCTTAGGAGATCTACCACCAGCCATCCTCTAACACACACTGAAAGATTCAAACACCAACACGGTCATTCGAGGAAATAGCTCAGTTTATGTCAAGTATAGTAAGTCCCTAATTACAACGGCCAGTTGTGATTAGCCACTTACTTTACTCTTCATACCCCGAGCATTACCTATACTGACTACATCAGTATCTAAATCTAAATACGACACATAGACTACATAACATGAGCACATAATGCCGGTTATCATTAAGAAAATACCTGATGGCACGCAGCTACTCAGATTGGCATCCTATTCCTATTTTCGTTCTATTTTCAGTTTAAATTAATATTTATTTTGAAAATTTACCCATTTCACTTAAACTTTGGCTCTGATACCAACTTGTAAGGTGTTGGATCTAGAGAGGCTGTTGCAACCAAAACTAAGTCACTTAGAAGATTTTGAGTACAACATACAAAGGACTTCCGAAGCTAAGTATGGAACTTCCAAAGGAAGAAGGAGCTCTTCCGAAGTCTAAGTGTAAAATGCACTTCCGAAGGAAAACTCCAACTTCCGAAGACAAAGAAGCTACTTCCGAAGATCAAGACTTAAAGACAAAGATCTGAAGTCAACTTCCGAAGTACAAGAAGTCCTCAAAGCCTCGGAAGCATAGAAGCATCTTCTGAAGTATTAGTGGCTTCGGAAGAACTTGTTCTTCCGAAGCCAGTTAACCTTCGGAAGTGTTGGTCCATGTGATCGATGAACAGTACAATTGATAGAATAGTTTGATCAATATCACATACATAAACCAAATAACAAACAATTGAGAGATGAATATGATGAATCAAGACATAATTGATATTCAAATGAACAAACTCACTCAATAACAATAAGCACAATTGTATTTCAATGAAGTAACTGCTTGAGAATGATAGTTTGCAACAGAATTCCACGTTTAGGGTTTTGCAAACTTATCATGCAAAATGAAATGACAATAGTATATATAGCAGTCATAGTTTCGCTGACAGTTTCGCTACAAGCGAAACTGTCATGCCGAAACTATAGTTTCGCCCGGCAGAACACAAGTTCGCCGGGTGAATCAAAACAGCAAACTGTGAGCGAAACTATAGATTCGCTCACAGTTTCGCTGGACTGCCAAAACTGCTAATAACTATCAAAATACAAAATGAAACTAACACAAGTCCTATTACAATGTAAAGTAAACATCTATACTAAAGTGAGTCCAACCTAACATGATCTTCAATACTCCCCCTAGGTTGGACCTCACTGTCTTCACTGCTCTTGGTTTGGCTCTTCAGCTCCCGTTTTCTCAGCTGCTGTTGATCTGTCTTCATCCCCTCCTGCAGCAATGTCTTGAGAAGCTTCAGCCACTGATTCTCCAAGATTAGTTCCTGCATCATCAGCTTCATTCGAATGACCACTAGCTCTAGCAAACTGCCTTGTTAAGTCTTGAACATCCATAGCAAAGTCATCTTGTGCTCTCACCTTTTCAGCCAAACTCTTTACCTCTGCCCGTACTCCTCTTATTTTGTTTGCCACATTCATAAACAAGCTTGCCTCCTTTCTTGTTTCCTCACCTGCCCCCGCCTTTATATGATTTTCACAGAGAATCAAGAGATCTTCATCACAAAAGCTGAATAACTCCATTGGGTCAAACACCCTAAATTCTTTTCCTTGTTTGGCTCTAATCACAGCCTCACCAGTGTTATTATCATAGAACCACTTCTCAAAGTCCTGTAAACGAGGAGGAAGAGGATCAGGCAGTCTTACTCTGTTTACAGTTTTAGGCGGTTTGACTCTCAAAACAATTCTCCCTTTCCCAGTCTCCCAGTCTTTGTCTTTCTTAGATCTCTTTCGTTCAGCCTTCATAAATCCAAATGATTCAAAATTATCATTAAGACCATTTTTAATCTCCTTCTCCAGAAATACTGCCCTTTCACTTAAATGAGCATTAATCAAAGGCAAGGTAGCCAACCGTCTCAGATCCCATTTAGGCAAGGTCTTAAACGCCTTCCTCTTGAGCATGTAACTGATATTACCTCCTCTTCTTTTAATCAAAAACATCTTTAAGAAAGGATTATAACACCAGCTGATTATCTTCTTGTCAGCCTCTTTTCTGCTCAAACCCTCCATATTTTGAAACAGAGGAGTGAGTTCTTCAGCCTCCTTCTCCTTTACCAACCAATCACTCTTATCCATCTCAAACACGTCATTCTCATCATCTCCCTTCTTAGCCACATACACTAAAGGTCTCTCATCTACTTCATAGAATTCCGGTTCAGAATCATAATCAACCAACTGCTCATCCTCCTCTTCTTCATCAATCAAACCTTTACCTTTATCTGATGCTTCCTCATGAGTAGCTGTAACAATCACTTCTTCTCCCAGAATATCCTTATCAAAGTCAAACTGTAGATTAACAAACTCAGCCTCAACAATCTCATCATCATTATTTCTGCCAGCCTCTTCTCTTGGAATCTCTTGTTCTCTTGTTTCAGTATCAGCTGCTCCAGAGGTGCCCTCTCCTACCTTGGATGATGTACCAACATTCAAGAATGGGTACTTAGATATATCAGTCATATCATCTAACTCAGATTGAGTTAGTTGACTGGGTAGGCCAGCAGCAGCTTTCATCTGTGAAATTTCTTCAAATAACCTCTTAATCAAACTGTTCTGATCAATCAACATCTTTTTCATTCCGTCAATGACCTCATCTTTCTGTTGCTCCCGAATCTCTTGATTCATCAGTTTAGTCTTTATCATACTTAACTCATTTGCCAATGAAGTATTTAGACCACGAATCACATCCTCATCAAGACCAGCACTTGCTTCTTTCCCAGCTGTGAAACCCTCATGTCTATGTTTTGTTCTTCGTTCAGGCTCAACAAAGTCAGTCCTCTTTTTAGACCTTCGTTCTTTCTCCACCCTTATCTCTTCTGCTTGTGTATCTATATCTTCTTCAAAATCGTAATCTTTCTCTTTTGCATATCTTTTTCTTTTCTTAGCTGCATCAGCTTGTTTCACCCGTGTTTCCTCAGCTCTTTTGTTTTCAGACTCATCACCCGTCTGATATAATTCCATCGCTCTGGTGGGTACATGTTCTCCCAGAGATGGGTTATTTACCACTGAAATCATGGCGTATAGCACAGCAATCTGCAAATATCCGAGGGTTCATCTGAACCAATCTCTTAACTTCACCATGTTTAGGAACATCAGGAATCAAATCATCAATAATCATCTGAATAAAACGAGGATATAATAACCATTTATCCTTTTTCACCGCCATCACATTTTCTGCCATACATGCGAAGATCAATCTAGCAATGTTTGCTTTCTCTCCTTTGCAACATATCACCATAGCTTTGGCCCAGTCAAGATTAAGTCCATCAGATCCACCCTTACGGTGATCTAAGCACATAATAAACACGTGAGCTATATATCTCCATTCTTTAGATAAAAAGGACTTTTTAATCTCTTTCCTCGAACCAAAGACTGGTCCCTCATATCCCATTTGCCTGAAAGCTTGGAATACTTCAGATTCCGTCATATCAACTTCATCACCAGTATCATCGTCCAGTCTAAGAATCCTCGACACGTTCTCAGCAGTAATAGATATATCATGATCAAGCACTCTAGCTGTGATCCTCTGAACATCTCCTCCGGTGTTGTATTCAGCTGATCTCCAAAAGTCTCTAATGTGAAGATCATAGATAGTGGGAGAGTGAGAGATAGCATATGCAATGGGTGATCTTTGGAGCCATCTAATACAATCCCGAAATCCAGCCGCCTTTGGCAAAGTATCATCTAATATGGCAGTAATGTTATTCCTCTCGTCAAACTTGAGATTGCCATAATAACCTGAAAAGATCAACAAATAAATTTGAATAAGAAATACTGAAAATAAGAAAAATAAGATACAAACAAAAGAAACAATCAATTTCGGCAAGCGAAACAATAGTTTCGCTCACTTAGACATGATAAATTCGCTGAATCAAAGACAGTTTCGTCAAGAAAAACAAACAGTTTCGACAAGCGAAACTATAGTTTCGCTCATAGAAACTTGTTAGTTTCGCAGAACAAAAAGCACTTTCAACAAGATTAGAATGATTCAAAGTAGTTTCGCAATTAGTTTCACCAAAAATTAATTTAGTTTCGCTATTACATATTAATTTCGCTGACTTAGGAAATATAGACGAAACTGTGAAATAAGGATTAGTCTTTGCGAAATTAGATAAGATATGGCGAAACTGTTAAGTTCGCTCGGACAGCATAACTTTACAGTTTCGCTGAAAGACAGTGAACTTTCGTTCAATTTCGCTGAAACTTCAGTAGTTTCGCTGAACGAACAGCGAAACCACCGAAGCGACAAAATCCAAATCGCTTATCAACAACATGATGTAATCCAGATTAAATGGTCAATCTAAGTTCGAAACTCACATCCGAAGAGAAAAGCACTCAAAATCAGTCCAAAATTCAATCTCTAATCAAAATCGCCGTTATGAAACTAACAAACCCTAAAAGACGACCTGAACAAATTCGCGAAATTATGAAGGAAATTTCGCAAAATTGACTTATATAGCCAACAGTTTCGCTGGCAGCGAAACTATAAATTCGTCAAGCGAATTTACAGTTTCGCTCAGTGAAACTGTAATTTCGCTAAAAGATAACTGGTTAACAACTTATAAGCTAACCTAGCGAAATTGCAGTTTCGCTTAGCGAAGCTATCAGCGAAAGAATAATTTCGCACCAAATTTTTTTTTTTTATTTTTATATTTTTTTTATTATTATTATTTTTTTTATATTATATTATTTTTTTTTATTATTTATTATTATTATTATTATTATTTTTTTATATTAACAATAATACTCAAAGGAAGCACATCACATAATGAGATCTAAATAATCAGAGATCACATTCTCTAAATATTTTAGAACATAATGATGATTAAAAATCATCTACCAGTCATGAGATCATACTGAAAACAAGATCTGATCACAATCTGCACAGAAACCACAGAAATTAGAACAAATCAATAACGATTGCTGATATAATTGTCCACTTAAACTCATGCCTTATCCTTTTTCAAACAACAGCTTATGATTCATTTAAGGTTCGATTAGATGCTTTAGAATGCTAAGACCCCACAATCATTTGGTAAAAACCCTCATCCAACCTCAGGATTTATTGAATTATGAATCAATCTTCATGAAACAAGATTTGTGGATAAGTGTACAAATGATTATACACAGAATATTTCAATCTGAGAGAAATTCATCGATAAGATGATTTGACATAATTATATCAAAATGGTAAGAGCTCCAGATCTATACTCACGTATAACAGAGGAGATAACCATTTGAACATGTGCTGATGAGAGCTCCAGGTCAGTACTATCGTACAGCAGAGGAGATCATCACTCCAGGTCAGTACTTCCGTACAGCAAAGGAGATAAGCACAGACACAAGACATCTTAACACAAAATAAACCAGCAGAGAATGATGACATAACAAAGCACAATGAACGAAAGATTCATTCTCAATCCAATTTTTGTCAGGACTCAGTTTTTGTGCAATCCAAAATGAATGAGTAAATCCATGCATTCTTAAGCATAAAGTTTAATTTAATCATAAAGCTGCTGTCTACTTCATTCATCAGGCTGAGTCTATCAAGCATATCGTCAAAGAATCTGATCCATTTCTTTTTATTATTTTTATTATGAAACAGAATCTAGTAACAGTTACTATCATTTCTCATAGAATTACTGGTCATGTAAATAAGAAATATTTAGAGAATATACAATCATTTCTCATCATGTTAAATCCGATCTCAGAATACTGATATTACTCCCCCAAATTTTTATTTTCATTTGTCTATAATTATAAAAAAATTATAACTTGATGTTTTTATTGGTTTTTGTTTTATTTTTTTTTAATTATTACCAAAGAAACAGAAAATGAAAATTTAAAAAGATATTAACCCAAGCATAGAAATCAATTCATAAAAACGAGGTTTATCAAACGTTTTTGTGAAAAGATCAGCTTTTTGATTTTTTGTATCGATGGGAATAATATTAATGAAACCCTTCTCCTGAGCATCACGAATCGCATGAATTCGGGTTTCAATATGCTTTGTGCGAGAATGATGAATGGGATTTTTAGCGATTCCAATGGTAGCCTCATTATCACAGAATAAAGGTGTATGAAGGAAATTAATTCCATAATCAATCATTTGGTGTTGTATCCAGAGAACTTGAGAGCAGCAGCTAGATGCAGCAATATATTCAGCTTCCCCTGTAGAAAGAGAAACTGTTGTTTGTTTCTTGCTCTGCCAAGATACCAGACAATTTCCCAAATATTGACATCCTCCAGACACATATTTTCTGTTTAACCTGCAACCATTGGAATCACTGTCAGAATAAGCATGTAAATCAAAATTTCCACCATATGGATACCACAGTCCGAGACGAGATGATCCTTTGAGATAACGAAAGATTGTTTGACAGCTTTCTCATGAGATTCCTTTGGAGCCGACTGATATCTAGCACAGTAACCAACAGCAAAAGTGATATCAGGACGACTTGCAGTAAGATACATGAGAGAGCCAATCATAGATCGAAAAAGATGAGGATCAACTGGTTTTCCATTTTCATCTGGAGTGAGACACGTCTGAGCAGTAAAAGGAGTCATTTCAGTAGACGCATCATCCATTTTAAATTTCTTCAGAATATCTTTAATGTACTTCTCTTGATGAATAAGAATTCCTTCTTTCTGTTGTTCAACTTGCAAGCCAAGAAAGAAGCACATTTCACCCATCATGCTCATTTCAAACCGTTGGCTCATCACTTCTTCAAACTCTCTACACAATTGAGAGTTTGTGGATCCAAAAATAATATCATCGACATACACTTGAACAAAGATCATTTCACCATTCACCTCCTTCTTAAATAAGGTCATATCAATGGTACCACGAGAATAACCATTGCTTAAAAGATATTGTGTAAGAGTCTCATACCAGATTCTGGGTGCTTGATGAAGTCCATACAAAGATTTATCAAGCTTATACACTTTATCAGGAAAATCAGGATCTTCAAAGCCTGGTGGTTGACACACATATATCTCTTCATCAATGTCGCCATAGAGAAAAGCACATTTCACATCCATCTGGTACACTTTGAACTGTTTATGAGCAGCATGAGCAAGAAATATACGGATTGCTTCAAGACGAGCAACTGGAGCAAAGACTTCTGTATAATCAATTCCTTCTTCTTGAGCAAAGCCTTGCACTACAAGTCTAGATTTGTTTCGCACCACCACACCCCGATCATCTGGTTTGTTCTTAAATACCCATTTTGTACCAATTGGATACTTGTTGGGAGGTAAATCAACTAAAGTCCAAACCTTAAGCTTCCTGAACTGTTGAAGTTCCAACTGCATAGACTCTACCCAACACGGATCTTGTAGAGCAGCATGAACATTTTTAGGAACAATTTGAGAAATGAAGCATGAGAAAAGACAAACATTAATCAGACCGGATTGACTTCGTGTGCCGAACACCATCAGAAACAGATCCAATTACATTATCAAGCGGATGATCTTTCAAAGTTTTATAATCTCCTGAAGAAGGAAAGATAGTTGAAGAAGTATCAGCCGCCGGAGAAAGAGTAGATGAAGGTGTATCAATGACAGGTGTTGAATCAGGTAAGTTAGGAGATGTAGGAGATAAAGAATCAGATAATGGAGCTTGATCAGGCATCGGAGACGATGAGCTGACATCAATTGAAACAGCATCAGTTACTTGTGGAATTGATGGAACAGACGATGAAGATGATGGAATAATATTCGTTTGAGTACATGGACTTGACGTATCATCATCGAAAACTGGCAAATTAAATGAATTGAACACAGTATCGGAATCAAAGAACCATGCAGGTTCAGATTTAACTTCAGAAGGATTTGATTCTTGCCAGTCAACATAAAATGACTCTTGAACAATACGTGTTCTTTTGTTGTAAACTCGGTATGCCTTTTGTGAAGAAGAATATCCAACAAAGTAACATTCATCAAAAACAGCCCCAAATTTTGTCTTTTGAGCTTGAGTATTCAGAAGCGTACAAGAACATCCAAATGGGCGAAAGAAATCAATTAGTGGCTTCCTCTTATGAAAAAATTCATAAGGAGTCTTCACTTTATCTTTCACAATTAGCACTCTGTTTAAAACATAAGATGCACAATTAACAGCTTCAGCCCAGAAAATGACAGGTAATGAGGATTCTATCAACATTGTACGAGCAGCTTCCACAAGAGTACGATTCTTTCTTTCTGCAACTCCGTTCTGCTGGGGTGTTCTTGCAGCACTAAATTGTCTCACGATCCCTTTTTGAGCACAAAATGAGTCAAGAATCTGATTTTTAAATTCAGTGCCATTGTCACTTCTTAATCCCATAACTCTTTTCTTACTGACTGATTCAATAGAAATGATTAATTTCTGCAACTCCTCTGCAACTTCACTTTTGTGAGCAAGAAACCTCACCCATGAATAACGTGAAAAATCATCTGTAACAACAAGACAAAAAGACTTTTTAGCAATGGATTTAACACTAATTGGCCCAAATAAATCAGTATGTAACAACTCTAGAGGACTTGATATGCTATTTAAAAGTTTAGGCTTATGAGGTTTCTTATGTTGTTTTCCTTTGGCACATGCCATGCATTTTTCAGTCACAGAGAAATCTTTTAAAAGAAGCCCTCTAACAAGATTGTTCTTTACTAATTTATTAATTATCTTAAAATTGACATGGCCTAATCGACGATGCCACAAGAGTGACTCAGATGTCGAAGCTTTTGAGAGAAGACAAGTTGCAGTAGCTTTTGACTCATTAGAATTCATATCAAGAAGATATGTATCGTGTTTCCTTGGAGCACGCATGAGAATTAAATCTTCTGGAATAGCTATCTCTGATTTCAAAAATAAACATTCGTCAGATTTAAATAGAACTGGAATATCTTTATCACAAATTTGAGAGACGCTCAGAAGATTAAATGCCAATTCAGGAACATGGTTGACTTTTTCCAGAGTAAGAGAGCCATTGGTAACTTCTCCTTGTCCAATCATTTTTCCACCCTTCTTGTCTCCAGCAAATGCCACATATCCTCCATCGATAATTCGATAATTAGTCAACAAATCCTTTAATCCCGTCATGTGTTTGGAACAGCCGCTATCAACATGCCACAGACTGTTTACAATCTTTGAAGAAGATCCCTGAAATGAATGAACAAATCATTTAGCCAGGAGTAATAGGGACCCAAGATTGAACAACCTTTGTTTTTAAAGAAGCTGATTTTTTATGAAAGAAATTATTAACCAATTTTGTCAATTTATTCCCAAAACAATTTCTATTAGAGGATCTTTCAATCAAAGGGCAATTTTTGATAAGATGATCCTCTTCACCACACCTGAAACAATGATGTTTGAATCTAGGTCGATGATGTGATGAGATAAAAATAGGATCAATAATAATCTCCTCATCACATTCAGACAAACTAGAATCAACATCACTGAATGTCTCATACATCTCATGATGTTTTTGTTTATTTGACTCAGAGTTATTCTTTACAAAATCAGAACTTGATTCTTCTGACAAATCAGTAAAACTCGTACCATTGGTACCAGTTTCAGATGAAGGAGAACTGCATTTTTCTGAAGATGTCATATTTAATGGTATGAAAGATGGAATAGGTTGAGAAAAGAACTTTTCAAAAGAATTAGTTTTAAGTTGCTCAGTTGTTTTAGGTGAAACATCAGATTCATTGCATTCATAACCAGAACAAAAATCATCACTATTAAGATTTGAATTACAAGATGAAATAGAACAATCAGGAGAACATGAGACATTCAAGTCTGTTACATTTGAACTAGAAACAAACACTGAATTTAAACTAGACTTATTATCTAAAACAGACTGCTGTTTTTCAGGTGTACTAGAACTAGTGCATCCAAGCCCACTAGTTGGTCCATAGTCGTAGTCTTCACGAATGTACTTAGAGTTATTCCCAACTAAACCTGCAGACATACTGTCAGTATCTGATTTGATTAAATCATTAGAAGGATGAGGAACAGGCATAGGAGAATAACAATATGTACTAGGAGGAGGATAAACCTGTACATTTTCATAACCCAAACCAGTTTTAATTCTTGCTCCCCGTTGAGATTTACAAAGATCATCATGTTTCATTCCAGAAATAGTCCATTTATCTAACTTTGACTGAAGTTTGCTTGCTTCAAATTCAGCCAGAGCAACTCGTTCAGTCAAAGTATTAATCTCTACATTCCTTTCCAAAACAATTCTTTTTAAATGATCAGTTTCTTTTAAAGCCTCATTTAATTTCACAAAATATTTTGATTCATTCATTTTAAGTTCATCATTAATTCGTTTTAAATCCTTTTCATTATCAATTAACAAACGATTAGCCTTATAAACCCCAAAAAGTCTAATTTTGCAAGCAGATGAGCACATATCCTGTATTACCTCATAAGGAAGTCCCATTACCATCTTTTCGGCAGCTAAAGCTTTATCGCACATGCATACTGGAGTACTCGATTTCCTTTCCTCAACAGTAGCGGCCGCATCATCCTTCTCTTTTCCTTTCACAGCTTTTGAATCTGTAGTTTTCTCTTTCTTCTCTCCATCATCCTTCTCTTCTTTCTCCTTTATTGAGGATTCATTCTCTCCTTTGAATTCCTTAAACAACACAAACTCATCTTTCTCAACTTCCATCTCATCACTTTTCACAATCTCAGCAACTAACGCATGATTTATTTCAGATCTTGTTTCTTCCACCTCTGCATTCCAGTCAAAATTAGAAATCAAGGCTGATTCCTTTTTTGAATTTCCCTCTTCCTTTACTTTCTCTGCTGTCAATCTTGGCACTCCAGTGTTACTAGGATCTGTGACAATTGGTAATGGACATTCACGTTTAAAATGTCCCAATTGTTTACAGTTGAAGCATCTCAATTTTGACTTGTCAAATCCTAGTTTTGAGGTTGATGATTGACCACCGAAGTTCTTTCTTCCTGTTCTTTCCATGAACCTCCGAGCTCTTAAAGTTAACATTGCCATTTGCCATTGAATGTCAGTTTCTTCCAAATCATCAGGATCAACTTGATACATATCCTCCATAGTCATTCCTTTACCTTTCAATTCACCAGCAACAAGAGCTTCATAGCTCTGAACAAACATTCCAAAAAGAGCCATTGTTTCAGATGGAATAGTAGTTTCAGCATTCACCTTAGAATTTCCCAATTCCTTTCCAGCATGATTACTACCACTTGAGAAATTACTTGTATTGCTCCCTCCTTGAATTGGATTCTGAATGTGAGAGTTTGCAGCGGATGACAATAAAGCAGCATTTTGAGAAAAACCAGGTGTGGGCATCATAGTCTGGTTAAATTCTCTTCTTTTCATATCTAACTCAAAAGATTTCAACTTATTAATGATATCCATCAGCTTATAATCTGTAAAACCTCTTTCTTGTTTGAGCATCCTCACTTGAAGACTCCATTGTGGTGGAAGAGAATCGAGAAGCCTGTTAACTTGTTCACTGTTTGAGAGTCTTTCATCATACTTCTTCAGAGTGCTTGAAACAGTTAAGAAACGATTTGTAAGATCTGTCAAACTTTCATTCTTATATCCTACAAACGAATTGAACTCCTTTTCAGCTTGAATACTCTTGTCTTTCACCAGATCTGCATTCCCATCAAAGAATTCACAGAGAGCATCATAAAGAGATTTAGCATTTTTATGCTCTGCAAAACGATTGTAGATGTCAGGAGCCAAGCAGAGAGTTAGAGCACCAAATGCTTTTTGATCACGATCAATCAGTTTCAGATCTCTTTCAGTATAAGAAGATGGATCTTTATTCTGAGAAACGACATCACCAACTGTAACAGTAGGTATATGAGGACCTGAAATAATCGATTCCCATTGATTATGATCTGTATAGAAAAAGAAAGCCTTGAGACATCTCTTCCAATCTTCAAAATTGTCTCCATTAATGAGTCTTGGAGGTCTATTAGGAGCAACACTTTCGAGATCCGCAAGTGTGAGAGTAGTTAATTTTGACATGATAGTTTCGCAGAAAGATTGGTAATTTCGCTAGTAAATTCGCTGACAAATTCGCTAACAACTTCGCTGAGACTTGCTTAACAGTTTCGCTGAAACAATACTATCGCAGACACTTTCTCTTGCAATTTCAGCAGCACTTTCGCTTGAATCAGAGACAACAATTGCTTAATTTCGCTGCTAATTTCGCAGGAAACAAGCTTGAACTTTCGTTCAGAAATAAATTCGCCAGCACTTTCGCTTGATAATTGATCAAAAACACTGCTGAACTTTCGTTCAAAGAAATACTTTCGCTGAAATTCTAGAAAACAACTTCAGATCCAAAATAACTCATAATTTCGCTGAATGAAGATCACAGTTTCGCTGTAAGAACTGTAGTTTCGCTCGTCGATCTGAAAACCCTTTTTCACCTTAAAATCAATCTGAAATCATCCAAAACTCAATGAATTTGAGATCTGATGATTGTAGAATCTTCCTCAATGAAGAACAAGCATAATTCAATCAATTTCCATTCCAAAAACAGCTGATAATCCAATGAGAATTGATTGAAACTAGATATTGACCAAAACCACCAAAACTCAACAAATCAAGAGCACTAAGGCTCTGATACCATATTGTTGGTCCATGTGATCGATGAACAGTACAATTGATAGAATAGTTTGATCAATATCACATACATAAACCAAATAACAAACAATTGAGAGATGAATATGATGAATCAAGACATAATTGATATTCAAATGAACAAATAGTTTGATCAATATCACATACATAAACCAAATAACAAACAATTGAGAGATGAATATGATGAATCAAGACATAATTGATATTCAAATGAACAAACTCACTCAATAACAATAAGCACAATTGTATTTCAATGAAGTAACTGCTTGAGAATGATAGTTTGCAACAGAATTCCACGTTTAGGGTTTTGCAAACTTATCATGCAAAATGAAATGACAATAGTATATATAGCAGTCATAGTTTCGCTGACAGTTTCGCTACAAGCGAAACTGTCATGCCGAAACTATAGTTTCGCCCGGCAGAACACAAGTTCGCCGGGTGAATCAAAACAGCAAACTGTGAGCGAAACTATAGATTCGCTCACAGTTTCGCTGGACTGCCAAAACTGCTAATAACTATCAAAATACAAAATGAAACTAACACAAGTCCTATTACAATGTAAAGTAAACATCTATACTAAAGTGAGTCCAACCTAACATGATCTTCAGGAAGACACTCCTATTATCCAGTGGACATAAGTATGGCCTGTCTGACACTCCGCTGCAAATCTCTGAGATACTGCATGGCGTTTTCTCAAAAGCCATGTAGTTGACCAATATTTAAAACTACTGTTTACCTTTTTATGTTAAGTACAGTTGCCATCTTTAGTTGGTGACAAAAGGTAAGTCATGGACATGTCATGACTACCATATCTTAGATAATACTTTATCAAAGATACCTTAACTATAGCATTGTAGTATATGCTTTAGTCGTAGGTTTCCAGCTGGTATCAAGTATAACCGGCTGTATGATCTAGTATATATAGTTTCTCATTGTAACTCTTGTTTCATGCTTGTAAGTGTCTTCTAATCTTGAGTTGAGAAGTAATATATACAAGTACCTTGAAAATATATTTCTGCTTGTTCCTTTGATTACTTATTATATTATTATCAACTCTTGTTAAAGGCATTGCTTCATCTGATTTGAGTGTTATTATAAGCGAGTTTGAGAGAATCACAAGTGTTTAAGTGACAAACCCAATCCTGCATAAGGCCTCGTTCCCGACGTTTACAGTTGGTTTCTCATCGCACATAAAACATATAATTACATTTAACTTTCATAAAACGTTGCAGTGGAAACATTAAACATCATTCCATTTCATCATAAAAACTTTTGCAACATGATAAATCGTTGTCCAATTACAAAATATTTGTTTCATTACATTACAAAAGCATTAAACAAAAGAATGTCATCCAAAACAAGCTGAGTAGCCACCCGTGCCATCCTCAGCAACATTACCTGCCAACTGGAAACACATAAAAAGTCAGCGTTGCTGAGTGAGTTCTAGTTTTATAATAAAACATACTTTACTTTCATTAAAACCGTTCATTTCCTTCATGCGATCATACATCCTACATACACATAGATAATATCTTTATTATCTTCATCATTCATTCATTAACTTCCATTCGTTCGTTTGTTATTACATCTTTTCTTTCCAACAATCCATAAACTTTACCTTTCTGTTCATGGTACTGGACCTAGGCCTATCATAGACCTTTTATAACGATGTATAACACCTCATGGCCACAACACCTAAGGTAAAGTTTAGGTGTAACTATGCAATACCTTTCTATTCATGGTATTGGACCTAGGCCTATCATAGACCTTCTATAACGGTGCACCACACCTCTGGTCACAATACCTAAGGTATGGGTATAGCTGTACCATTGCCATATGCAATACCTTTCTGTTCATGGTTCTGGACCTAGGCCTATCATAGACCTTCTATAACGGTGCCCCGCACCTCATGGCCATAGAACCTAAGGTATGCAGCAATGGTTCTATACAAATGGTCAATCCCAAAGAAAGACCCCGATGTGCATCCTCCCGAGGTAGCGAACCCACACACTGTTGGGCTAACACCTTTTAATGGCGTGTCCCGATGGCCAATGCTTGCAAGACTTTTGTTACATTCCATCGTTTATTAATGCATGCATTCATTTATCATGTTTCCCTTTTATTATCTTTCACTTTACGTTACATAATACTTTCATGTCATTCATTAACATAACACGTAAAGCCACAAGAAAAATAAACATTCATCATAATCAGGAACATCAACATATACAGTCATCATCATCATACAGGACATAAGATAAACGTACATAACACACATCATACATACTATGCATCATACGCACCACCACGCATAACATCACACATAACATCATACATAACATCATACATAACATCATCATCAACATGCCCAACATAACGTCTATGACCTCGAAAGTCAACTTACACGAACCTCCGGGAACCTCCCGAGTAACAACCCACAATTGCATTTTCCCTCGAAAGTCATAAAATAAACCGTTGTTCTTTCGGGCGTATGAGCCTACTTGGGCGTATGGACACCCTCCAGTCGCATGGCCTTCCAGGCGACTAAACACTTAGGCGAATGGACATCATGCGAATGGACCCTATGTGAATGGACCTATGGGCGAATGGACATCTATGCGTATGGACTCTCAGTCGCATAGCTTTCATGCGTATGGCCTTCAGTCGCATGACTTCAGGCGTATGGGCTTCAGTCGCATACCCTTCGTGCGAATGAACCTCAGTCGCATGGCCTCCAGGCGCATGGACCTCAGTCGCATAACCTTTGTGCGAATGAACCTCAGTCGCACAATCCTTCAATCGCATGCCTTACAGGCACATGAACTTCAGTCGCATGACTATCATGCGTATGGACTTCAGTTGCATGGCAATCGTGCGCATGGACCTCAGTCGCACGCCAATCGGCCGTATGGACTCCAATCGCACTCCAGTCGGTCGCCTAGCCCTAGCTGATGCAGAATGCAGTTTCAGCCGAATGCAAACTGCCCCTTTCGGCCTCCAAGCTCTTCCAAACTCGATTTTAGCCCAAATCAACCATCCTAAACCTTAGAAACACCTACCACAACACCATTCATGCATACACAAGTCCAAATCCAACCCCAAATGCATCAAACACATACACATACGCATACAAACGGGTTCAACACCCAACTTTTTCAAAAACGGGTTTTGATGTATTCCAGCCCTAAAATCTGTTGAAAACGTGTAAAAGAGGGGTCCTAGAACTCACACAAACGATCCCGATGAGAAGAGCTTTGATTCAACCCGCTATACTTCAACTTTCACGCTCGAATCCACACGAACCAAGCTCGAGACCACCTTTTCTTCCCCTTTCTCTCTATGGCTAAAATGTGTGAGTGTGGGGGAGGGTGTGGGCTGCCCTCCTCTATTTATACTCCCACCCATTCAACCTTTTCCCGTTTTGGCAAGTTTGGTCCCCCGACTTTGGACTTTATTTCTTTTTCTTCTTTCGTCTGCTTCAAAGAAAAATTTCCGGGTGTTACAACATTCTATAAACTTATCATTTTCATTCATTTTTGTTAACGCTGTTTGTTTTACCCGTTAAGTGGACATTAACTTTGAATAGTAAAAACAATTGAATATTATTTGAATGTTCAGGGCAATTGAACAATATTTATTTAGGTTTTCTTTTTTTTTCTTGTGAGGTGTAAAAGTACATAAATGGCCCTCATATGAGGTGCACATGATGCTTACTTAACAGGTACATAAATGAGTTTAACGAAATTGGATGAAAATTGTAAGTTTTTTAAATGTTAAGTAGTTATAGGGGAAAAACTATTTTTGGATGAAAATGACAAAATGCATCAAACCTTAAGGACAAAAATGATAATTTATTCTTCTGGATAATACAATGTATAATTGAGCGTGGATAAACAAATTGTTTAAAGTACACAAAAGAAACATATAAACGCGCGTTGTTACGATAAAATTACCGTATTTAAGTACACAAAGAAATGTATAAAGTTGTTGTACAATCAAACTAAACGTATTAAATCGTGGGATCGATTACCCACGTTGAATTTATCCAACAAAGTTTAAAGAGCTAACCGGCCCATTTCATATGTCATTTTGTATTTTAGTTAGTTTACGTGGTTATTTAACTAAGAAAAAAATAAAGTAAAAAAGTATATAAAAAGGCACATATGTTGGTATATGAATTAAGGCTCATGAATATATTTAAAAATAATAATAGGATAACTATGTAAAATAATAACTAATTTTTAAAAGTGTTCCAATTAAGTAACTCAAGTTTAAAAATTTTTCTATTTAGGTCACCTAGCTTTCATATTTTATTTAAATTATAAGTCTTAGCATGTTTTTTAACATGTTTTTCTTTTTGTTTCAATTAGAAAATATTTTTTCCTTCTTTTGATGCTGATGTGAAACTGTTTAACATGTTTTTTTTATTTTTTAATATAATTTCATATATTAAAAATTCCATCCCCACATCTTCTCCTCGCTTACTTTCTTAACATAAGAAAATTTGATGATGACTTGATTTAATGATTTAGTAGTCCAATTTAAGAAAAATATGGACAAACGATCAAATTGAAATACTTTTAAAACTTGATTACTATTATGTGACATTTTATCAAAAATAATTTAAAAAGTGCAGAGGATGAACTCTAAATATATGTTTTTCCCGTTCAGAAAAAAGATATATGTTTTTCAATGTGACCAAGGACTTTCATGTGGAGTTTATAAGAACATCCCACGTGTTATTGGTTGTAATTTTAGAAGGTAATACAACTCGAGAGCCGTAAACCTCCATCGCCCAGCCACTCCTCCGGCTGTCTTTGCCGGAAAGCTACCGCGGGAAGAAAACCTGATTCTCGCATGGCAATGTTCTCAAAACTTAATATCATCATCTAAACCACGATCATCACCTATCATCGCTGCCATGAGTGTCATCGCATACGCTACGTGAAATGAAACAATCATCTTCCGGCCTCTCTATAGTCTAATGGCCTTAGAACAACCATCATATCATCGCCACTATAAATCCAGTTGACCACCATGAAGTAGATGGATCTTGTCTTGGAATTGAGAGAACAAAAGGTAGATGGGGGCGTTGCACTAGTGGAGCAACAACCATCACCGCCTCTATAAATCCACTTGGCCATTGTGAATTAGATGCATCTCTACTGGGAATAGAAAGAACGACAGGTAGGGGGGGTTGGTATCGGTGGAGCCTATCGATGATAGTTTCACGTTGTGGTGGTCGGTGGCATATGATTGGCCACCGACATTACAAAATGAGGTATAATAATGATCTTAGATCGCCGACTTCATAGCTTCTTTTTTTTCTGAATACTTTACTAAAACGATTCTAACTTTTCAATTCAAGCTTCAGGAAGTCAAGGAAGAACAAGAGATTTTAGCGACTGACAACATGGGCTATAATCTTGGTAAGTTTTTTCAAGTTGATAAATTTAATTGTATAACTTTTTAACACTCACTAAAACCGCCACTGGCTTTACTGAATTTTGTAGAAATTAGAGACTCTAGCAAACTTGCTTTTGAGTAGGTCAAGTTGAAAGGTGTTTTGGTGATAAGAACCAAGGAGGAAACATTTGAGTTTGGAAGACGTAAGTTCGTCAAACTCGGATAACTTGGTCGTATTCGACTCCATTAGAAATATCAAATTTACACATGTGATAAGAAACACCTCAAGACATATATTTTTGTACGCACACACACATGTAAATATGTAATTAGATGGTTAACACATGTAAAATATCAATTTTACACATTACATGTGTGTAATAGTCGATTTACACAAATGTGAACACATATACATATATGTAAATAGATGGTCCGTTTGAGGATTTATGTATATGTAAATAAAATGAGAATTGAAAAATAAATGATTCTTATGAAATTTACACATATCTAAATATTTATTAGTTGTAAAATGTATTAGTATTATTATTATGTATCTATACTATATATAAAGCATATGAGAAGGGTATTTTAAGATACCATAAAATTAAGAACAATTACTTAATTCAATGCATAAAATACAATTACTTTTGGGGATAAAATAGTATTTATAACATTATTTACATATTACCCCTTACAATTATTTACGTAATAACCTTACATTTACTAACTTCTACATAAAAGTTTATATTATCTAGATTTTTTTAAAAATAGTACTTTTTTTGAGGTGATGTTGACAAGGGGGGTACCCGCCCCTGGCAGGGGCGGGTTCTGGAGACCTCGAACACACCACCGGGCCATGTGACACCACCGACACCACCGCTGCTTTTGTGATATGACAGCCCAAGGAGACCACGCCCCTTTGAAGGGCGGGTTCTCCTGTCTTTATTTTCAACCGTCCGATCCACCTACAAATCACTCCACTTAATCTCAACCACACAATATAAATCAGACCACGCCCCTACCAAGGGCGGGTTTTGACTTTTTTGACCGCGACCAAAACACCATTTATTCATACACCTACTCATTCTAACACTATTTATTCATCAACCTTTCACCCCGTGAACCACCGAACAATTCGTTCAAAGCCTTCTCATTCTTATTTCTTACTATTTTCGAACTTATTTTTGTATAATTTCTTACTATTTTCGAAAATCAAAATGAGCTGGAGAATTACACCAGGTCCACTAAATAACGATTTGTTATTTTTAAGTGGTCATGTCACACCCCCGCTAAAAGCGGAAACACGGGGATGTAACGAGATCGGGATCGTCATAACACATGGTAAGCGATAGAGATGCAATATAATAAATGATGACAAGCGTGTCATGACGACACCCGACAAAAGGGGACTTGTGTCGTGTTTAGTCAATATTCACGACAACATAGCCATAAGCATAAACATGTTGAATGATTCACATAAACCAAGAAGATAACATTGTAATATAAATTCCCACAACCCGGGAACAAGTATCAAAAGAATAATGTTTGTTAAATCAGACTACAACAATTGTTTCAAAATGATTGTTTGTCAAATATGTTTAGTCTCAAAACGCATCCTAGGGTTCCCACTAAGGCAGCACACCTAGATCCTCAATTTGCATGATCACCTAAAAAGATATGCTCAAAATGGTCAACAAAATTGTTTGTGAGCTCGCAGGTTCAAGTAGTAAATAAGTAAGTGATGCTGTATATAGTAAGCGATGTGGAATACCGTGAATACAGTTATATAAGCAAGTAAAATCACATGACAATGAGCTTTGCAACCAAACCTAGTGACGTACACAAAGATATTGTCGGAATATATTCACCCAAGGGCCCGTTCCTGGCCACTGATGGTACTAACTAGTATGCCAACGAACAAGGGTGGGGATGTCAACCCAGTAGTACTACCAATACATATCCGTCGGTTCCCACACTGGAATTAAATAGTTGCAAAGAAAGAACCACACAGCAGACCCAAGCATGTATCAGATAAGTACTTGCAATACAGTATCACGTTGATTCAAGGTATGTAAATTGTATGTAAATTGTACAACATTGAAAATGGATGAGCATACTTTTTCCCCAAGTTATAAATGATTGAAATATTGTAAGTGTAAAAAGGGGCCACGAAACTCACTTGTTAGGTGGTAAGTATGTATGATCAATGTATCCAAATGTTGTATGCAAATGAACGGTCAAACACCTATTGACAGTTATTGTTAAGCATTAATGATATGTATAAAGCGTATAATAATGATCGGTCGATTCGGGTTGTATCCGTTGGGTCGCGTGTAATACACACAAACAGACACAAGTATTAGATCTTTTGTAGATCCAAGTACTAGATATCGTTGCCATTGTTGATGATTTTTGTATAAAAGTTCTGTTGTTATGAGAAAAGTATTGGTTAAATATTAGTAGTTACAAATCGGTTATTGATACTTGTAAAATGTTAAGTTAATTTTATTTGAAATAGTATTTGTAGGCTTGATAGCGTTGACTTTAATCTTTGTCATTAGTAATGGCAACCGTGTCGATGTCACCTTAACATCACACGTCATACTCACACCACACACAAGAAGGAAGATCACACACAACAACTCCAGTCGCACGACAGGACCAGATGCACGACTCAACACTCTATTCGCACGAATCAACCCTCAATCGTGCGAATCAGCTTCATTCGTATGATTGAACCTTCATTCGTATGACTGGCATTCAGTCGTACCACACAACACCCAATCGCACGACTCAACCTCCATACGCACGAATCAACCTTCATTCGTACGAATAAGCTACATTCGTACGATTGAACTTTCATTCGTGCGATTGGACTTCAGTCGTGCGATACACGCACAATCGGATACATTCATTCGGTCGCATGACTCAATCGCAAACATTCATTCGCTCGCATGACTCAACCTCCATACGCACTAATCAACCTTCATTCGTACGAATAAGCTACATTCGTACGATTGAACCTTCATTCGTGCGATTGGACTTCAGTCGTGCGATACATGCACAATCGGATACAGTCATTCGGTCGCATGACTCAATCGCACACATTCATTCGCTCGCATGACTCATTCGCACACATACACACAGTCGCACGACACACCCAGTCGCACAACTCAGTCGCACGATTGACTCAAACGCATGATTCAGTCGCACGACTCACCTAGTCGCACGACTCACCTAGTCGCACGACTCAATCGCATGACAGACCCAGTCGCCTGGACAGCAGAATCGCGACTGCAGGAAGGGCTTCTAGAAACACACTACAAACATACACAAACAAGAAGCACACGCAGAAAGACCTCACATGCACTCACACGACCTCATGTGTTCGGGTTGAACCCGAACACCCGAAACCCTAGTTTGGACAGCCGTGAATAAGCAAGAAAAGGGACAACCAAAGTCGTCTACCTGCTAGAATGGAGTAAACTCGGTTGTAGATGAAGTCTAGTCGGCGAAAATGAGACCAAATGGGTCGGTTTTGGTGCAAGTATGAAGATGTGAGGTGAAGAAGAAGATGAAGAGGATTAAGAAGGAGATAATGATTCTAGGGCTGGAAATGGGTTTATATACCCAGCCCAAGTTTGCAAAATGTCAATTTTAGTCCCTGCACTTAACCCCCGAGATTCCCAAATTTGTTTCGGTTGAAAACGACTTTATTAGGTTAATTATATTAATAATAAAAATGTATTTAATGATATTTATAACTTGAATATGTTTTATCAGTGACGTTAATTTTATATAAAAATGATATATTTGCCGGTTACGATGATGAAAGTTTTAAAAGTTTTTAAGGATAGCATATGTTAACGATACGAACACAAGAATAAAGATGATAAGCAAGCTTAATATCCACACAAGGAGTTAATAAAGATGAGGAATGATTGATCAAAGAATAGTTAACGGAAAACCACGTTAATTGACGGACCTTAAGGTGACGGATGTCACAGTATCCCCCAGTTGAGAGAATTTCGTCCCGAAACTCAGCTGGAGTTAGGTCCAAGAGTGTCATCCTCGAATAGATGTGGATATTTGAGTTTCATCTAATCTTCCCATTCCCATGTAACTCTGGCCCTTGTTTTGAATTCCATCTCACACGGACAATTGGTATTCTACTGCGCTTCAATTGTTTGACCTTTCGATCCATGACCTCAATGGGTTCCTCAACAAAATGAAGCTTTTCGTCAATCTTGATTTCCTCAATTGGCACGTGAAGGGATTCGTCTGCCAAACACTTCTTGAGGTTCGACACGTGGAAAGTATCATGCACACCGCTGAGTTCTTGTGGCAACCTTAATCGGTAAGCCACTGGACCGATTATTTCTGTAATCTCGAATGGTCCTACGTATCTTGGGGCTAACTTCCCTTTCTTTTCAAATCAAACGACTCCTTTCCAAGGGGAGACTTTAAGTAAGACTCGATCCCCAATGCTGAATTCTAAAGGCTTCCGACGGTTGTCGGCATAGCTCTTTTGGCGATCTCTAGCAGCTTTTAATCGGTCTTTGATTTAAAAGATCTTGTCAGTTGTTTCTTGAATGATCTCTGGGCCTGTTAGCTGACTTTCACCGATCTCGGCCCAACAAACAGGAGATCTACATTTCCTTCCATATAACGCTTCGAACGGAGCACATCCAATGCTTGTATGGTAGTTGTTGTTGTAAGAGAACTCAATCAGCGGTAGATGAGCATCCCAACTACCACCAAAGTCGATTACACACGCCCTCAACATGTCTTCTAGCGTTTGTATAGTTCGTTCACTTTGGCCATCTGTCTGAGGGTGATAGGCGGTACTCATATCTAATCGAGTGCCTATTGCTTTCTGTAGTGTCTGCCAAAATCGTGAAGTAAATCGGCTGTCACGGTCGGATATGATTGACACTGGTACTCCGTGTCTTGTCACGACCTCTTTGATGTACAATCTCGCCAACTTATCCATTTTGTAGTCTTTCGGATTGGCAAGAAATGAGCTGATTTCGTCATTCGATCCACTACGACCCATATCGAGTCATGCACGCTGCTTGTTCTAGGGAGTTTGGTAATGAAATCCATGGCTATATTCTCCCATTTCCACTCAGGAATTTCAGGTTGCTGTAATAATCCCGACGGTTTCTGATGTTCAGCTTTAACCTTCGAACATGTCAAGCATCTGCTGACGTACATAGCAATGTCTTTCTTCATACCTGGCCACCAGTACAGATCTTTGAGATTATGATACATCTTGTCTGCACCAGGATGAATAGAATATCGCGTCTTGTGGGCTTCATCCATGTATAAGGTGCGTACGCCTCCCCATTTGGGTACCCATATGCGATCCATGAAGTACTGTATGCCATCATCCTTGTAAATCATCTGTTTATCTAACCCTCGGAATTCTTCTCCCGCAAGGTTTTCTTCTTTCAACGCTTCACTTTGTGCAATTTGGATCTGAGCTTTCAGATTCGTTTGAATAGTCAACCCCAATGCTCGAGCACGTAGAGGTTTCACGCGTTCCTTACAGCTTAAAGCATCGACCACCACCTTAGCTTTCCCCGGATGATACCGGATTTCACAATCGTAGTCACTAAGAAGCTCTACCCAACGTCGCTGACGCATATTGAGTTCCTTCTGATCCAGGATATGTTAGAGGCTCTTATGATCTGTGTAGATGATGCATTTGGTTCCATATAGGTAATGCCTCCAAATATTGAGTGCAAATACTACAGCACCCAACTCAAGATCATGAGTTGTATAGTTCTTTTCGTGCACTTTAAGTTGTCGCGAAGCGTAAGCAATCACCTTATCCTTCTGCATTAGCACACATCCCAATCCTTGATGTGAAGCATCGCAGTACACCACAAAATCATCAGTTCCGTCTGGGAGGGACAATATAGGCGCGTTACACAACTTCTCTTTCAACGTTTGGAACGCTTGTTTTTGTGCATGTCCCTAATCAAACTTCTTGTCTTTCTGGGTAAGCAGGGTTAATGGTTGAGCAATCTTTGAAAAATTTGCGATGAAGCGCCGATAGTAACCGGTTAATCCTAAGAATTGTCGTATTTCTGATGGTGTCTGGGGCGCATCCCATTTCTTCACCGCTTCGATCTTGCCGGGATCTACATGAATCCCGTCCTCATTCACCACATGACCCAAAAACTTTACCTCTCGCAACCAAAATTCACACTTCGAGAACTTGGCGAAAAGTTTCTCTTCCCGTAACAGTTCCAGTATTGCCCGAAGGTGTTCTTCGTGATCCTCTTTCGATCGGGAGTAGATAAGTATATCGTCTATGAACACGATCACGAACTTATCCAGGTAAGGTTTACACACCCGATTCATTAGATCCATAAACACAGCTGGTGCGTTGGTCAGCCCGAACGGCATGACCAAGAACTCATAGTGTCCGTAACGAGTTCTAAACGCTGTCTTCGGTATGTCAGCCTCGAAAACCCTTAGTTGATGATATCCGGAACGTAGGTCGATCTTTGAGAAATATGAAGCTCCTTGCAGCTGATCAAACAGATCGTCGATCCTGGGGAGAGGATATCGATTCTTCACGGTTAACTTGTTCAACTCACGGTAATCGATACACATGCGGAACGACCCATCCTTCTTTTTGACAAATAATACCGGTGCTCCCCACGGTGAATGACTCGGTCGAATAAAACCCTTCTCCAGTAGTTCCTGTAACTGACTAGATAACTCTTGCATCTTAGATGGTGCTAACCGATATGGCGTCTTTGCTACCGGTGTAGCTCCAGGAACCAACTCTATACGAAATTCCACCTGTCGTGGAGGAGGCAAACCAGACAAGTCATCAGGAAATACATCTGGGTAGTCCCGTACCACTGGGATCTACTAGTTTCCTCTCTTCGTCCTTCTTTTCTACCACATGAGCCAGAAAAGCGTAGCACTGCTTTCGTAAACTTCGGCGTGCTTTCATGCAGGAAATAAGCTTTAAGTTCCTTCCCGGTCGTTCTCCCTGAACCTTGAGTACCTCCCCGTTTGGCATGGGGATTCGTACTACTTTGTCCTGACAGACAATCTCTGCTCCGTTTTGCGACAACCAATCCATACCCACAATAACATCGAAACTTCCTAGCTCAAAGGGTATCAAGTCTATATCGAAGGCATGGTCCTCCAATATTATCGAGCACTTCCTAATAATCTCATCGGCCTGAACAACCCTACCATTGGCCATTTCTACTGAGTAGCTAGTTTCTAGCCTACTAGGACTCAAATCAAGCAATTGCACAAACTCAGAAGATATAAAGCTATTGTCTGCTCCAGTATCAAATAATATAGATGCGAAGTGATGATTGAGTAAGTGCGTACCCGTGACAACATTCGGGTCCTGACGAGCATCGTTGGCTCCAATGACGAATGCACGTCCCCGAGCTGCATTTCCTTGATTGGTCGGGCCTTGATTTCCAGCTATAGCCATCACTTGCTGCTGGTTGTTTCCTTGTTGACCCGGTGCCCGATTCAGCCTGGGGCACATGTTTCTGTAGTGATCAGGGCTTCCACACTCATAACAGACCCTGGCATTCCCGGCAGGGTTAACCGCGTTGACCGGTGCCACGAGATTCGGCGCTGTTCTGCAGTCTCTCGCCAAATGCCCCGGGCATCTACAGTTCGCGCACACCTGGAAGTGCATTCCTGGGGGATGATGATAATTGCACCTGTCACATTTGGGGTGCGGCCCCACATACTCTCTTTTACCCTGAGTTACGACCACAAAATTTCTGGTCGTCTTGGCCCTTTTATCAAACTTCCCGGCACTCGACCGGCTTGTTTCCCCAACGTCCTTTCTCTTCTCTGCCCCTCTTCCTAACACCCTTGTTCTCACCATCTCATCAGTCAAAGCGCCAGCCTTCAGAATTGCGCTCTGGATAGTAGGAGGAGCAGCTGCTGTTACCATTGCTCGGATTTGAGGCGCAAGTCCCCAAATATACCTCTCGATTCTCTTTGATTCCAGCGTGACCAGATGCGGAACCAATCTTGCCAGCTCGTGGAATCGATCAGTGTAAGCTGCATGCCCGGCCCCCACCATAGCATGATTCCAGAACTCATGCTCCAATTTCTGCATCTCATTGAGGGGGCAGTATTCCTCGGTGATCAATGCCTTGAATTCATCCCATGACATCTGCATCGCTGATTCTCTTCCTCTAGCTTGAACCTGGGTGTTCCACCAGGTTAACGCCTTGCCCTGCAGTGAACATGTAGCATATTTGATTCTCTGGCTGTCGAGGCACTCACTGATGTCAATCACTGCCTCCATCTTTTCTAGACACCTGGTTAGGGCTATCGCCCCACCTTTCCCATCAAATTCTCTTGGTTCGCAGGCCACAAACTCTTTGTATGAACACCCCCTTCTAGCATTAACAACCCCAGCATCAATACCGGCTGTTCCACCATTCCCGGTCTCCTGATTGCTTTCGTTTCCAATCGGGTTTTCATTTCCCACTTCAGTTTCGATCCCACCTTGACCTCTCTCTCCATTATCCTCATTATCATTTCCACCATCCCCGTGGGGGTGGTGTTGCTGGAGTGCATCGCTTACTTGGGCCACGATAGTAGGAATCAGTGCGGCCAACTGTTGAGCGATCAGAGATGCCATATCAGAGTCTCCTGTTCCCTGATTATTACTGGCAGGACCATAATTTGTTCTTGGTGCTCTACCACTGCCTCTGCCCCTTGGGGCTTCACTCCCGCCACTATTGCTGCGGGTAACTCTTCGGGCAGCATTTTCTAAGCATAAAAGTAGTAAACACATAAGCTTAAATCATTTCAAAGTGTATTATCCATAACACTCATCAAGTCCAGTATTCCAAGTTAATATCACACTTATTGTCACCACACATCGCATGCAAGTCGCGTAGTTCTCACACCATGAATTGGTAATGTCTCAACAATAATCCATCATATCAATTGTAAATCCATGTATAATCACGTTTAGTCTAGCGGAGGTTGTCCATCTCTTCCTCTTTCGAGGTTTCAGACATAACCTCCTCAGGGTCAATCTCAATGTCCGAGGTCAAGCGCAATAGCATGATCTGTGAAGATCTCTTCGGGTTTAATACCCGGATGATAAACCAACTCGGCGCACAGAGGGAACGGAAGATCCAATAGAAGCATCCCATAAGGAGTGAGCACAAGGGCTCTCTCACAGGGTGAAAAGATCACATAACAAATAGATAAACGAACAAGTAACGAGGAACACATACACGAGATATAATATGCATACAGATCCTAGCATGCAAATCTACATGAAGGTTCCTAGGTTATAGTCTAGGTCAAGCGTATTGCCTAATTCTCTATAACCAATGGCTCTAATACCAATTTGTCACACCCTCGCTAAAAGCGGAAACACGGGGATGTAACGAGATCGGGATCATCATAACACATGGTAAGCGATAGAGATGCAATATAATAAATGATGACAAGCGTGTCATGACGACACCCGACAATAAGGGGACTTGTGTCGTGTTTAGTCAATATTCACGACAACATAGCCATAAGCATAAACATGTTAAATCATTCACATAAACCAAGAAGATAACATTGTAATATAAATTCCCACAACCCGAGAACAAGTATCAAAAGAATAATGTTTGTTAAATCAGACTACAACAATTGTTTCAAAATGATTGTTTGTCAAATATGTTTAGTTTCAAAACGCATCCTAGGGTCCCCACTAAGGCAGCACACCTAGATCCTTAATTTGCATGATCACCTGAAAAGATATGCTCAAAATGGTCAACAAAATTGTTGGTGAGCTCGCAGGTTTAAGTAGTAAATAAGTAAGTGAAGCTGTATATAGTAAGCGATGTGGAATACCGTGAATACAGTTATATAAGCAAGTAAAATCACATGACAATGAGCTTTGCAACCAAACCTAGCGACGTACACAAAGATATTGTCGGAATATATTCACCCAAGGGCCCGTTCCTGGCCACTGATGGTACTAACTAGTATACCAACGAACAAGGGTGGGGGTGTCAACCCAATAGT
This sequence comes from Flaveria ramosissima, assembly GCA_025215565.1. Lineage (NCBI taxonomy): Eukaryota > Viridiplantae > Streptophyta > Magnoliopsida > Asterales > Asteraceae > Flaveria > Flaveria ramosissima. The sequence continues at coordinate 80,099,351 of CM046037.1, forward strand.
ACTACCAATACCTATCCATCGGTTCCCACACTAGAATTAAATAGTTGCAAAGAAAGAACCACACAGCAGACCCAAGCATGTATCAGATAAGTACTTGCAAAACAGTATCACGTTGATTCCATGTATGTAAATTGTATGTAAATTGTACAACATTGAAAATGGGTGAGCATACTTTTCCCCCAAGTTGTAAATGATTGAAATATTGTAAGCGTAAAAAGGGGCCATGAAACTCACTTGTTAGGTGGTAAGTATGTATGATCAATGTATCCAAATGTTGTATGCAAATGAACGGTCAAACACCTATTGACAGTTATTGTTAAGCATTAATGATATGTATAAAGCATATAATAATGATCGGTCGATTCGGGTTGTATCGGTTGGGTCGCGTGTAACACACACAAACTGACACAAGTATTAGATCTTTTGTAGATCCAAGTACTAGATATCGTTGCCATTGTTGATGATTTTTGTATAAAAGTTCCGTTGTTATGAGAAAAGTATTGGTTAAATATTAGTAGTTACAAATCGGTTATTGATACTTGTAAAATGTTAAGTTAATTTAATTTGAAATAGTATTTGTAGGCTTGATAGCGTTGAATTTAATCTTCGTCATTAGTAATGGCAACCGTGTCGATGTCACCATAACATCACAGGTCATACTCACACCAGACACAAGAAGGAAGATCACACACAACAACTCCAGTCGCACGACAGGACCAGACGCATGACTCAACACTCCATTCGCACGAATCAACCCTCAATTGTGTGAATCAGCTTCATTCGTACGATTGAACCTTCATTCGTATGACTAGCATTCAGTCGTACCACACAACACCCAATCGCACGACTCAACCTCCATACGCACGAATCAACCTTCATTCGTACGAATCAGCTACATTCGTACGATTGAACCTTCATTCGTGCGATTGGACTTCAGTCGTGCGATACACGCACAATCGCATACATTCATTCGGTAACACATTCATTCGCTCGCATGACTCATTCGCACACATACACACAGTCGCACGACTCAGTCACACGACACACCCAGTCGCACAACTCAATCGCACGATTGACTCAGACGCATGATTCAGTCGCACGACTCACCCAGTCGCACGACTCAATCACATGACAGACCCAGTCGCCTGGACAGCAGAATCGCGACTGCAGGAAGGGCTGAGCAGCCTTTGGCTGCTCCGAGCACGAGTTTTACACAACAAGGACTTCCAGAAACACACTGCAAACATACACAAACAAGAAGCACGCGCAGAAAGACCTCACACGCACCCACACAACCTCATGTGTTCGGGTTGAACCCGAACACCCGAACACCCGAAACCCTAGTTTGGACAACCGTGAATAAGCAAGAAAAGGGACAACCAAAGTCGTCTACCTGCTAGAATGGAGTAGACTCGGTTGTAGATGAAGTCTAGACGGCGAAAACGAGACCAAATGGGTCGGTTTTGGTGCAAGTATGAAGATGAGAGGTGAAGAAGATGATGAAGAAGATGAAGAAGGAGATAATGATTCTAGGGCTGGAAATGGGTTTATATACCCAACCCAAGTTTGCAAAATATCAATTTTAGTCCCTACACTTAACCCCCGAGTTTCCCAAATTTTTTTCGGTTGAAAACAACTTTATTAGGTTAATTATATTAATAATAAAAATGTATTTAATGATATTTATAACTTAAAAATGTTTTATTAGTGACATTAATTTTATATAAAAATGATATATTTGGTGGTTAAGATGATGAAAGTTTTAAAAGTTTTTAAGGATAGCATATGTTAACGATACGAGCACAAGAATAAAGATGATAAGCAAGCTTAATATCCACACAAAGAGTTAATAAAGATGAGGAATGATTGATCAAAGAATAGTTAACGGAAAACCACGTTAATTGACGGACCTTAAGGTGACGGATGTCACAGGTCAGCATAGAGCTGATTATTATTTTCGAGATCTAGAAAGCGATGAAGGAATTTTACGTGTTAAACGAGGTGATAAAGCTTTTTGGGATTACATTGATGAAGTGCCTATCCCTGAAATAGTATGAGATATATAAGGTTGGATGGTTTTGCTGGTGTGATCGAGTGTGGTTATCGAAAACTTGATCGTGCTCTTATCTTAGCTTTAGTGGAGAGATAGAGGCCGGAGACACACACATTTCATTTACCGGTTGGAGAAACCACAATAACCCTTCAAGATGTACAAGTTTTATGGGGTTTGCCGGTTGAAGGTGATGTTGTTTCTGGCACTGATTATGCTATGAGTGCATCTGAAATTATAATGAGGTTTGAGTATTTAACCGGTTGTACACTCGCTACAAGCGCTGTAAGTGGTTATAAGTTAAACCTAAGGTTTATTTTAAATGAAATAATAAAACCATTCTCTGATAATGCCACTGATTTTCAGTGCATCCAACGAGCTAGATTAATTTTATTTTTTATGATTGGTGCCACTTTATTTCCTGATACTTCTAGCAACTGGGTGCACATAAATTATTTAAGTCATATTGAAAACTTAAATAATTGTGGTAGACTTAGTTGGGGAAGTGCGGTTTTAGCCTTTTTGTATAGACAATTATGTAAGGCAACGAGAGTCACAAATCGAGAAGTTGGTGGACCTTTATTCTTGTTGCAATTATGGGCATGGGAAAGATTGCCTTCTATGTGTCCCCGAAATACGAGATCTATTGATTTCAGATTACCATATGGTGCACGGTATGTTAAAAAAAACTTATGTATTGACTATTTATCTGTAATCTTATATTTTTCTAGTTAACCTGGTATATTTGAAAACTTGATTACAGATGGAATGGTGAACTTAGTTATGTAAACACCACTCCGCACTGTTTGAGTGCGTATCGATCTCAGCTGCATTCATTAAGCGAGGCCACGGTATTAATATTAATCTGATATTATTTTGTATATATTAACATGGTGGAAACATATTAATTTATATTTTTTATATCAGTTTAATTGGAGGCCTTATGATAATATTATCCACCTTCTACCTGATATCTGCACAAGTGGACATCAAAGCTGAAGAAGTGACACATACCTTATATGTTGGGAAGTTGTTGAGCCTCACATTCCAAGTAGGGTTTTAAGACAGTTTGGAATGTTTCAACCAATCCCTACAAGTGTGTTACTAACCCGGGAGCAACACACAAATCTACATTCGACTGCTCGTAAAGGTGGTAGAAATAAAAACTGGTTACAACATCATAATATCTTTGTTCAAGCATGGGCGGCTCGGCATAATTCAGCTGCTAATGAAGCGTACACTGATTCGCCAATTGCTTCTGAAGCATACATGAGGTGGTATTTAGAGCGTACTGTTGTGTATATAACAAACCCGCCTCATCAAGACACGAACCTTCATGGCTTCAAAAATGATGGATAAAGATTGAGAATGATGGTATTATTATTAATAATTTAATTATTATTATTATTATTATTATCAATATTGTTATTATTATTTTTTTAAAATTAATCTTTTATAATGTTACTTATAGATGGATGGGATGTTAATTTTATCAAAGACCAGGAGATGAAATGGGGAGGAATATGGCGAGCCGTTATATGGATTTTGCACATGCAAACCATATATGTTATCTACCAACGCATGTGGCACAGAATGTTGATGATACTCAACTTCCTCCTGTCACACAACGTTTACCCAGAAGGGGTAGAGGACGAGGGCGGGTTGGTAGACAGGTTGTTGATGATAATGTTGTGCAACAGAATATGACAGAAGAAAGGGATTTCACGGAACAACAGTTCAACTCCCCCTTTTTAAGTCAAATGGGAAACCAATATTTTTTTTACGGTGGTACCTCAAGTACTCAGTTTCCACATTTTAGTCAAATGGGGACCCAGAATTTTGAAGAAGGGGGCCCGTCAAATCCTTATCAAAGCCCTGATACTAGTTATCAACAATCATTTCACCATTCTTCCCCGTTACCTTATTACCCTCAATTTCAAGATACAGCTCAATCAGTTGACCGGTTTTTTAATCCATCTCCTTGCCCGTTCGACTTAAATGATGAAGCAACAAACGATAATGATGACACTCGTTAGATGTTATTTCTTTTATATTTTTATTGATGTATTTTACCTTTTTAATTAAGTAATTTTTTATACTTTTATCTATTAATTATATAATGTAATTTTATTATAAAACAAAAACATAAAATACAATATTATTAGAATAAACATCTAAAAACTAAAAAGTAGTACAATAAAAGTAATAAGTGGTAATACAACAAAAAATGTCACTTGCGGGTCTTGCGTTTGACTATCTTTTCTGTGAACCATTCAGGGTGACTATATGTATAACGATACTGATAAAACTCTTTTGCCATATAGCGTCGATATCTTGCACACGTGTCTTTAAAATCTCCTTCCATAGTTAAGGTTTTTCCTTGAACTAGATTTTGCATTAACATACAAATAAAAACCCCTGAATCACCACCAAGGTCACCCCCGCCCTTAGGCAAGTACTCCTCAGTAGTTGTGAAAGACATATGATCCCTTTTATCAAGATGAATAAACGGTCCAGTATAATTTTTTTTCCAGTAACCAATCTGTTTCATCAGACAGTAAAAACTACATGGAATAAAATCTAAAATAGGGAGAACTAACTCATGATATAGTTCACGATATAAGTTATTTGACCAATACTGAAGGATCTCCATTGTATGCAAGTTGATTCGGATAAGTAACCAATCTTCTACTGCTTTTATAAGTATTGGAATATAAACATATTGCACCTCCCAAAATGGAGGGTACAACTCATCAGTTCCGTTGGCATATTTGACAGGCTTGACATCTTCCCACACACATAATTCATCCCGAAACTGAGGTAGTAAAATTATCCAATTCAACCCTGATGGTCCAAATTTCGCAAGCTTTTCACGTCTCATCCGCATCATCCGTTTTACCCAACCTTCTATATGATGTGATATAAAGTATTATCATCTAATAAATATTATATAAAACTAATTTATTTAACTTAAATATATAATATTTTTACCAATGGAGAAAGACGACCGTCGCGTTCGTACCCTAATAAAGCATCCCAAAAATTCTTCCCAAGCCAGTTACCACCAAATAGAACTGAAACACAATATGGCGCAACCCCGTTGTTGTAGAAGTCAATAGCATCTTTTGACCAGTTCTTAGATTCTTCTTCATCTGCAACTAAAAATGGTATATGCACCGGGTTGTTTTCTGACGAAGATGATTCATGTTGCTTCTTAGGCCGCCTCAATCTTTGTAGAATTGAACTCGTCGATGGAAGTTCATGAACTGGTTCTTTACCAGGTCGGTGTGCCATTTTTATAGGTTGTTGGAGCTGTACAAGATAGTCATATTATCAACACAGTCAAAGTCAACAAAAGTCAATGTCACGGTCAAAGTCAACGCAAAAGTCAAACCCGACACGTTCGAGACGACGAACCGAGACGAGACGTTGAAGATTTAGATGACTAGGAGTTTTATTGTAATAAATATATTTTGTGTGAACAAAATATATTTTATCTTGATTTAGTTATTTTTATGTTTAATATGTAATTTTGTATTAATTAGCCTAAGTCTAGGGGGTTAAGTGCAATTAGTGAATATTAGTCTAGACTATAAATATGTTAATTGTCATTAGTGTTGGTTGATGGTTGAATGACCAATTGATTGGGGTTTTCATATTATTCAAATCATATGCAATCAATATAGATCAAAGGGGTTTTATTGTGATTATCTTTGCTTGATCCATAATTCTTCATGTTATTTGATTCAAGTGTGTATCCTGGAGTTACAATTTGATATCAGAGCCTTATTGGATCAAATGCATTGAAGAATTGAAGTTTTTGTTGCTGATTTTTAGAAGTGTTCATCAAAATTTTAGAGAGAGAAAGTGGGGGTTTAGAGAGTGAAAATAGATCTGAAAATTCAAATTTCATCTCAATCACAATCAATCCATCAGATCTACAACAATCTATTACAAATTTGAAGATATACAACATAAATTCCTGATCTACAACATATTTTATACAAGAATTTGAAAGAAAAATTCAGATCTGAAGATTTTCTCTCACACACACTAGTGTGTGTGTTCTTGGTGTTCTTGAGCTTCAACATCTTCATCCAGCGAATTTAGATCTGATCTTGAACGAAAGTTCACAGTTTCCGGCGAAATTACAGTTTCGTTCGGCGAAACTGCGAAATTTCAGCGAAACTGCAATTCCGGCAAAATTGTAACTCCGGCGAAACTATTCCGGCGAAACTATCAACCTGCGAAATTAAAGAAAAATCAGCGAAATTATAAAAAAAAGGCTGCGAAATAAAAAAAAACCATTCTGCGAAATTATTATACCATTTTGCGAAATTATCAACAACAAACCCTAACCACAGCCACAATCACCACAACCCTAGGATTTTCAGATCTTCAACCCCAACAACCATCATCACCTTAACCAACGTTCACCTCCACCGCTGCTTGCACCGCCACGATACCAACCACTTTGAATAAATCCAAGAAACAAATATAGGGATGATACCAAGCAACAAAAAAAACACCTGACCAGGGGTTTATCACTCGGATTCAACAGCAGCAAAACAACGAGAAATCAAATGAGTTGAAGTTTTGGCATCAAAGATTGGATCTACAAGTACAAAGCCCTTTAAGCGTATGTGCAACTGTGAAACCCTAAGTACTAGTGAATAGATCTGAAGCAACAACAAGTGATAGACGGTGGGGCAGGAGCTGAGGTCGTCGGTGCTTCAGATCGAAAAAGACTTCATCCGTTCAATATTCCTGGACATCATTCCTCTCACCGCTCGATCAATAGATCTGCAACACTCAATCGTCCTTAACTTCAGCCTTCACTTCCCCTTCTTAAGCCCTGGTACATCAGCCTTGAAGACGTGAGCATCTACGGTCTCCTTCGAATCGATGTTAGTGTTGACAAACGATGAGGTTTCCGATAATCAGAGTTGATCGGATAGTGAACGGAAGTTGTTATTGTTGTTGAAGGGGAAGCCTTTAAAAGGGTCCCAAAAGTCGAGGGGGAAGGTGCTCCTAAGTGTATGAAAGTGTGAAAATGGATGCGATTTGATGTGGTGTTTTCGTGTTTTCGAGTGGGGCTTTTGATCGGACACTGTAGCAAGTTAACGAGCCATTCGACCCATTAACATTGGTTGCTTGTCTCTCACCGGCACGTGTCGCCGGAGACTCGCCGGAGAGGCGGTTGTTCGCTGGAAAGAAGAACTTCGCCGGAACCCTAATTGTTGTTGGTCTCATCAGCCTCTAGGGTTTCTTGGATATTTGATGTGAATTTTATTAGGGTTTGAAAATGTTTAATGGGCTTTTCTTGTTAGGCTAGGTACAATATTTTAAAGAAAATTGGGGCTAACAATTTTTGTGTGTTATTGGGTTTTCAAGATTATGAGCTAGTTAACCCATTAAAGAACTTGGGCTAACAATTTTTAAATTGTTATTGTGCTTATAATTGGGCTGAGTTTTTAACGGATTTGTATGGGTATTGGGTTGTAACAAAGTTGGGCTAATAAAAAAATCAAATAAAATTGACTTATTGGGATTATTTGAGTTTAAACCGATAAAGAAATATTTAAAGGAATATTCAGCTTGACCCCAGTTGCTAAGATTGTTTAGCGTGACATTTAAAAAAATATTATTCCCGGGGGAGAATTATTCAACAATTTTGGGAAAAATATTTTTGGGGCGTTTAATTGTTCATAATTTTTAATAAAATGTCATCTTAGGAAGATTTTAAATCAGATAATCTCACAATGGCACAAACGGTTTGACTCTTTTGCAGGTACAAAGAAAGAAAAATTGTCCGATTTAATTGATCGATTTTTAAAAGTGGCAAATAATCTAAAGAATCATGTTCCAGATCTCAGTAATCATGAATAAATTCAAAAGCTTCTTGACTCTCTTCCGTCTGCATGGAATCATCAAGTTAAAATGCTAAAGCAAGAAAGAGGTTATGTCGACACAAAACTTATGGATATGATCAACAGACTAAAATCTCTCAAGCTGGATATCCAAAGAAACGAATTTCAACAAGCCGTGTTCCACATCAAACCCACGCGCTTAATACTGATCTTGTTTCTTCTGTAACAAGCATACTTGATTACAAAGCAGAGATGATTGAAAAGTTGAAGTTAATGAGAACTGATTTGGATTTGAATTTTAAATTCAGAGAAACTGTTGAAGAGAACTATGAAGCTCTGAGAGTCGACAATGACAGTAAACTAGAGTCTGTGAGAACCGATGATGATAAGGCTGGAAAAGTTGATAAAAGAGAGAAAGAATCTGAGGCTGACAAGATGTTGAAGGTCAAAGAAGAGGAACAACAAAAAATCACAAGGGTACTTTGCAACTGTGAAAAGAGCTTAGCTGCAGAACGAACTATCATGGGTCTTCCTTATGAGACTGTTCAGGATATGTGTTCTTCGTCATGCAAAATCCGGTTATTTGGAATTTATAAGGCAAACAGATTGTTATTGGAAAATGAAAAAGAATTAAAAATAATCAATTAGGAATTAAAGAAAAATGAAATTGATTTTTCAAGAAAACTTAATGAAGCATTGGTTGAAAATGATCTTTTAAGAAGAACAATTTTGGAGCGTAACATTGAAATTAATATTTTGAGAGAAAGGGCTGTTTTAGCTCAATTTGAAACAACAAAGCTTCAAACGAAGCTTGATAAATGGACCCTGTCACACATGAAAAAGGATGAGCTTATTGCTAAACAACAAGGGGCACGGGTAAAACATGGGATTGAATATAAATCTGATGGTGAAACTGCATTTAATTCAGTTCCACCCCCTTCTACTTTATGTTATTCACCAATCCCCAACCTCATCCTAAAAATGATTTGTTTGAACAACCTACTAATAATCCGCATGCAGGTTTGAGCGGTGTGAATCTTAATGAGGTGCGAGATGATTATGATTCTACAACTGGTATGGGATACAATAAACCGAATGTTGACAGTCAAGCTAACGATTGTTCAGTCCCGGTTGTTTGTAAATCTATATCTACTATTTCTTCTAACTTCTTTGATAAGTTTAAAGCAGGTGAAATTCCTACTTTTAAGCCTGTCAAGGTTGTGAAAGATGAGATAAATCAGGAATCATCAAATCATCAAGTTCCAACAACAACAAATCATCCTATTCCTGTCAATCAAGATCCTTTGGAAGCAGATCTGTGTATACAAGAGTGGATAAGCTCGGATGATGAATCACACACAGAGGAGGGTGTTGGTTCCTCACAGATCAAGATATCTCCTGACATTGTCAAGTCACAAAAGCTTCCAAAAGCTGAATTAAGATCAATACGGATCTCGTCTCCAACTGCAAAACAACCCAGTCAATCAGTGAAGATCTCATTCCCTGTTCAGCACGGGAAACTTCAGAACAAGCAAGAATCTACCACAACCTCAAAGCAATCTCCAATTCCACCTGCACAACACGGGTCAGTCAAGCATCAAAAGCCTTTCAAGGCTTGTTTTGAGTGTGGAAAAGAAGGGCATGTGGTAAAGAAATGTCCTCAAAGACTTGCTACGGATGGTAAAGGCAAAACGAATTGCTTCTCCACATGTAAGTCTACAAAGAATGTTCCAGATGGTAAAGGCAACACGGGTTGCTTCTCTGGATCAAGAGGTAAAAAGCACACATCTTTAAATGGTGGGATGAAAAACCCTACATCCAAATCTTTTCATGTGAAGCCGGTTTCATATGATTCAAAGATGAAAATGACCAAAGATTCAAAACCAAATTCTTTTCCTTCCAGTCTTAAACAGAAAATGATTTCCAAATTTAATTCATTCAAATCCAAATTAATTGAACCGAAACAAATTTGGCAAATTAAAAAGAAGGATATAGCAATCCCCGATTGTTTAAACGGTTGTGTGCAGAAGTAGGTTTTGTATATTGATGAAAAAGGAACTTCCAGGAATATGATGGCCTGGGTTCCCCTTTCAAACTAATCTGTTAATGAGTGCAGGAACAATTCAGGAGGACTGTTAGTAATCCGGTTTACTGACAGAGATTGTTCCTAATTCAAGTTGAGGCGGAACTAACAGGTTAAGGTCATGGTATTATATCCACAATCTGGATTTTTTAATCTGCACAATCACAGTTCTCACTTCACAATCAGTACATATTTCTTGATAATTCATTTCTTATCTTGATCATTAGTATAGTTTGGAAGACCTTCTTTGATAAATTTTTATTTTTGTACAGTATTATAAAAAACATAAAAAAATAAAAAAAATTATAAATAAATAAAAAAAAGTTTGCAAAAATAAAAATTTAGGGGGAGGGTATAAGTAAATAAAAATGAAAAGAGAGCTGGGAACTTGATTCGAGATGATTGAGAAATGATTGTATATCTTCTTGAAATGCTTGTTTTTGCATGACTTGCGTTTTTAAAATGAGAAATGATAGTAACTGATGCTGTTATCTGATTTACATTTTTTAAGTGCAAATAATAGAAAAACAAACAGATTCTTTATTGATATGCTTGGTAGACTCAGCCTGAAGAATAAGGTAGACAACAGCATCATGATTTAAATTAAAATATATGCTTAAAGACGTCTGGATTTACGCAATCATTTTCGGCCTTCACAAAAACTGAGTTCTGACAAAAATTGAATTGAGAATTGATCTTTCACCCACCATGATACAAATCATATAAGCCATATCTTTGAGCCATGATTGGTGTATTTATATGTCTTGTGTTTGTGCTAATCTCCTCTGCTGTGCGGTAGTACTGACCTGGAATGATGATCTCCTTTGCTGTATGATAGTACTGACCTGGAGCTCTCATCGGCACATGATTAAATGGTCATCTCCTTTGTTATACGTGAGTATAGACCTGGAGCTCTCACCATTTTGGTCTAAGTAGTATCAAATCATCTAAACGATGAATTCATCACAGAATGTAATATTCTGTCAATAATCACTAGCATACTAATGCACAAGCCTTGCTCTGTAAAGATCGTTACAAAATTCAAGAAATTCTGAGGTTGGGTGAGGGTTTTTGCCAAATGATTGTGGGGTCCTAACATTCTAAAGCATCTAATCGAACCTTAACAAATCATTTGCTGCTTGTTGAAAAAGATAGGGCATGAGTTTAAGTGGACAAATATATCAGCAATCGTTATTGGTCTGTTTAAGAATTTCAAAATCATTCAATGACTGTGATTAAATTCAGTTATCAGTGTGATCTTATTGCTTGTCGATGATTAAATTCATCTTTGTGCTAAGTATATCTTGAGGATGTGATCTCATGATTGATTCAGTTCTCGGTTTTAAATGTTAAAAAAAAAAAAAACAAAAAAAAAAATAATAGATAAAAAAAGTTATAATAAATGTATATAATATTAAAAAAATTATAATAAAATTTCATTTTAATTTCTCTTAGGTCTTCCATACTATGTTGTTTCAATTTTATCATTTTTCATGCATTTCACGGAAATTGCGCACAAACGAACACGGGTTCGCTTGTTTTTCACACACAGATAAACACGGGTTTATTTTGTTAAAATAAAATGATCTAATTAGAAATGTCGAGATTGTGTTTGTGAATGTATTTCAGATTTTTGCTTTAAGTGATGGCCGATCATCAGTTGAGCAGTGTCCCTGATCAGAGAACCTGTTCCTCAAGTTTGCAGAAGATACCGAGCTAGGAATCCTCCTCCTACATCTTCTGAAGCACTCAAGATTAGAGATTTGGGAAACCTGTTCCAATATCTTTATAAAGCTTGCACTCGAAAAAGGGGAGCATATAAATAGGGGGAGCTTATGAGATGAAAAAATCTTTCTCATCAGATTCAGAAAGATTCAAATTGAAGATCTTTCTACTGTTGACTTCTCGATGTTGATTTTGTTTGAAGACGTTGATAATGATAGACTAAGGGGGAGTATTGTTGGAGCTGTACAAGATAGTCTATATTATCAACACAGTCAAAGTCAACAAAAATCAACGTCACGATCAAAGTCAACACAAAAGTCAAACCCGACACGTTCAAGACGAGGAACCGAGACGAGACGTTGAAGATTTAGATGACTAGGAGTTTTTTTGTAATAAATATATTTTGTGTGAACAAAATATATTTTATCTTGATTTTAGTCATATTTATGCTTAATATGTAATTTTGTATTAATTTGCCTAAGTCTAGGGGGTTAAGTGCAATTAGTGAATATTAGTCTAGACTATAAATATGTTAATTGTCATTAGTGTTGGTTGATGGTTGAATGACCAATTGATTGGGGTTTTCATATTATTCAAATCATATGCAATCAATATAGATCAAAGGGGTTTTATTATGATTATCTTTGTTTGATCCATAATTCTTCATGTTATTTGATTCAAGTGTGTATCCTGGAGTTACATAGGTTATGCAGTGTTTTTTTGGAAGTATGGTGGTATTTGAAATGTTGTTATTATAATGATAAGGGTGGTGGTATTTATAAGAGTTTTTTTGGAATAAAATTAATATTTTTATTTTATAATATAAAACTAATATTATAATATTAAACAATAATAACTAGTAAACATCAAATAAAATTATAATACAACAATCTCCTCATGAATATGAGTTTGGACAAGTGTCCATGTTATGACCTGTTTGTCTACATATTGAACATCTACGTATAACAGGTGCATCTGGATGATGAACATCCATCTTGTTGTGTATCCTTTTCGTGCGTCTCCTACCTCGTGACGTGGTGATTTTTGAGGGATCACCTCTTATCCTCCAACCCGGGTTCGTCCAATAATCAATGTGACGAAGCGGGTAAAAATATCCATTATACTGTTCTTCATAAACAACAGTACTATAGACCTGATGAACAATGTTATGAGGTGATTCACCTCTATGGCGGCAAACTACAATTGCATGTGAGCACGGAAATCTTTGCATCCGTCATTTACCACACGTGCAAGTTCTGTTTTTGAATTCCACGGTATAATCATTTCCACCAGCTTCATTTGTTTGTATCTTTGACAGAACTCTATACCTCGCCTCTCTGTAATCAAACTCTGTTATGATATGCTCTTGCGAGTAAATATTACGTGTGTTAAATAAACGCCATATGCGAGGGGGTAACATTGTGTTATAGTTGGCTGCAATGTCAGTGTGCTTTCTGAACTGTTCGACTGCTTTCTCAAACGTACAATTAATAATAGCTTTTATTGGCATAAGCCTGACACCTCGCAACGTATTGTTGAAGCTTTCTGAAATGTTCGGCGTCAGGTTACCCCACCGACGATGATTTTTATCATGTAGAAGCGTCCATTTACTTTCTTTAATAGCTTTTAAATATTCCCACGCTTCTGGATTGACGTTTGTCATTTGACTTACATAGTAGTTATACTTTCTTTGTTGGGTGGTGCTTATGATAGACCAACATAGCCTTTTTAAGCTAGAAACCTTGAACTTCTGCATGAGGTTACTTCGAACATGTCGGAGACAAAATCGATGCACAACATTATTTTTCCACTCTTCAAGAGTATTCATTGCACGAATAATTTCTTTGTGCCTATCGGAAATAACACATAACTTTTTTCCCGAACCAATAGAATCATGGTGAACCGCAATGTGTGACCAGAATTTTTGGAAAAAACCAACTCCAACTTTCTACCGTCTCTTCGTCTACAATTGCATAAGCTATTGGCATTACGTAGTTGTTTGCATTTTTTGCAACTGCAATTAACATTTTACCACGGTAAGAACCTTTCAAGAAAGTACCGTCAACAGATATCACAGGCTGACAATAGCTGAACGCTTTAATTATTGGACCGAATGCCCAAAACACATATTTAAATGTGTAATAAGTAGATGTACCGGTCGGATGATATAACCATTCCACGATAACATGGTTCTTCTCTTGTAATGCGTTGATGTACGTAGGTAATTCCTCAAAATTACTGTCCCAACTACCATAAATATTCTCAATAGCAGCTTTTCTAGCTCGCCAGGCTTTATTATATGAAACATCAACATTCAACGTGTCTTTCAAATGCGCTTGAATTTTCTTGATGGGAAAAGCAATATCTTGATGAATAAAATGGATGATACGGGTAACAATATCTCTGCATTTGAAACTTCTATTGTTGTTACCAACAACAGTACCAAAGCAGTTGTGGGCATTCACCCATCTTGAAATTCTCCACATGTGATGATCATGGTTCTTGGAAGCATAAACATACCATGAACATGGAGGACCACTATGAAGATTATTGTTGTAATTAGGGCTAGTGCTGTAGCACTTTGCTCTCCATCTTGTACGTTTACTTTCAACTACTACAGCCTCTCTGTTACATGCATCACTTCACCTTTTGATTTAAAATACATTCCAACACGAATTTCTTTTGACTCTTCATTCCATATATCCATATGGTCTTCATCGTCAAAATTAGCAGCTTCATAATTTCTTAACTCCTGGGGATCTTCAGAATAGTTCACCTCTCTGTAAGATCCTGGATTAACACCAGAATTATAATTGTTTGAAACTCCATAATTGTTGTTGTCATCATCACTGGATTCTTCTTGTGTTGGAATGAGTTCAGTATCTTCACTGCTGTCTGAACGACCATCATCCGACTTATCTAAGCCTCCATTATCATCATCGACTTGATGATGAGAATTGGTTGATGGGCCGGCTTGATAATCATGCGATCTTGCATTGCCTTGATGATAAGATTTACTTGATGGATCGGGAGCTTGAGATACAGAGAAACCGCGTACGAGATCCACATGATTGGATTGTTGTACAGACATTTTTGGCTTAATGATAACATAAACATTTGCTCGAAAATTTTCAACATTTTCTCCCAAATAATACAAAACATCTAGACTTGAGTCATTGAAAATTTCAGAACTTTAAGAGAAACCAACATATGAGTAATATAATTTTAATTTTAAATTATAATACTTTTTTTGAACCTGAAGATGATTATAAATCAAATCTACAAACTCTTCGTATGAAACTCTATTACGAAGAATAATAGTTGAACTTCTAGTAGAAACATCACATATGATATTTCCATTTTCGAATGAAATATCACCACCCCAATATATTTGTAGAAAATAAGGCCGAGACATGATAATAATTAGTTTTTTTTCAAGTGCGAACTGAATTTTGTATGCATATTTGAGTGAATTCGGTTGAGTTATAAACATAATCCGTAAGTGAGTAGGTTAAATGTCTGGGTAGTATTACTTTGAGAACCCGCCCTTGCCAAGGGCGAGCCCCCCATAAAGTGGTCAAGCAGTTACATCGCACAGCAAAAGCAGTCACATCTGTTAGGACCGTGTACGTACGGAGTACTAACTGATAATGCGTGTATACCTAATCAAATAGTGCGGAATCCTATTTGATTGGCGATCTAATCAGTGAGAACGCAGTTTCGATCAATTTAGAGATTAATGAAACGTTGTGAACGATCAGAACTCGATCAACTACGATCTATGAAGTTGGAACAGGTTCTCTAGGGTCTCTGGACGGCTAGGGTACGTATGTGAGTCGAAATTCGTCAAGTGTTACGTTTTTCCACGAATTAAGTGGTATTTATAGGTTAGGGTTTGTCAATCGTGCAAGTGAACCATTAGTATGGTTCAGTCGTGCGACTGAATCATATGATTGGTCCATACGCACGAATACTTCATACGATTAAGTTCAAACACATTTTTCAACCATTCTTGACTAAGAACTATGTAAACAACCACAAACCTATATAGTTAGTTCAATATGTGTTATGATACAATAAACAATGAAACATTAAACAATATAATCATCAATCACATATTTCATTTCATTCAACTCATTCATTACATATAAGTAAGACATGAAAGACATTTTACTTTAAGCTCCTAAACTAGGTACATATGTATCAATAAACTCCCCCTTGGACCTAGTTTACATCATTTTCTAACATTCTTCATTAGCTCCTCAAACTTCTTGTACTTTTCCTCTCTTGTAACTTCGGCATGTATCTCGAATGCGAAACAGAGTCGTATGACATTTTGGACCTGGAGGGCTTGTCAATGTCTTGCGAGTCATAGAATAGTGGCCACTTGTATAATGTATACACATCGTCTGAAGACATGTTGGTTAGTCACATAGGGTCAAACACCCGAAAGGCGCAAACAACAATGAATTCTAGAATATTTAGGTTATGCTTATCCTCAGGTCAGTGCCATCGCACAGCAGAGAGGCACACAACCTATCTTCTTGTGAGAGCATTTTTCTTTTCTTTTTGCACGTAACGCACCAACAACATTTGTTATCAGTTTGATAGCGCTTACATATTTTTTTTCCGTGCTTTGCTCTTTTTATGGTTATCCACACACATTTGTGGCGTTTATTTGCTCGTCACCCCTTATTGGAACTACGTTGATTGTGTTAACCAAGGATAAGATAGGAACCCACAGCAAGTTGAACAATTTAGTTTGAATTTAAATCACCAATGAGGTCTACTCATCTATTGTGTTGAATCTACCGACACATCATATAATGAACTAGCAACCTCTAGGTCTACTTTCTCTATGTTACCTTAGTAGCACACTAGTTTTACTATCATTTTTTCTTTTATTTTGCTTGGACTTCTCAAATTTATACTTTGAATTTTGCATCTTAATCATTTAAAACTTTAAGTCCCAAACGATCTGTTTCCTGTGTACTATCATTTTCCATAAGCATTGAATCAGTATCACAGATTTGATTTCTATCCTTTTAGCTACACTGTCCTTCTCCCCCTTTTTCTATTTTTTTAAGCAATTAAATAAAACAACTAATTTAATACTACTCTAACCTATTCTCCCCCTAAAATTCTAAAACCGAAAATATTTTTTGAGTTTTTGGATCTTATAGAAACAGGAAATGAAAATAAAAAAAATAAAAGAAAATAAAAAATAACTCTACTCGTCGGACTATGTACTGTCATCTTCTGGAATCACTTCACATTTCTTTTTCATGTTGTTGACCTCTAACAGATATAAAAATCTTGGTTTATCAAACGCTTTTGTGTAGAGGTCAGCGCATTGAAAGTCCGTATTAATTTTAACATCGATTAAATTCTTTTCAAAACAATCACGTATAAAGTGATATTTAATTTCGATGTGTTTGGTTTTTGGATGCTGGACAGGATTTTTAGTTACGGCTATAGCAGCAGAATTATCAACAAATATAGGAGTGTTAGATAATTTCAAACCGTAGTCCTGCATTTGCTGTTGAATTCAAATGATTATGAACAGCAGCTTGCAGCAGCAACATATTCAGTTTAACAAGTTGACAGAGCAACCGATGTCTGTTTCTTACACTACCACGTGACTAATCTTCTCCCAAAGAATTGACATCCTGCTGAAGTTGACTTGTAGTTCATTTTGCAGCCGCCATAATCCGAATCGCTATACGCTGTAAGCTCAAAGTCATCGTCATGAGGATACCACAACCCAAGTGTTGGAGTACCCTTCAGATAACGAAATATCCTTTTGACTCCTATGAGATGGTTGACTTTCGGTTTCGTACATGATATCAGGTCGTGAGGCAGTGAGGTACATGAGGGATCCGATCATTCCTCGGTACATGGTGGCATCCACCAGATCACCATTTTCGTCGGGTGCCACATCATGGTTTGTAGCCAGTGGAGTCCCAACTGCTGAAGCATTCTCCATATCGAACCGACTAAGAATATCGCCTACATACTTGGTCTGATGTAGATATATCCCCTTTGATGTTTGATCCACATGTAACCCGAGAAAGAACTTCATCTCTCCCATGGCACTCATCTCAATTTCAGCTTTCATTACTGCTTCAAATTCTTTACATAATGCTTTGTTTTTGGAACCGAAGATTATGTCATCAACATAGATCTGAACTAGTAGTAAGTCACCATCCTTTTCTTTGATGAACAGTGTACAGTCAATCACTCCTCTGTGAAAGCCGTGTTTCACAAGATGAGTTGAGAGTTTTTCATACCATGCTTTTGGGGCTTGGTGGAGCCCGTAGAGAGCCTTATCCAACTTGTAAACTCTGTCCCGATGATATGGACCTCAGATCCTTCGGGTTGACTGACATACACTGTCTCCCGGATTTCACCATGAAGGAATGCACTCTTTACATCCAGTTGATAAACTTTAATCTTCATGTAAGATGCATAGGCTAGGAAGATACGGATTGCTTCCATCCTTGCCACAGGTGCAAATACTTCATTGTAATCAATACCCTCGACTTGTCGAAATCCTTGAACTACAAGTCGAGCCTTGTTTCTTATTATGACCCCTTGGTCATCTTTCTTGCACTTCAAGACCCATTTGGTGCCAATCACCTTAGCACCTTTTGGTCTATCTACCAGTGTCCATACTCCTAGCTTCTTGAACTGTAGGAGTTCTTCTTGCATCGCACTTACCCATGCCTCATCGTTTAATGCTTCACTAAAATATTTTGACTCAAATTGAGACACAAAACATCGATATGCACCATTGTGAAGATAGCCCTTTTCCATTACCGAGGCATAATCAGCTGAGTATAGCTAATTTCTAGTCCGTACTCCTAATCGAACATCTCCAATAACATTGTCCAAAGGATGATAGACATTTAGTCGTGATCCAGGAGTGGTGGGAACAGCTACCTCATTTTCCAGATTGTGAACCACAACTTCAGTATCTGAAGCTGTTGGAGTATGAGGTTCCGAAGTGTCAGAGGCATCAGGGTTTGATGCTTGTGTACTTGCTGTAGCAGGAACCTGTTCCTCCTGGTTCACCTGTTCAGTCTCCACTTCTTCATCGTCATAGGAGGAGTCGCTTACATCAAGTGCTCCCCCTAAAGGACTAGAAGAATCACCGTGTGGAACTGATGTTGTCGAGTCTAGGGACGGTGTGTTTAAGACATCATACATCATTCTGGTCGCTAACTCATCATCAGAAGGGGAGAGAAGGATGTTGAAGGACTTAAAGAATCCATCATAATCGAAGAAGAATGTGGGTCCTTTTCCAGCAGGGGGGTTGGTGTATCTCTGAACGTCGACGTTGCACCACACTTCTACTTGACCCGTTGAGTTGTTGTAAACTCTCTTATTCGGTATGTTGTATCCTAGAAAAATTCCTTCTTCAGCCTTTTCACTGAACTTCCCAGACTGATTTTCTTCAGCAGCGTACATGGTGCGCCAAACGGTTCGAGGTACTCTAGATTAGGTTTACGTTGTTGGAGCAACTCGTAACACGTTTTACCATGTCGTTTGACCACTAAGACTCGATTGAGGGTGTAACAAGCATTGGCAACTGCCTCGTTCCAGAATTGGATAGGTAGTTTCGAGTCAGCTAGCATCGTTCTTGCTGTCATCATCAAGCTCCTGTTCTTTCGCTCAGCTACTCCGTTCATTTGTGGAGTGTAGGCAGATGTGAACTGGTGTACAATTCCTTTCTCTTTGCAGAATGCCTTCATCCACTAGTTTTTGAACTCGGTGCCGTTGTCTGAGCGAACTTGCCTTACCTTCAGCTTGTAGAGTGACTCCAATGTAGTTCCCAGCTCCTTGAATGATTCAAATATCTCTGATTTCGATTTCAGAAACATCACCCAAGAAAATCTTGAGTAATCATCCGTAACTACATAGCAGTACAAATCGCTAGCAATGCTCTTCGTACTAACTGGCCCAAACAGATCCATGTGAAGAAGCTCAAGAGGTAGGTAAATTGAGTGAACTTTCTTTTCCTTATGAGACTTCTTTGTCTGTTTCCCTTTCTTACACGCGACACAAATATCCGGTAATTGGAAGTTCTTAACATTTACTCATCAAGTGATTCATTTTCCGTGGATTAATGTGTCCCATTCTCCTATGCCAGGAAATGGTGTCTTTCTCTGTTGCCTTTGACAAGAAGCATTGAACTTAATGATCGGTTGTGGAGGAATTTGATAGGTCCAAGTGCAGGACCGTTTAAGGGCTTTAACACAATTACAACACAACAACACAATGAGGAGATTAACTAAACTTTAATCAAACAGTGAACTGGGTAACCAAAAGTGATACAAATAACACAAGTAAAGCAAGAGACAGAACAAGAGAGTATGGGTTTCAAGGAGGCAGTATATTGCTTTCTCAAGTTCTTTTACAAGTGTTACAAAGCATAAAGAAAAGATACAAGAACTTGAAATACTTATACTACAACCTACAGCCGGCTATACTTTGAAAGCCAGCTGGATACAATTGACTAGACACTAACAAAATCAATTGTAGGATCAAAAGGCATATCTGCCTTTTGACCTTGTGACTATGACATGCCATAGCTCACATCCTTATACAATACAAAAAGGATAAAGTACATAAAGTGGAAAGTTTAAGACTCAAGACCTCAATGTACAGTTACCAAAAGCAAGGCCCTTTTCACCAACTCATGTAAGTTGGTGACTTTACAGAGATGCAGCGGAAAAGGTGCTTTATGGAACAGTACATCAGATAAAGCATGTGTACTAAAAGTCTTCGGAAGAAATCTGTCTTCATAGGTTGAAGCTTCGGAAGACTTTGTCTCTGAAGCTTCGGAAGACTTCATGTTTGGCTTCGGAAGATATTGGTCTTGGCTTCGGAAGATTTTACACTTAGAGTATTTTCTAATGCTTTGTGTAAAACTTCCAAAGCATTCTTCACTTCAGTACTTAGTGCATGTTGCTGAGACACTTAGGCTGTTTTGGGTTGCATCAGACTTCAGGAATCCTTACAAACTCCCCCTAGGCTGATGCTACCAAAACACTTAGAAGATCTTCAAATGTTGGTAGTCTTCAGTACAATCAGGACCATTCCTTTCTTCATGAGATGGTCAGGATCATCAAGACTTTCATAGTATCTTCTCATCTCAAAGAGATCATGCAGAGGTAAGTTGATTATGTCTTGCCATGAGTAGACATTCTCAACACCTTGATCTCTGATAACAGTCCATCTTTCTAGATTAGTAGAGTACGTCCAGGACAGGATGGGTGTCTCACTAGTTAGAGGAGCCACTTGAATAGGAGTTGATTGGGCTGCCTCATCATGCACTTCCTCAGGTTGATCTGATTCAGCCTGAGGTGCAGAGGTAGATGACTTTGGCTTCTTCTTCTTAGTCTTTGGTTTAGAAGCCATCCTCTTCTTCCTCTTGGATGTCTTTAACTGAGAAGACTGGTCTGCAGCACCATGTTGATCATCAGTGTCTTTCTCAGTTGGGTGTTCCTCCCTCACAGGTTCAGAAGGAGAGGGAGTTTGACCCTGCCTAGGATCAGAAGATGAAGCTTGCTGAGGCTCAGCTGGAGGTGCTGGTTGAGGTGTCTCTGGTTGTTCAAACTTGACCTCCACTTCAGGTGGGACTTGACTTGGAAGAGAGTGCAAGTCAATGAGTTCTCCACTTTTAGTCTTCTGCTTGATCACCCTAATATGCTCATCCATAGTGGATAGAGACATGGGGCCAAGTCTCCTTCGGAGAATCCATACAGCTTCAAGAAGCTCACCATTCTTTGTCTGTCAGCAGACTTCTTTGCATTCTTTTGAATGATGGCCCTTGACTTTGCAGCTTCTTCCCTTAGCTTTCTTTTAGTTGTCTTTCTTTCCTTGACTAACTCAAGCTCAAGTTGCTTTAGATACTCGAACTCAATGAAGTCATAGGACAAGGGAAGAAGTGCATCTGCCTGATAGAAGCCTGTGGCACTCAGGTAGTTGATCATCTTGATCCTATCTTCTTCTTTGTCTACCTGAGGTTCTTGTGGAGCCACATCTTTCTGTGCAGGACTTTCTTGAACTGGTGAGAGAGTAGGAGCATGCTTGTAAAGTCTTTTCTGTCTCTTCTCCTCTTTGAGTTGGAGAAGTATCATTGCATCCTCTTTCTCCTTCAACTCTCTTGACACTTCCTTGTCAGCCAGTTCATTTAGCTCTTCTAAGGGGAGGGAGATGATTTCATCAATGTCATAGTTCTGGTCTGTAAGTAGGTAATCCTGACTGCCCTTAACTCATCATCTTGAGTATTTGGTCTGGGAGCAGCCCTGATTGCAGCTTGCATGAAGCTAGATGACCCAGTGGAACTTTCTCCCCTTAGTCTCCTTTTCCTCTCTCTCTCTTCCTCCTCAATTTCCTCAGGAGTCATTATCCTTTTCCCTTTGTCACCAACAGACCTTTGTGACTCAGGGTGGATTGAGGCTTGGCCTTCATTGCTTGGAGTAGCTTCCATGCTCTGGCCAGAGAGAGGCTGAGAAACACCTTCACCAGCAGGTGTCTCAGATGGAGTTTGGACCTCAGCAGCAGTTGTTGATGATGAGACAGGGGTCTCAGGTTCTGTCACTGGGCCTTCAGTCAAGGTTTCCCCTATGAAACTAATCTTAGGGTCCACCTCAACATCCAGTTGACCGATGACATTGCCTGATTCCCTAAGTCTCCTTCTTAGAGTAAACTCTGCAAGGATCCTGTCTTGGATTCTTTGAGCCAGCCTGTCAGCTTGTCTTGAATTGCTTGGATTGACAAGTGGCAAGTTGACTAAATCCAGTCTTTCATAAAAGCTCAGGCTTTGGAATTAAAAAACTTCTTGTTGGCCTTGAACTCTTTGAAGTATAAGGGCTCTCCTGTCATCATCATACCTCCACCTTATGATGTAGTTGCCAGTTCCTTGTGGTGGAGATGAGACAGCCCTTGGTATACCTTCCTCAAAGAGACTCCTGATGAGAGAGTCTATAGAGTCCACATTAATGTGAACTTGAGGAAGTTGCTGAGAATGCACAACAGCAAGTGAGGATGGTGAGTCCTCTATGTCCATTCTCTCTGAAGAACTCCCAGGTTCTGTGGTTGTAACAACTTTCTCCCCCTTTTTGGTAGCATCACCCACTTGCATAGGTGAGCTGGAGGATAAGTCAATCACTTCCACAGGTTCTTGTGTTCCTGGTTGAGCTCTCCTTAAAGGTCTCCCAGCTAGTTTTTCCTGCAGATATGAAATCTGGAGTTGCTGATCATTGACCCTGTTTTGCAGGGTAGTCACCTGAGATTCCAAGTGACTAACCTTAGAGACTAAATAGGTGCATGTTTTTGACAGTTTTTGCACCTTTAGTCTCAAATTCCCCTCATCTTCATCAGAAGATTCATTGGGGGATGAGATGATTGGACCAAAGTCCTCTCTCTCACCACCAGCTTGAGTTTCTTGGCTGCTGGTTTTCCTCTGCTCACTTATCACCTCAGTGGAGATGCCAATGGGCTTAGTTTGCCATGGTTGAGGTCTTAATGAGTTATTACTTTCAAAATTGAGAGCCTCTTCCATATGGACATCCTGAACAGGTTCAGAAGTGTCCACCTCAGTAATAGGTGACTGATGGGGGATAGACTGAGGAGAGTCAGAGGTACTCATCTCTCTTTGAGTAGGGGAGGAGAAGAGAGACTCATGGTACTTCACTGAATCCTAAGTCTTCATCATTGTAAAAGATAGGTTGGGAATTGGTTGGTTGAGATCCAAGGCTGGGGATGGTAGCTGTCCCCTGAAGGTTGTTCACTTGAGTGTTGAGACTCAGAGTGAAGGCTTAAGTTTTTGGGCTAGTGAGCTCATCAGGGTGAGCTTGAGGAACCTCAGCCCTGATAGGTGAAGTAATGGGAGTGGTTTGCTCCTCAGGAGAAGTGGAGCTCTAGTGTCCACTTCTCTCCTGAAGGTTAAGTATTTGGGGGCCTGCACAGACTCAATAGCCTGAGCAGGGGTTCGTTTGGATTTTCTTTGGTAGGTGAGGGTAATTCTGGTCTTTTTAATGGTAAGGACAAAAAGAGTGTGGGTTTCAACACTAGCTTGGTTGCTAGGTTGTCACCTTGAGCAATGAGCTCTAACATTTTTGGGACTAGGGCTGTTTTTCTACCCCAGAGAAGCCTACAGTTGGCTTCTTCATTATTTTAAAGATGCCGGGCTTCATCTGTCCCATTTAAGAATATTACCTGTTTCCCTCAACTGTGAGCCCAGTTCACAGTTGAGAATGTGTTGAACATATCTAGGAAACATGTACTACTCTAAGGAGTCTAAGTTTGCAAGTAAATTAGTAATAAAATTGTGAATACCTGAACTTGACCCCCTGAACCATTCCATGAACTATAAAGGAGAGATCCTCAGGAATCTGGTCCCATCCACCATGCTTGTTTGACAAGCTGTGGATAACCACATGGAGCAGGAATTTCCATTGGGATGAGACCTTCCCTTTCCTAAAGGTCTTTACAGAGAAATCTCCCTCATACCCCATCTGCTCAAAAGAATGATTAACAGCTTCTTTTGGGAAGGACACCTCACCTCTCTTCTTCATCATCCAGCTGCAGATGTTGATTAATGATGGCCGGAGTGATGAAGATTGTCCTCCCTTGCACTGTGGCAGACAGTGCCTTCTCCCCATCCATAATGACCTCTTGGCAGGTCTTCCAGAATTCAAGCAAGTGATCCTCATATAGAGTAGGATCAATGGTCAGGGAGGTGAAGTAATTTGACAGGTCAAGAATTGGCAAATCTCTAGAAACTTGCATCTTTCTCAGAGCTTAACAGAGCAACTTGATTATGTTGCCTGTGTAGTTGCATGGAGAAATCAGGGTTGCTTCTTCCTTTCAAGGTAGCCATTTCAAAGCTTAAGGGTGAAAAAAGGTAGAAAGCAAAGGCGGTTTAGAGAATTAGGTTAGAGAAACGTAGAATTGAGGAAGATAGTGGGAAAGAGGGGGAACCGTGGGGTATTTATATGAAAAGGGATTTGAACCAAAGTTAATGAAAGAGGATAAACTTTGAAATCCGAAAGTCGGTCCCACCTCTGAAAAGGTAGTTTACTTTGCTCAAAAAGTAGTTTTCTTGGAATTCGAAAAGCTTCCGAAGTTTATTTGTCTTCGGAAGTTTTGATGGAAAAAGCTTCCGAGCTAAAATGGCTTCGGAAGATTTTCCTGAGAGTCTTGATATTTATGCTTCGGAAGAGAAATAAACCCTTGAATGCTTTGTATAGAAATAAACAAAGCTTCCGAAGGTTAATTTTGCTTTGGAAGGAAAAGGTCCTTAAAATAAATAAGTGTCTGAGATAAGAATTTTAAGCTTCGGAAGATGAATTTGA
The DNA here is from genome assembly GCA_025215565.1 of Flaveria ramosissima. Taxonomy (NCBI): domain Eukaryota; kingdom Viridiplantae; phylum Streptophyta; class Magnoliopsida; order Asterales; family Asteraceae; genus Flaveria; species Flaveria ramosissima. The sequence goes on from CM046037.1 coordinate 80,124,446, forward strand.
CTTCTTCCGAAGGTAAAATCTCTTAGACAGTTATTTATTTTGAAGACATGTTTTTCTTCCGAAGATAAATTTTATCTTCCGAAGTATCAAAAATTTTCAAGAATCTAAGGAAAGTCTTCAAAAAGAATTTTCATCCAAAGAAAACATGAGCTTATGAAAGTGATGAACTAGACAACTTAGGACACACATATTTTAAGAAGAAATAATTAGAATTAGTTTTAATAAAAAGTCTACTCAAAGTTAATCATCCCAATAGCTGATATGAGATACTTAAATCTCTGTTCATCAAAAGCTTTTGTGAACAGATCAGCATATTGTTCATCTGTATGAACTTTGACTAGTTTAATTAATCCTTTTTCATAGTTATCTCTTATTAAATGATACCTGATGTTGATGTGTTTGGTCCTTGAGTGCTGCACAGGGTTCTCAGTGATAGAGATAGCACTATTGTTGTCTATGTGGATAGGAGTCTCTTTGAAGTTAAATCCATAGTCCAGCATCTGATTTTGAATCCAAAGCACTTGAGCACAGCAGCTTGCAGCAACAATGTATTCACCTCAGCAGTTGATGCAGACACACAGGATTGTTTCTTGCATTGCCATGAGACCACCCTTCCACCACGGAATTGACATCCCCCAGATGTAGACTTTGCAGTCATGTCATGTTGCAACCACCATAATCACTATTGTATCTGTATAGGCATACAGATTGAAATTTGGATTCTTTGGATACCATAGACCAAGTGTTGAAGCACCTTTGAGGTATCTTAAAATCCTTTTCACAGT